>OZ005743.1:166058313-167258313 GCA_963930735.1 Dioctria linearis | reverse complement strand
AAAATTGTTTTACGGTTTACGATTTTTGGAAAGAGTTATTAAATAATATCCATACACAAATATTTTGAAAATCGAAATTTTGGTATGACAGTCCTACAGGAGTTACTCGATCTTAACAATTTTTGAAGAAAACGCCTTCTATATATATATAAAATGTCAGCCATCTAAGGTGGATGGCACCTCGAAAGATGAAGACGAAAACGACTTATACCTACTGTAATGTCGAAAAAATCTAATTTTGTCATTATTTGCAAGAAATTGTTAATTTTTTACTTCGTTTTTCGAGAAAAGCACTTTTCAAATATTTTTGTTGAATTTTGGTCCACAAAAACATTAAAATGTACTTTTCTCGAGAAACAATTTTAGAAAACAATAAATTCTTCCGAAAAATTAAAGAATAAGAAATTTTCGACCTTTTAGTAAAAGTTTATTGCTGTTGCAGAGCAGAATAGTGAGTTTTTCGGACCAATGTTTTCATCTTCCGATGTGCCACTGGCCTATATTAACTTAGTCCAGGTAAATTTGTCTATAAACAAAATAACAGCGACGGATCTATGGAGCGGGATCATAAGTGGCCCTTGCTCCGAATACTAGTTTTAATACGATGGACTTCTGAACTCACAACTAAACGAGAAAAATCTAATTATAATAGCTGGAAAATGTTTTCAGACTATACTTTACACTTTAGCCTTCTTTCCGGAATCTAAAGCTCCTTTTTTGATATCATACTTTGAATTGTGCTTGTACTTATACATACAGCCAATCAATTTACTGTCAATTAAATTTAAGGCTGTAAGCCTCTAATCTGTAAGCTAATTAAACTAAAAACTCAGCTATATTTAATTCTCAAATTGTACCTTTGTATCATATATGAAATGAATTCAAAAATGGTACAAATGTACTAAGATGGCTGGCAAGGGCAACCCTATGTTTCTCATCATCCACCAATCCTATCTCGAATTTAGACAGAATATAATACAATAGGCACAAGCCTAGAGTTGCCAAAAGAATGTTTTTATGACAGCTAAATAGAGCCATTTTAGCTGAAGCTAAGGCCTTTGATTTTTGAATCCGACTAAGTCCCATCAACCTTAATGGCAGTAAGCCAGTATTCCTACCCAGAGTTTTTTGAAACCGTCTAAAATTTTATCAGTTTTAGCCAGAAAAATTCATATTGAAAAGCGTCTAAAATAAAAACCTTATCTCGAACATAATAATATTTTTAATTTGTATTCTTTGTGTTAATAAAACAAACTGTATCTGTAATGATATGATTTTTTACTTTCCTTTTATTTTAAAACAGTTTGAGACTCAAACGAGAATTAAGAAATTTTAATTTTTGTTTAAATTTCACTTTGTTTTTTATTGTTTCTAATTCAAATTGTTTTTAACAATTTTGGCTCTAATTACAGGGTATGCAGTATATAACAGGTCATCTGTCATATATACATATGGTACCTTGCCTAATATACCCTGGAACTATAATAAACTTTGCCCCAAATAACGATTCTTGTTAGAGGGAGCGGCAACTAACGTCTTTGCCCCGCCCTCAAAAGTTTTAATCTTCCTTGATCCGACACTGCAAAATAATGTAATGTGAGATCAAAGTAAAGCAATGGCGCACCAAGAGGGAAACGAACAGGACCGGTCCCCACAGAAGGTCAGTTTTTTTAACATAATTTACAAATTATGTACAAAATGATATGTAATCTACATATTATTACAACGTCCGATGGACGCGACTTTAGAGCTCTATTTTTCCAACTCCTTTTGGACTTGGGACACCTCTGCCCCCCCCCCCCCCTTCTCAAACCAAATCCTGGGTGCGATACTAATGTAAAGACATTAACATCATCTTTGAGCTGCCTTAATTTTCTCTGAATAGCAAAAAACGTTTTGTTAAGTGTAAAAATATTTGTAGGAACAAACACAGCTTGCATCTAGTAAAATATTTTTTACATAAAGAAAATTTACCATTTTCTAAAAAAGCGTTGAATGGAAAAATATTTTAGTTGAAATTTTTAATTCTTTGTATTTAAGAATATGGAGTCGGTATCAAATTAATCATAATTAAAATAAATAGCTGCAGTTAAAATATCCGGAATGTGCTTAGAACTGGTAAAGCAAACATTTCGCATATATTTAGTAGATAAACCAATCAATATTTCATTTAGATTATCAGTCCTAAATATTTTTCTCTATCAAAATCAAAAAATATTGTCTTCGATACGTTCTACTGACAAGACTTAATAGAAAAATAATTTTGTCCACCTTTAAATTAATTTTTTATCAATTCGATAGAACCGAAATGTACAGAATCATGAAAAAAAAAATTAAGTTCGAAAACACCTTTTCACTTTTAAAATGAAAAATATGTCTACGGATATAGAACTATAGAAAGGCAGCTTAGCAATATGTTTTGAAGCATCTTACAATTGTCAATGCATGACTCTCTACATCTACGACCTATCGAACTTGCAATTTCCTTAACAAAATATTGATCGCGCTTTGCATATTATTTTACCTAATCAAAATGTTTAAAATGTTCTTATACCATAGTTCTCTTCCTTTAGTTCCTTATTCTCAGACAAAGTTTGATTCAATCGCATATGAAAATCATGTCTTATAAAGGCTTTATAAAAGTTATACCCGCTCACAAATTTTACAAGAATTTTACATGGTAAAACAGTGGAAAAAGTCAGTCTAGTAAGAGAAATCTCTTGAACAGCTGTTCAAAATACCCTTAGGTTAGGTAAGATTAGGTAAGAAGGATGTCGCTATACGACTAGCCTGCATCACTTAGACCTCTAGTGGGTCCATTGTGTCCCTAGACCTAATGGGATAACCTTTAAAGCCCCAGATCCATACTGCTTTCCTTAGGAAACTCAGGATATATCTAAGACCTTTCACCTAGATCCATCCTGCTTCTCTCAGAAAACTCAGGATATATCTAAACTCTGTACTTTGCAGCTCCCCCAGACTTGAAAAGAACTAGCTACCCAATAGCCTACCTCATCTATTTTAATGGAGTATATTGGAGTGCCCAAAACCACCAACCCCCTGCCCTCAACGCTAATTGCCGCTAAACCTCTGCAATAAAGGTCTAGTGGTAATAAGTCAAGCATGACCTCCAGTGCCGCCGTAGGCGTGGTGCGCAGAAACCCAGTTATTGTCACACATCCATGTTATATTTTCTCGTCAGTGTCGTCCACCAGACCGTACAGCCGTAGCAGAGGATGGGGCGAACTATGGCTAAGTACAGGGTGGGACAAAAGTCACCACGGGGGCCAAAAGTCACCATGGGGTTTAAAAATTTAATAACTTTTTCGTTTATATATTTTTTTATTTTTTTTTTTTAGATTATATAAATAACATCTGGAGAATAAATAATGGAGAGATTCACAACTGAACAAAGAACCAGAATAATAGAATTTTATTACTTAAATCAGCGATCAATTATTTTAACGCAAAGAGCATTTTTAAACCCCATGGTGACTTTTGGCCCACCCTGTATTATTCTGGTTCTTTGTTCAGTTGTGAATCTCTCCATTATTTATTCTCCAGATGCTATTTATATAATCTAAAAAAAAAAAATAAAAAAAATATATAAACGAAAAAGTTATTAAATTTTTAAACCCCATGGTGACTTTTATCCCCCATGGTGACTTTTGGCCCACCCTGTACATCCAACGTACTACCCTGGGTTTTAGTCCACAGTTTGCGCCAATCAATATACCCTTATTCGCCAGTGTGAGCCACTGCACCCTTATTCGCCAGTGTGTAAAAAAAAACAACGTGCTTGGTTATTGACAAATGTAAACATATACCCATCAGAAAAAAAAACAAGTATATTTCTGTTTGTCACAAGGATCTCAATTTCATTTTTTATTTTCTTTTTTTTTCTTCTTCTTTCTATTGAACAGCTGTTCAAGAGATTGCTCTTGTTAGTATACGCTCGCCTGTCTGGACACCAAATTAGCTACTAATGCACTTCTTCACTTTCCTTATAAGTCTTCCTAAATTTTTTGTAGGTTGTCCTCACGGTTTTTAGTGGGAAAATGGAACGTATATAAAATTTTCAAAAATAGGAAAAATTGAAAGTGAATTTTTGTCCCGAATTTTTTCCAACTGTTTCTTATGTATATCATTTGCTCCTGAATGTTTTTTTTTAATGTATACTGCCACATTACTCGTTCTTGTATACAAAATCGTAGTTTTACATTGAAGCTTTCAAGATGGTAGAAAGAATATAAATCAAGCACTTATTCAGACTCCTTATGTAATTCTTCTTCTATATATAGCAGAAACGATACTGAAATAAAAACAAAAAAAAATATTGTTGCTAAAATTACAGAAATAAATAAAACTTTCCGCTTATTTTAATGATCTTATTTACATGAAAGTTGACAAGACATCAAACAAAAAATCTTCTGCTGTCAAAATTGAATGGGAATGTTACGTTCAAGCTGAACTTTCTGTTTTCATTTCTCAAAGTAATTCAGAGCCGTCGTTCGTTAATTTGCATAACGTCAAAGGAAATTGAATTTCTCCTTAAATAAAATTTCAATATGAAGCAATCGTATAAGGAAATGAGTACCAATAATGTTTTAAATTACAAAATTACAATTTCGACATTTCTATTCAATACTAGATTCATTGCTGATGCAATGGTAATGGTATGCTTAGTTCAAATGAGCCTTACTTAACGAATGAGAATCGATTTCAGATTTGCTTTGCTTACTGCAACGACGATAACTATAAGAAAGCTGCCATAGAAAGTTTAAGATTGAGCATAGCAATTGATTCAAACATTAAGATATTCCTGATAAATTGGCAGGAAGTAACTTTAAAACTATTTGCTCTGAGCACGATCAATGATTGTATAGTTTATATGTAAGAAATTAGTTAACCTAATTTTGTTTGATGCAGATTTGCGGCAGATTTATGTATAATTTATATCAGGAATTTTACCCAGAATCACTGATTTCTATTTCCTAATTAGGCAGATTAGATTGGATTAGAGTAGATTTGTAGAGGGGTGTTCAGGTGTTAACCTAGCATTCACTGCGACCTGAAAGATCTATTATGAGTCCCCGTTCAGTTTATTCCCTAACTAAGTTTCGACTGTTAATTAAGTCCTGAACCATTCTGGAATTGAAATTGTACATGTAGTTTGGTGGAGGAAAAAGCATGCTCGAGGTAGAGTACATCTCCGTCGGCTAATATTTCACAATTGGAGATCAGGTGCTCTGAGAGTGTCCTGAGGGAAGCGATAGGATGAAATCTAAGCCAAGCACATCTTGTTTAGGTGATACCGAAAATTCTAAGAAGTGCTCTGTAATCATTGTAAGTTTTGTTCTCTTAAGGAATGGGAGTTCTTTTGTTTTTCCCCCAGAAGTATCAAAAAACTTTTTTGACTGACGAATTCTTTGTAGCCTTTCTCCATAAAGGGATTTTTGTTTGTTCTCCCACATACGAGTACTTAGGAGTAGCTCTAGGTAAAACATTGAAGTGACACAAAAAAGAGCCGACAAAGTGAGTTCCGCTCTTGTTTTGGCTAGGCCGTCAGCAATTTCATTTCCTTCAGTTACCTACATTAGGACAACTCTGTTTCTCCTCGATAAATTTTTAAGGGTTTGCAGATACTCCAAGACTACGCTTGACTTAATAGTGAAGGACTATCCGAGAGTATATTCATGGTTGAGACATTTATGGCTCTTTTAATGCAGGTATTGGCGCATTCTTCTATGGCTAATACCTTAGCCTGGAATATGATAGGAATAGAGTCCAGGTCCTTTGAGATATGGTATCTGCGGCCTATAAAAGCTCAGTCCAACTCCACTACACTATTTGTTTTTGATCCGTCTATATACCACACCATCGATCCTAATTGAAAGGACGGTTTTGTGGAGCATCATTGTTGTCGGTCACCCAGAACCCCGTCGAATGGTCTTAGAACGTTCACCTTGGGTGTGATTATATCAGATATTATCGTCCTTTGCTCGAAACATATATGTTATAAGATACTTAAATGGCCAACAAGATCACCTGGCTTGAACTTTTTCTCCTTTTGCAGTATGATAACACTGGAAATCACCTCCTTTTTCACCTGCAAATGTAGGGGTGGAAGGTTTAATAAGGCTTCCATGGCTGATGTAGGACAGGTATTCATGGGATCAGTTATACCCAGACAGGTAAGCCGCTAGGTTTTTTGAAGAAGACCCTTGATTTTCTTTTTATTAGCTTTTGGCCACCATCCGAGGGCCACATAGATGACCATGGGTCTACCAACCGTGGTGTACAATCAATACATCATTCTTGGCTTCAGACCCTCCCAAGTTCTACCACGTGTAGAGAGATCCTACCGCTCTTTCCGTCACTGGGCAGATGCGAATTCCAGAAAAGTTTCTTATTGAGAGTGACCCCCAGAAATTTGACTTCATCTGAAAATGTCAATTCCGTGTATTATCAAGAAGTGGAGTCATTAGTGAAAGCTTCGTTCTTCTCGTGAACGGAACGATAAACGTTTTGTTGGGGTTTATGCTAAGATCTTTGTTCAGGACCGGTTCCTAATTAGGCATAAAACAAATCTTTTCTATTTGACGTGGATTCCAAAATTCAATTCATATTTATTTTTTATTAATTATGTATGAAATCATTGACTGAGACTTGCGATCATTAATTGCCTCTTTTTGCTTAATAAACTCTTGATTGTTTTGTTGCATTTCCAAAGCTCGCACTCGTATTTCTTTATGCACTATTTTTACTTATGTCTGTCAATTAAAATGTAGATAAAGTCATTTACTAGAGAATGTCATCTAACAAATTGCCGATGGTCGAACACTGGGATTCATTTTTCCCGAAAATTGTCTGATGGAGGCGGCATTATGCGTTGGAGCATTGTCGTTTTTAACATAATCCGACTCTTATTTTTCCACTGGGTTTAAGTTTTCTTCATCTAACATTTATGATCACTATCATTTTATATTGAGAAACTTACTTAACCATATTAATTACATTTCGGAAGTCGAAGAAAAAAACGATCGTGCCTCCTTCATCCTCAGATAATCGGAAGTCTCTCCTAGCGTATCGATTATATCCGGATAATATTGAAAAATATACGTTTCGCTTACTTGGAAATCTAGTTTTTGTTGGATACGTTCCAGGAAGTTTGAGCCAATGCTTTTGGGGTTTTCATTTTATTCCAGATGAACATTTTGAGGAGAAGCATATTCGCTCAAATGTGTCAAAAAATGTCTGGACGAATTGGTATTTAAAATTGATAAATTTAATAAAAAATTAAGAGTTAATACATTTTTTACACTAGGCTTATGTCTGTCAACATAACGCATTAGTTTATGCTTGAATGTGATTTAATTAGTCTAGGCGAGACTGGAGTGGCTCAACATATATCTTGTTCACATGAGGAGTAGTTAGTTTCATTTGTAAACACCCACATGCATAAATCTTATAATATTATTTAAATTTTGTGCATCTTTGATAGTTAAATACCTACATAATGCACCATGCCGTAATGTAATGGTTAAGAATAAGGATTCAAGTTTACTTATAGAATTCATAGCTCCGATATTAGATCGGCTTTATTGATAATTTTCCATAAATGCAGATCTGCAGCTCGTTAGTCACAGTTGTTCGGTAAAAAAGAATCTATGTTTTTCAGTTTTCCGTCAAATGCTCGAAACATCAACAGTGACGAATATACCCAGAAAACCTTGAAGAATACTCTTGATAAATAAGGTCCTTCAAGCATTAAATAGAGATTTGAACCTACATATGTGGGCCACGAGCGCCTTAAGATAATCTTTAGATGGATGCTCATTTACGATCAGTTTTGCAATGCTGTTAATACATATTGCATAAAAATGTTGAAGCTATGCTGAAATACCTACCTGAAAATGTGTATATTGTTAAAAAAAAATTATTTTCAGATTAACTTAATGAGAGTAGGAATCCAAGGAAACCCTCTTTTATCCAGGTCATAAAATGCGCTGTTTTTGTATTTTAATGGTTAACCTAGAAGTCATGTTTCAGAAATACGTGATTTACAATGGAGTAACACAAATTGAATACACATTTGTTTTTCTAAACAAAACCCGTTTAAGTGAGATAATTTAGATTTTCTTAGAAAAACAAAAAAAAATACAAAAGTCAGTCGCCTTTTTAAAGGGAGCATGCAGACGACATTCTTTGCATTTCCATTAAATGTAAACAGATTTTTTAGTAAAATAAAAAAAACTCAAAAAATGCACCACATAATAAATTTAAAAAAAAATCACGAAACGATTATTCGTGCTATACTCATAAATTTGTTGTACTGTTTACCTGTAAACAAGAAACAGCCAGAACAAATAAGAACACACGTTCCAAGCATATGACTGGGATTAAAAATGTCTTGCGGTTAATTTATGAAAGAACGTCTTCATAATTGTTTTTATCATAAATTTCAGTGAATAATTTAAAACAGTTTTGTCAGTTCATTTTGATTACCGTATGTAAGTACTATAAGACTCCAAGCACAAGAACACCGAACACTCTTTTAATGTTATTTTTTGTTTGAAAGACCCACGCTATAGTAAAGTTAAAAAAAACAACACAGTTCATTGCTCGATAGAGTCCCTCTTTTAAATGCGCTGAAAAGGGCATAATCTTAGAATAAGTCTTCCTGAAGCAGAAGTTCTTGTTAGTTCAACTCATGTGATATTAAAAAAAGCAAAAGCAGAAAAGATATACTAATTATAATACGTCCGCTACTTCTAAAGCATAATCTTGGATACAATAATTGATTAGTTATCCTTGGATATGAAAATGTTGTGAAATCTAAGAATAACCAACGGCTGGAGTGCTCTTCCATTGCATCTTGGCATCTGGCTTGGAACGAGAAAACCCTCTGTTCCGTATGCCATTTTTAATGCAATGGCTCCAGAGCTTCGTTTTGGGCGTCACTTCTCTGTGGGTTTCCCCAAAAGAGAATCGTGGGATGGGGCAAGTGCCATATCAAGCCTTTCCCGGTGAGAGCGGGTGCTGATATTTACTTTCTTGAACTTTTACTGTTTTCCAGGCTGAGATCTTCGCCATCGCACTGACAGCGAAATAGCCCCTTATATGGAAATCAAGAGAAATGTCATTGCTATCCTCTCGAATGGTCAGGCAGGCTTTGACGGCTCTGAGTTACATCTAAGTTACTGGGAGGCTGCAGAATGTCTGTGCATCCACAATAAGGTTTCCCTCCAATGCGTTCCCGGAAACATGCGGAGCATGGTGAGTGAAAGGGCTAACCTCCTCGCCAGGTTTGGCTATAGTTCTTCCTTCCTTGGACCGGAACCCGCCTTGGTTATCAGGTGGTCTCTCAACAAAACGGATGTTTGCATGATACACCAGAAGCGATAGGCAAACCTAAGCACTAGCAAGTGTACAAAGCTTTTTCTTGATGCGGACCTAATAAGAATTTCTCTAGCTTTCTCTTGGGACTCGGAAGGAAACAATGCAAAACTGTGGTTGGCATCATCACTATCCGCAACTCGCTTCACGCTCATCTAACAAGGATTGGAGCTGTTGACAGTGCTGAATGTCTGTCCTGCCTGGAAGTAGAGCCTGAGACAACCGAACACTTTGTACCTGTGTACTTGTGTGTACTTCTTCGGCTTTTTCCAGGAGTTGGCTGGATATGCTTGTGTCTGCCCTCGTATCTGTGGATGAGCTTACCTCACTTAGACTTGATCCGCTTCATTAAGAGGACAGGAAGGTTTTGGTGCTATGATGTTTATCAGGTTAGTACAATGATCATTCATTCATAATTGATATTTTCAAAAATCAAGTTACCCAAGATTTTGTGAATTAAAACTAAAGTCCTGTCAATTTTTATATGTAATTGTTAGCACATTTTTAATAATTAAAGTTCAAATTCAAAGATAAAGCGATTTTTGAAAAATTCAATTACAAACGAATGATCATTGATTTTGCCCGTCTGCCGAGGGTATTAGCCACTGTGATCAAGTTGGATTAGACTCATTCTTCGTTGCGAAAATAATAATATTGCGTAACCCGAGTGGAATCATCCTAAAGACATATCACGGTGCAGGAATGCTGAGAAACAGTTAGATGATGTTTTTTTTCTCTTCATATATAATCTAGCAAAATAAGAAAAACTAAATTTTTTTATATATGTATTAACAATTTCTTGTAGTTATTTCGTTACTCGATTTTCTGCATATCAGTTGGTAGGTCAACGAGTATATTACTACTAAAACTCATGATATTACAGAAGAAATCAGCGACAATTTATAGACAATAGAATTTCAGGAAGATTCAGTAAGAATTGAATCTCAGAAATATTGTGCATAATGTTTATTGAAAAATCTTGTGAAAATTATGGCGCAAAAACAGTGTTTTTTTCCATGGTTTTCTAAATAACATTGTTACAATCCAGTCGAAAAAAATTATAGGCCTATCCCCCTATATGTGCGTGCTAGTCAGATTCTCTAAAATTTTGGAAAAGTGACTATACATTGATTTTATATGTGCTACAGCGGTTTGACTCCTGTCATGGACCTTTTTCTCGTCGAAAACGACATGACCCAGGAATTTGAAAATTGGCAGAATATTAGATTTTCATAAAGCGTACATATTTCGATAGTCAATGACTATTATTTTTTTTTCTTATTTTAATGGGGATAAGTTACATCATGTATCGTTTAAAATGCCTACTTGCAAGGATTTCAAAAAAAAAAAAGATTCTGGAGTCACTAGTAAATAGGTTCCCTAGTGACTCCAGAATAATGTGGCACAATTAATTAATTTTTCAGCCATCACAGACAAATTTTGATGAGATTTAAATATACTTGAATTCAATCGATCGATTGTTTGTTGATAAAGGTCTGGTACGGAACTTTGACTGCGTGAGCCCGACTTGCTCTTGACCGAATTACTGAATTTTGAAAAAAAAGAACATATCAAAATATACAACAACAATAAGATAGCTTATATTTAGTGCAGCATTACTAAGCTGCATTACTACTGAGAAAGCATGCAGTATACACTTAGAGAAATCACATAGAATAAAACAATTTATTTTCTTGAAAAATCTTGAGAAATTCTTCCGCGGGGCAACATGTTTTTCAATTCTCCGTTTTTAATTGTTGTTTCATAAAATAAAATCCAAAGTGAGCGATCCAAAGATTAAAATCGATACTCTGAGGAAGAAATTCAATCTGAGTAGGAAGATGATATAGAATTTTTCAACATATGTTTTTTCTATGTGATTTCTTTATATAGGTACCGAGTAGAGGCCTTCGAAGGTCCTAATAAATGTTATAATTCCAATATAGCCAACTCTAGATAACTACTACTCTAAAATTTTTAATTCATTAATGCATGTATGGGGGCGGTTATGGTTATATATAGGGGGCGATTACTTAACCATCTATTTTGATGTAATTAACTGAACCGGGTTATCTGTCCATTTTAACATAGGTTCTTAACTAAATCGGTTAATCGGCCCGTTTCAAGGGACTCAACCGAACCCGCTTATCTGTCCGTTTCAAGGTATTTAATCATTACTTATTTGCCCATTTGAAGGTAGGTACTTAACTGAATCCGATTATTTGATCGTTTCAAGAGACTTAACCGGACCCACTTTTCTATCCGTTTTAAGAATCCGATTATTTGACCATTTCAAGGGACTTAACCCGCTTATCTGCCCGTTTTAAGGTATTTAATCGTTACTTCTCTTCCCATTTTAAGGTACTTAATCGACTTCGATTATCTGCCGATTGCAAGAAGCTTAACCGAACCCAATTATCTACCCGTTTTAATGTAATTTACCGAATCCAATTATCTGCCCATTTCAATATACTTAATTGTTGCTTATCTGATAACTTTTAAAGTGCTAATAGTGAATAACACTCATAATTATGTTAGGGTGGGTGATGGAAATATAGAATAAATAGCCAAGGTTACTTCATGGCTGGTAGTTTTACAAAGTTTTTCTCTTGGCGATATGTCATGCGCCGCATTCTTAAAATCAAAGAGGGTCTGTGTTTAAAACGATACAGATTATTAGATTTGAAACTTTTCCTTCCTGAGAGACGACAAAGATATTCTTAATATGATTACACCAAAAACCTGAAAAAAATTTCGAAAAATGAAATCTTGAAAAAAAATAGACCTAATCCGTTATTAAATTCCGGCATATATAGTCCTCTGCAACTTATTCGATAAGTAGGTAACCATAAATATAACCACTTTGTGAAAAGGGTGGGTAATCCAAGATTATGCAATATGTACTATGTCACCAATTGTCCGGATAATACAAGTTACCAGGGCCCTATCCAACCATTTATCACTTACTAGTTAGCAAATTATCAGTTTATTTGTTTTTGATAAGTGTAAGTGATAAGAGTTGCACGAAAAACATTTAAAATTTCACTCACTTATCAATCGAGAAAACTTATCAACTTTTGCTAAGTAAAGATGATAAGTGTTGCACCAAAATTTAAAATTAATTATCAGAAAATGAAAAGTTTTATGAATTGATAAGTATGAGGTATATTCTGAACAACATTAGCAAGAACAAACCGTTGCCAACATAAATTTAATAGTATTGTTCATCACTATTTTTTCTTATTATTCATTATGATTCAGATTCCGTAATTTCAACCGAAACTGGATTTTGTGACAACAATTATTTTAAGAACAAAGAAAGGTTGAGACTAATCCTACGCACTTAGCCCTCGTTGTTAATATCATTACTAAAATATTTGATTCAAAATTGATTTTTTGGTAAATAAATCCGCAAATTTTGGCGATTTTACCACCCTCGCCCCACACGGGTGCCCCCCCCCTCTACGTGTTAGCGCATATGCTGGCTATATTAAAAAAAAGAATGATGGTAATGCAAGTAATACTTCCTGAAAAATATCGATTTTTCCGTGTCAAGGAATTTTGAAATTTTCAAAAATTACCCGAAAAATGCTCGATTTGGTCGTCGTCCAAGAGATGCTATGAAATTTTTAAATATAAACTGTGGGCCATATTTGTAGTATGACATTGCATCTACATTTTGTTCCCTAATCGGATATCCAATTAGCTTTTGCGTGCGATAAATAGTTTTCGAGTTAATTGAAAATGAATAAAATGGACTTATTTTCCTCTCGTGATTACTTAAAATTGGTGGACCGGGGAAAATAACTTCCCAGAGGGAAAGTGTTCACAACAGAGCACTTATGCGTGTCAAATAAAGAACGGATCAAATATATGCGAAATGTAGTAATATGGTTGTATCTGACCCAAGTGCAAATCGGGTTTTCAAAAACGCACCGAGAAGTTTTTTAAATCGGGAAAAAAAGTATACCACCCGATAGTACTCGGCGGAGGCTTTAATTTGCTATGCAACTTGTAGGATTGGAGCCACCTTTTCGCCGTGCGTTCTTACCCTCCACCCTAAAAGTAGCGAAAATAAAAAAAATCCTCTTCAAATTGTGGCTGGTAATTAGCTGAGCCAAACGGTGGAATCCAATTTTTCGATCGAACATACTCCTACCGAGTTAGCCCCACTTACAATCTATTCGAAAAGAGAATTTTTTCTTAGCACTATGTTGCTTAAATTATTATCAAACTCTCCATTGCAAAATGATAAGCGTAATAATTTGGTGCAACGGAAATTGAGAAAAAGCATATACTTTGCTAACTTTATCACTTTTCCATAGAACACTTATCACTTACTCATTTTCTGTTTGGTGGCGCAACAGTAATTTGAAAAGCTGACAACTTCTCACTTTTCAACACTCAAATGAGTGCTTTTCTAATTTCGTTTTGGTGCAACAGAAATTAATCAGAAATTTTGATAAGTTGCTTAATGATAACCGATAAGTTGTTGGTGCAATAGGGCCCAGGTCATAAAAATGATAGAATCTGTCTTCGGTATGCAATTTATGTATTGCTTCATTTGTGTATTAAACTATTTCATGAGATCGATAATTATATAGCTAACATTATCCTGACAGATATCTGCCACAGACAAAAAGCTAGTTATCAGCAAGAATAAATTCTGAGAAAAATTTTCCTCAGCTACAGTAGTAGTAGTAATATACAAAGCACAACATTTTTTAATGTCCTACTTAAATTTATAGGCCTAATAATCTCAAGTTAATTTAAACAAAAAAAAAAAGGAGTCAATTAATTATTCCCAGACGCCCCGATCATAAATAGGTTTTTTCTTTTTTAGAAATAAACATTCGAAAATATTCCTTTATGCAATGCTCTACATAATTTGAAATCAATCCACCAAAATCAAAAAAAGTTTAATCAATCACAAGACAAAGAGTTACCGCAGATACATTACACCATAAAAGCACACGTCTTTTCTTTCCTTGGCACCGTTTAGTCTAGCACGTGCCAAAATCTTTTGTGAGATCTCTGAACTCTTTTGAAGGTATCTTTTTATTTGTTTATAATTCAAAGGTAGTTAAAGCCCATTTGGTGTATCAAATAACACCGACCACCCAAAATTAGTATCACTCGAAAAGTTTACATATGCGGAGCTCTTCAGCCAGACAAAACATTGCTCTCGCGTCTCGCTTTTCAAGACGCTGTCGTCGTCGTCGTCTTCGTCTTGGTAGAGTTGTCCATTTGTTGAGCGTCTTACAAACAGTAGCAGCACTCCAAAGCTAGGTACATATATGACACTGTCTCATATGGCGGTCCTTATCATCTTGGCAGACACACGTTTTGTTTATATTTCGATCAAATTTTTATTTGTGAGAACCTTTCTTTGCCGCACGAGCTGAGCTGCATCAGAGACAAAAGACTCAAATAACATTTTCCTTATATTTAACACCTTTGGGTCGTCGGTCGTCTAGATATGCAACTGCAACGGTTGGTTATTGATCCTTTGATAAAAAAATTATAATTTTTGTTATGACTTGAATTGTGTCTTCATTCATGTTATTTTACGATTGAGCATAAAAAATATGTTTTTGCAATGTTTTTGAATTATAGTTATTTTTCTTATGCTTTTGTTTTTGTTCTGTTGCAGTTTTCAATGGGTTGACTTGTGAATTTCTATCTCCTCACCCCGGGATACTGAAGGTAAGTTGATTATTTTAGTTTTTTAAATTTTGTTTCTTGATTTTTTTGTTGCAATTCTACTATAAATACTTATGTATGTATATAATAATGATGGAAAATTTACACGTTTTTATGCAATATAATATAAACAAAAAATAAATAATACAGTCACAACTCTTTCCTCTCTGAATACATATGGGACACATCAAAAGTAGGGTTTGTAAACAACAATTATTTTTCAAACTCTCGTGGAAAACTTCACACAGAAATGTTTATCCAATTAAAATCTCTTCTACACCTACATACTTCCAGCTATTAAGGGACTCTGTTCATTTCCACCAAATATACAAAATTTGTGATTAATAATATAAAAATCATAATAGGTAAACAAATTATAAGTATTTATAATTTACTTTAAAAGGCGGAACGAAATGGTTAAACTTTACGTACATAGGGTTTCAGTCACTGTTAAATGCTTATGAAAGGTTTTTATTCTTTCAAGTTATCAATAATCGTTCCTGATCACATATAAAAATCACATCGTGATTTTTATTTTTCTTGATAAAGAATAAAAATTATGTAGCGATTTTTATTTTTCCGGTCGACAAATAAAAATCACTAAGTGATTTTTATATTTCTATTAATGAACACTATTTACGGCGTTGTATAAAATAATAGGTGCGCTGGTGTTCAGATATTCAGTTGAAATGTGAGGTCTAAGCGAAAAGTAAAGAAAAATTTAAGATCTCCACATCTACACCTACTATTATGTAATAATTATCACAGTGTACTTTTATTTTTTATTTACTGTTAACTTGCAAAAATAAAACCATTCAAAAATAAAAATTATATGTCGACTGAAAAATAGGAAAATCATTTGGCGATTTTTATTTGTAGACCAGGAAAATAAAAATCACTTCATGAGCTTTATTGTTGATCTAGAAAAATAAAAATCATAATATGATGTTTAGGGGTGATTAGGAAAAATTAAAATCAGGAAATGATTTTTATTCGTGATGAGAAAAATTTTAATCGTTTCATAATGATTATTTATAACTTAAAACAATAAAAACATTTCATAAGCATTTCACAAGGACTGAAAACATTCGTAAGTAAAGTTTAACCAAAAATACTATTAACACACAACTCATGCTATGCCTATGCTAAAGTTGGACGAGAAAATTTATGTTCGGGTTTTATAAGTGTAACCCATGTGCCTCCAGTTAAAAAATATGAACGCTACCGAGCACATAGTTCTAAGCTCTGTCAGACTCTGGAATTGTTTTCTTTTTTCATGGCTTTGATGCAAGTCCATATATGCATGCGTACAAATCTTTTATCAATTCAATATAGTTAGAACATTTTAGAAGACGGACTCATATGAACACAGATTTCTTGGAAAGTATTTCTCGAGGATTTTGGTTTTGGCCATATGGATTGAAGGTAGAATGCAGATAAGTGGTATTGCGATTAGTGGCTATGCGTTGATTTATAAATCGATTTTATGTACAACTAATCCCATAGAAAGACATGTATGTATACAGGGTGTTCCGTAAATGTCTTTAATCCTTTAAGGGGATGAAAGTAGAGGTCATTTGGGTCAAAAAAGTCTAGATACTTTTATATCGAGCTCCGCTGGGTTTTCGAGTAAATCGATAATATCGATTTTCGAGATTTTGCATACCTCTTCAGAGTAATTTCCTTATAAGTTCTATTGTAATTAATGGATTGTGACGTTCAAACCTTTAGTTAAAAGAACACATATTGGCCTTTCTAAGAATGTATAACAAGTTATAATGGTGCCTTCAATTATTTAAAAAAAAAACAGTTGTCTCTAGAAGTTTTTATTTCACCAAAATTTGTGTCGCGCTTCAGTGTACATTTATTCGAAATATCACCATTGCACGAACTTGGAAAAACTATGAACAAATTTGCGCATTATGTCCCCTTTCCAAAATGACCTCGCTAAGTACTATCAACAATAACAATCTAAAGTTATAAGCAAACATTTGGAAGATGTGCCCATCGAGGTAATCTTCAGTTTTTTCGTAGGACTCTATCTGCTCCTACAGTTTTTCACCTACGACAACCATTTATATGTCATTGTACGGGAATCTGAACTCGCTATTAGATAGGGTACTTTTTGATTTCGAATTTCGAAAATGGAGGGGGTAATTTCGAAAAAACACTTTTTTGCCAAACTTGATATTTACGTAGATTCCGTTATTCCGTATCTTCATTTTTGCGGGGGGGCAAGCTCTGGGAGGGGCGGCAGTTCAAAGTTTCAACTTTAAGCGGCTATAACAAAATTACTCTGAAGAGGCATGCAAAATCTCGAAAATCGATATTATCGATTTACTCGAAAACCCAGCGGAGTTCGATATAAAGGTATCTAGACTTTTTTGACCCAAATGACCTCTACTTTCATCCCCTTAAAGGATTAAAGACATTTACGGAACACCCTGTATAGAACAAAAACTAGTAGCGCCTCCGTCGAATATAAAATCGACGATGCCTAGACCAGATGTAGAAAAGTCCTAAATTTTTTCTTAGAAATTTACTGGAAATTTTTTTTTTTTAAGTCTTATACAGCCTGGGTTGGCCAGCTGACTGTACCTTTCTGAACCTAAATTAGTTTAGTATATATGGCTTTTGTCAATGAATTCAGTAATTTTATATTTCAAACACTTTTCCGGGCTTTTACTCATGCAGCTCAAGAGAGTATAATCGGGCGATAGCTGGTTGAATAATTGGCGACTATTTACATTATTTGGGAATAGAAATAATTTTTACCAGCTTTCATACATCCGGGAAATATTCTAGTTTTAGGCAACTGTTTAAAATTAAGGTAAGGTAACGTATAGCAATACATGGGAGTCTCCTGAGACATCTACTATGCTTCCATACTGAGTTCAATACCCGAGTTAGTGCTCATGGAAGAAAAAATTGAGTTGAGCTGAGTTGAATTCATA
Organism: Dioctria linearis; assembly: GCA_963930735.1. Lineage (NCBI taxonomy): Eukaryota > Metazoa > Arthropoda > Insecta > Diptera > Asilidae > Dioctria > Dioctria linearis. Next base: position 167,240,257 of record OZ005743.1, on the reverse strand, counting down.
TTAACTCCACCCAACCAGTCAAGTTGAGTTGGTTTTTGTGTCAGTATTTGTTAGAAAAGTGTGGATGGGTATTTTATCCAACACAAATCCGACTACTTTGAACGAAATATTTTAGATGCCAACTCAATATAAATCAGTATCGAGTTAACTCAGCGAGTAAAACTTAACGCTAGCTCAACTCAACTCTGGCTTATGGAAACATAGTACTGGATCATAGATTTTATTAGTTCCTTTTTATTACGAAATTAAGAATCTCGAATTATGGAATTAGCTTGGATAAAATGAAAATGTCCCTTCATAGGATAATGACTGGAGTCAAATGCCGATAAACTTTGGTTGACAAGGCTTCAATTATTAGCCAATATAGTTAGTGGAGAACATTGATGCCAAGAGGTTAGCTTTTTTCTTCATAACTGTGTTGTTGAATTTAACAATTAACAATTTTATTTACAGCTTCACTTAAGGAATTACTTAGATTAAAATTCTAATATTTTTGTTTTTTTTTCAACTTTTTCTCGAAATTCAACTGTTTAATTAAACACTCATTTGTAATAGTCAGGACCGAGTTTAGCTAAGTGGGAGCCCACGTTAAGATATGGGGGCCCTGTAAAAGAAACTAATGTTTTCTAAATTACTTTGGGTTATCAACAGGAATAAACGACATTTTAGTTATAAGTTACTTTAATATTTGAAAAAATCGAGCATATTTATACTGATAATGAGGTACTTTTTTTATTTTCTGATTTACATAATCACAAATGACTTCTTCATAGTCTATTTCTTTAAGCACATCACTATGTCTATAGAACATTAGGGCCAAACTGATCAATCTTTCTTGAAGAATCCTATTAAGAAAAAAAGCCCTCTAAGAAATTTCCTGAATCGCTTTCCTGGAAGTTCGCAGCGCTTCTTTTCTCTATCTCCGTTTATTGGTTTTTTATATAGGAATGTCCGTAGAGGTAACTGCTTCATTGTAGTTCTTAAGAAACGCTCTAGGAGGCCTGCAAGACTTCTGGTTGTGTTAACAACTGTGGCCTCTGTAGTAAAATTTCAGTACAAGCATGTAGTATGTCAGCATAGAGAGCAGGGCAACAAGATATATGTTTAAAATAATTGTGCTTGCTCCCAATGAAAATTCTCTTAGGAGCTTTGCTATGAAATAAGTTCATAGCGAATTTAGTCAATATGAAAATTGACCGAGTTTGCTGCCAAATCCGCAGCTAGAAAATTGAGTGGACAAAAAAACTCTATATAGACAAAAAATCTTTGAAAAAGATATTTCTTTTGTAAAAGAGGGCGTTTCGTATCGGCAGGAACAGTATACTCATAAGTATTGCAAAGCGGACCTCATATGCACTTAAAATAATTTTTCAAGTGTGAAGAACGAAACTTCTTTTTCAAAGATTTTTTGTTTGAAAAAGTACTCTTCCTCTCAATTCTCGAGCTTCGGATTTTGCAGTAAACTCGGTTAATTTTCATATTGACTAAATTCGCTATGAATTTATTTTATAGCAAAACTCCTATAAAATGCTAGGCTAGTCCCGCATAGGGTTAATCTTGCTAGTCATTCAATTAAATACTTAGTATTTCGCCCCAAATATATTTCACACTTAAAAAATTATTTTAAGTACATAAATATGAGGTCAGCTTGGCTATTGCTTTAGCGTATACGGCAGGCAGGAACCAAGCCTTACTGATGAGTACACAGTTCCTACTGAAGCGAAACAATAAAGCTTTTTCATTTGAAAAAAGTTTTTTTCCAAAATGCTCTTAGTTGGCTGGCTGTCAGTACACCAAGAACCTCAGGAGTTTCTCAACTGTTTCAAAAGTAAGCAAGTCGAGCGGCTGAACACACATTTTTCATAAGATATTCCTTTCTTCAATATATTCTGTCGTACTTCCAGAACCCTTAAGAGAAACCACGCTTATGTACATGAATTTTATAGGTATCAACACTTCTAATGTTCTCTGTGGTATTAAATTTCATGAAGTTGATTAAATAAGCTAATAATCTCTTTTTTTGTCTTATTTTTATTAACTAAAACTTCAGATTACTACTTCTAACCACCATGAACTTCACATTGAAAATGAAAAATGCGTTACTTGACACAAAAATGGAAAATCCACAGATTCATGGAAAATTAGATGAAAGCCGCCTTTGTAACTATTGTAACTAGCCTTTCTAATAGAGCTCATCAAATAATCTTTTATAGAGCTTGCTTCCAAGCTATGATTATATAAGCTCTTGAATTATCTACTTACTTGCGCCTTATTAGGATAGATCAGTGAATATTCTCCTGAAGAGCTTCCAAATAATGCCTAAGGAAGCGGTTAAATTGTGCTTCTTTCAAAAACGCCAGTTTTTTTGTCTCAATGGGATTGTACGAAATTTTCTTGGCATGTATAGAATTTCAAATAATCCCATGGTCTACTTTCAGTAGCCAAACTCTAACTTGTGATAGGTTGATGTTACTGGTAGAAAATTTGGTTATCAGTTAGTCTGCTATCTCAGTGACTGGAGAGCCACATGGATCGTGGGGTCCTGTGTCCGTACCCAGCCGGATCATGCATAAAGTTGACACTGCTAATAGTAGGTATTTTTTTTGACGTAGATAATAAATAAATAAATAATAAGAAACTTTATTTACATTTTTCACAGTGACTCTACTAATTTTAACCGGTCACTCTATCTCTTTATAATCTTAGAAAACATTTACAAACAAAAACAGGTTTGAGATGTACCTATTTAATAGCGCGTTAGTTTGAAAGAGATCATCAAATTAATTGTTATTGACCTTTATTTTCTTATATAAATCTTATCAAAATCCAACAGACCATCAAACGCCCAGAATTGTGAAAATAATTTTTTGTGAATCATCTTCGTATCACAATCATGTACCGCCAATTAGTCACCACGGTTAACATGAAATAGATTTCGATTTAGTCTGGGAATTTCACAAAAAATGTTAACCATCTAAACTTGTCAGGCATCGATCCTAACTATTTACATAGTTCTCTGCAATAGTTAGCTAAAACATATGTTTTCGTCACATACGATGACTCATAGAAATAATTAAATTGTGATTTTTTTGCACTTCGAGACGCGTTTCCTGTTACTTCACTTCTCACTTATATATAATTCTATTAGTTACTACTTGACTAGAGTTCGATATCTCATGACTAATTCACATAATATTTCCATCACGTTCATAAGTCATATGTATTGTGTGGTGGTGTATTACCAGGTACGAAGAGTTCGAAGATCTCCAGAAGATACCAGGCGGCAGATTTTCAAGATAAAATCAACAATCAAATGGGAGCCATATGAAATTTATTCTCTTATTGTTATACCTTTACACCTGTTAGAATTAATTTTATTGGACGACCAACCAAACTCCACCTTTTAATGAACAAAACAAACAGAGATAAATGTAAGGCCTCCCTACGTCTACGGTGTTGTTTCTCAATAATTTTAGAATTCCATTTACCATTTTCTTTCTACTTTGTTTCTTTTTTTATTTTTTACTTAGCTCATAATGTAATCATCGGAAAATTTACTCGCGATTTATTAATAATTTGCATGCGCCTTATCCAGATCAATAGAGAGTTTAAGTAAATACGAGCGCATTCTGAAGTGGGTTGTTGTGGATGCATTTGGAATGCAAATTTTTGAAAGCGATGCATGTGATTATACTTAAACAATTATACCTACAACAATCTGTAGAAATTTTCATGTCTAGATGACCAAATGCTATTTATGTTTTTGGGCAACAGCTATTTGTAATATTGTGAGACTTAAGTAGAAGAAATTGAAATATAATTCAAGTTCACTTGGCATTTATCCCGCATTAATGAACTTTGTTCTATGTATGTATAAGAATTGATAAATTTGAAATGTTTTTGAAAACTTCGCGAGTTAGTTGGTCTCCTCGTATAGACGGTAACATATTAAAACTAAATTTAGTAATTTAGTAGATATAATAATAAAATAATTACCGATCATCTTTGGATCTGAACATCTTCGATGAAATTTTCTTAGTTTATATGGCAATACAAAAATAATTGACCTATATTTTTTCAGATTCCCTCCAACCAAGTCTTACCCAGTTTCGTGATTTTACGATGAAACGCAGTTTGCAAAAAAAATTTCTAGAGAATGTATAAACAAATTTTTTCGATACATTTTGTCAAAAAACGAAATTGCTTTATATTTTGCATAAAAATTGCTACTACAGGGAGCACCAATTTTTTTATTATTTTTAAATTGCAGATATTTTCATTTTCGTTTTGAAGATATTCATTTTCAAATTAATTATTAAATTTTACCAGAACCTTCAGCCGTGACCAATTAATTAGTTTTTTTTAACATACACCCGTCTCTCAATTTCCGTTCCTCGTGGATTTTTTTTTTCGCGGGAATAAAAATCGCGTCAGAGCCTGTAAGTAGGTACAAAAGAAATAAACTCATCTTAACCGAGTCAGGTAGATTTTTCATTTGCGTATAAAAACCGCGTTAATAGGTCCCCCTTGTACGAAAAAAAAGTAAAAAATTGGTATAAATTATAAAAATATTTATTTCGCATAGATTTGTGACGACGAGTCTATGCGGCTCATACACTTTCGAGCACTTAGTAAACATACAAAAATTAAATAGAAGGAGGTTTGAGTCTTAAGCCTGATGGGGATATTTTGAAAGTATACTGTGTGTATCGATTAGCAGCATTAGGTGATCTCATCAGGACAGCTCTGAACTGGATGCTGTCTACACTACATTGAACACATATACCCAAACGTTGATGGTAGATCATACAAAGATTTTTTTTAAATTTAACTATTTTTAATAATTTCTTCTTGAAATTTTGATTTTCTGCTTTAAGCCAACAAACTGACAATACCTTGGTACTTGTCTTGTAAAATTAATTACGAAATTCGCGTCGCGAAAGTCTTAGCTTGATAGACTTTTGTTTTTGGAAAAATAAGTAAAAAACGCAAAATATTTTAACAGTCTAACTTCAGCCTTCGAAAAGAAAAAGATTTAAAAAAAAAAATATAAAGAAAAAATAAAATTAAAAATAAATTAATCAAAATAAAAAAGGAAATCAGTTACCATACAACTAAGAAGAAGCTTTTTAATTGTTTTTTTTTTGTTTTGAAGCAAGATAATCAGTTCTTTCCAACGTTTACGTCTCTAGCTCAGGCAAACTGTCATAGGAACAGCTTAAGTGTAGTATCCTGAGTATTGAAACACCAAAATATCAGAAGAATAGTAGTGCTACAGAGTCTCTGATCGAACAGGATTCGAGACAACTTGTCATAAGGACAGCCTACTCGTATAACTCTGAGAATTGTAACTCCGATAAATAGCTTAAAATTTCAAGAGCTTCCAACTGAGCGGGATTACAGGCAAGCTATCATAGGGACTGTCTCCGGGAATTCAAGAGCTTTACCAAGCGGGAAATTCAGGCCAGCTGTTATAAGGATAGCCTGATTTAAAGAGGACGTCTCCTCGTTGTAAAGCAGACAGTATATTCGTGTGGTACAGGTTTCTTGTGGTAACCAGACTGTCATAGCGACTGCCTAGACCTAGATATGGAGGTGCCCGGCTGGAATCATATACCCGACCGATCTCTATACCGTGTGGTTCACCAAACCAGTCCGGCAACTTATGTCTGACTTGAGTCTCTCAAAAAGAGAAGACAACCTCAATTCACTTCAATTTTTCAATTACAATATTTGGTGCAACATTTTTCAAAAGCTTGTGTAAATATTAGGGGCTCGTTGAAGGTTTAGATCAATTTCTTTGCAATTTTGTGACCAATTAAAGAGCTTTATTAATATTTTCTGCGATGAGTCGAACTGGTTTCTCATATTCACTGCCACTTTTAGCGGCACTATGGGCTTCAGATATCATATATGAATTAATTCAGTATCAGTTAAGTTGCATCAACCAAGCATTTGTTAATATCATCCACATTTAATTTGTCGAATATCGCGGAAAGCCGATTCAATATAATTAATTTAAAACTGGAGTATGTCTGGCTGGTAAAACTACAAGTTTTACAATTTGTATGCTCTAACTTGCGTGAAAGAGCTGGTGCATTATCCAATGTTCAAAACTATTTTAAAATATGTCCTTTTTCTTCATATAATTTTCAACTTCTTGAACAAAATATGTATTTGTAAAACCAATCCCGAAAAACATTAATAGTCGCTGATGCCTTTTTATTTTTTTCTTTTATTTTATTTATCCAATGAACGAGGATCATTAATGTCTATTCCTTTTAATGTTCGTGACCGAAGGGCACGATTTATAACCAAGAATTTCATCAAGTGCTCTCCTGATCTTTCACTGAAAAGCAACACATGTCGCATGGCATACTAGAGCAGAGTATACAAATTGTGAAATGGGTAGTGCATTCTAGAATGAGCCACATCACGGTTTAGAGTATGCCGAGAGCAAATGTTTTTTTTAACAGCAGTTTTGTATTCGTTTGATCGACCTCCTCAACACTTCAGATACGAAAAAATATGAATCACTCGACGTACACATCAGTTCAAATGTTGTGGTCCATTCCGGAATGGACCACCCAGCCATATAAACTTTGTATACTTTTTTGGTACTGCACGCAACATCTAGTTCTTGTGCCATCTATGCTTAAAGTCACTAACACTTTTCATACTTTTCGCAAAAGTTTTGTCAGCGAGCAGCCTCTGCACCGACATTGAATATCTGAGGTGGAACAAATCCATACTCTTGAATTGTTTTAGCAATTTGCTGCAGACATTTTGCACCTGCAACTTTATCAGAAGACGCAGCCTCGCCTTTGATTTTAAGATTTCGTAATGAATATTTTTTTTTTAATTTTTCGAACCTGCCAGAAAAATTTGTTTCCTTTCTATTAGAAGCTAAAGTTAAATCTTACTTTTTTGCACCTTTTTGTTGTCTTATCATACAACTGCTCATTGGTAGTTCCTTTGAGTGTTGTCCTCAATCCAAATCACAAATGCCTTCTCCATATTTTCTATTATAGAGGAAAGAAATACCCAGATATCGACGGCTGTACAAACAAAGTGATGTATGAGAAGAGCTCGTAGCAAACCCTAATAACTTCCTGATCTCGGCTAAATATATCAGGGGTACGAAACAACATTTTTCGTAAAAATTTGTTCAATGCAGACTAAAATTCATTTTGTTCTTAGAATTTTAATCGACCATATTTCTTCAGAATTCGTCTGTGTCTATCTGGGCAGATAAACAATAATTTTTTCTTAGAAATTTGCAGTAAATTCCCAGAAAAAATTTTATCTGCCCAGACACAACTTGTTCGAATCCTTCAGCCCAGACGAATTCTGAAGAAATGTGGTCGATTAAAATTCTAAGAACAAAATAAATTTTTGTTTGCATTGAACAAATTTTTCCGAAAAATGTTGGTTCGTACCCATGATATATTTAGCCGAGATCAGTAAGTTATTGAGGTTTGCTACGCCTGCCAGCTCTTCTCATACGTCACTTTGTTTGTACATCGTCGACATCTGGGTATTTCTTGTCTGTGCTTTGAGCTTGCTAAAGATTGAGATGACAAATTGCTTTCAATGTTTTCTCTCATATTTTTTATTGTAGAATCGTTTATTCCTTTTTCAGAGTTATGTAGTTAGTACGTTCAAAAGAATCTTCGACTCTATTATGTATATGTAAGAAGTTTAATGAAAGTTTATAGAAAACTAAACCTATCTGACCGCGTAAAATGAGATCGCGTTTAAAAAAACGCTCAAATAGTGGTATAATTTACCACGTAAAACGGAACTCACATAAAAAATACTGCATAAATTGGGGGATGGGGTAGGTATATAAAGAAGAGAGAAATTTATATCTCAAAATCAATGAGATCTTTATTTGTTTAGTTTTCGTTAATAAGGATATTTTCGGAAATGACAGCTGTGCCTTACCTAACCCAGGGACTTAGTCGCCTTCCACATTTGTTCCTAACCTTGGGAACAGATGTTCAATACCATTTTCAATATAAGTAACAGATACTGAGTTTTGAATTGCCCTAAGCTTTATCCTGCTCGCCTTACTTATTATGAGTTCCTCTGTCGAGGATCAGAAAAACCTCGGATCAGTATTGGAAAATTCAACTTTAAAAATGAGATGTGAATTTTTCTCTTTGACTGAGCTTGAAGTACTTTATATATATATCATATTAAGCATCAAGGCTCCTCTAAATTTAAAATTCCCATGATGTGCAGCAACTTTAAAAATGACTACTTCCAGAAAAATAAAAAGGGATAGTGGGGTGAAAAAAATACTATTTCTATTAAAAATTTACTATTATAGTAACAAATTTTGTTTTTCGTTCGGTGCTGTTGTATTTTTTTACACTAAAATCAAAGTTATTTATTGAGATTACATGTACCCCTGGAAGATACTTTCCAAGCGATCGTGCTACTCCCAACTTTTAAGCAACGTCCTGGTAATTAATATTATATTCATGACGTATAAAAACTAGGCAGAATAATAGATAATACAAATATAGACAATTTAGATTGTATAGTACATCCTCAAGTCTAACTGTATTCGGTTTAATTCCAAAGATAGCAGTGTATGGGCAACCTTGTTATACTCCCAATTTGAGTCTTAGTGGGTCCCTTATAGTTTACCCTTGTGGAGTAGAGTCGTTTCGAAATTATTGTAGAGTATCTTGGTCAAGCCTCTTATTTTCTCTGGTATTCAATTCAATTCAATTCAATTATTGCAAGTCATTCGTACACAAAATTTAATATCTAAATATTTTAAAATATAATACAATCATAAATAAGCAAGTGATTTTTGGCGATTGCTTTGAACTCACGGAAGCTGCCTGTTGTTTGTGTCCCATAAGGGAGACTATTCCACACTCGAATAACTTGGACGAGATAAGATCTTTCCATCACTTTTCATCAGATTTCTGTTTCGATGGGATGTTGTGAAAATAAAAATATCTCTATGGTACTGACTGAGGTTAGCTTGATCGAAAAAGTCTACTACTTATATATAAAAATACTAGCGCATTGCTCAGTAAAAACCAATCCAAGGAACAGCCTAACAAAAGCGGCCGGTGCATTTAAACATGATGAACGAATGCAATCATTAAAAGCAATTTCCATTTTGATGGCACACTTACTTCCAAAAGAAAATTAACTCCTTCACCAATGTTAGTTAGCCGCGCATTATTGGATAATATTTTTGCCGAGTGTCATAGCCTACGCAGAGTAGCATAGATCATGTGATTCTTACTTATAAGGTACCACAGCATTTAATCCGCTGGTTAAGGACTATTCCAAGATTAGATGCATTTATGGACATTGAAAGTAGAAAGATATTTAAGACAACAAGTGTGACATGAACAATAATGGCTCTAAAATAGATCCTTGAGGCATCCCACGCGATAGGTTCAATGGAGTGGAGAGCTTTAATTTGCTGCTACATCCAGAAAGAAATTAGTCCCAATGCTTACTGCCGGTGTATCGAATTTGAACTGGATGGATAAGTTCAATTCAATTCAATTTAATTTATTATAATTGGTAGAAGTACAAAAGATCTTAAGATCTTAACCTAGTACATTATATAAGAGGAAGCGAGGAGGAATGAGGAATAGAGACTACTACAAACTAAAGCTAACTTACTTCAAACTAAAAATATTAAAAATAGAAGTAGTTTAACAATTGAAAAAAAAATAAGAGAAAAAAAAATGACAGGTAAAAAAAAAAAACTAGCGAAAGATATACAAAAATAATAAATTAATTAAATTTCCCTTGAATTCAATCTTGATTTAATTCAACCTGACACCCCAAACAAAAGGAAAGGAATGTACATAATATAAGGGAATTATCACAAATTTAATTCAGAAACAAGACGCCTGAAGATATTGACAGAGCCAGCCCTCTGGACACGAACTGGAAGGGAGTTCCACAATCGAGCGACCTGAACAAAATAAGAAGCCTCACCTGTCATAGAATGGAAACGAGGAACAAGAAGATTGGAATGTCGAGAAGATAGCAAGAATTGTAATTGATCATAAGGATATCCAGGTTCACCGGAGTGTATTAAGTTATAGAGAAAGATTAAGGCATTACACTTTAAGTAAGAGGTGATCGAGCAGCCAACTAATGAGAGCCTGTACGGAGTTATATGCTGCCATCGTTTAATACCAAACACAAATCTAATACAATCGTTAAAAGCAACTTCAACATTCCGCGCGCATACGCTATCAAGTTTAGGATATATCAAACTTTCGTAAGTAAAATGGGGTAATAAAAGAGCTTTTACAAGTTGTAAGCGAATATTTGTTGACAATACTGCTGCAGATAGCCATAATCTGCGTAAGCCCCCATAGAAATTAGAAAGCGTCAGTTTGATATGATCACAACAACTTAATTGCCCATTTAGCTTGATCCCAAGATTGGTGACAGAATTTAAAAAACATAGAGGGGAGTTGTTAAGAAAAATGTGTGGGATATCATTTATGTCATACGAAGAATTATAGATAGCAAGACAGTGTGATTTGTTAGGATTTAGTGGGAGCCCGTTGTGGACCGACCATATGTAGATACGAGAAAGATCATCGTTGATGCGAGCGACACAATCTTCTATAAGACCAATAGGCCTACTTAGGTACAATTGTACCTCATCAGCATAAAGATGAAGCTGAACATCTTGGATCACGTTTGGCAAGTGATTAATACACATAGAAAACAACAGCGGGCTCAAAACAGATCCTTGGGGTACACCAGATAAAAGGGGGAGTAGGAGGATGAATCACCAATTTGTACCTTTTGAGACCTGTCAGTAAGGAAATTATCAATTAAGCTGACCGCAGAAGAAGTATGTGAAGTATACTATAGTCACCAATTTTGGAAAATAACAATTTTGTGAAGTGTGGATAATAATGGTATTCATTTCCCTTCCATATTGATCCAAGATTTATTGTATAAAATATTTTTTCCGAATTTATGGTATAAAGGAGAATTCCTTTCCGATGATACTAGGACTAGTTGCAGGGTATTTGATTGGTCTATCCCTGATTGGTCGTTTTTCACTATATAATTGGCACTACCTGAGAATGCGTCAACGTAGAGGGTTGAAATTTTGTACCAGGTATTTTCATAAAAATAATAAATAAAATTTCAAAAATGATCTAAATCGGGAAATCTCTTCTTGGTATTGCCATGTAAAAAGCGATATCTGTTCGTCCTCACGATAACACGATAATGTAGAGTTCTGAAATTTTGTACACTGACTGTTAAAAAAAAAGTAAAGTAATTTCGAAAATGGCAACCCTACGAGGGAGTTGCCCGATTAACTCCCTCGTAGGATTGCCATACAAAAATTTCGTTTTCCATTATTTATTTGGGTTTGAGAACGTGTCAACGTAGAGAGCTAAAGTTTTGTACACAGCGTTTCCATCAAAGATTAATTAAACTGGACATCCTTTCTTGGTGTTGCCATACAAAACTTTGGGTTTTCAGTTAATTTAACTTTTATTTATTTTTAAACTAATTATAAATTTTATCTTGCTACAAATTAAATTACGTAATATGGAACCCGCATGTTTTTCAGTCCTTCAAATGCATCCAATTTTCATGGGACTAAATTTTGAAACATGTGGTTTACCATAGCCACACAAATGTCATATGAATTTTGTAGACTATCTGTTTGAAATTTTGTCCTGGTAAAATATTTAATTTGTTGCCTAGAAGTATTTCTCTTTCTCTAGCTCTAGCTGTGTTCTAGTGACGGTACGCGATGAGCTGTTTATCAAGCAGTAACTTGGCCTTTTATTCGATGCGATTGTATTAGTGGAACTAATTTTCTTCACTTTACACTAATGTCAACCTTAGTACGTTTTAAAGGTATATAGGTTAATAAAACCATTTGAAAAAATTTCACATCTTCATGAGAACTCTCCCCTCTGTTCTACTTTATAAAAATACTTTCTTAAATTGCTTTTCTTACTAATCTTAAATCTACTGTAGAGCTTGATTCAAAACGAATTTCACATGAACTCAATAATTTATTTTGAATTTCTTAATTTCCTTTATCTACATGCAGCAAAGCCAACACTTTCTCTTTTAAAAGGCGTCATATTCTGTGAGTATACAAAAACCAACGAAATCTGACAATGGTTTTGGCAAAACATTTCTTCTCCTTGGCATTTAATGCACTTAGTTAACGGGAATCACTTGTAATCGACATTTATTCAAAAATTTAATTTTGCTCTTTAAAATATTTGGGTGCAATTAAAAGTCTCAATCACATCGCGATATAAAATAGTTTCTATAATTAACTTGGGTGTAACTTCTTAAAGTAATTTTTCGAAATGAAACCACTACCACCCACCACTACAAGGTGTACAGAGAAAAAAAAAATTAATTCATTGATGGACGCCAGATGGCTCTATGAATATCAAAGTGAAAATCTGTTTTGATGAAAAAAAAAAACAAAAACACGCATTTCTTTTCACACTTAATGAGTTCATGAAAGCTAAAAGACTCGTTGTTACTTTCATTGAGGTTTTATTTAATTTTTGTGTTATTTTTTTATTGAATTAAGAGAATGTTTTCTTATACCATAGTCTTTCAAATCAGCTGATTTAAATTTTTACAAATATTCAATATTGATCTAGTTTTTTATTTTTTTATTCTGATTTCCCGGCATCCGTTCAGTAGTTGTTTAATAGAAAAATTTGATTACATAGAAATTAAGCGCCAGTCTCCATAGGAGGTGCTGATGATTTATACCTAGAAGGAAAACTGCCGCAAAACCCAAATAAACGGAATTCATAACTAAAAGAAAATAATATCCTAACAAGATTCCGATCTTAAGCTGCGTGCTCACTTGAAAATTGAATTTCTTTAGAATTTCCGACTATTTTTTTTTTTGGATTTTTTATTTGTTTTATTATCTTTGAGTATTTGGCTTTGGCTCAATATTTTATCCCCACTACCATGGAGGGGAATACCGGTGTGTACACAAACAACACAAGTGGTTTTATGATGGCTTTAAATGTTTTTGGATGCTGAGCTAAAGAATTACTCTGTTCTGACCGATCGGTCTGATCGCATCCATCGCCTATTTGCTTAGTTCTTTCTGAGATCGTGAGATCAACGGTCGACCGAATGTCTCTAAGGCATCAACAGATTAAAATCCGTGGTTTAAAGAAACATTTTTAACGTCGATTTCTCGATTTTGATCATTGAAGCGTGTGATTAATTTCTTTGAAGATCTTTTGTGCGGTGAAAATATTGGATTAGTTTTAGTTTATCTAGCGGATCAGTGTATAACAAATCGATATTTTCTTCGAATTCGTAAGTATCGCTAACATTAATTTGTCGAAATTCAAAAATCTTCTATATAAATATCTAAGCCAAATGTATTTTAGGTGATAATTAATATTGTTATGAAGAATTTAGTGAAATGAAGGTGTAAAACTGAAATAATTAGCGTGATTAGGTAATATTTTGAAATGAATAATTAGAACATTAGTTGTGATGAAATCGACTCGTAATTATTGTTTAATAGGATTTACAATAAGAAAAATATTGTTGACATCAGTGGAAGCGATATTTACAAACATGTTTTGTCTGTTGATGAGTAAAGGACGTGTACAAAAATATAAGTGTGAACGTTGAAAGTCATACGAACAACGACAGATCTAGAGTTTTATTTTTGCCCAAACTAGATGGCGAGTTATAATTTAAATTCAAAGGCTAGAGAATCCTGAAATTTAAGGAAGACATCATATAAATAATGATGTATTGGTTAAGGATTACTGGCTTCAGAATAGGCTTATGATTGAGGAGTTGGTCAGAATTGTTTTGTGTAAATTAAGCGCTTGTAAGCACATAATTGTATTTCGCACTAAGAAATTTACAGCCAAAAATTTGTCAGTCCTCAAGAATTTCAGTTTTGAATTAGGTGATATAATAGTGACTTTAATATTAATAGTGAGGCAAATTGGATTTTTTTTATGTATTATTAAACCAAGCTCAGGGGATACCCTATAATGCAAAGCAATGCAAATCGGGAAGGATTAGGGGACTACTGTACAGCAAATCATCAATGGATAATTTTCTTCTCTGTGTTAATCTCTATAAAGTCTTTTTCCATAATAATTGTAGTCTTCTATAATAATTTCATTTTATAACTTTTATCATATCAGTTGAAGTTCATTCGCTCAGGTATACCTAAAAAATATTCAGGACTTATCATGGGAAGAGTTCGAAAAGATATCAGACCCGAATATTAGTCGATAGACTATTGAAAAATCGAGTGAGCTTTCCCTATTTTAGAAAGGAGTTGTGTGTGAGTCCCCATAATCTACAGTTACATTGTTTTTATACTATTTTACTTTATTTTTTGAATAATCGTTTCTCTGGCTCTTGTCGGATTTTAAAGAACTTTTCTTTAATATAAATTCAAAACAAAATTGTTAGAAAACCTGACTGAGATTATTCAAATTTTAAAAGTATGTAAATATGTAGCTACTAAAAAGCAAAGAGCAAAGATTAGATCCTTGAGATACTTCATTCGAGAAAAGAGCCATTTTTCTTCATTGTTGCTTTGTGCTTAACAGGAAAATATCAGAAAGTTTCCAAGCATTAGAATTGGAAAATATGAAATAATTTTTTTTATTCAATTATTTAGATTGATGCAGATATTGCTAAACGCATCAAAAAATTCAACTAACACATATTAGAATAGAAAATTCATTTCTGTCGAGTGCTGTGCGCATGTCAATGGTAACTCCTGTTGTTTCATTTACACTCACCAGCTTATATTTATCCTCTTTGAGGGAACGAAAACTTTTTCTCACCAGCGAGCTTTTACACTATTTTCAACTATCAAAACTAAATTTTAATTTAATCTTAATCTTAACCTCTTAACTATATATTAATTAATTCATGTTACTCTTTCTCCACAGGGAAAACCTATATCTTCACAAAAGCAACAGCAGTAACAGTAGGCAGAAAAGGATAAATTCTGAAGAAAAAATAACAAAAACAGAAAATTGGAAAATTTATTCAAAGATTCATATACCCCCAAATTTACCTGACATCAAAACGAATTCTGATTACCATTAATTCTTGAAGTTTTTTTTTCCACCGCCGTCATCGTAATTAAAAAAAGAACGGAAAAGCAGAACAATCTCCGATGACCACTACGGTCGATTTCCAGAATAAGGTGGCGTCCCTAGCCGTTGGCGTTCTTCGAGCGGCAGTTGTAGGAGTTTTTTATGTTGAAATCTCTTCAAATTTCAAAATTTGCAAGGAACACTCATACGAGATCCTCTCAGATTTAAATTATATTTTAGCGCCTTGAAGTAAGAAGTTCATAGATCAAAAAGAAAAAGTTCAGCCAAGCCCAAGAATTATTATAAAGAAAGAAGTCCTTCAGAAGAGCGCATTATAGCAACAAAAAAAAATTTTTTTTTTACATCTTTTTTTCTATTTGGTTACGAGTAAATCCTCAAAACGGCCGATACAATGTTGAAAGTTGTTGGAGCCTCTTGGCTGAAAACTCGAATAAGCACCTACATTTTGATAGGATGTGGATTTTTAGTAATTGGAGCAATATTCGTTGCCGAAATGGAGCGACCACAATATGATGGCACCTATTGTGCTACAGTTTTTTGGACAGAAAAGACAGGCTTCCAAGTTGAATACTGGAAGCAAAGGATTGATCTCGATAACATTCCAAAAGGAGTAGCGAGGACATGTTATAAGGATTCCACCAGTGAGAATGGGTACGATTGAATATATTTTTTTTTTATTTGCAACAAGGAATGTAATTTATTAAAAAAATTTATTTTTTTTTTAAGATGGTCGCAATTGGAAGTGGAGACACAAAGAAATTATCCAGATTGGGTTCAAGCATTTGGAGCTGGAATTCTAGAAGGTTCCTTAACTTGGAGGAATATTCATCACCAATGGACAAAGTAAGTAAAATTCAAAGGATTAATGAAAGAAACCAAAACCAAAACAATCCTTTAATGAAACTTGTAATAAAATAAAAAATAAATCATTTTAGCACAATCTTCACTGCCTGCGATCGTGATGAGAATTCACAAAATTTCTGTACTTGGTTGCGAGACATATTGAGCGCAAATTACCAAGCAATCAAGGAAATGGCTTCAAAACGTGCCCAGCATGATCATTATTGGCATCAAATTCATCTTATTTATTATCAACTCGAAGGACTACAAGCTGGCTGGAAGAAAGGAGCGAAAAGAGCACGTTCTGATTTGGAAATACCTGCAGAAGATTTTCTCCTTATGAATGCAGCGGCTGACATTCAAGATTTGAAAATTTACTATGAGAATTATGTGATGACGCTGGATAACGACAATAACGAAGTGCCATTAGAAAAAAATTTCTTAATACCAAGTGCATCAATGATGCTGAAACTCTTCAATACTAAAGATTCTGGATGGAATTTATTATTCGGTCATAGTTCGGCAGGAAGTTATTCATCTATGCTTCGTGTACAAAAACGATATAAATTCCGCTATCATTTCTATCCAGATTTAAAATCTAGCACTGTTCCTGGGCTAGATATAATGTTCACCGGTTATCCAGGAATTCTTGCATCAACAGATGATTTCTACATAATAAAAGGACGTCAAGTGTTTTCCATTGTATCTGGAGTCGGAATAAGAAATGAAAACATTAAACTCTGGAAGAATGTGAACATCAATAATGTGATACCGCTTTCGGCACGTGTTATGGCCGCTAATCGTTTAGCTCAGAATAGACGAACATGGGCTCGAGCGATGTCTCGTCATCCCACTACCGGCAATAAACAATGGATCTTATTGGATCTTAGGAAAATCGATGCATTCAATTTACATTCCACTAGTAATTCTAGTCAAATAAACACCGAAATCGTTACTCATAGTCGTAAAGGTGCTATTTGGGTAATAGAACAATTGCCAGGTCGTCTGCATGCCAAGGAAGTTACTGAAGAAATGACTGCCAATGATACTGCTTGGTTTGCGAATGGTACACCATATTTTAATGAAATTTTAGAGGCTAGTGGTGTTTCTAGTGAGAATTTTAGTTCAGACATTGATGGAAGTGAAATTATGAATCTCGATCAAGTAGACAAATATTTGCGGGCACATGCCTTCCGAGGAGATCTTCTTGATGATCAATCCATTCCATATGGAAATATTGATATGAAATTGTTCTCGTATTCATCTCGATCGGGACACAGTGATTTTCATGCAATTGCTGGACCACTATTCATGCACCATTCACATCATTACAATGATGAGCTAAACAATTCAGAATCTCTCATCAAAGATATCCATTCAAATGAAATTGATTTGGAAATAATTTTGGATCGTCGCCCGGTAAGGAACGATATCCGTGCTATGGCTATGAGGCGACTTCATGGTCCTTTTAAATGGTCTCAGGCGAATGAACAAATCTCCTCGGTTCGGCATAGTGGGCATCCGGACGAATGGAATTTTAAAAGAGTCTCTCCCAAATGGGCTTGGCATGACTAAAATGTTATTTAGTTCAATTTTGCTTTTTTACTTAATTTTTGTTCTTTGTTTTTTTTGTTTTTTTTTTAATTTAGGTATAATACATCAAAATTTTTATGTTATTTTACATATGTCTAGAAAATTTTCTAACTGAAATATTACAGATTTTTGTAATAAAAAAAACAATTTGTTAATACAAAGAGATTTCAATGTAAAAATATTGTGTTTTATTCTGGAGTCCTAAGAGTAAATAATGACCGGAAACCGATAGATAGCCGGATGACTATCAACAAATATGAAATCTTTATTAAACGCTAAAATAGGGTGGATTGTGACTGCAAATGACTTCGTTATTAGTAGCAGAGAAACTACAGATTACTTTCAGAAATTTTCTGGTTCCGAATTTCTTTACGAGTTCAAGAGTTAAAATCTCAACAGTTGACATATTGTCGAGAAACAGATGATGGTAAAGAGCTCAGAAGCAAATTAACATGGTGGTATGAATATGTCATCTTATTACAAAAGTCTTTTAAACAGTGAACACAATGCAATTTAAGCATAGCAATTCGGAATAGTGATTTTGTTTAGAGTAACTATAATCTCTTTTCTCCCGCTCCTGCCACCTTGGATAAGATGCCGACAAATATGGGTAAGCAAGTGATCATAATTCCTTCGGGCTGTTTATTAATCTGCTATTTCGGAATCACTTTCCAAAGGAACATTACGCCCCAAAAACAGATAGTGGGTGGAGACGACTAGTGTCAAACGCTTGGTTGGCTTGTTTAGTTTAATAGCGATGGATTATTTCACGAGACCGCAGTGCGCATCTTTTGTGCGGGCGTTTAATAAAAACGACGATTCTTACAATGTTGTTTGACATCTTTACCGGACCCATTTTAATTAAAGGACCATAAGAAATGTGCCAAGTGCGAAATTCAAGCATTGGGTACGCAAGTTTGAAGAGACTGGAAACGCAATGCCTAACAAATCAACTGGGCGGAAAAGGACATAAAGAACGAGCACGAATGTCGAACGTGTTTGCCAGGCTGTTATGGACGATCCACGACAGTCATTACGATTACACGTAACTTCCCTAAATTTGAGCAAACCCACAGATCCATCGCCTTATACGCAACGTTTTACAATTTCACCCCTATAAAATTATTGTTGTGCAAGAGATGAAGCTCGGATGAATCTGATTTTTGTAGGACAATAAAAAATCGTTTTAGGAGGAGCTTCAATAAACTGCATCAGAAACCACAACACATTTGCCTAAGGTTGTCGTGTGGGCTGCCATATTAAGTCAAGGCATTATCGGCCCATACTATTTTTTTTATGATAACCATGGTTGCGCTCAGATCATTAATTCCGATCGATAATACAATATGATCCGGACTTTTTTGGTTCCATACAACAACTGCAACACATTTGTCCAGTAAGATGGAGCCACTTTCTACGTCATAAATGGCTCGTTAGTTGCTCTTTACGATTTAATCCCTGAAAGAGTAATTGATCGCCGAGGAGACGTCAACTGGCTATCAAGTAGTCCAGATTTGACACATGCTGATTTTTTCCTATGGGGCTACTTAAAAAGTAAAGTTTCCAACCCAATACAACCCAACTTGAATATTTTAAAGCAAAGAATCAGAGACGAACTCAACGCTATTCCAAGAGTGATACTCCAGCCAGTTTTAGGCTAAATGAATGTGAAGAAGCGGATGATGCGCATTTACAAATGGTTGTTTTCCATAAATAAAAATTAAAAAACTGCTCTTTGATTTAAAAGCAATTAAAATAAGTTTGATCTAATTCTGGTGTTTTATTTTTAAGTATCAGAAACGAAAAACATTCGAAGACACCCTTTAGTTGGCTTTGGTAAGGCATGAATATACTGTGGTAAGACCTTACTTCTAGCAAGTCTTATAACAACCCAGCGACAATATGTAGTGACACATAAACTCAATACATATTTGGAAATATAGATGGCACTATGACGAACTCGGTTAGGTCATATTGGAAGCTAACGCAACCAATTTTAGTCAGATACACTAAAACCTCAGAATGTCCATTGTTAGACCACCTGAGCAACAGCACTTCCAATTGTCCACGGGTACCTGGTTTTTGCTCGTAAAAGACTAAAACTTATAATGCGCTTGTACAAATAAATAAAGCGAACAACAAAGGGAAAGGACAGTCAAAATTTAGGTTAACAACGGGTAAAAGAATTTAAAATATGGTTCCAGAAGTTTTGCCGATTGGCGTTCCATTATAGGATTATAGAATTTGGACCGATATGTATAAAATTGCTTAAATTTTAGCAAGATGTTTTTTCCAGTGAGGTAAAAAATGATCAGTCTTAGCATTGAGAAGAGTTTCTACTAGTCCAGAATAATAAATAGATAACTGTGATTTGCAATTACTACCTATTACTATTCTTACTTATACTCTGTTCAAAATTTTGTCGTAATTCACATGAAAGTTTATGAGAAAAAAACATAACACTAAATAGTTATTAAAATTTTGCTTTTCCTGAAAATTTAGCTAGTGTGCATATAACGAGCTTTGATATAGAATAAATCTAGGTTCTACTTTCAAACATAATTTTTATTACAAAAACGAAAAAGTTTACCTCAAAATTGTTTTTTTACTAAATTATTTGTAAGGTCATAAAGAACGCATTTACTCAATATATCTTCCATCTGCTTGAATGACTGCCTCCATTCTCGATCTTAAGCGTTCGCAGGACCGTTTTACTGGACAACACACTTAGCACGTGAACATTCGCCGGAAATTTTGTTCTAGGAGGTGATTCTGATCTTTTGCCGTAAATTCAGAATATACGACAAAATTAAATGAACTTTTCTACTGCTTTTTTTTTTTTTTTTGTTATTATTCAGTTGAGCAAGCCTTGTATTACGTAGAATGAACTGAAAATTACATTTCATATTACAAATACATTTTTTTTTAATTTAAGTACTTCTACTGCTCTAAATTGGTGTAGAATATCCATTTACCATAGCTTATAATTTTTGTTACAACTTCGGAAGCAGTTGACTAATTTTTCATACTTTTAGAAGTATATCCTGACGGTTATTCATTTTAGTTTATTTTGTGGTTGTTGAAAAGTGTAAATCAAAATCAATATGGTGAATATAAAAGTACGACAAATTTGTGGTGAAATGCCAAAATATACGCCTAAGCAAGGACAAGACAAAATCACCTGCCTGGAAAAAATGGGAACAGTGTCATGGGTGATTCATCGATCATTTCTTTGATTGATTTTCGCACTAACAGTAGAGTTTTTCGTCGGAAAAAAACCTTAGGAGTCCATCAAGCATTGTTTCTTAAGGAACACAAAAAGCAGGTTGCAGCGTGCAACTCGCTTTGTCCTGGCAGCTTCGAAAAGCATGTGTATCACTTTAATTGTGAAGGACTTGTAGTGGAGATCCTCTTTGAGGATTCGACGCCCCGGACCCTCCAAAACCAGTTCCTGAGCTCGTTTAATGATGTCGGGCGTCTTGACAACGCGCTCCTTCGAGTGAGCTTTCCTCGCCGGTATTGCAAAACCTTCGTTGGACTCATATTCATACTTCCCGACGACTATGTATGATAGTCGATTTCGGGTATCCGAACAACCGAATGATTTGTCGCTGAGCGTCCAGCGCAAGCACTTTCGATAATCGCGCACTTGGTTTCAATATTGCGACTGTTTACTGTTTCGAGGCAAAGACTGTTTAGTACATGCGCCAAGCTATTTTGACGCCAATTTCGATCCCTACAAGCGGTATAGAACGGCGGGAAATTCAAATTCAATTTTGTCCGGACTTTGGCGCCGCAAACGATATATATGAATGTGAAATCCACATAGGTTCACGTAACTATTCTACGTCATAATATTTTTAAAACACCCTCTATAGGACTATACATTAGCACATGGATATATAAAAAATTCATTCATTTTCGAGAGATGTCATTTCCACTAAAACTCTACATGAATTCCATGTAATATTTGGGCTGAGAAATTTAGTGACGCAAATCATCCTCCTGTGTAATTTGTAGTAAACTAACACATTATGATTTGGCCACGGGAAATTTGTAATTAATATAGGTATAATTAGTCAATTTTTATATTTTTTAACAAAATTTGTACTTACAGGCATCATTGGAGCTTCTTGGGATATGAATAGTAAGTTGGGCAGATTCCACCACAAGCCAAGTTATATAGAATACAAGTTATTCCCAATACGAACCACGTTCCGCCATTAGTAACGAATTATCGTGAAAATGTATAGGAAAGCACGGTACAGATGACACAATACTCTCTTTGTCTTTCCTTTAAAAATGTATATACATTATAGTCACAGAAATACGTCACAGGCTATCAGTTGCAATGCGTCAAAATTTTAATGGGAATACTTGTCTTCTATATACCTTGCCAACAAGCTATACAAATTTCCATTGTTTTTACTAAAAAAAAAAACAAAAATTGTTGTATTATTGTAAAACTATAAGCTATTAAAACTAATATTTTGAATAAATCCATATACAAACACAAATTCTTTTTTAATTTTTTAAAATATTCAATAGCTTCACCTCCGCTAATGGTTTTAATTCAAAAAACATAATATTTTCCCAATCCAATCGCACTAAACTTCATTTGTATATTCCATTTCCATTTCAATTCCAATTCATCATATTCCATTGTCAACAACACAAAACAAACCCAATACGATTCTCTTTAAAATTAAAATAAGAGAATTTGTATGAGAAACTGAAAATGCAATTTTATAAAAATTTGCAACGAAATGAAACTTCTTCGACGAAGGCAGAGTTGAAGGATTGTAGAGCAGCCAGCAGCCCAGTAGTGTGTATGTGTGTGTGAATATTTAATTTTCGCCCATTTGCAGTTTTCTTTGATTAATTGTAAAAGTTTTCGCCTGTAATCTCCTTGTTGAAGGCAATTTGAGGACGGTGGAAATTGCAAGGATTTTTTTCTGTGATTTGAGTTGAATCAAAAATGTTTCTCTTATTTTCATCTTGTTGATTCGAGTTTAGCACAAATCAACGCGAAATATTTGGAATTGATGCGATCGAAGGTGACGGATTTACAGATAAAAATCGCTAATCGAGCCACTGTAAATAAAAAAAAAAATAAATAAATATAAAACGTAAAAGCGATTAACATTAGAATTGAAGAGCAGTCAGAGAATCAGTGAATTCGCCATTTTCACCGACAATGGAATTTACTTTTTTTTATGAATGTGTTTGTTTTGTGTATGCCGTCTCCGTCTAGTCTTCTCGTCGTGTCGTCGACTTATATATTTCTTCCCCGGAGAAAAATTGTATAACTTTTTTTTAAATTGAAGTAAAGTAGGAAAAACTTCTGAAATAGTGTAAAATCATTGCCGACATAAGGATTTCGTGTTGTAAAACGTTCATTCGCGAACAAAGTGCTAATTTATGTGCATTTTTTCGCTCTATCTACAGTTCCGATTTGCCTCATCAGCAGCAGCAGCACTCAGCACAGAAGTGGAAAGTGCAAATTTTGACAACTGCAACCGAGCGATAGCCCCAAAAGTGCAAATCTAAATGCAACACCATATTCGAGTGCAACATTTAAAACCATCAAAAGAGAAATATCGCAGATATTTCTGCTAAAATAGACTGATTAAAGTGCCTTCCAAGCATATTTTGTGTGTAAATATTTCGTGTCTTCTTAATCGTGTGTGTATATTTTGCAACAAAAACAACCAGGAAATTCAGTAAAACTACAGTCGAGTGTCGTTTTTTGACAAAATTGCTCAACCGGCGCTGAAAATCATTTTGGTGAGTGTCTATTTGTGTGTTTTTTTATAAAGTCTACCTCGAATTGCAGTTCAGTCTCAGCTCTCGCGACATCTTTGAATTTTTTTTCTTCTCTGTGGTTCTTTTGCTGTCGGTCGATTTCCAATGGGAATTTCCCATCCCATTCCGTAGACCGTAGCCATAGTAAAGCTGTTTTCTCTCTACGCTAGTGTGTTTGCATACATTTGCTGCGCCTCTGCTTTGAAATATTTGCATTAGTGTGCGCTGTTTTGCGAGCTATGTGCAGTTTTATTTTCGCCGTAAATTCATGGTATGCGATGTTGTGCTAGAGCGCATGTCGCATTCATATGTAATTCCAATTGGAATAGCGTGAAAACTGAAATCGAAACAATCTTCGTCGCTATAACACAAGCAAGAGCTAGATTCTTGCTCCTTATTTCACCGGTTGTCATCGGTTTGTTTTGTTTTGCTGATATAAATGTACAAACTTTGGGGGGCTAACAGCTATAGGGCTGCCAAATTATGAGAAAAACAAATGTCATTTGGAATTGTTAATGCTGCTTTCTATGGATAAAAATATTATTTTTTATTTTTGCGAATTGCATTTTTGAGCATCTTATCACTCAACGAAATAATTATTATAATTTCGTTATCGTAAATTTAATTAATTAAAATGATCTGAAAGTCATTTAAAGTTACGTAGTAAGCTATTGCTGAGACAATTAAGTGCTTTTTAGGTAAACATTTTTCTGTTTTTATACCCTAGATGAAATCTATAGGAAGTTTGTCATTCCGTTTGTAACACCTCGAAATAATGGTCGTAGAGCAAAATGGATTGGATACTCACGCATAATATTAAAGTTTAGAAAGCTGAAATTTTGTAACGGTGTAAAATTAAGTTCGAAAATGAGATAATCGGGCCACTCCTTCGTGGGGTTGCCGTACAAAAATTTCGTTTTCCACTATATATTTGAACATTGCCTGAGAACGCGTCAACGTATAGATCTTAAATTTGGTACATGATGTTTTCATTGTACTAGCAAATAACATTTCAAAAATGCACTAACTCGGGTACCTCCTTCTTGGTGTTGCCATATAAAATTTTAGGTTTTTTACGTATACTGTGATAACGATCAGTTCAAGACATTTTTATTATACTAAAAACTTCTTCAGTATAATAATCATTTTTTCTGTCCGACAAACCGTTATAGAAATATATGCGAAAAGCTACTTCAAAAATCAAACTTGCACAGAAGGGTGACAATACGAAATTTCATAAGGGCATTCATCTAGAGGGTATCATAAGAATTGGTCTTAGACCAATTCTAGTTTTACTTGTTGTATGATTATAATCTCTATGACACTTGATAATCATTTCCCTCCCAACGTCCTTTCTTATCTATTTATCTGGAAATTTTGCCGAATAGGCAAGCAAACCGCTGCGCGTTCTTTACTACATATTGCCAGATTCGTTGATACTTTCGGGGCTATGGCGTGGGAAAATAATCTTCACTTTCTACCCATCCATGGAATGATTTGAAACCTCGACTTATAGATTGTGGCATCCAGCCTTAAAGTTACGGAAGTGGGTTTTTCGTTTCACACGAATTCATAATCTGAAATAGACATGGTATTTTGCAACTTTGCAAAGTATGAATCAGTACATTTACATGAAAACTTGTATACTTCAAGTAGAAATCAAGTATTCAAAATATCATTTAAACACGCATTGAAGTATACTTGAGTCATGTAAAAAAAAAAAAAATTATTGTTAACAATTCATGGTGTGATTTTTTGTAAATTTCAAGGAAATTTCAAGTCAAGTAATTGGAATTACCAACAAACCAAACACCCTACTTGAGTTTCAAGTGGATTTCAAGTCAAGTACTGAAGTATTGATGTAAACGTACTGAATATGTCCAATCGGTTAATAAAGTTGTATTAAAATTTAGTACAAATGTAGTATCGCATCGTCCGATGAACTAAAGGCGAAAACCCAATGAACGCGGCAGACGTCGCGTCGCTTTGACAGTTCAATAGAATATACGTGTTTAAGAAGTTTGTGTTGGCCAAATGGCTGCCGCGCTTGCCGGATTCGACGCGAAAGTAGAGCAATGTTCTACTTTTAACCCGAGGATTATACGAGATAGTACAGCTTGCATGCAAGCCTCCCTTCCAAAACGATTTTTAACTTGACAGCAGAAGGCAGTTCGGTTGATGTCTTATCATCTTGCATGCAAGTTCATTTAAAAAATGGCATTGAGACGTAAAGTCTTGCGTATATTGGAAAATTATTGCAATAAAGGAAGTAGCAGAATATTAAAACCCAAGAAAAATGAAGAGGAAGGTGTTGGTAAATAATGTAATGCAAATGATCCCAAAAATCACATTTTCCCAGAATAAATTTATTAAATTCTCTCAAGCATTTCTTTTCCGCCATCTTGAAAGCTGTATAATGTCAAATTACTATCACCTCAGCTGTCATGGTTTTTCATCATGCAAGTTCGTTGAAAGCTGAGTTGCCAGCATGGCAGTGGAGGTTACACGTGCAAGAAGTATGGCAGTGCAGCTTGCATGCAAGCTGTACTATTACGTGTAACCCCCGGATTAGAGGCGAGGCTAAGTGTTTGCCAACTTATTGTACCGAGTAGGGCGATGTTTGTCACGCATTCGTCATTCTTGAATCTTGAGCGAACTCTATTGAAGAAAGATAATAGTTAACAATTCTAGCAGGTCCTGATAAGTGTTTCCGTCCTGATATTGGGCAGCATGTTTGACAGTGTGTGGAGAAAAAGCTTTCATGTGTGGCATGCCAAGTTGGACAACATGTTTGCCGTGTATGGGCCACTTAGGACAAAATGAGAGCTTTAGCTTTTTTCCCAACATAAAGCCGGCTTGAGATTAGATCAAATTGCAAATTTCAAGTCCAATGGCTGCTAACTTGAGGGAATTTTTAACAGTGCCAACTGTGCGAATGTCAAATATCAGATTTAAATGGCTTGTGTTGACACCTTTTTGAGACAGCTACCAACAATATATTTTTTTAAATATAACTAGTACATCTCGAAAACTTTTCGAAAAAGCTTGAATTTAACGTAAATTTGGAAAATTTGGTTGCATTTATGTCTTTCCTTAATATTATTCACGAATAAAAGTTCTCAAGTTCAAGTTAATGTGGCAAATGTCAAAAACATCACTTGTGTTCAATTCGGCTTAAGAAACCTGGCGATAAAGCTTTGTGAAAATCTCTAATTGTGTTTCAAACCTCAAGCGAACGGCAGTCTGCGAATCATGGCGTTGATGGCAGCCCAGCCTTCCTGTTCATTGCGCGAATCATGGTTATTTTTTAAGTGAGGCTAGACACGTGTCTTAAAATTAAAAAAAAAAAAAAAAATTTCAATATGAACACATTTACTGGATGTAAGCAGAAGTGCTTTCCGTAACCAATTTCTCATTTAAATTTTTGAAAAGCTTACAAGGACTTTCTCTAATACTATTTAGTACTTCCGAAAACTTCCCAGATGACCTATTACTTAATAGAAGACTAAATTAAATTACGACTAATATAATAATCATACCATAAGGCTCAGATATTTGTAAGCTTTGTATTTTTTCCAGGGACCGAAAATAACTGGTATTTTGAAAACTTTAAACAAAAAAAGCTGGGATAAATCATGATTGTGGAATTTTGTGGAATATACCAAAAGATGTCTCGTGAACCCGTTTCGATTCCTGCAAAGCTTTTGAAAACTTAACTTTTTATTAAAAAAAGCTAAAAAAAACCAAGCTGGAAAGGCTTTTTATTTTATCTGGCAAAAATATAAAGCCAACTTGGCTTTTTATTTTTTCTGGCAAAAATAGAAAGCCAGCTGGGCTATCTATTTTTTCTGGCAATAATAAAAAGCCAGCTGGTCTTTTTATTTTTTTCTGGTAAAATTAAAAAGCCAGCTGGGCTTTCTATTTTTTCGAGCTGGAAGTAACAGGTTTCGAAGCCGGAAGTATAAAAAGCCAAGCTAGTTTCTTATTTTCAGGGTCCGGACCAGTTATGATTTTTTTTTATACTTGGCTAGGAAAAGTAAGAAACCAGCTTGGCTTCTCATACTTCCTCAAAAAAAAAAAAAATAACCAGCTTCAAAACCTGTTAGTTCCAGCTCGAAAAAATAAAAAGCCAAGCTGGCTTTTTATTTTAGCCAGAAAATATAGAAAGCCCAGCGGGCTTTTTATTACTGCCAGAAAAAATATAAAGCCAAGCTAATTGCCAGATAAAATAAAAAGCCTTTCCAGCTTGGTTTTTTTAGCTTCTAATTATTATCGGTCAGGAATAACAGGTAAAGTTGGCTTTTTTCATAAAAAGTAATAACTGGTTCGGTCCCTGATTTTTTCATTACGAGAAATGTTTTTGAAAATTTTCCACTTTAGGGTCACAAGATATTTCCATAGATACACTAATAACATACAAAGACTGGGAAAGTAGAACAAAAATTTGCAACGGCTCACTCAAATATAAAATCGACGATCCCTCGACGATGTCTCTCTCGACTTGCTTACGTAACTAATAATGTTTAAAAATTGTAAAGAAAAAATACCAGTCAATTTCTAAGAAAAAATTGAGGGCTTTTTTTACATCAGGTCGAGTCGAGGCATCGTTGATTTTATATTGGATCGAGGCATTGCTGGCCTACCCTTTGGTTACGTCAGCAAGTCGAGGCATTGTCGATTTATATTCGAACGATGTGTTGCAAATTTTTATTCCATTCGCATAGTCTTTGAATGTTATTAGTTTGTCTGTGATATTTCTCTAAAAAATTCGCGAAAGTAAGTAGTTAAAAGAGTTCCCAGCATCTGAATAAGGTCATTGTAGATGACACTCAATGATTTGGACAATTTGTTTCAGTAATATGTGAAAAAGATCATGCTGCGATTTACTAGTGACATTACAGACAAATGTCACAAGGCTAAATAGGAATTAGAAAGTTTTACACAATCGGGAAATGAATCCAACCGGTTTTATATTTACTTTTAAGATAATACTTCATTTAAATGATGAAATATCAACCTTCAGCTGGGCTTAGTACCGTTTTTTTCTAATGATGGGGACGAAAAATTCTCTTAAAAGAATTTCCATCTATAACTTCCCATTTCAGCATTGAAAAATTAAATGTTGATCTAGTATTTATGGACGATGGCCTATCGATCTGTGTTTTTAGTAGTATTTTCAACATTCCTTTGATCATATATTCCGATTGTGAAAAATATTTTTGCCTCCGTTACAGCCACCTAATATTTAGAAGGAAATTTTGTTACGGTTAATTTTGTAGCAACTATCGCATGGAATGATTCCAATAACAGATATTTGGTATTAATTGTTCTTGCAATATATTTTACGCAATTTTTTATTGACTTTTAACAATTTTTGTCAGTTTTTACCAATTGTGAGTTGTCGATTACCAATTTTCATTAGCTCATCCTCTGGTAAATTGCAGCTGAAAATTCTGA
Organism: Dioctria linearis; assembly: GCA_963930735.1. Taxonomy (NCBI): domain Eukaryota; kingdom Metazoa; phylum Arthropoda; class Insecta; order Diptera; family Asilidae; genus Dioctria; species Dioctria linearis. The sequence goes on along the minus strand of OZ005743.1, from coordinate 167,211,431 downwards.
AAAATGGAATTGGCGAGAAAGTTCCTAACGAAAATGAATTCCTTATTTACGCTCATAAAAATTGTTAGTTGCCAAAACAATCGATTCAGTTTCTCTTGTTGGCCATACACAGAAAGAAAATTTCTGAAAAAAATTCTTAATAGAATATGTAGCAGCAAATTGTTGAAACTGCATAGAATCGAACATCTTTCCGATGCACAGTGTGGAAATATTGAAACATAAAGGAAATTTTATTAAATACATTGAAGAATACAGAGAATCTTCTTGTTTACTTAGTAATAGTTCTGTTATTAATAACCCGTGGTCTATTTCTTAGGATCAATTAACCAGCAAACAAAAAAGGGATCAAACGCAGTTATACGGCAACGTTGTCATCCGGCCCTGTCTGCGTCCAACGGCAATAATTCGTGTGAGTTCATTCGATGAGTGTGCTGTGTTTAAGTGGTATGATAATTGTGTTTTTGATATTTTCTGCATCCTTAATGTAAGTATGACAATATATTTTTCCAAAACTACATATATTTTATAAAATGGAATAATTTAAAAATTGGTTTTTACAATTTTCAGCATGGCTTGAAATATATCTGGCAAAGTGGTTTACGAAACATGGAAGGAAACAAACACAAGCGTTTCTAGGCAGTTTTTGCATTAATTATTGAAAGACTATGAAGAATTTTCGGGAGCTGCTTAAAAATAAATAAAGTCAATTTAAGGAGCCTCTGCCTCATGTGGAATAAGAATGGTCGACTGCCTCATTTTGGATTTTCACCATTAAATTTATGAAATAGATTTATCGAGTGTATAGTTCCTAGACTTGAAGCTGGAGGACTGGAAATCTGAAAAACTTAAGTAAAAAAAAACCAGGTCAAAGTAAAAAAAAGAAGATAAGAATATCCATAACTCCTGAGAGGAGGATGGGCCATGAGGTTCTTCATGCAATGAGAGGACCGTATACCCCTGTATTTATTTTTTCAGATACATGGTGTTTTGTGAAAACTAGCATATTTTCTTAATCAGCCTGTAACCCCAAAACTGTTCTTCCAGCCATAAAGTACTTTTCTACGGAAAATGTGTTTTGCAAGGAGAAAATATTTTGAATGGTACAAAACCGGAGTTTTTTAAATAAGTGCATGGAAAATAACCAAGAAGGCGAGCTTTTCTCCATTACGACCATGCAACCACTATCACACCCTGCATCTTGGATTATATCAAGTCTCCGAATATTTCCAGAATGGCATTGATGATTTCGGCGCCCTATCTGTACTTGGACCTTTACACTTTCGGATTGACATTTACAAGCGTCAAACGGCAATGGAATACAAAAATCTGTTTTTGAGATTACTGGACTAAATGCTTTCAGGATTGGTTCAAGGACATATGTATATTACAAAAAAATAAAAATAAATAAATAAATAAAGTAAAAGGTTTCTTTGTCATCATTAAAACTTCAGTAGACACCTCCGCATTTGTGTGTGCTTAATAGTAAAATTGGACACGTTTTTTTTTTTGTAAATTTTTGAATTTTTGAAAATAAAAATTTCTTTTGTATTACATATTTATACTATTTTTAAGGGGTAAAATAAGAATAATTCTGTACAAACATAGATACTAATCTTCCTAAAGGTTCTCCTAAACGATCTGGCAGAATACCAGATACCTGCCCACTTTTGTGGGTAGATACGTGTAATCACGGTGGCAGATATAGACATATCTGGCGACAACTTCTGGCATTCAGAAATGTCCAGATGTCTGCCGCACGTTTAATCAGCCAGTTTTTCTATCTGGCAAATTTTGGAACATCCTCTGCCAATCTGCCCAGTAAATTTTTGAATTGAACAGATATCTGTAAAGTTTACCTGTTAAAAAAATAGTTTTACGCAAATAGTGTTAGGAGTAAAGAACAGATTGCAGGAGACAAGTTTATTCAAGGTTTGTATAATATTATATAATTATATATTATTATATCTACCAGGAGTATACAGTATGTAAATAGCCTAAATATACATAATTAACAAAATGGCAGATGGAAACAAGGCGAAGCGGAGAAGGAAGCAGGAGTCAACATGGACCAGTGGTGAAAAAATGCTCTTGATCTCCGAAATCGAACACTATTTCACTTGTACAAAATGCACTGTACACAATAAAAGCAGCCGTGTACCTTTCTCTAGAAGTCATTTTTGAACAATGAACTTCACATTAGTTTATGTTGTCCTTGCCAGATAAAAGAAGTATTTTACCAGATGAAAACTAGCAGGTCGTGTAATCAATAAAGACAGACGCATGCCAGATAACTGACCGAAAACTATCTGACAAATTTGTGCCAGATGAAATCTGCCCGAATATCTGCTCCGTGTGTAATCAGTAGGACAGATATCTGCCCACAAAAATTGGCAGATTTCTGGCATTTTGTCAGATCGTTTGGAAGCACCTTAAGGCACTAGGAATATCATTAAAAATTAAATCCCGCTAGATTGTCTAAGTTCTTTCATTGTAAATCGCATAAATTGTGATTTACATTTCTATGAAGTGAATGTAATCTTTAAGAGAGGCAAACTCAAAACGGTCAGTATTTCGTTATAATACTACTTTTATCGTAATACTCATATTTCCATCTATGGCATACAAACGGTATTAATGAACTGCATATGCATGTAATAAATAAAAAATAGAACGAATTGTGACTTTGATTTCTTTTTTACTTTGTTACATTTATTTATAAACTAAGTATACTCAAGATCTTTTGTTTGTACTCAATGAATAACCGATACAAGATAAGATAAGAAATTGTTCTAGCAAGAAATATCTAAAAATATTATGAGGAAAAAAAATTGATTATAAGATAGTTAAAAATATATTCACAAAACCATACGGGCAGCGTATGGCTGAACTGAGAGCTACAGGGTGACTAAGAATTTTCTGTTTAAACAGAGTTTTGACAAATATACCCGATGCAGAATTCATGTGCATATCGTTGTAGCTAATAAAATTCCTCATATTTGTTATTATTTCTTCACCGTAATTAACATCCAAATTTAAATTTTTTTTTAAAAATACCACGATGAATGTAAGGAAAAGATTAGAATTAAGATTTAATTTATTTTTTTAATTTCAATAAATCTATTTACAATACATGCACGAAATTTTTGCCTCGCTCTCCAAATTTTGTAACTGTAACCGTAAAATGAAAATTAGCTTGGAGAAAGTTCCATAACCGTATAATCAGAACAAGGACAAAATGTATAAAAATTTTTTCGAAAGTACAGAACATATACCTTCGACTGCCAGGACTATAGGAATACAACTTACATCCAATAAACCATTGTTAAAAAGATAATCAATCTGGATTTTACAGTATTGAGCAAAAATTTATTGCCACCGCCGATCCATTTATCCCATTCAAATCACCTTTTATACACAATACATCAGCAATCAGTCCAATTTGTGTACTACTACTATCGCCAACATGATACAAATGTATACTTACATGCTCGATCGTTCAAGGAAGATCATTTACAAATAAATAGAATAGGAGCGAACCAACAACTGAACCTTGAGGTCCTCCATTTTCCATACTTTAGGTTGAGACAACTTACATCTAGATGTGAAAACTTCCCTCTTATCAATTCTCCTCAATGATAGCTTTCTTTGGTTAAATAAAAAGTTAAAGAGCTTTGAAAAAGTGATCCAGGTTTATATGGAGATTTTCTTATCTAGTAGTTGTATGCTGTCTGTGCTACAGGCAAGCTTATTATTTATTTTACCCATCTGATGGGACGATGTTCTAAAAATAAGATTATGGTTAATGCTGTCAAAAGCTTTAAAGGAGCCAATTGGTCCATTGGTAATAATTGTTACAACTTAGACCTGCTAGACCTGGCATCATCAGATATTTGTTCCGTTCTTTACGAAATGACTTGAATGTACTTAAAACGCTCACTTCTAATGAGAATATCAAATCGTTCTTGGAGCAATTTATTGCCCAAAAAGGAAAAATTTTTCTGAACGCAGAATTATAAAATTGCCCGAGTGGTAGTCGAAAAAATGAAATAAATTTTTTGTTTCATTCACACAGAAAAAACGCATAGAATTTGTGCCAACCCTATATTTGTACTGAGCAATTTTTTTATGAACAAATCCCTTGGGCAAATAAAAATCAAAATCCGCTATATAACCGGTTTCTTGACACATCACATCACATCACATCTTCTTGCAATAGTAAAAATATACATATTTCAGGGTATTTTGCATCCTTATTTATATCCATGTTTTTTTCATTATCCTATTGTTTTTTAAGAAAATGCAAAAAACATTCATTTTGGGTTAATACCGGAATAGGCAATTTTGAGCAGAAAATTTCCAATTTGTTTCAATAGGAATAACAATGAATTTTGTTTTCAATGAAATGCAGGGTGCTTCCACCTAGGTGGTCCACAGAGCAGAAGGTGATAGTACTCACCTTGACAAACATAAAAATAGTATGACAGGGGGAAGGGACTGTCCATATCAACCCTTTTGGAGTTACGGAATGATTAAGAAAAAAAAACTAGTTTTTCACAAAACACCCTGTATCTTAAAAAGTACAAGATGTACGGTCACCGTCTAAAGCTGATTGTATGCAGAGCTTCATGGTCTTCCCAATGACTGACAACCATCTCCGTACTCCCGTCATCTCAAGAGTTATGGTGCTTTAAATTAGAAATTTCGTATTTTCCTACCTTTTGTTTTACTTTTAACTCTTGTTTTTTTTTATAAAAAGGCGGTTAACATAATTTTTTCTCTTTTATTTGACCTATTACACCTATGTGCTAACTGGAGCCGTTAAAGAGTTACTAGCTCATAACCTATTCAGGTCATACCGAAATTACCCGATATTTTTTTTTTGCAAAATGACGTATTTCTGTTACTAAGCGAACAAATTATCTTTGAGAATAGATTAAGAACTAATAACTCTTTAGCGGCTACAGATAGCACATAGGGTGTAGAGGTCAAATTAAAGGAGAATACACAGTTTGGGGGTTTTATACAGAAAAAGTTATGTTCACCACCGTTTTGTAAAAAAAAGGTTAAAAAAAAGGTTAGAAAATCCGATTTTTTTGGTTTAGATAACCTTAATTCCTGAGAGAAGAGGAATACTGATTGAGCAGTCGTTGGAAAGGTCATGAAGTTCTGTATCCAATAAACTTTAGACCCTGTACTTTTTAAGATACAGATGTTTTGTGAAAAACTAGATTTTTTTCTTAATCACCCTGCAACTCCGATACGGCTGATATGGACCCCCTTCCGCTGCCATACAATTGTTTGTTTGTATCACCTTGTATACAGGGTGGTCGTAAATTGAACAAGTGAAGTGGTAGCAAAAAAAGATTATTTGGGTGGATGGAGAAGAGGGGCAATGTTAATGGGGTTCCCGTACAGGTACAGGGTGAGTCATAACTGAGCCTAACGTTTTTCTTTTGTATCTCCGGTTATGCGTAACGTTTCGACTTGAAACAAATTTCCTGTAATATGTAACAAAATACCCTTTCCTCACGTGCGTATCCAATTCTGAAAACTTTACACATTTACGGCGCAGTAGACTTAGGTACTTGTCTGAAATCAAGTCTTCGTCTTGTTATTAATATTATTGTTATTAGTGATGTAACCAACAAGCTCAGCTATTTTAATAGTTAGACGAATACGAAGCTAACCTGTCCGAATTCGTGTGCTTAGCTTGATATTTGACGTTTTGTTAAAAGCTTGTGCTCTTTTACTTGATGCTTGTACCTATACTTCCCGCCGTGCATTAATCAATTTGAAAACAAGCTCTCTTGACCATGGTGACATGAATTATATTGTAGGTACCTACTATGATACGCTATAATGCAAAGTATGAGACCAATTTTATAAGTCTGCTTTATGAATGCTCATATTCATTAATAATTTTGTTTTTAGAAGAATTAAAACAACAACAAGCGTGCGCAATATTTATGCTTAATCTTGTTAGCGTTCGCCATTTTTCCATCAAGCTCAAGACGAAGCTAACCTGTCCGAATTCGTTTGCTTAGCTTGATTTCGACAGCCAGCGAATAAATATAACCTCAAAATATGTTGTCTATTTGAATAAATCAACTCGGTCAAGCTAACCAGATAGAGCTAGAGCTTGACTCAATGTTACGTCATTAGTTATAATAACAAGACGAAGACGAAGACTTGGATTCGGACATGCTCTTAGTATGAGAAATTGCAGTTTTTATACCGGGTGGCGCAAAAGTAATGACCCTTTTTGGTTCAGCTACAACTTCTTTTCTAAATTAGAAAACTAGAATTAGTTTTTTATGTTATGTATATTTGTGCCATGAATGTTCGTTGAATTAAGATTTGAAGATGATGTCTCTTAAATGATGACCTCCCGACTTGATGCACATTTCAGCCCTATTTATGACATTTTCCATAACTTGCCGTAACATTTCCTGCGATATGTTCCTTATTTCTTGATGAATGTTTTCTTTTAGGGCTGCAAGAGTCTGCGGCTTGTTCACATACACCAGTGATTTCAAATAACTCCAAAGAAAGAAGTCTGGACAGGTCAGATCGGGTGATCTTGCAGGCCAAGGCAAATCGCCAAAACGAGAGATAACACGGCAATAGTATCGCGCGCTGTGCACACATGCATGCCGTGGCGCCGTCTTGTTGGAACCAGATGTGTTCCAGCCCCAATTCATCCAAACTGGGTATCAAAAACTCACATAACATGGCTCTGTAGCGCTCACCACTGAGTTATCGCATTGCCTGCAGCGTCTTCGCAAAAATAGGGTCCGACCACTCTTTCAACACAGACGCCACACCATAAAGTAAGTTTTAGTGGGTGTAAAGGTGTTTCTTGAATAACGCGCGGATTTTCAGTGCGCCAGAAGCGAGTATTCTGCTTATTGACATGCCCCGAGAGATGGAAATGCGCTTCGTCACTCATAACCAATTTTGAAAAAAAAAATCATCTTTAAGGTTGAAGTTTATGACGCTCTGGCTGCATTTTAGACGAGCTGACTGTATTTTAAACGAGCTCGGTGGTCAGTAGGCAGCAGCTGATTAGTCATTTGAGTTTTATACGGAAACATCTTCAAGTCTTTGACCAAAATATGCTGCAGAGTCCGCCTGGAAATGGCCAATTGCGTGCCACGTCGCCTCGTTGATGTTTCTGGACACTCTTCCACATCTTCGCGCACAGCATCGATATTTTCGGCCTGTTCTTGGTCTACCAGGCTTAGGTCTATCCAATGTTGCGCCAGTTGCTTCGAGTCGTGTGGCAAATCGTCGCATTGTGCGACAAACCGGTGGCGGACGGCGGGGAAATCGTCGACGAAATTCACGTTGTGTTTTTATCATTGATGAATTATTCCGTAAATACATTGACACGATTATTCCACGTTCTTGGGGAGTATAACGGTCCATGTTTATTTTTAGTAATTTTACACAATTTTCAATATCAGAATGACAGGAGATGTCATCTAAAAAAAAATATAAGTAATTTCTATATTGCCAGTACTTTTGCAACACCCAGTATTTGTCATTCCGTTTGTAACGCATAGAAATAATTATGTTAGAACAAAATGGGTTGGACACCCACGCATAATATTAAAAGTTATTTTGATTTTTGCATATCATTTGCGAAAAACCACTTAAAAAATCAAACTTTCACAGATGGGTGACCATACAAAGTTACATACGGTCATTCATCTAGCCCCTAGGGTATCATAATTGGGTTTAGACCTTTATTAATTGTTTTTTTTTTCTCAAAATATAGATTATCTGCCATTTTACGCGGATTATAGTGTTATTACCATATAAATTTTAATACTCTATATTTCTGTGGTTTTTTTCAAATAACTCCTTATCTGCAAAAAGCCAGTTTTGAGAAAACAAGGGAAAAGTGAAATAAACTGAGCAAAGGCATTGGGAAATCATCAATTTGTGGATATTTTTTCTCCTTTTTCTCACAGAACGTTTTCAAATAAGTTTTATTAACAGCACTGATACAATTTTTCAAAAATTGTAAAATATGTTTAGCGAAGAAGTTGTACATATAATGTTTTTCGCTCTCAATTATAACACTTTTTTCGATATACTGTGTGCGAATTAACGACTCAACTGAAGATGAATAGTTATTTGAAATCAGTAATCGCTACAGATCGATTTACGGTTTACTCGAGAAGTTCACTTATGCAGTTTATTGAAAAATAAGAAAAATCGCGAAAGCCATGAAATTTTATCAGACAAAATGACGGGAAATGAAAGTGAATTTTGTTAATATTCGAATTGATAAACGGCATCCTTTATTATAGTTGTTAATACATACACAAATAAAAATTGAAAAAAAAATCTAACAAAACAATGAAAATTAAAAGAAAGTCGGAAATTCATTTTAAAATAACTACTTATCTGCACTTGCATGCTGTTTGACCATTTTTTTTTAACTTTACGCTAGCATGTCTACTTGTTGGAGAATGAAGAATTTTAAGAACTTTTATTTTTATTGATTCTAAATCAAATTTATAAATACAAGAAGAAAAAACAACTGCTTTGTCCGGGATTTGAAACCGGGACCTTCCGCTTGCCAGGCGACTGCTCTTACCATTGAACTAACGAGACAGATGATTTTCCCTCTTGCATTTATCAAATTTGTAACTAGCCACCACGTTTGCTTTCAGCTGGCATTAACCAGTAACGATGAAAGCGCACAAATAAATTGTAAATTCAATTTAGATTTTTTTCTTGTATTTATAAATTTGATTTAGAATCATTAAAAATAAAAGTTCTTAAAATTCTTCATTCTCCATCATTGACCGATTCTAACAAGTGTAGGTTCGATTCCCGTCCACGGGAAAAATAAATAATAAATGTCTACTTGTGCTGTTTGTTGAAAATATAATTTGAGATTTTTGGGTACTTCAGCAGTTATTCTGTTGTTAATAATAGTGTAATTGCTATAACAGAGTACGCAGGACTACAAAATATAAAATTTTATGTCGAATGGTATATTTAGTTTAAAATCGTTAGTTTGGAAGATAAGGAGTTATTTGAAAAAAAAACCACAGAAAATCTGTTGTTTTGGTAAATGAGGAAAGTATCGGTACTGCATATGCATCTATTACAGAAATCTTGTTTCAAGTCAAAACTTTACCGATCACTGGATAAACAAAAAAAAAACGTTATGTCAGTTATACCTGAAAAATCTTGAGTTATGAATCACCCTCTACCTCGCTTTTTACCTCGCTGTGTCGTTGACTGCTGCTGGTGGCGCCCAAATATTTGTGTTGTTGTGTGTCGCTTTTTTTTTTTTTTTGCTTTTTTGTTTTTGCCTTCAGTATGCAGAATTTCATTTTAGATTTCTGCAACATTCGCGGATTAAGAGCAAATCGGTTTTCGGTGTACTGCCACCTTAACTCAAAAAATCCGGCAATTCTTGCGCTAAGTGAAACCAAGGTCGTTTCGGATGTTGATATTAATCAGTATCACGTCCCTGGTTACAGCTTCGTGCCTCTTTTTTCTCAGCATAGAGGGATCGCAGTATATATTCGGAATGATGTGGCCTTTACTATTCTTCAAGTTTTTCCTTCTGACAATCCAGAGTTTAATTATATCTGGATTAGGTTCAAACTTCACAAGCACATCATATACTTCTGTTTCCTTTATCGCAGCCCAAATATGTTTGATGACGACACCGTATCCGTATTTGACAATATCTCCAACAATATTGATCATTTGCTTTCTGTCTCCCCCTCTTCCGAAATGGTCCTGGCAGGCGATTTTAATGTTCATAATATGCCGTGGCTCAGACATTCTTCTACCACAAGTCCTGCGGGCCGTTTCGTTGAACTCTTCTGTGAATCATTTAATTTACAACAGCTAGACAAATATTCCATCTCAGTCGGTTCCCCTCTCGGAAATTCAGACCATTGTTTAATCACGGCTCAATTTACCACCTCAAACCTGTGCTGCCCTACCTCTCCACCTACAAGTAGGCTTTTTTGGCACTATAAGAATGCTGATTGGGAAAGTCTCAATAAGTATCTTAGAGAAATTGATTGGTCGGTCTGTTTTGCTTCGAGGGATGTTGATGAATGCACATTAGAATTTAGTAAATACTAAATCTTGGCATGCGTGAATACATTCCGTATTCTTACAGCAGATCTCAACAACAGCAAAATCGCTCCTGGTTTAACGATAAGTGCAACCAAGCTATAAAAGCGAAACAGTCTGAAACAAGTCTACAAGACAGCACGGAACACCTGCAAGTCCATTATCCAGAGAGAAAAATTTCTTTTTGACCAGAATATTAGACAAAGAATCTTGGCAAGCCACAAAGGTAGCAAAGGTTTCTGGTCTCTGGTCAAAACCATTAGGAACAACTTCACCAGTTCCTCTATACCTTCACTACTTAATAATGGTGATGTGATTGTTGACTCCCTGGATAAAGCTAATATTTTAGCTGCTAGATTCGCTTCAAATTCTTGTCTTCCACCCACTTCACAAACACCTGTTGTGCATCGCCCGTGTGAATGTGTACAAGAGCCAATACACGTTCGTACGAGAGATGTGTTCAGGGTCCTTAAGGGGATCAACGTCTCCAAAGCCGCAGGTCCTGATGGTTTTTCGCCCCTGTTAATTAAAAGCTGTGCCTCATCCTTGGCTAAACCTCTGCGCAAACTATTCTACTTGTCTTATTCGACAGGAAAATTCCCAACTGCTTGGAAACTAGCTCACGTTCAGCCTATTCCCAAAAAAGGAGAGGGTAGCGATCCCTCAAATTATCGACCAACTGCGATCACTTCGATTCTTTCAAAGGTTTTTGAATCTATCATTAACTCAAAATTAATGAAGTATGTAGAAACTAATCATCTCATCAACGATTGCCAATATGGCTTCCGAGCTGGACGCTCATCTGGAGACTTGCTGACCTTTCTGACGGAACGTTGGAACCGTAGTCTTCACAATTTTGGTGAGTCTAAAATCGTTGCCCTGGATATTTCAAGGGCCTTTGATAGAGTCTGGCATCCAGCCCTTTTAGTCAAACTTGAAGCACCTGGTCTCTCTCCTCCTTTTCTATTATGGATTGAAAGTTTCCTATCTAGTTGCCAAATATGTGTTGTATTAGATGGCGTTACATCTGAACCGCATCCCATAAATGCCGGTGTGCCTCAAGTCTCTGTTATCTCTCCAATTCTCTTTTTAATTTTCATTAATGATTTGCTTTCCATTACTTTCAATCCCATCTATAGTTTCGCAAATGACAGTACTCTTGATTTCGCTTACTCCTTTGACACTCTTGCGGACTCTAGGGGGAACGCCGCATGTATTAAAAGAGATTGCATGATTAGATCATTGAATAACGATCTTAACAATATCCTCGCTTGGGGCAAAGCGAATCGCGTCGAATTCAATGCATCTAAGACCCAAAGCTGTCTCATCTCATTAAAACAAGATCATAACTTAACCACACCCGTTTCTTTTGATGGAGCATTAATTTCTGATTCACCGTCACTAAGCATTCTGGGCATTAATATTTCCAGTAAATTAAACTGGACAGATCACATCTTCTCTGTTGCCAAAGAAGCATCGAAATGTCTTGGATTTCTGAAAAGGTGTAAGAAATATTTCAGCCCGTCAAATCTAGCGCTCCTCTACAAGTCCTACATTAGACCTAGAATGGAATACAACTCCCATATATGGGCCGGGGCTGGTCGCACAGCCTTAGCTTCATTGGATATTGTCCAAAAGAGAGCCTTCAAGCTTATTGGCGATTTGGCAATAACTTGTCATATCGACTCACTCGAGCACCGCCGCAATGTTGGATGCCTTTCGCACCTCTATCACTATATGCATGGTCAATGTTCTGATGAAATATCTAGTCTAATACCTTGTAGAATGATACGCAATACTCGCGCTGCAAACCGCGCACATCCCTTAACCCTTCAAATTACTTTCGGCCGTACAGTAAAATTCCGTGATGCTTTTTTATCCCGAACAGTGCGAATGTGGAACAGCTTACCATCTTCTGTTTTTCCCCCGGCATACAAACCGCGGAAGTTTAAGGGTGACATACATCGGCACCTCCGCCATTCTCCTCATATCCCCTAATCCTCTCCCTATCTCCTTCCTACCATGCTGTGCTTTGCATCATAGGGTATCCCCTGAGCTTGGCTTAATAATATAAAAAAAAAAAACATCATTAAGATTTCCACCCCCATCCTATCATACAATTTCTTGTTTATAACACTTAAACCTATCACCTGTTTCACCACCTGAACCGCACATTATAAATCATGTAAACGTATTGCAAATTATTTTCTACGTCTTTGAATTTTCTGATTAATATTTAAATTCTTTTCTCTACGGTATTTTTAAGCTTGCCATCCATTAAAGCTAATAATTTTAATAATAAACTACCGCGATTTCATAGAATTTACATATTTATTACATAATACGAAATAACAAATATTCCAGCTTAGCCGGTGTCTACTACAAGTTTTAGTGCGTGCAACAGCTATACCTACATATTTATTTAATTAAGGCGGGTCCAAATCACGGATATTCCTCCATACATAATCTAATTCCACTATAAATTCTATAAGCATAGTCGTCGTGAATATTATGCCGACATAAATTGAAAATTTTTAATAATTCAAATCTATATAGATAGGCACCTGCAATAGGTAATAACTTGTCTTCTATGTTTTTTTCTTTTTTACAGTAAAAATAACAAAATGCATCAGCCACGTTACAGTCCGGCACCACCACCTCAAGTGACTGGCATGCGGCCCCCAACCCAGCTTCCTCGGCCACAGACTTTTACAAACGTAAGTATACATTTTCGCACCAAAGTATATTATTTACACAGTTTCACAATATGCTAGAGTAGAGCTTAAGGTACAGCAGGCAGCGCCGTGACTTTCGTACTATGTTGTACTTTACATCATGATAAGTTGTCTACTTCCGGTTTAAAAAGGTGAGCTCTTGCAGAGGTATAGTAATTAAAGGCGCTTCCTTGAAATTTACCTCAATTTCATTTACTCAAAACCACCAAACATGAGATGATGATGATGATAGTGGCTTTCATTATAAATTTTAATTGAATAACTGGAAAAATCTGGGAGGTTTTTTTTTTGTTTTTTAACCGGCAAAGCAAATTGTAAAATCCCAAATTACGCGAAAGTATGTTAGGAATGTCGACACCCAAATCGGGTTTAAGTTGGCTGGCGGCTGGCCGCTAATCAATGCACAACAGCCATTCGTCAGTGGTGACCTCCTACACAGTTGCAGTTGCTCCAAAGCGGCGCGGCGGCATATTTTTTTCTTTGCCGGTTGTTCGATTTGTGTATAGTTAGTAGTGGTAAAGCAATGTATAAATGTGTGCTTTATATTCTGGATTTAGAGTATGCTTGTTTAAGTGGGTCTAGCCTTAGTCTGTGTATAGTGAAATTCTTGTAATCAATGCGCGGACGATGGCAGATTGCCTGCGCGAATTCAGTGATGGAAAACATACTCACTTTGTGGAGTTCCCACATTCCCACCTGGTGGTATAATATGAGCTGAGCACCTACCTTAAACATGCCATCGTTTTTTTTTTTTTTTTGGAGCACGCTGAATGTATTAGTGTTCGTCTCATCATGTTGTTTCTACCGACGACGAACCGGCCGGCCCCAGCACTACGACAAACAGTCTCAATCCTCTCAATTCTGAGAAATTGTACTAAGCTTAGTGCTTTATCTCTTGGCTTTTTTTTTTAACGTCACACATGGAAAGCTTTAGTTTTAGTTGCCGGTCGCGTGCTGCTTTCGAGCGTTTGTCGTATATCGTATAGTTTCCATTCATATTGAAATAATCGCCCTATCCTTGTCACTCTTTATTATAAACGTTGAAATTGCGTCTGCCCCGATTTATACCGAATATGAATTTCTACGAAGACAAAATCTTTAGGAACATGTGACACACCAATTTAAATTAGTTAAACAAGAAAAAGCTCTCAGAGTCACTCACAAAACAGTACTATCGCATGCCATTGAACTGAATTTGCGACTACACTGAACTGAGTGGATGATATATATACTTATAGGACATATTATATATGTTTGCGGATGTATGCAATGTGGTGTAGTAGTAAACGGGCATAGGGTGTTGTTTTGTTTTTCTTCATAGGCTTAAAAAGATTAACCAAAATGAGGAGAATTTTAATGAATTGAATAAAGTTGCAATAATATAATATTAATTGAAAACGTAGACATTCCTTTTACTGTTATTTTTCTTTCGGAATCAGACGGAACATTTACATAGGTAGTACAGGTACTTATATATGTACATAGTTAGCATAGCTCATTATTATAATCACTTGAATTTGCTGGCATTCACTGGTTTGAGAGTAAATTTTTTCTTCTTTTTATTAACAGTGCAATTGAAATTTTTATCTTTGAAAAGCCTTGAAAAGCCCAGAATGTCTACTTTCCCATTACATTAATCAAAACATGTTTTTTGGGTTTGTTCATTTTTATACCTTCAGTTATACAGTTCTGATGCAGCTATCGATGGACATATTGATTTCCTCTGCAACGGTGCCATATTTCAAGGATATTTTATATGAGGATCTCTTGGGAAGGGTTATGTGTCTTATAAATTATGGATTTCAAACAGTTGCAGACATTTTCTATTGGGTCAGGGGAATTGCCTTGCCAGATATAAGAAGGATACATATAGGAATACTATTGTTTGACACGACAATTTTTATGAACTTTGCACAGTAAATTATAGTATTCTTCGGTGTATCTTTGCGGTGGATATATACTACAGTCGAACATTCTTAAGAACTTTTTGGTTCTGGCGTATGGGGTACCTACTCTCTAATGTATAGATGTTTGTAGGACCTGGCTGGTTTGTTCACCCTGCAATATCCTCAATAACCCAGTACACAGAAATGAAGAGGAATAAAACTTCGCCTCTGGCTACCTAGCGTATTAAGTGATGTGAGGTGTTCTTTCACCGCTGAAGAGCGTAAAATTTTGATGTTTTTGAAACTTTATAAGAATTTCCAATACTGTAAAAAAAATTTGTAAAAAAATATGTTTTTGTCATTGTCTGTAAAGAATTTTAAGACTATAACAATTACAAATGCTGAAAATTATGCATATACCGATGACTATTATCACTTTGGACAGTGCGAATGACTGAAGACTGCAGACTATAAATATTTCTTTAAAAAATCCTCGTCGAACGAGCGGTATGAAAGTTTTGTAACAGTATAGTTGAAAACGTCACTGAGCAAACAGATAACTGCATTTTACTTGCTACAAAAAAAAAAAAAATGCAAGATATTTTTCAAATGACTACCTTCGGTTATTCTTGCCTTTTTGTTTTTAGACTATGTTTTTTTAAAAATTTCCATGCCTATTTTACATAAGTTGACTTTTTTTTTATTGATTTCCATTCTTTCTTCGATCACAAAATTAGTTTAAACGAAAATAGGAATTACATTATGAATTGGGCTCTCTTTGTATAAATACACATGAATTTCCGTAATAAATTTGCACGATCTGTATATACGTTCGTTCACTTCAAAACGCTTCATAATTAATTTTACGTATGTATCTATAAATGACAGATGACAGATATGAAATGTCAAAAAGAGCTTTACCTCATCTTGGGACAGCCTTTATAAAAAGGACACACAATTTTAAGCAAATTCTTTGATTATTTTTACCCACTATACTATAAAAAACCGTCTAACACATGAATGTACTTCTCACATCAGCAGCTATTAATTGCTAATGTTTGGCAAGAAAGATGAAAATTAGAGGCCCAAAATGGCTGCCTTGAGGAACACCGGACGGAACGAGATGAGTTCATTTGAGTCGGTGGATTTAAACAGAGCTTGCGTGTTTAAATAATCAAATTATATGTAGATACATTTTTTTTCTGCAACTACTTGAAAAGTAGAGAAAAATTGAACCAAGCTGCTAAAGCTGCTTCCAGTAGCTTTAGTATACAGTATGTTACAAAATCTGACAGCATAAATCAATCCAAGATGGCTTAAGAGAGTCCGGTTAAATCGAACTACACAACCTCCACTTAATGTAGGTAAATGTAACACCAATATAAGAGACAGTGGAAAGCTTTTTTCTGATCAGAGAAGACATTCCTATTCTCAGCTATCCATGGATATCGAATTTCAGTAAGATTTTAGTTAAACAAAACGATGACTTGTCAACTTTAATATGAAAACAGTAATACAATTGGGGACTTGAATAAATTCTCGCTGTTTTTTTTTTTTTTGGGGAAATTAATGCTTTATTGTAAAAATTTAGTAAAGAACATGTCATTGAAATTATTGTCCATCGCTAGCCACTATTTTCTCCCGTCTTTCTGGCAGCAATGAATTTTACGCCGGAAAAAATACATATCTTCAAGAATCGACCCAATTTTTACCATCTTCATATGAATGTAGTTGTTGCTCAGCCAGGCCATAAGTCATCGATCTGCAGAAGTGGTAATCGGAAAGAGCAATGTCTGATGGATACGGCGGTTGGGGTAGGACTTCTCATTTGAGCGTTTCCAAGTGGGTTTTATCTTTTGATCAGTCTTTAAATATTTTACCGAGCGTTGTTATACCGCAAAATAACTTTCTTGTGCCTATCCTCGTATTGCGGCCGTTTTTCTTACAATGTTCGGCTCAAACGCATCAATTGTTGTTGGTATAGCACTCTCCCGTGATGGTTTCGGCTGGTTTGAATAGCTCATAATCACTATACACCCAGCTGATCCCATCAAATACATCGCATGAGCTTGGAACCTTGGATTCGGATTCGACTTTCTCGTTTATATTGATGCATGGCTGGGCTTACCCCATACGATTTTGTATACGAGTCAGGTTATCGTACTATATCCACTTTTCATCGCTAGTCACGATACGATTCCTTTTCTGCCGTTGGAGCAGCTGTTCGCACATGAGAAAACGCCATTCTCAGCTACAATTCGTACGACATCCAATTTCCTTGCTTTTGAATTATTCCTAATGCTTTTAAACTTTTTGCAACAGTTGTATGATCAATTCATAATACTTTTGCAAGTTCATTTTGCGTCTGATATGGGTCCTCATCGAGGAATGCTTCCAATTCTTCGTCTGTAAACTTCTTCGGTGCGCTAGAGCGTATTGCATTCCTAACCTCAAAATCATTATTTCTGAAGCGTCTAAACTAATCTCTGAATGTTTCCGACAGAACATGGTCGCCATAAGGCTCCACAAGAATTCTATGGCCGTCAGCGCACAAATTCGTTATGTTGAAAAAATTGGTTATTTACACTTCTCGATCCAGCGATCAGAGAGGTGTCATCGGTATGGTTATCTCTGATCGCTGGGTCGAAAAGTTCAATCATTTTTTTGTACTTAAATGCAAATTTCAGTCTGTTAGACGAGAAATCTTCTTCGTATATTTACACTTCCGTATAGTGGTGGAGCTTCATGATGAATTTGGCTGTAGTATAGTAGTCCGAAATTGCGAAGCATGGAAGGCCACTCAATTCACAATTTCGATGTATTACAAACCTTTGTGAATATGTCCATGCGAAAGCATTAAAAATTCGCTGGACTGACAAACGTAAAATTTTGGGAGACGATCATTTCAACATTGAATTGACATAGAAATTAAAATAAAATAATGAAATGGGCCGCACACTTCGTTCGACGTGATAGCAATGATATAACAGCAGATCCTAGATTAAAAGCATAAAGGAAAATTTCATCAGAATCACAGGAAAGTCCAGGAAATTTTATATAAAACGATGGAAAGCTTTGACTTAAAATTTGTCGCACGAAAGCAGACCTGATTGGAAAATACCGTATCCTTCTGTGGAAAGAAAAAGCTAACTCGACCCAATCCTTGGCTCAGCTACACTGTAAAAAATGTCCACAATTGTTGCCACAAAGCTTAGGTATTTTTTCATAAAATGTAGGGAATATTCCCTAAAATTAAAATGAAGGGAATGCTCACTACATTATAGGGAATATTTCCTACATTTTAAGGAAAAATACCTAAGCTTTGTGGCAACAATTTTGCTCATTTTTTTTACAGTGTATGCCATATTTAACCCGCAACGAATCAAACAATGTGACGCGCTGCGATCACTGCTTTCATGTCGTTGTTAAGTCACCCATTGCATAATGCACGGTAGATGTAGTCACGGTTTTATCCCAACTGGTAAGGGCTCCGGTGGGTACGTGCTCCAAATTGCTCTATCGTCGCTGCGACCAGTATTCAAGCTTGGAAACGTATACCTGTGGTCTGAGCGACTAGCTCGAGTTTCGCCAGCTCTGCATAGTTAATTTCGTATTCCCTAATCAAGTAGTATTCCACGGTGCTTTGGTTAAAAAAAAAACAAAAAAAATTATCTATAGTGCGCACTCTATTGCCCTTGCTGCTTGTAAAGCCCCATACATATTTATAAAGTGCCCGTTGTTATACTTGGATGGAATTTATAATGAATGCATTCTGCGCTAATTGGGGTAGTTTATGCTGTACAAAGGCTTCGTGAAAATTGCACCTGTCACGTGTACATATATGTGACAGCATTTATGTACGTATGTAAGGTTATGATTATGACTGCATTATACCTATACTAACAGGTTATGGAATCGTATATACAGAGCTCGATATTTTATGGCCTATTTTCGTTCTGTACAAAAAATCAAAAATCTCTAAAATGCGTTTTCAATATTTACACAAAACAACAATATAAACTTCCTACTTCCGGAGTTTTATTTACTTGTCACCCTGTTACTTCCTGGCATGCGCTCTTTCGGAACTCATATCCCCATGCATAACAGTATAACGAACGACGTTCCTTTTATCCATGATGATATGGATACTACCGAGACCGAATCGAATATCGCCGTTGTTGCCGCACCAATGCTCTTTCAACCGCACACAAATTCATTGAACTTTAAAAAGAATATTTCGTTGCTGCGTCAAAGTGAGCTAATCGCTAAAAATTCAAATTCATGCAAAAATTGTGTAAAACAATGGCTCCCGAAATATAATTATCTCGCCGCGCTTTGAATCCAAAATTAGACTTTATCAAAAGAAAAAAAGTTCAATTAAGAGTATATAAAAAAAAGAAAACATGAGAGAACGGCCCGGCGTGTGTGCATTCTGTTCCGTGTATAATACACATCCTTTCACGAGGTATAGCCTGCTAAAATAAGCTTTTCTGGCGTACGTTTCGTATGGTGGGTACGTGCTGCGCCGGCTGGGCCGGGGGAACGGCTGACGTCGGATTATATTAATATGATATGAAGTTGCTTTGACTGTAGGAGCTATGCGATTCTCGTTGGAGCGGCGCGGCGGCGCGTCTGTGTGTTTAGTGGGCCTATAAATGCATTTCTCTTGTTGTTTTATGAACATCAGAGCAGTATAGAAGCCGACCAGCTGATTTCACACATTCTTGACGGAAAGCACTAATCTTGTACTTGTGTTGAGAATTGGTGTAAAGGAAAAATAAATAAATTCATTGGGGAGTACAAAAACCAGTGATGATAGCTCATTTATATAGAATTTCCTTGGGATATTTAAACAATTTTAAATCGCTTGGTTGGGCTACAAATTTCCGTGTGGTGTAGTGGTGTTTATAGTTGAAAGCATGTAGAACCCAGGCGGACACAAAATATCGGTTCAAGATATAGGGTACAAGGTTTTTATTTCAAGGATTTGGCAATACTTCAGATGTATACTCGTCATTAGTTATTATTATTGATTAAATGTGAAGAGAGTATACAACAAATTAATATGGCAAGGTAACTGTTTTGTCAATATTAATTTCATCTGGTTAGCTCTGTTTAGCTATTACTGAAGTGAAAAATTGAGAAAATGTAATCGTATATGGCTCTCCGCGTCATCTAGCTGTCATTAAATGAAGCAAACATAATAAATAGGAAAAAATGCAGAAAATGTAATCGTATAGTGATCTCCGCGTCATCTAGCTGTCATTAAATGAAGCAAACATAATAAATAGTTCTATTAAATAGACAGAAAAAAAAGTGCTCTCTCCAATATATGAATATTACACAAAAGCTCGTTGGGACCAATCATCGTCGCCCCACAAATATTTATCATCGATATATCCAAGGTTCTATTCTTTGTCAAAGCACTGATGCGACTTCGAATTTGAAATCATATAGTGGAATTTTTACAATTTCTATTGAGTGTGTCAGCAAATTTAATTTCTTTTTCGATAAACTAGTAATTGGAATTTTTTCACATGAATTGGTGCAGCATTCGTTCGAGAAAGAAATCTATTCTATCAAATACAAAAATTTTAGAGAAAGTTGGTAGATGGCGTAACTTAATTGACAACTTTATCAATTTACGAAATTTATATGGACAGAAGATATGTCTCAGGTACTTACTAGGAGAAAAATTTATTCAAAGCAAATAAATACAATCTTTTCACAAAGGAGAAGAAGATCACAATATACTCTCCATTCATCTCCAATGCTTGTTTATACCAAAAGAATGAAGAAACCTCCTTTTCCAAAGCTATAACTTTCGTCATACAGAAAAATCATGAAGACTTATCATAATAATTCATTCTCAGAATTTTAACTGAGGGCATATAATATGTGTGAGGTCAACTTAGCTTTTGTTTTCAGGCGTATAGGGCGAGCAAGAACGAGACGTACTGAAGAGTATTTTAAGTTCTTGCTGATAAAAAACGCCTTTGCCACTTTTATTACTTTAGTCTTGGAATAAAAAGCATGTGGCTTAAAATGATAATTGGGATAGTCCTAATGACTGCTCTCATTAATGACATGAAATTTGAGATGAAAAATAAATTGGAATGAGCAAAACATTTATTGAAGGCAGCTTTATGGTTTGGGCGCTTTTTAGATATTTAGTTCCTTCAGTTTGGGCTAAAAAAAATGAACGCCAGGAAATGTGAATATGAAAGAAGAATCTGGTAATGCAGTAACTGTCTTACGTACGTATACTTCAGTAAGATAAATGCTGCTCTCCATATCATTACAAACTCATGAAGCTCAGACGGAAATCAAAATCGACAAACATATTATTGACACCGTGCCATATTGAATATCTGATGTTATAGAGAGCACTGTAATATTCCACTATTTTGAAGCGCTGGATTCACTAATCTGAACTCGAACTTTAAATGACTTGTTCGTAGGCTATATAACCTATTGGTCTCATAAGACAAAACATCTAGAAAATACATTCCCATTGTTTGTCACGCAGTTTATCTTTAATTTTTGGTCACTATTACAAATAGCATGGTGACAAGTCGGAATTGTAGGGCAGATGAGACATCAATTTAAATTGAAACGTGTTTTTATGGTGGCCAATGATCTGCGTGACCCCGGTTTTTGATTTCGATTTTTTTTCACAATTTTTGAGCATTTTCTTTGTGCAATCACACGATCCGTTTTATACCCAAATAAGTCCGTAACGAGTTTCCGCTAGATGTCGTTCGCAGTTGTTTTTTCGCTCGCACATGTGACAAACATATGATGTCGTACATTAAGTGAGAGCTGTAATTTGTGCAGCCATTTTAAGGAAATATTCATCGATGATGTTTAATTATATTTTGAACATGGAAGGAAAAAACGTGTATTTTCGGTGCAAAATGGGTCCCAACCTTTAGAAAAGATATGCGCTGTGTACGGAGAAAATGCCGTAAGTGAAAGTGTGTGTCGGAAGTGATTTAAAAAATTTCGTTGTGGAGATTTTGAACTCTAAGATGCTCCCCTCTTTCGTTGACCAGTCACTACTGATCTTGATCAAATCAAGGCTTTAATCGACCCCGACCAACATTTGAATACTACAGAGATCGAAAATAACCTCAACATTAACCAGTCGAATGTTTCGAGACATTTACGGAAGCTTGGACTGGGAAATAGCTTGATATCGGGGTGCGGCACGAACTGAGTGAAAAGAATTTAATGGATCGAATTTCAGCTTGGGATTTGCTGCTCAAGCGCCATAAAAAATGAACCATTTTTAAAGCGGATGGTCACTGACGAAGTAGTGAAGTGGATTGTCTACAACAATGTCAGTCGAAAAAAACTCATGGTCGAAGCACGGGGAGGCTGTTCAGATGGTCGCAAAGGTTAAACAACACCCAAACACCACTGAGAAAAATAAATTGAAATTTACTACTTTTTCCTTAATTTTACATAAACCTGGAGTAAATTACTAATAAAATGCATGTAATATTAAAGTGATCAGGGAATCTTAAGTCGAAATAATTTAAAGTAATATATTTACACCCTTTAAGATGATGCGCACATTTATACCGTAAATTCTGTAAATTTTATGTACATTATAAGTTTAAGAAGCAACGGCATTCAATATAAACGTGAAGTGAGATAAAAAGGTTCATTCATGCAGTGACTTTTGTGTCGAGCGGCAACGTTTTATAATTATTTTGCTTCCTTAATTTAAATTGTCGGGTCTGAAATAAACGAAAAGGATTCTATAACTACAGACCTGTAAGCTGTCTAATCGCAGATTGAGAGAACTAACCACATGTGCGAGTTCAAGACAGCTATATCCCAAGATATGTCCTAAGTTGACAGAAACTCTGCTAAGAATCGTAACGTTCAGAGCGCTTGAAAGCTCCACACAAAGATTTCTGCAGAAGCTGTATGGACGATGAAGAGGTTGAGAGGGTGCAAAACCTGCTGTGTAAATGCTCCAACCCTGTCACGCGTAGGAGGAATACGCTTTTTTTGCGAATTGAGGAAATTTGCAGGCAACGATCTGCGGAAGGCGGTTAAGAGACTATAATTTTCATTATAAATCCGTCAATTTGCGCATTAACGACGGGAAATTACACGTTTAAAACTTATTTCCTTATTTCCACTATTCCAAGTGCAATTTTACTTGTTAATCAATTAATTTGCGCATTATAGAGAGAGAATTACGTATTTAAAACTTTTTTTTTTACACTTTATTATGGCAATTTTACATAATTTTTTGGTAAATACGATTTGGGAATATTATACATATCGCAACTTATTTTACTATTTTGAATGTAGGCTAAAAAATGCCTACATTCAAAGTAGTAATTTTTTCTCTCAGTGAAGGTCATGCTCAGCATATATTGGGATTGAACAGGATTAGTCTATTAAGAGTTGATGCCAATCAAATAAACAATTGATTCACTTTTGCTCACAGCTGGCCAAAATAAAGCGAGCATTCGATCAGTAGCGACCCGAATTGGTGAGCAGTAACGGGTAACGCGAGGCCACACGATACTTACTTTATATACCGCCATAACGCGAAGTACTTCAGCTCTGTCCCTGCTCCAAAATCTCTATTATTAGTAGGCCTATTTAAATAAATCACACCAGTTGAAGTACTTCGCGTTATGGCGGTATTTGTAGAAAGTGCGTACTTTGGTACTTATACCCCTTATGGGGTTCTTAAGATTGAATTGATTTGAATTGAATATTACTTTATTGCACAACCTTAGTATCTAAGCCTAATACGATAAAGTTACTCCCACGGCTACTAGGCCATCTGGGGCTTCTTAAGATTATATATGGGACTTATTAGTACGATCACCAGTATCGGGACTTGTACTTGACATTTTTTTAAGTACCAGTACCGATACTTGTACTTAAGAAAAATTTAGTTCCAGGTCCCGGTACTGGTACTAGTACTTAAGTACCAATATGCTTAAGTACTTTAAAGGCCTGATCTAGGGAGTCTATCATATGAATTGGTCTTAAACCAATGCTAGCATTTTTCTTTGTTTTGTACCACCATCATATTGTACATACAGTTTTCATATACTTCGCAACAAAGTTTTTTTGAATCTAAAATAGTTTTTACATGACATACGCATAATTATGTCCAAAATCTGGCACAATATCCACTCAATTGAAAGTTAGATTTTGCACTTACTTACCCGCTGATTTAAATGTTTTTTTTTGCTTAATCTTTAGTTAAAAAATGTAAAACAAACTTCCTACTTTTCCCATTAGGTCAATAAATGAAAATTCCCCGAAATAAGGAAATTCCGACAAAACTCTATTACCAATTCTAAAACAACTTTGTCTATGCACAAAGCTGTTTTCAGAGACTGATTGTGACTGGAGGCTATATAAAAGAGGGGTAATTTGGTGTTTATCATTATTTTTTTTTTATTTATTTAGGAACTTGCTATGTACAAAGGTATTATTATGCTGTGACTTGGGGTATCACTCCATGATAGTATATTCCATAATTCCATCCATACACTATATAAATTCGCGACCGCATACACACCCACACACATGCACAGACACACACATACAGAGTCTAGAAAATATATATGTTCTGTCAAAGTACATGTGATTTCGCATACTTTTACAATCGGCGCTCCGCTGTCATTATGGCCTTTTGCGAATGAAAACATGATGGTGTCCAGGGAGTGGCCCACAAGCATTTGCAGCAGTTTCCCAGTTAACTATTCTAAAAATTAAAAAAAAAACAAAAAACTAATTTTAGAAATTAATTCAAGTCAAAAGTAGAGAGTTAATCAGTTATTGTTAAAAAAAATTCTGTGACAACGTCGTTTGGATATTAAAAAAATAAAATAAAATTTTCGGCGTGTATAGAAAAACTTACGAATCCGAGATAAATCGATTTGAGGTGGGAAGCGTATATTTTACATATTTAAAGCTTTAAGAAATCTTTTTTTTTATGTTTTGCAAAAATAATTAAAAAAAAAAATTGTGACAAGTGCCAAAGTGCATTCATAATTATAGTTGAAAAAAAAAATTAAAATTAAATACAATAAGAATTCGCCGCAAGAAATTCACTCACATTTTGCGTTCACTTTTATTTGACTTTTTTTTTATTTTTTTTTTTTATCATAATCATGTCCACGACGACTTCGGCGGCGGTAGTATGTTAAGTGTATGTATATATGCCAAGCGGTTGTAGCATCAGAGAGCATCAATTACGAAAAGTCTCCCGAGTCATACATATAGGTGGTGTTTGTGGTGCTCCTCCAGGCTCCCAGCTCCATCAGAGTTTTAATTGGGCGAATGCAAGTGATTTCTTTCATATAAAACGTGCAAAATTTCAAGTAGTTTCGCTGTTGCATAAAATTGGCTCCCGCATCATAATTTCTCTATAGAAAGCAATAAATTTTGTGAATTTTAGTTCAGATAATTTTAGTGTTTTTTTTTTGTATGTTTAATAAGCCAAGCTACCCAAGCCACACAAGACTTGCTTATTATATTATTTATATAAATTCTAGTAGAGTACATACCTACATATGTATTTATTCAAAAAAGTTAGTGTGTTACTTACTTACTATATAACCATTATTATTTTACCTACATTAGTTCACGTTATACTCGGGTGCTGTTGTATGCTATATCAGTTTGAAAATTCTTCACAAAAAAAAAATAAATAAAAAATAGAAAGTGCAATTTTTGTGTAATATGCATGCTCTTCATTGAAGGCAAACGAGTAAAGTTTAGAACTTTTCTTACCAAGTGCAATTTTATTTTTACATGAGAAAACTACAAGTTTCCTGGGTACTTACCTCCGGAAAGTTATTTAAAAGTTGTTAAATTAAAGAATTCCAAACTTTTGAACTATTCACACAAGAATGTAAAAAAGTCAAGAAAAAAAAGATGTTTCCATCAGGAGCAGACTGTTAAGGAATATAAAATTGTCTGAAGGGTTCTTGGTTGTTACAAGTTTTCAAGCTATCGAACTGTTATACCCCTTTCCATACACCGTTCAATATCTTATTATTAACAAAGAAAAAAAAAAGAAAAAAAACTACAGCCAAGAAACTTTATCCGAAGATCCTTTTATTGTTATGGTAGTGCTATTGGATCCTAGACAGGCTAGCTATAAATTTATGGTAAATATTAAAAAAAAAAACATACATACACAAACTAAGTGCCTATAGTTGTTCTTGTTTTATCTAGCTTTAGAAATAAAAACATTCAAACCTTATCACTCTCGCTCCTTCTATTGATGTATGTAAATGTATGTTTAAATGTCGATGGAAAATAAAGCAACTTGCATATCCTTATCAGCCATGTACTTGCACCTACCTACCTACCTATTATTGATAGCAACAACCCTATTATTATTTTTCTTTTCTTTTTTTTCAATATTATCAGCACACGTTAGCCATAATAACAGAAAAGAGCTTTTTCAGTTTCCTTTTGTTCACTGAGAGATTTGAAAATTAGATCCCCAACACCTGATAGCTTTCAAAATGAACATCTTGATGAAAAAATTGCTTCAAACTCGACCTTATACTGCCCCATACAAGTATTTCATATGCTCGAGCTTTAGGCAGTTTACAGTGATTGTGCAGAAATCTCGGAATACCAGACCATGAAAATAATCGATATTTCATCACAAAAGGCAACATGGGTGTGGAAAGTACTTAACTCATATATGTAGCATGTATGCCGTTATATAGGTATAGCGGTATAGCAAGTAGGAATGGTGGGGGGTTGGGGGGGGGGGTGATACAGAAAACTCTTAAAAGTTTAGATGCATGTGATAGCATTTTTTCTCCTTTTATTTAGTACCTACTTTTCGAGCTTCCCGATGTTCTCTCTCCTCCACCCTCATCATTTAGGCATGTCTTTTTTTTTTAGTGTTTTATGCCTGTTTTGTATGCTGCACGCGCTCCTTGCAGATAAAATGGGATATGTAGGAAGTATATATACTTTTTTTTTATATATACTATACAAGTAAGTGGTGCGATATCCTTGAGTATAATGATGAAAATTGAAGTAGATATGAGGGTAATTAATAAAAAAAAACAAAAATGGTTTTAGAGTACTTACTAGTTTTTGACAAAAAGTTAATTGGAATACAAATTTTTAGTTGAGTTGAGATATTGAAAAGAATCAAGGGCATTTTGGTTTCAATTTGTTGTTATATACTGTCAGACAGAGAGATAGAGATTATAGTGGAGGTGTTAGAGAATAGTTTTGAGGTTTTAAAAATTTAAAGAATTTAATTTAAATTTTATGGATTTATAAGTTTATTCCGATTATTGAAGATGTGACAGAGGGAAATGCCCACTTTTCGTACAACTTTAGGCCCGAAATGAACAGACATGAGAGATGTCCTTAAACGATGCATTATGATTGGCGATCGGATGTATCTTGGCGACTTTCTTGGTTGAAAAAGTGCAGTTTGGTGTGTCATTGAAAATGACATCCTATGAAAAAAATGCTCACAACAGAGCACTAACGGCCGTGAAAGAAAGAACTGCAAAAATATATGCGATATGAAGTAACTGGGGTGTTTGTGACCCAAGTCCATGAAAATGGGGTCTTGAGCAGCTAAAACATTCCGAGAAAGTTGTCTGAATCGGGAAAAAGTATACCACCCGATAGGACTCGGCGGAACATTAGGTTTGATATGCAACATGCCGTGTTGAAACCACCCTCCTCCCGCCTGGGGCTTCTACCCCCACCCTTAAAGTATCCAGTGAATTGTAGCTGGTAATAAGCTGAGGCGAACAGTGAAATCCATTTTTCGATCGGACATAACCCTACCGAGTTAGATCCGATATAAAGTGCGAAAAATCTAGTACCTTGTTTCGAATAAAAAATGAGGGAAGTCTTAAAAAAGTGAGTATGAGGTTGGCTATAGAAAGCTATTTAAGCTCCGAGTATAGGAGTGTGGGTATACTCAAACTTCTTCTCAGGACCTAAGAAATTTGATTCTGTACTAGATTTACTAGTTCAAACTTTGACAGCCCCTCCAAGCGTTACCCCGCTTAATTGAAATAAACATTGTTATTAAAATATGTTCAGAGTATCATAATATGCATCGTTTAAGACATTTCTCATGTCTGTTTACGCATGACCTAAAGTGGGCATCTTGTAATATTCTCGGTGGTTGCCTATTCTATGAATGCTTCTGCTAAGTTATGGATATTATTTTAATCCTGTTGGAAATTATAGGTGAGGTCTTCTTTGTTTTGAATTAAACTTGGCAAAAGACAGAAAAAAAACGGAATAATTTTGAAATTAAATAAAACAAGATATCTTGGCTGGTATATGTCTAACTCGCTACTGGTATCATTATTTCAGGCAACATAACTGGTATTGTGGGGTACAGTGGCACAACCAGGATTAAATTTTGGGGAGAGTAGAGCTTAATTTAATAAAATTCATGGGCTGATTATAAAAATCTAGCCGCGAAAAAAATCAATTTATTTTTAAATGCTAATTATGTGGCATGGTCATTCCTCCTTTGCGGAAAGTGCATTTCAATCCCCTATAAATCCATAAAATATGAATTTATGGTTACATGTGGTTTACATGTGGTTACATGACGTGTTTTTTGATAAAAATAGTAGTTAAATAAAAGAAGCAAGTAAAAATTCCGAAATTTTTAATTTTTTTGAGCCATAATTTCAAAACGCAGAGGAGGAGGGAAAAAGTTCAAAGACCATTAGAAAGCTCCAACTATTATCTATCCACCAAAGTTTAAGTCACTATCATAGGGTGTAACGTTCAGAAGTTACAGGGTGATCTATAGAAACATACCGAAATATCTTAAAGTCCTGTTATCTCCGAAACCGTTAGGATTCCCCTCCCCCATCATACAATTTTTTGCCTTCGCATATGACAACACTTACGGGACACCCTGTATTTACTGGGAAATTTGTTGCACCGACGATTCTTAAACTTGTGATCTGCGTCACCGCTCTTTTTTGCCACGTAAAATTAAATTTCTGTCTTTAAAGCTGGTTGAAGTCCGCTTTCACGTAAGTTTCATCATCCATAATGCAGCAGTCGAATTTCTTTAAGAAATTTTCATACAAAATACGACTTCTGCATATTGCAACATGGTTTTTTTCTGATGTTCTACGTCCGGTGTTTTCTGAATATGTAAACTTCGTAAGCCTTCCCTTTTTTAAATTCGATGAGCGGTAGCAGATTATGTTCGAGCTTTATCAGTCATATCTCTCAACAACATGCTAGAATTTCGTTTAAAGTTGTCTACCTCTTTTTGGGCCGCTTTACTGAACTTGATTTCCTTCCTGACCTGGGGACTCTTTCTCTGGACATTACAAAATTCCGAAAATTTACTGGAGCGTTTTTGATGGTCGTCTTCGAGATTTTCAACTTTTTAGTTCAGTCTCTATGAGAGATACTCCGATTTTCCATATGTTTGGTAACAATTAATTTGCGACGTTTTTCTTGGTTGACTTCAATTTTCACTTCATAAGAGCTTTGCATTTAATAGCTTGCAATTATATGGGCACACCTTTTTATAAATACAATCTTACCAGCGTTCCCTAATTTTGTTTATCTGGTGATGAGTAATGGGAGGGGATATACATTCGATTAAGCACTTAGTAAATAGGAAGAGTATTGTATTTAGAAAGCTTAAAATGTACATAGAAACTAAAACAATAGCACAAATTAAAATACTAGCCACAAAACTCATCAGGCCTTTTTCAAGAATTTTTATAACACAGCCCAATTATATCCATTTCGCACAAAGTTTGTGACGCAATCGAATACATGAACAAAACGGACGAATATTTCGACCAACATTGCATGTTTGCTAATTGTCTCTATATGCAAGAGAGGTATCAACGTGTTTATAACATTTTAAATGTGATTTTGACACTATAGGACTTTTTGGCTCAAGGGCCTTATTTTAACATCTCATTGCAATTTTTTATAATACAAATAAACTCAAATCTCATTCAATTTATCTAATTTTTATTTAATACGTTTTTACTATCTTTCAGTTATCTGTTTTTTGTCTCCAAATTTAGTAATCGATTTTTCACAAACTTGTTTCCAACACGACTTGTTTGATATCTCAACAGATTTAATTAATTTTAATATTTCATCTAGAGGAAAACAAAAATATTGCGAAAAGTGGTGGATTTTCAGAAAGCGTATCCTCAGTTTTTTTTTAATTATACCTATAACTAAAAATAGAATTCTGAAGTAAATCATTTCTAGAAAATATTCCACAAAAACAATTGCAGACGAATTTATAATTCGAATTATGTTTAATAATTAAAAACTGTTAACTTTGTTATAAATTCACCGTTTGTAATGAAGATGAGGTTTTGTCCATTTATACAGTTCGTTTTGGTTTGTAATGTGTTCTTTACTTGGTCGCTGGAAACTGCATATAGGCTATAGCGCCATTTTAACATCATACTTTCCATTTTTAGTGACAGATGTCCATTCTGTGCAAGAATTCCAAGTTCTTTCGAATTTTTGTACTATGCCCCGAACCCTTTAGAAATGGGTGAAACGTGTACATTATTCCAATCATAAAAGACTGTACTTCGTCCTGTAAAATAAACGTACATAATTTTCTACAAAGTAATTACATTAACACGATAACCTTCTGTTGTTGTAGTAAGTTTATTGTGCCTTTTAAATACCTGTTCTGTTCTTTTGAAATGAATTCATGTTAAAGTCGTGGGTTGTAATTTTTCGATAACGATTTCAATAAAATCAATGATTCTTTGTAATCACATTTCGAGTGTTAATCGATCTGTTGTCGTCCATTGCCTGTAATTCATACTTTCAATGCAGTTAATTATCCTTAAAAGCTTTTAAAAAAAATGCTTTTAAGTTTTTTGTATAGCCTCGACAGCCCTGGTGGCAATGATTAAAAAAACCAAAATATATAAGGCGGATTGAATATATCTACATAGTTAAACCCGAACAAGTCTTGTAATTTCGTATTTGAATAATTTCGTTAGCAATCAAATTTCAGAGACCTTCTATCATCAGTTTTATATTTTAATGACTGGGGTATAAATGCAAAATTTTCATTAACCTGAAAAGTTTAAACAGAATATATTAGACCCACCCCCCTCCCCTGTTTTGAGTTTGATGTTTTACTTACCTTAATTGAAAAATAATCTGTTTTCCTGGCATATAATTCGATTTATGCAGATATGTCGTCGCTGCAATAATATTCCGCAATATTACTTTAATAATACCCGAATCTATGTTTTTTCCTTCTCCTTGAGGAGGTTCTAATATTCTTTGCTCTTTAAACATTTCCTTGCTCTTTTTAGGCATATAATGAAACTTATCCCTAATTTTGCTGATACGCCCATTTTTAAGGAAGAAAGGCTAATATCTAGCGTTTTCAACATACTAATACTCGGTATCAGTTGTAATACCTGGTCCTTGGTAGTTTTTTCTAAAAAAAACTCCACTACAATTTCTTTTACAAGTCCTTCTAATTTCCTTTTGATATAATTCTTTTTTCAAACATCTCCCGTTGTACCTTGACAATAAAGAAGTATAAGTTGCAATTTTTTTCCTGCACCCAAAGCAAATGTTCCATTCTCAATTTAATGAAGGAATTCTTTATACAAATTTCTAATTTTATCTTAGCGCAGTAATAGAAACTTTATCTCAAGCTGATTCCACTGAAACTGAAGTCGCTTAAAATGCAAAACATGAAATTTATAAAAAAAAGTCATATTCATTTATTGTACTAGGGAGAAAGACTACGTAAATATGTAAAATGTATGATAGCTTGCAAAATTGATAGATATACGTAGTTTTTAATATGCAAGAACTTCATTATCTTGTTACCTGAATTTCGTCTGAATGGTATTTTTTTATACTATCTAGAAGATTAAAACCCCCTCTACGATGTCTTGATCAAGAGCTAAGAAACTTTAAAAATACGCCAGAAGGTTCAATTTTAGAGTTTTTTTTGAAATTTTAAAAATAAATGTATTTTAAAATGTTCACAGAATTTATTAGCTCTTAAAAGTCTACCATTCTACTAATTTTTGATATAATCAGTGATCGTGAGTTTACAGTCATTGGCCGATTTTCGGTAGGGTAGATTGACCTATTAAGAGTTTTTAACAGCTAACAAGCACATTATTTGTTACTTCTCGTTAGCCATTGTGTTGTTGAAAGACCGCTTGAGCAACTTAATTTTTTTCAGATCTTACATTTTGAATAATTAAGAGCGCGGTTGTCAAATATAATTGTAAGTGCCATTCAATTGGTACGCATAAAATCTATACGACTGTGTACTAGTGAGTGACCGTTCAGTATTTTTGGAACTACAGATCTTTTGTCACTTATGGCCGGTTTCACAGTCAAGGCTTAAGCCACAGCTATGGCTTAAGCCAAGGTTTAATAAATATTTCGGTTTCACAGTCAAGGCTTAAGTGATATCACTGGCTTAAGGCAAGCTTAACTTAAGCCCGTCATCTCGAAGGCTGCTGTGAAGCACATAGGAAATTATTGATAAATATATATTTTGCCTAAAGATTATAATTTTTGTTATTAAACGAACGTACATATTTTAAAAGTTATACTTTAAAACTAAATTGAAATTTTTCAAGCGAAAAATAGTTATCTAGTTAGCAGTTTTGAGTACTATCTGGCAGCTAGTGTCAACATTCTTTTTGACGTTTTAGGAACAATCCAAACAGTTTAAGACAAAAATGAGTTATTTATCTGATGCAGAGGATACACTGTAAAAAATATTAGGACTATTCCCTAAAATGTAGGGAATACTCCTTAAAATGTAAGGAAAATACAATTTCATTAAAATGTAGGGAATAGTCCCTACATTTCAGGGAAAATTCTCTAATCTTATCGAAAAATACCTAAGCTACCTACCGAAGAAGTGTATAATATAATATCGCAAGGTGTGACCTGTAAAAAAATTACAAAAGGGCGCCCGCAACATTTCGAGAAATGGGATGACGTTGCTTTTTATTCTCAGTTTCGACTGTAGAAACATTCGGTATGATGGTTTACGTTGTCGAAACATTCTGCAATAATGATTTTGGATTTGATATCCTTCCAGATAAAAACCGTAACAAACTGGTAAATAAAAAGTTCTTCTTTTCGCTTGGCTTTTAATCCACAATGGCAATGTTCCTTAAAAAAAATTCACAATTACAGCAGTGCTGAAACTTAAAAATTTTCATCTGCGTCTTAACTAACCCTCAGCTTACTGAATACTGTGAAACCGACTAGGCTTAAGTTCTGGGCTTAAGCCACACCCGTGGCTTAGCTAAGCTCTGGCTTAAGCCTGGACTGTGAAACCGGCCATTAGAACTGTTAAATTATTAAAAATGACTGTAGGTATATATGTATATATGGCCCAGCAAACGAAATCGTAAATTATGTTCGACAACATTTTAATCGTTTGCATCCGAACGGCTTTTCTCAGGCACCATCATACTCTTTACTTCAACTCGAACGGCACTTAAGAAGCGCCATCACTAATTATGGTCCTATATATATTATATTGCACACGCATTGCTAATTTTTGTTTCCTTTGTATAAATATTAATGTAAAATTGTATTATCGGTATTTGTTTATACTAAAACAAGTAATTTTGTTGTGGAAATTCTGCTTAAATAAGTAAAGTAAGAAAATATTATTGAATATTAGTATTGTTGTTGCGTGAATTTCTGAAAGAAATGAGATGCGAGCCGACATTTTATACTCTTAAAGTATAAATACCATGGTAAAAATGTTTACAACAAAACACTAAAAACGGTTGAAATATATGCGAAATGTAGTAACTGGGGTGTATGTGATCCGATTGCA
The DNA here is from genome assembly GCA_963930735.1 of Dioctria linearis. Taxonomy (NCBI): domain Eukaryota; kingdom Metazoa; phylum Arthropoda; class Insecta; order Diptera; family Asilidae; genus Dioctria; species Dioctria linearis. The sequence continues at coordinate 167,177,829 of OZ005743.1, read as the reverse complement.
AGAAAATGGGTTTTCGGCGGTAAAAACCTTTCGAGAAAGTTTTCTGAATCCTGAAAAAAAGTTTACTTTAATAGTACTCAGCGAGACCTTAAATTTGATATTCAACATGCCTTATTGGAACCACCCTGGCCGGGTATTTCTAACCACACTTTAAAAGTATCCAGGTAAAAAAAAATTTCTTCTACGAATTATAGCTGGTAATTAGCTGAGGGGAATAACGAAAGCGGTTTTCCGATCGAACATAACCCTACAGAGTTAAAGGCGATCTAAAAAAATCTAGTACCTGTTCGAATAGAAAAAGGGAAGTAGGTACTAAAAAGTGAGTATGGGGATCGAAAGATCTCCAAAAATAAAGAAAGCTTTTACTTTTTCAAAATTATAAAAAATGTACTGCGCCTCCGGGGGGTCAAAGTTTGACTTAGTACATTTTGGAAAATTTCCAGAATCGAATAGCCCAGATCCTGAACAGAGCTTTGAGTACCCACAACCTAATGTCCGAGGTCAAATGGCTGAGCTATAATTGAAAAAGCCCTGACCCCCCCCCTATTTACCCCCTCCACACCGATCGAGATACCACATTTCGTGAATTTTAATTATCACTGAATATTTGAAATCCAATCGGATGGCTGGTTTGGGAGGTAGAGGGTCCCCCATTTTTGCAATGTATGAAAAATTTAGAGCATTTTTTTGAAACCTTTTTTTTTATTAAAACTACTATCAGGTAGCTGATATCCCCATACTAAAAAAGGTTCGGATGCTGCCTTTGCACTATAGATTAACATTTAATTTCTTGACTGGTTTCTTGGGAATATTTAATTTGGGGAATGAATTTTTTCAATCAAAAGAAATTTTGTTCAATCGATTCCATGACTAACTATATCAATGCTTCTAATTGGCATCCTCCATTTTGAGCTTTGTTTTTATATAACCATAGGCCCTTCAGCTTCCTTATGTGCTTCTTTTGAAGCACATGGAACTTTTCACAGATGTTTTCCTCTAAGAGGTAGGTACTGAGCAAAATAATCATTTGAGAAAACTTCTCCGTAGGTAGGTTGTACATATTATTTTTTTCAAATATGATTTCCACGTCTGTTTATTCGAACGATTGCATGATCTTTTCCAAGAATTTGATGTCTTTTCGAAGTATCTGTCATCTGATGCTACACCATATGAATTTGGTCCATTGCTTGCAGGATAGGCATACAGTGGAATGGTAAGCACATGATTATATTTTTCAAGTCGTTCAACTCGAACACGTAATCTCAAGGATATCGCATGTAGTTGTTGTAGGTCTACTCACGATATGTTAGTTTTTGGGATCGTAAAAGTGATTCATACAAATTTAATCAAATTTTCCAATCCAAACTTTTCCATTGCAAACTCTTCGGATCCTACTTTTGGCTATAATAAAAACTTCTCTACAATAAGTTATAAATTGTACTCCATGAAAATTTCTTAAATTGTCCTTGGCACTTCTTGATTTGCGCATTTTCTATGGTCCAGATTCAGTATTCATCAAGTAAATCTTGTGAACGTGACTCACTTTTTTTTTTAATCGACTTATTGTTCAAATTATGTTTTTCCAACGCTACAAGATAGCATACTTAAAATTTCAGTATTTTTGTTTTTTTAAAGATAGAAAATCTTATTTTAAAAAGACAATTATAAAATAAAGTTGAAGTGCCTAGCTTTAAATTGTCTTGTTGAAATCCTTTAAAACATTTCGCTATTATGAAATTTCTTTTTAGGAAAACAAATAATTTCTATCACAAATGGACCAAGAACACAAGGTGAAAATAATTTGAATTTGCAGCAACTATTTTTAGTAGCAATTTTAAAATTACCATGAAATTGAGATTGAGATCGGAATCTCAAGAAGTGAAAAGATTGAATTGCGTTTTTTTATGCATCATTTGGAGCATACTGGCCCAATGCTGATCTTGAAAATGGCCCTGCTTCTGTTGGTGTTTCTTTACAATTTTCACTTGTCGCTAAATTCTTAGCCATCTTAATTTTTTTTCACATTGTCAGCTTTGCGCTCGCCATATTTTGCTTTCCAAAGTTTTTTGCTTACAGTATTTTGTTTGTTTTTTAATTAAGAGAGTTAAGAGAATACAGTGCTTCAAAGAAAGTTTTACAAACCTGTCATCCAAGCGAAATATACCTATCTACATATACCTGGGACGAACCACCTCTTGTTTGATAATTTTAACAGCTAACTACAGAGCCATCCACAGAGTCCTGAAAATTCCTACCGAGAAAATAATAATTTGTAATCTTCCTAAAAGAGCTAGTTTTTTTTCCTTCTTCTAAGGACTCAAGTGCTCAATCCGTTTCGAATCATTTATATTTATGAAATTTTCTTTACCCAAAGGAATATGATTTCGCTGATTCTGAGAATGTCTCGTTTCTTTTTCCGCCTAATTAAATTTATTCCATCCATCGCCAGCCCCTTGGGAATGTTTTCATGCAAAAGGTAATCAGCGATTTGGGAAGCTTTTGTACAATTCAAGCTTTTATCTGAATTTCAATGAATTTTTTGAGCCAGGACGACACATAAATCAGTTCACCTCTAGTCTAGCAGCTGAGATAGAATTTTCTCAAGGATTTCATTATGGGCCCAGAGAGAAAGCAGTTGCAAATTTCTACCGTGAAAATAGTTTTTTCCCCCTAAAACACAAGAATTGCGGTGATTTTTTTTTCGCTAAGTACAACAAGACGATGCCAGAAGTTTTTCTTATTTTTTTTTTTTTTTGTTAATTTAAGAAATTAGTGCAACTGTAAATAACTTGGAACCGTGCACTTCATAAATCTAAGTGGAGAACTTTTTACTCCATTCGTGGAGAAAGAGATTTTGCTGTCTGTAGAAAAATATATACAACAGCAATGTCTATTTAAATGGTATAAAGGGGCAAAAGAACAAAAATCAGAACTGGAAAACAGCACGCCCTCAGATAAGGCATACCTAATACCTATATATCTAAAACTACCATATATACAGTTATAATGGGTACGGTGAGGTCCATAACACTTTTCTGCCGTTTTTCGTCGCGACGGGGACTTAACTTTTTCATGGCGAAAACTGTTTTAACAATGGCTCTCTGCGACAAATTCCACACGACCGACCACTTCAATGTAAATTGCAATTGCACTGTGCTACTTAATGGAGACATTCCATAGAAGTTGTCCATGTCGTCTGCATGTGATTTGTAATTGTGGTCCTCTGATTTTGTTTTTTTGTTTGTTTGTTTGTCGCTGTTCCACTGATAGCTGCCATTATATACGTCGTCGGTGGTATGGTAATGGTAGATTGTATCTCTTTTGGCAGATGAATTAAGCACCTTCTTTATGGACTGTTTTTTTTGTTTGTTTTCAAAGTAAAACAAAACATTGTTACCATCATGTTCGTTACATAATCGTAAATCGATCGCTGTCAAATTTATTTGCTCTAGTAATAAAGTAGAGTGCTACTTTGTTTGCTTTCCCATAACTCAAAAGTTATTTAGCCAAAATGCAAACCTTATTTACGTGAGGGGATTTGCTCTGATCGAAGCTCATCAGTTTTTTTTTGTGTGTAAGTATTGGCCGGCGATTTTGTATGTTGGAGTTCGAAGCAATCTATAATGGATAGTGAAAATCATAGAAAAACGGTAATGGCCACAGTACAGTCCATACATATCAAAAAAAGTATCATTTCACAGAAAATCAAAGTTTTAGTCATCCGAGAGAACTTTGAAAATTTATAAATTTTATGAAATGTCTTTTTTTTCTTGTTTTTTTCATTTCGTACACTCGTGGAGGGGGGGGGGGGGGGGATGTCTAGATCTAGTTTTACGACTCACTGTGAGTAATAAGACATCCTACTTTGGAAAAGGGAGATAGGTCTGAAAATTTTTACACCCTCGTCTTCCTTTTTTAGTGTTTGGGGTGGATTTCTTAGATTTAGATTCGTGGCGGGGTCTCTAGGTGTTAGCCTCGCATTTACTGCGACCTGAAAGATCTACTGTGAGTCCTTGTTCTAAATTACATCCTTTCTAGATTAAGAGTGTTTATAAAGTCTATTACATGGGCTGATAAATTTTCGAAATGGACATTAAAATTGTAGCGAAAGCTATACACTTATCATTCCAGCAGTCTTCCAACATTTTGATATCTTTTGGATAATATTCGGCTCTCAAACCCTCAAAACAAGGTTTTTTTTATGATGCAAATAAAATGTTGTGTTGGTGCATTGCCCTGGTGAAAGAGAACTTTCTTTTTCGCTAAGTGACGCCTCTTTTTCTTGATTTTGCTGGTCAACCGGTCCAATCATGACGCATATAGTATTTGCCTGTCATTGTTCTTCTTTTTTCGAGATAATCAATGAAAATGATACCATATGCTCCCCAAAAAATGCTGGCAAGAATCTTTTCAGCCGACTGTCGAATCTTTCTTCGTTTTCGGCGGCTTTCAGCAGGCTCCAGCCACTCTGCTGATTGTCTATTCGATTCAGTAGTGTATCAATGTTTCGTCCATTGTTATGAATCGACACAAAAATTCCTTTGGGTTATACGTTAACTTTTTGCTTTCGTTATCATCAACACGAGCATACGAGCATACGAGACACCAACCGAACACGCAGATTATTCATTTGCATATGTTGCCCATACGCACAGCCACAGTTATCTCAATTAGTTTTACTTTGCGGTCATCCATAATCATACGGTGGATTTTTTGATGTTTTCTGAAGTGTCACCTCAATCGCACGTCCCGAAGGTCTAGCATTTTCAGTGCCACTTTTAAATTCATTATACCATACCAATCGTATACGGCTGCTTTTGATGGAACAAAGGCTCGCAAAGTTTTATTAAAGTCATCGATGATTTCTTATTGTTTTAAGACTGCAAACTGCAAAACTGCACGAATTTAGTTTTTTTCCCCATTTTTTTTGCAAAGTAATAGTAACACCACTCAACCGACAGTAACTAACAAAACAGTAGTCGAAATGTCATGAATATTTGACAGCTGACGTTTAAAGGAATATATTTGACAACCTAGTGATTGATTTATTTATGTATGCGGCGTTATCTAGTACCCGATTTCGGAAACTTATCAGAATCGTTCTGAGATTGAGGTTAGGTTTGGTGGAAGAAATGCATATTCGAGGTGGAGTAATCTCCGCCTGGCTAATGCTTCGTTAAACATTGGAGCGGTTTAGCGGGTTACGGGATGTAGTATACATACTCTTTTTTGGTATCGATTGGTTTATCGATTATTTTAATAGGTTTTACTGCTTTAGAGCTGAGTTGAGAGAGCTTTACATTTACATACATCCAACCTGTACACTTTCCTGGTTGTAAGCTATTAGAATTGTTATAACGTTAAATAATGGAAGTTTATTTTTTGAATCTATACTGTTGAATCTGAACGGTCTAGTAGGTTGAGTGGAAATTGGATAATCAAAAAACTCACTTCAGATTCGTATTCAATACGATCATATATAATGAGAACAGTAACAAATAGTTTTGGTGGAGTTTACTACAATTATCTTCAAAACCTTCACTAACCTTCACTATCTTGAAATAGAGCAGGACAGGTAATAAAATCCTTTATGTATGTATATTTTTTTTCAAACCAGGAAATTTCGTCGCGGAAATTTCCCACTTGAATTTCAAAATTTATCTTCAGCTGGGTCATATATACCCCATTACCACATTTGGCTCATATTTACTCTGTTATTTCAACCATTAGAATTAATATTGGATTACCTACCTTTTTGCTATTTATCAAAAGTTCTGTGTTTGGTGCAGCGTTGCCTGATAGTCGAACCTGGAATTGCCACGAAAATTTGTGCATTTTTCCCTAATTTTTAGTTTAAATTCCCATCTATTTCCCATTATATTAAAATTAAAAATAAATGAGTATGTATAATAAAAACAAGTAAATTTAATTAAAAAAATAATATACCTGTATGTGAAGACAAGAGATCTATAAATGCATATCTACTTGTAACTATTTGAAGGATTGTCCTATGCTCATGAAGTAAATTGTGCAAATATAGCAGATAAACCAAAGATTAATATAGCTACTAAAATACGTTGAAAAGATTTCAAGACAGAATAGATAGGTGGGCATCACTCCAGCAAAAATATGAATTTTGACAAGGGAACAACTTTGATTAGAACTTTCCGCAAATGAATAAAGCGTTGAATGTATAAATACATAACTAAAAGATTTTAAGAAGTAAAAATACGCCTTTGATACTGAGCGATTAGATTAATCATAGTTTGACATAAATATATGTTGCAATACAGTCCAGTTTTCTAAAAATCTGGATACTCACCAACTTGTTTTCGCTGGACACAAGAGTTATCTTTTCTCAGCATAAAAATAATCTTGACATTATGCTGAAATAGCAAGAATTTTGAGGACTATCAGAACTCATTTACTACAGCACTTGACATATTTCGGGAATGTGTTTACTTGCGTTATTAGAGATGTTGAGTGGCAAACACAAACTTGATAGTTAAAATATGTAAGTAATATTTATCCGAGCTTAGAAATTAATAAAAAAAAATTTCTCAGGAATTTTGGCACAGATATATTAAATCAGATTTTAAAATTCCCTTTTCCGTAAAATATGGTTCCGGAATTACCTTAAAATGGAAGAATTCCTACAATCTGGCAACGCTGCTCAGCACTTGGATGATCTAGTGCGCCCCGATGCAAATTTAGCTCATCGGCTCTGTATCTGTAGTGTTACGTTTGGTTCGCATACCCTATTTAGTATTCTATGCTTCCTGTTTATGACTGGGTTCAAAAGAATGATCGATGAATTGCTTGCGTTTTTTCATTGCAATTAGGGCAATTAGGGCATTTAGGACAAAATAGGGCAGACAATTTTTCTAGCGAATTATGGTCGCTTGTTGGTTTTCATTCTATTTAATCTGGTTTGTCCGTTTTTTATTGTGAGAAATATTTGATTTGAGATCGTAGAAACATTTACTGGACAGCTTGGGATTTGATAACGATTATTGTAATCGGTTTAATAATTAGTGATCGCTTTATAACGATTCTTGTAAACAGTAAGAAGTTCTGTAGGGGCTTTTAGGGGGGGGGGGGATTTGCACCCATTGATCCTCACCTTCCCTCCTTGTATCCGCGTCTGTTCCAAAGTTTATTGTGATTCTTTAAAAGTATGTCTAGTATATCTTTTCTTAGTAATTATTAGAAATTATCAAAATTTGTTTGGAGTTGGCTGCAAATCGTTTTAGCGTACGTGCAAAACCAGGCCGGCCAACGCTGAGCGAGTCTTCATCAAGAGTTGAGCGAGACCAGGTGAAACTACATCGCGATGTGTACTGTTCACAACAAGGCGTTCAGTTTCATTGTAAATTGTCAGATTCTAAAGAAAGAATCTTGTGTTTGACAAGTAGTGTAAATACCTATGTATATGGCACTTCTTAAATAAGTGCACTTTTATTTATGACGTCATAAATATGGAGCGATTAAAGTTTGGTGAATTTTATTATTTATATAAGATTTACGTACTAATAGATACTAATTGATAATACTACTAGATTCTACCAGTATACGAGAATTTTTTATTTTCCTTAGGCAGTTCATCCGATAGTAAACAGCTTACACCAATTACTTACTACCGACTTAAATTGAGAAAAAAATGGATGTATATTTAATTGTAGAAAAAGCGACTAAGCTTAAATTAAAACAAAGAGTAAAACAGAAATAAAAACTACAACTAAAGTTAGCTTTAGTTTGGCAATATATATAACTAATAAAAAAGTAATAAAAAACAAGAAAAAATTAGAAAAAATAAACATTAGATAACTCAATAATAAAAAATAATAAAAACAAAAAATTCTACTACAAGTAATCATATAAATTCAATATTACGAAAAAACGTAAAAAATGGTATGAATAATAATTTAAAAACTGTTAAGGAAATAGAAAATTAAGCACAAAACCAAAATAACTTCAAGTCAAGAAATCTTCGATTATATCAAAGAAAGAACCTATAAAAATATGCCAGTTATCAGAAATAGCGCGCTGTACCTCACGAAAAATTAAAAATTTCATTCTCCTACTTCGAGGTATCTCACCATATCGCGCGTTGCTACAGCTTTGTTATGATAACTCTTATAGGATTAACGTGCAATCATTTTATCTATTAACTCTTGATGATTCAAGAGGAGTCCTCACGCGGTCCTGGCCTGCCTTTTTTGTACACCTACCTTTGTGTGATAGCGAGTTAAAAACTTATCGGTACCATTGAATTTTTGCATCGAGTCGTTGACAGCAGTGTTGGGCAAAATGCAATCTGATTGATGATTAATGATTACGATTACAATCTGTAATCTGTAATCATGATTACAGATTGATAATATTAATCAGAAAAGTAATCATTTTTGGCGATTAATGATTGATCAATCGTAACCGTAATCATGATTACATGGTTACATTTTTTGATTACAAATTTGCAAGAGTTTCAAAATTGTAGTTAAAAGAAAACAAACATTGTTGTATTTCTATTCCGAAATCGGTTGGCACATAAACTAATGTTTGTAAGCACATATCTGTAGTGGGATGGTAGTGGAATATCTGATATCTGTGGATTGCGATTACCAATTATTAGTAATTAAGAAAGGGAGGTAGAGTTAGAATCTTCTGATATCAAAAACAATACTGTATCGTTTTGTTAGGTAGTAGTTAGTGAATCTAATCTTTCATCCTCACTCATGCTGTCATGTCATTAATATTTACCTATTACAGCGCTCCGAGCATGCTTCTAACTGGTGTATATATGCTGCATTTCAAAATAACTCCGTTTATCTTATTCTACAACAGTTGCAATCTGCCCTTGGATTCATTCGAACTAGCATATAACAATTTGGAGCAATATGAAAAGTGTGGCAAAATCAAAGCGTTAAAAGGCATTATTGCATTTTCCGTGCTCAACGACTCTCTAATACGCCCCAGAAATCTAATCTTTTTCGCTACCTTTTTTCCCACATAATCAAGATCCTTGAATTTAAGTTGATGATCAGATATGTGTGTGTCTCTATCAATCGAACCACTTACATTCTTTATACTGACTCCAATTAATACATAATTCAACAGTGCCTTGGAGTTTTCCACAATAAAAATTCTTACTTACGATCACAGATTGTTTGTTTTCTAGAAATCTCTTGATAAGTTTCATTTGTAATCAAAATAAATGTAATCATGTAATCATGATTACGGTTACATTTTCCTAAGATTTCTCGATGTAATCATGATTAATGATTGATGGCTAATGCACTAGACACACAGCGCTTTTAATGAAGAAATAACTAATGATTCATTATAAACTGCAGACACACAGCCATTTCTTTAATTAAGTTGCACTGTCAAACTGGTTTTGATACTCTTATGTCATTAAAGAAGCGATATGGATCGAATTAACGCGATAAACTTTGTTTTTATTTATTTTATTTTCAATTTAACAATTTATAAATGAGTAAAACTTTATATTAAAAGGAATATTGACAATATATAATTTGTTATTTGCATTTCTTTACATTTCTTCTTCTTATTTTTCAAATCGGCAGATGCACAGCGGGGCTCCAGATTTACATTATATGCCAAATCTAGCACATTTTCCCTCATTATAGCTATAATGAAGGAGGAAAACACTTCATTAGTGTACTTCATTATCATCTGATTTTCGAGCTATAATGACGTATACCATTTGACACACGGTATTTTAATGAATAGTTAGTACAAATGATTCATTAGTTCGTGCTGTGTGTCTACGATATAATCATGATTGCTTTAATCATGATTATTAATCTGATTACAAATGTAGTTGATTACGCCCAACACTGGTTGACAGAGCACTCGAATCGAATAAGTGATATCAAATCTAGTAGCAGTAATAGTATTAATACTATATAAGAGAGCTTGTTACTCCGATAGTAGAATCTGATGAAAATTGACTTGAATTTATATTATATGTATGTTCGAACCTGATGTTAGGTTACCACCAAATAAGATGCAATAATTGCAATGATTAGTGTATTTAGAAGAAAGGGCTGTAAACGTTTTAGCGGTTTACAGTCTAAAAATTCCATATATGTACCTTAAGGCGGTATATAGAACGAATATAAAGTTACTATAAACATTAATACGGGTTATAGTTCTAGATAGCTATTGAAAATCTAATTATGCACTATATACAATTGGTTTCATTCAAGTAAATAGTTTAGAGTATGGGGAAGGTAGGGCAAAACGGGGTACCATAACTGTTTTTTAAAGTTTCAAAATTCTAGGCCTTACAAAAATTTCAGTTTCCCAGCTATTCTCTTTAGACAGATGTGGACAATAAAAATATTACACATTTTACCAAAATAATTTATTTAAACGCTCGAAAAAATAAATTTCGTAGATCAAGTCAAAAACCGTCATTTTGAAGAGGGGTAGGGTAAGACCGGGTACTCGAGAAAATCAATAATTTTCAGTTGCTGTTGCCAATTTTTATTATTTATTGAATATCCAAATTAGATGTAAGTTAAATTAATGCTTTTCTTCATCAGAGTAAGTATATTATCAAAACCTCAGGTACACAATTTAGCAATATCAATCTATCCCTGCAGTGACATTATCGCAAAAGTCGCATATAAAATTCCTTCTCCATCCTTCTCCAGCAACACATTCAGCATATAGCCCATTGCAAAATAGGCACGCCTGACCCTGAGTGGAATCGCCTTCGTCTTCAGATGAAGAACTCTCCTCTTGTTTCTTTTTCTGTTTCTTTTCCCTAACTTCGGATGCAGTTTATGTTTCAAAAAGTTTTCTTGCTGCCTTAATTTTCTTCATCTTGGTAGTCTCTTCTTGTTCAAACTCTGTTTTGTAAGGTGTCGATGTAAGAATTGCTGCTTTCCCTCTTTTTCTGGTCCCTTGTTTCTTTTCAATACTTTCTCCTTCATGGGGCGGAGGTTGCAACATGGTTGGAGATATTTTAAAAACCGAGAGCGACTTTATTCTAGAGGAACCTGATGTTGAAGGAACACCCGAGCCTGTTGATAATGCTGGGAGATCAGAAGATGTTGAAGGCTGATGACCAGATCTGTCTGCCTCTGGCATTGAGGGTGGGATGGCATTCGATTCCGTTGCTGCAGCCACTTTTGGTTGCATAGGTCTTTCTGTAGTTTCAGCAGGAACATACAGCTCTGGGATATCGCTTCTATTGCAGGGAATATTCCAGTGCTTTTAAAACCAGTGATGGCTGTTTCCATCGCAGCTGCTCTGGCAAAAAGTTTTGCCACTCTATATATTGTTACCTGTCTCCCGCGGTGCGCGATCATCTATTTTCTAACCTCTTGCTCGTAGTAAGTGTAGAGGGGAGCTATGAAAGTAACCTCAAGTGGTTGCAATCTGTGGGTGCAGTGTGGAAGGACACACAATGGAATGATGTTTTTTTTTCTCTTGCACGGAGAATCAACTCGAGGTTTTTGGTATGAGCAGCATGACCGTCTAGAATCAATAGCACTGCCTTTCCTGGTGTTGGATTAGAAAATTCAACAAACTTCTTGAACCAATAAAGGAAACTTTCCTTGTTTATCCACCCTGACTCATGGAAAAAAACGTGGGCCCCCGGTGGTGCATCATCCATCAGTATAGGGTTCGACCTCTTGCGAGGAAAAATAACCAACCATAGGTGGCATAAAATTACCTGCAACATTCATACAGGTTTCAACAGTGACCAGTGTTCCTCTTTCAAGTAAGTAAGACGAAAGTAAATTGACTTGTTTTTTCCCACGTAAAGCCAGAACTCTTGAGTGCTTACTGGGGACAGTCATAATCCCCGTTTCGTCAACATTATAAATTTCGTTTGGAGAACTTTTGGGTTTCTCGTAAACAGTTTGAAGCAAACCATAAAAGACTTGAACTGCCATTCGGTTGAATCCCTTTGCGCGAGCTAATGAAGTCGACTCGGGAATCCTGAGAGAGATTTCTCTATGCCTGTTTAAGAATTTATATAGCCAGTCCTTCCCAGCCCTTTTCTTTTCTTTTTTGAATGGGTGATTAATCCCATTTCTCTCTGCTAACTGGAAAGCTAGTTCCCGTAAATGAGTCAAGGTGAGGCCGAACAGTCTTTTATCCATCAGTAGCACGTACTCCTTCAGCTCATTTTCCTGCTCTCCGGTAAAAACGGTGTCTTACCGCCCCAATTTTTTTTTTTAGCTGCTTCCTTTGGAGATAAGGCATTTTGGCGGGACTTCTTCACCTTATCCTACAATGTTGATTGGGGCACATTGTATATTTTGAAGGCTTTCAACTAACCCGTGGATCCACCCAAAACACCGCTGATAGCCAGAGCCATATCTTCTTCTCGGCAACTTTTACTTGTTGTCTTGCGCTTACATTTGCGCGGCATTTTGAACCTGACATTACAAACAACGTCACAAAGTATTGTTTTATTACTTATTCTTTACATTTATTTATAAAAAGAAATAGTCATACAACATTTTTAGCTATTAATTAAAAGTGGTGAAATAATGGAAAAGTAATCGAGAAATAATTAAAAGAATTGTCAGAATCACTTCCGTCTGAAAATGGGAAGACAATTGACAATGAAAAGAACTGTCAAAGCATCTGCTTCGCGTTAAAAGTAGAAAATTGCTCTGCTCTCGCGTCGAATTCGGCAAGCGTGGCAGCCATTTGGCCAACACGAACTTAAACGCGTATGTTCTATTGAGTTGTCAAAGCGACGCGACGTCTGCTGCGTTCATTGGGTTTTCGCCATAAAAATGGACTGACCCAAGGTATATAGAAGACAAGGTATTCCCACTAAAATGTTGACACGTTGCAGCTGATAGCCTGTGACGTAATTCTGTGATTAATGTATATACATTTTTATAGGAAAGACAGAGAGAGAAGAGAAAGTATTGTGTTCTCTGTACCGTGCTTTCTTATACATTTGCACGATAATTCGTCACTAATGGCGGAATGTGGTTTGTAATGGGAATTGCTTGTATTCTATATACCTTGGGACTAACCTATGTCCAGGCGCTGCTTATTTTTATATAACCCATGATACAAGAATAACAAGGTATGGCCAAGATTTCTGTCAATTATGCGGTTACATCATATGAGGACAAAAGTCATTGAATGTGATTTGTCATTGTCTCAAGTTGAGATTTTTTCAGGAACATAAATATTTTCTGAATTGTATATTGTGAGTATTGTGCAACGGAAAGCCTATAGAACAAATCAGAAAACCTAGACGATGTTGACTTTTCGCGGAATTGAACGTGATCAAGATTCATGAGATAATACAACCTGGATATATGGGACAAAATTTCTTTAAAAATCACTTTTAATTCACAATAGATGTATTCAGTTTTAGCAATTGGCACATTTTCAAATATAAAATACAATTTAGTATACAATTCTCAAATGTACTGTGTGAAACTTTTCAAAAATTACAATCTTGCAATAAAAATTCAAATTAGAATTATTTCATGAAATTACTTCGCTTGCGTAAGGATCTTTGATTTCTATAAATTCTCTTTGAAGGGGGCCGCTTACAGATGTATCGAATAAATATCGCAACAACAGATGACATTCAGCGATATTCCATTACTCTTTAACACAATTCGGTATAATACCTGTTAATTATAAATGAAATACATAAATGCGAGAGTATTGAGTTGAAAGTCTTGTAAATATTTTGAATTTTCCATTACTTTTAAGTCTTTGAATTCTTCTAAAGGAGGTACAACCATTTGCCAAGGGCGAGTAATGAATTTGTTTTCTTCTTCAAGCCTGAAATATTTTTCTATCAGCACTTTTCCGGTGATAATTATAGTTAAATTTGTTCTTTTGCACGTTGATAAAATCGTTTATAGTTGTTTTTGAATTCAATTGAGAATACTCTTATATAAACTAATGTAAAATCAAACCACACTATTCGCCCTTTTTTCTGTTAACTGACAGATATAAATATTTTGATGTTTTGCAAAATAATTGGCATGATCTTTACCAAATAACTTTTGCCTCCCTGTGACGTGCAACACAAAAACTTCCTCTCGAATCGGCCATACTTGTTATTTTTGTATCATGATATAACCAACCTCGAATTTTGACTAATTTATCGAAGTTTCAATCAGTTGCAGCGCCTACTGAGGTAACAAAAATGTCTGGTACACTATACGAAGGGATTTTTATTTTTGAGGCCAGCCCGTCCCTTTAACTCGTACACGAATTTGTCTGTCTATTTATTTATATATCTCTTTTTTACTATTTTCGAAACTCTCGTAGACCCACTTTCCGTCATCACAACGAGCTGAAATTTGGCACACAAGTTCATGTCTCGTGACAATTGAATCTATCAAAATTTGAACCGGAAATTTCCATGAAAACCCCGGAAAATCGGGAAAAATCATTTGAAAATTTGGTACAAATTTAATTAGTGATAAATCCGTTTCAGGAAAAATGCAGTTTTCCGAAAAAAATTTCCGGAATTTTTCGACTTTTCCGGAAAATTTTCCGGTAAAAAAGTTTTCTAAATTATGCAGGATCAAGTTCCCTGTCAACTGGCATCGTTACTTTCTCTCCGACAATGGTGAAAACTTGCAGAAAAAATCGAGGAAAATTCATGTAAAACGCTTTTCCGAAGTTTTTCCGAGCGTTTCAGCGTTTTGCAACCTAAGACAAAGTTGTAGAGCGAAATGAGTTGCATAAAGTTGCTTTTGTCGAAAATTCTGTGAAAACCAGGAAAAGGGGAAAAATCATCGGAAAATTTTTCATCGATATGATTAGTGATAAATTTGCTTCAGGAAAAGTGCAGAATTTTCCAATTTTTCTGGAATTTCCGGAATTTTCCGACTTTTCCGGAAAATTTTCCGACAAAAAAGTTTTATAAGCTATGCGGAATCATTTTTTTTTCGTCCTACTGGCATCAATACTTTCTCTTCAACAATCATAAAAACTTGCATGAAAAATCGAGTAAAATTCATGTGAGTTTTTAAAAAAAATTCATAGTAATAGGAAAAGTCTGTGGAAAACATGGAAAATCGGGAAAATTCAGTAAATCAGTGTCTTTTCAGCCGTCATAAAATTGTTTTAAAATATCTCCATGCAGCACGTAATAACAATTTAGTTAACGTGAAAAAGGCAGAGAATAAAATAAGTAAAAAACGAGTTTTCAAACAAAACTGAGGCCAAACCGCATGAAAAAGTAGAAAATAAACTTTTCTTCACAAGCAGAGCTGGGACTCAGATTTTATTCGCTGACAATCACCGATATATTTTAGTATGATCAATCAGAGGTAATAAGTGATTTGATTCATGAAGAGAAAGAATATTCAAGAGAAATGTCCCAATCAAAATATCTGAGTGCACCTCTGTGTGTGAAGAAAAGTTTACTTTCTACTTTTTTATGCGGCTTGGCCTTAGTTTTGTTTGAAAACTCGTTTTTTACTTATTTTATTATTAATTTATTTGATGTACAGTCAATGAATATCAAATAAATTTAAGGAATATATCCAAGAGAATAAACTTTGATGTTCTTACTAAATAGCCATCTGTTTCAATAAAAAACAATGCATTTATGTAATCTCATGTTTGAACTGATACCCTCCCCCTGCTCGTCAGACATTGTCATGCTAGAATCTATACCCCCCCCCCCCCCTTCCCCTATCAGTATATTGCGTACGTATTTAATATTTAATTAGACATTCCCTTACATTTATTTTTTTATTAAAGATATTTTTGTAATTTGTATTGTTAATCAATTCAATGACTGTTACGTCTCACAAACTCACACAAGTATTTATATTTAGGTTTTATTAGTAGCTGATATGCATACATTAAATTTTTATTGAATTCTTACAATTAAGCTACAGTAAAAAATAAATAAATCAAATCTGTAGACTATCAAGCAATATCATATCTTGGCCTATTCAATGACGTAGGTAGTAGTTCTATAGTATTACCTAACCTACATATGTATATAAAATAAGTACCTACCTACTACATGTGAAAGGAAGGAAAACCAAATGGATAATTAATTACGTTTTACCGCACGTCAGGATTATACGTCATCATATGAACTAATTTACTCGAATATGCCTTCTAGCTATGCAAAGATTGTATTTGTCTTGAACATTTCTCTTGAACCTTTTGTTGATGCTTTAAAAAATCACACATCTCCGAATACGTTCTTAAAACATGCCCCAATGCATTTCAATTAGCGTTATTTTTTTTTCATCATTTTCTTATATACGCGCGAGTCTAACTATATAAAAAATAATTTAAAGAATGAAATTGGCAAAGTCAAAGTCGTCTATGCTCCCACTTTCTCATCCCCTCAATCTTGCAAAATGTCGCCTTTTAAATAGCTTTCAACTCGTGTGCTATTTTAAATTTAAATTTAAATTCAGCAAGAGGTGAGTTGTTTGCTCTTCCAACTGGAAACTGAAAGGAAAGTATACACGACAAAATTAATTGAACTTTTTCAACTTGAAATTAACTGTCAATTATGTTGGAATTTTTTCTTTTTCCTTCTTCTTCGTCTTCTTCATCATCATCATCTTTATGCTAGTTTCGGGTCCATTATTGTAAAATTATGCTTAAAAAGTACTTTAAAACGATAGTTGATCGGATGCTGTAATTATTGTCAAGGATGTACTATGTATGTAGTAGAAAAACGTCTATACTATAACGATCGCGCATTCTGTTACATTATACACTCTGAAAGATTTACTCGAGTTTAATTGATGGAGCATGATTTGCAGAAAGCCACACTAATTGCCAATCGATGAAGTATACTTAATCCAAATTTCATTTAGAGAATCTTGGCAGGCATACAGACAGACAGCCAGTGTGCATATAGGGTGGCGGCTGCAAATGCAATGTTTATCTATATCCATAAACAAATATGTATATAAGTCTAGATATGTATGTATATGCTCAATAGGCAAATCTTTGTAATTACAGCAGCTGGTTTGAAAGGGCACGTACTATAATATATATATGTACGTATATATTTCCTTTAGTATAAAGAAAGAATGTTGAACGTCTTATACATATATGCATATGTAGGTATATATACTTGGTTGTAAGACCTATTTTATATCCCTTGATACAGGAAGAACCTGCCTGCATCTATAGCCTGGATGCTGAAAAAGAATAGTAAATCTACCCCATCTCCTTTCTATATTATGCAAACCACCTAGTCCTCATTTGATATTCTTAAACAGTACACGAATCTGTCTGATTTTCTCCTCCTTTGCTGCTAGTTAGCACCTTAGGTGCTTGAATTTATATATATATGTATGTATATGGATATACCTACCTTATGCTGGGTAAAAATAATGTGCATTGAATGCCTCATATATAGAAAATATCTTTATGCTATGGAAGGAGTTAGATGGATTGACATCTTAAAATGCATGGTGTGTACTAGTACTATACACAATTCCTCTGCAAAATGTATTGATCGTGATGGTCCTTTTTAAAATAACAAACAGGTGCTCGGATGGCATTTAGTTATATATTTACCTACACTCTACACTCACATACATACCTACTTTCCTACTTTGGATGTTCTCTAACCGTGCAGCACTTTGGTCTAATTTCATTACAAGATATTACAAGAGCGAAACTCCATTTAGTAAAATCTATATTTGTAGTGCCCGCAAGCAAGAGAATTTGCATACATTAAGAACTTATGGAGCGCCTCTGCTTTACATTTTACGAAATTCTTCCTTTGAGGTGTATAACTATTTAACAAAACCCCATTTTGCGTATGAAAGGCAATTTACTTTGTGGTGGTTTTTGAGATGGCCTCAGAGTTTATAAAAAATTTATGTCAGAGATATGACCTTTATCATCATCATCATCATCATCATACTCCTTTTATAGCGTAAAAACGGAAAATGGTAGCTCTTCAATGGAACGTTCATATATTTTGGTGCGGTAGAATTTACTTTAGGTACTTAATACCGGCTTTGATGTAGCTCTGAGTCTGAGGTTTCAATGATAATATTGTTTTTTTTTTTTACTGAAAAGTCATCGTCAGCGGGTATTGTAATTGTATGGAGAGAGTTAAACTTACTTTTGCTTACTTACATATATGTTATCGAAGTTCTTTTATAATAATTTTTGTAATTTGTCTACTAATATGTTAGAAAATTTTTTTTCCCTCGTTCGAAACAATAACGACACAACTCAAGATGTCCATTTTTACGCTTTAAATCTTAAATTGACGCAGAAAAATGAAACTTTTCGACCCAGCAGCGGTCAGAGCCGGGTCTCATCAGTTAGATAACCTTATAACCTTACTGATGAGATCCCTCTCTAATCGCTGCGTCGATAGTTCTAATTTTTCTGCATCAATTTGAGCTTTAAAATGTAAAGAGGGAAACATTATTATTATTGGTTTGTTTTGTTATTCTTTCGAACAAGCGATTTTTATACGTCATTCCAAAATGCGAAGTTTTGTAAAATTTTCTTTCTGGCGTCATTAAGTTTTAGTAGATCCTGGGAATTCTCCCATATTATGGGAATTTCTGGCCTGACAAAATTTAAAAAGGAAAAGGGAATAATTTCATATTCCCGTATAAAATTATGGGTAGAATCATACATCCAATCTTTAGAAAATATTTCCATAAAATTGATACGAAAAATTGAATTTTGAATGCGCAAGTATGTTAAATTAATTGCGCATGACCGTACAACGCAAATATTGAGCATTTTTCAATTAAAAAAGCTATGATGAGAACTTTGATGAGAATAAAACACAAACAAAATTGCACAAAAAGTAATGCCCATTTTAGGCCCGACATCAACAGGCATAAGATATGTCTTAAACGTTGCATTATGATACTCTGAACATATTTTATTAACCATGTTTATTTCAATTAAGCGGGGAAGGCTTGGGGGTCAGAGTTTGATCTAGTACATTTTGGAAAATGTAATACAGAATCGAATTCCTGAGGTCTGAGAAGAAGTTTGATTACACACACGACTCCTATACTCGGGGGCTTAAATAGCCATACCCGTACTCACTTTTTTAGTGTATTTCCCTCTTTTTTATTCGAAGTACTAGATTTTTCGTACCTCAGATTGACTCTAACTCGGTAGAGTTACGTTCGATCGGAAAATGGGTTTCACTGCTCGCCTCAGCTCATTACCAGCTACAATTTGTAGAAGAAAATTTTTCTCTGCATACTTTTAGGGTGTGGGTGGTTCCAATATGTCATGTTGCATATCAAATTAAAGGTCTTTCCGAGTACTATCGTGTAGTGTATTTTTCTCCCCCGATTCGGAAAACTTTCTCGTGACGTTAGTGTCGCCGGAAAACCCCGTTTTCAAGCACTTGCGTTACATATACCCCAGTTATTACATTTCGCATATATTTTTGCAGTTCATTTTTCCATGGCCATTAGTGTTCTGTGGTTAACATTTTTCTCATAGGAAGTCATTTTCTACGACGCACTAATCACGAGAAGTAGAGAAGACCACTTCTTCACCAAAGAAAGTCGCTCAAACTATACACTCGGTCGCCAAAGCTAATTCCCCCGCTTAATTGAAATAAACATTGGCAGTAAAATATGTTTAGAGTATCATAATGCATCCTTTAAGAAATATCGCATGTCTGTTGATGTCGGGCCTAAAGTTGTGTGATCTCTTTCATAGTTGAAATCACTAGAATTGTGATAGGATCAGAGTTTGTATTATTAACAGATCGTTTTAATCTTAACTTGTGAATCTACTTTTATGAGACTTCTATCAATAAATAACAATTAATTTTTAACAGTTACGTGAGCTTTTCATTTAGTGTATTTCTTATACTTTTTGTCACCTAGGAAAAAATTGTGCGAATTTGGATAAAATAATCTGTGGGAGAGTTCCTAGTAATTCGAGGAAATTTTGGCCGCTACAACATCCCTACACCTTCAGAATCCAGGGGCTAATTGTTCGGATTGTGTGGGTGTTGAATTGAGAGAGGGGGGGAGGGGGGTGTACTTTTGTTATGTAACCATATCACCGAAAAATAAGATTGTTTTTTGAGGCCAGCCCGTCCCTTTAATTCGTACACGAATTTATCTGTCTGTAAATTTCTTTTTTAATATTTTCGACACTCTCGTAGACCCACTTTTCGTCATCACAGCGAGCTGAAATTTGGCACACAAGTTCATGTCGCGTGACAATTGAATTTATCAAAATTTGAACCGGAAATTTCCATGGAAAACCCGGAAAATCGGAAAAATCATTTGAAAATTTGGTACAAATTTGATTAGTGATAAATCCGATTCAGGAAAAATGCAGATTTTTCCGATTTTTCCGAAAATAAATTCCGGAATTTTTAGATTTTTCCGGAAAATTTTCCGGTAAAAAAGTTTTCTAAATTATGCAGGATCAAGTTCCCTATCAACTGGCATCATTACTTTCTCTCCAACAATGGTGAAAACTTGCAGAAAAAATCGAGGAAAATTCATGTAAAACGCTTTTCCGGAGCTTTTCCGACCAAGAAAGCGTTTGAGCGTTTTGCAACCTAAGACAAAGTTGTAGAGCGAAATGAGTTGCATAAAGTTGCTTTTGTGGAAAATTCCAACGAAAACCCGGAAAAGCGGAAGAAAAATCATCGGACAAATTTTCATCGATATGATTAGTGATAAATCTGTTTCAGGAAAAGTGCAGAATTTTTCAATTGTTCTGGAATTTTCCGACATTTCCGGAAAATTTTCCGACAAAAAAGTTTTATAAGCTATGCGGAATCATTTTTTTCCGTCCTACTGGCATCAATACTTTCTCTCAACAATCATGAAAACTTGCATGAAAAATCGAGGAAAATTCATGTAAATTTTTAAAAAAAAAATCGTAGTAATAGGAAAATAATGTGGAAAACATGGAAAATCGGGAAAATTCAGTAAATCGGGAAAATTCACTAAATCAGTGTCTTTTCAGCCGTCATAAAATTGTTTTAAAACATTTCCATGCAGCACGTAATAACACTTTAGTTAACGTGAAAAAGGCAGAAGAGAAAATAAGTAAAAAACGAGTTTTCAAACAAAACTGAGGCCAAGCCGCATGAAAAAGTAGAAAATAAACTTTTCTTCACACACAGAGGTGGACTCAGATTTTATTCGCTGACAATCACTGATATATTTCAGTATGATCAATCAGAGGTAATAAGTGATTTGATTCATGAAGAGAAAGAATATTTAAGAGAAATGTCCCAATCAAAAAATCTGAGTCCACCTCTGTGTGTGAAGAAAAGTTTATTTTCTACTTTTTCATGCGGCTTGGCCTCAGTTTTGTTTGAAAACTCGTTTTTTACTTATTTTATTATAAACTTTCTTATAAAATTCTGTCGGTTTTTTTGTGGTTAAAAGCTTGAAGTAAAGTGTTCGAGAAAATTCGCAGAAAATAATTGATCGAAAAATATAGTCGCATTTTTTTTTTTTTTTTTTTTATCAAGGTGGTTTTGAGTGTTTCAGATGAGGATGGCTTTACTTTCACAGGGTAATATCTGTAGTTTAGATAAGCCAAAGCTTTCCGAGAACGTGGGTGGAGGATGTTAAAAGTGCATTATTTGGGAGGTAGAAGAGGATAAAATGTTCGTTCATATTTTATGGCGATTCTGAACACATGCAGGAAAATATTTAAACTTCCTATGTCGCATTCACACCTTCCTCCCCTCCTCCCATCAAACAATTTTTTGTTTACCTTGACTACAGTTAACATCCTTTTAAACGATTTGCCTTTCTATCTAAAACACCATAATATATTATTGGTAGTAGGTAGGTATAGATATTCAGTAATTTGTTGTGACATTTTCAATTGGCGGCTGTGGTAGTGAAAATGTCATGATAGAGAAATACACAAAATAATCGCTTATGGCGGCGTTATGTTGCCCCATTTATTGCTCAGCAACAATAACATGTGGAAGAGAGGGAGTAAAAAAAAAAATTAATAAACAAACAAATAAAATGGTACCCCTTGAGGGGTGTCCCATAATATTAACACAAATATTGTTAAATATTCAGTTGAGAGCAGCCAAATCGTCTCTTTTGATTACTGAATCCATTTCTTAGAATATAACTCAGGCCGGATGGAAACTAAAAAGCACTCCATAAACCTTCCAACAGCGTACTAAAAAAAAAACGAAAAAAACAAAAAAACAAAAAGACATAAGAAAATTAATTTTCCCAAGGCTTCTTTAGACCGAGAAAATACGCAGCTACAGAAAAAAATAAATAAATAAATGAACCAACAAGCGAAAAAAAACATAATTCAACCGCAAAAACAAAGATTTAACCCTTTGATGATGGTTGGAATGGTTGGAGAAACTTTCTCTCTCTCTCTCTTTTTTTTTTCTCTTTCCCTCCATATTTATACACAACTTTTTCCTGTGCTCGTTAAACTTTCATGGAATATTTAAAGTGCTTTACCGGGAGTCGTGTATGGAAGTCAACTTTGAAGATTTTCTTTATGGTTCCCAAAGTGCACGGAACAACTCTGAAATGTACTTAAATACATAACCCCGAAGGGCGCGTAGACCACCCTCTCAACAAACTCTCAACAACATCGTACCGCACCGCCAAGAAGCGGCCAGATCGCAGCTTGTTTAATTTATTTAGAACAGAAAAGTTGCGAAACTTAAGCGCCAACCTGGCATGAATTTCAATTGAAGATTTTCTAATTTTAGTGGAGCTGTTATTTCCTCTGTTTGTCTGAGAACTTTTCATTTTGAAGGCGAACGTCCAGGGAAAAATTGACGTAAGAGTTATGCACAGGTGTTAACCGGTGAAGAAAATTTATAAGGTTTCTTGGCGGGTGGGGTTTGTACATTATATAGACCAGGTACTTACTATATAGGGTGCTTTGTAGAGAAATGGTCAAGAGTTTTAAACATTTGATTGAAATTTTAAAATAATTTAACTACTTTTATGTGCATAAAAGTTTGAAGTTGAAAGTGGAAATTTTTATAAAAGCTGTTCATAAAAAGATGTGATATCAAGGATACGATCCTAGATGTAAAATGTACAGTAATATTGTACATACTTAAGACGCAATTTAAACAAAGTTGTTTTTTTATTTTTAAATGTCTTTTTTTTCTCTCTCCTTATCCTTAAGCAAATAACTGATAATATTATTGCCATAGCCACATACGGACACTTAATTATCGACACTTGAAAATTTTACTTCGCTTGGAATATTGTTTGGGTTTTAAGGTTGGTTATGTGTACCTGCGATTACAGTAATTATCCTTTCCAATGATAAATCATCCACGGAGAGTTTGAATATTTGTGTAACAATGCATTTCTAGGAAATCCTTTTCCATTTTTGGGTTACTTACAGAGGGATAAAGAGGATAATCAAAATTAATTAAGGATGATTTTTAACAATTAATAATCAATATGATCTCCATTATTTCTTACAATACTAACACAATTTTTTTCTCATTGAATTATGCACGTCTTGTAAAACATGGAAATGGAATTTCATCCCAGGATTTTTAATTTTAAAATTAATTCATTTCTGCTATTAAACTGTTTTCCACTGCTGTAAAATCGACGAGATAGCCATCTCCAGAGATTTTCAATAATGTTTAGGTCTGGAAACAAAGCGGGTCATTCCAGTATTTGGATGTCAGTGTCCTGGCCCCAAGTTTTTACAACTCTTGTGGTATGATAGCCTGCATTGTCCTGCTGAAAATCCAGTTTTCTTCATGGAAGATCTGATCTATTCTTATTTTCTCTTCTCGAAGTAGCTTAATGCACCTACTTCCTTGAGTCCTACCGACCTGCACAACAACCAGATCAATAGCTCCCCTATAAGAAATGGCTCCCTATACTATAACAGCATCCAGAGCACTATGACGTCTGGATAAATATTTCTCCTCCTTCCTCAGATTGTGGCAAGAGAACCTAACCTACATCCATCAGGACCATCCAGATTAAGTTTTTTTTCATTTGAGAGAATCACTTTTTTCCAATTAAAACCGTCCTCGGATAAATTTTTGACAAAAATTTAATCTGGCATTTTTCGGACTTTTTTTTTTTTGGCTTCTTTTTTAATTTCTGTCTATACGTAGATGAGGACAGTTCGAAGATTCCTTTAAAATTAGTCTTCCTTTCCGCTGGTTGCCATAGTTCTCGGAATTTTTAATGAAAACATTAATGGTTGATGGGTCTCTTCCAGATTTGACTAATTTTCTTCTTTAAACGCAATAATTTTTCCAATTTCCTCACGTGTAAGACTTTTTCCACGACACATTTTAAATAAAAAAAAAACTAGAGCTTCAAATCGTTTTTAAATATTTGTTAATCACAAATGCTAAAGGGGGTAGGCCTACCTGGAGAATTTCAAAAAAATCTACTATTATAACTATTCAAGATTATTGTGTAAAAATTTCAAGTTGATATGATAAAAATTAAAAAAGTTATGAGACTTGGAAGAGTACGACCTCGATCCCATTTCAGAGCAGTATAGCGCGACGTCTGCTTGACGGACAAAGGCGTTCTGAAATGCTGGTATACAATGCCTAAATGAAAGGGAGCATGGGTAGTGGTTGGTATTCTCTTCTAGTATACATTGCGTGCTGTGGATTCGCGTGCGAGTGCTTAGAGGATCCTTCATAATCTCGAAAACTTCACTGCTGCGTGTGAGGCGGAATTGTAAACTTTAAAAATGATTATCTCGAAACAAGGCTGTCAAAATCGGTGACAGTGATAGCTCGAGAAATGTCCATTTTTCATAGCCGATCAGATAACGTTATTTGGGTGAAAAATGAGCACTTGAAGTTTTCAAAGTTGCCATTTTGTTAAAAAAAATTTTTTTCCCAAAAGCCTCCCTCAAAAACGGCTTATGGTGACAGTTTTATTTTTATTCGTAGATATTTGTGAGGAGTGCTTGCAATATCTGTGAATTTAGACTTGAATGATAATAAAAATGCTCTTGAGGCTCAGTAAATAATGCTCAAATGAGAAATCCAAAAGCAGGAAAATTGGATTGCAAGTTAATTGTCGGAACAAGCGATTTGCAATAGACTCTACGTGTATAGTTACGTTTTTTGTTATTAAAGTATGTAAAAAAAAAAAGTTTCTTATAATGAATCGTATAACACGCAGTGTTGGGCAAAATGTAATCTGATTAATGATTAACAATTACAATTAACCATGTAATCTGTAATCAGATTACTTTGTAACAGATTACTAATGTAATCCATTTCCATAATTACATAAGGTAATCGATTAACGTGTAATGTGATTACAAGTTAATCTGATTACACATTAATCGATTACAAGTTAATCCCACTACATGTTAATCTAATTAATGTGATTACATTTAAGACATTTAAGATATTTAAGATATTTGTATTCTAATTCTTCATAAAACTCCCTAAAACTAATTTCGTACGAGAACAATACTATTTTCTTTCAATTCATTTCATTATATTATTAATTTCTTTTAAGTAATCTACAAAGTAATCTGTTACAATGTAATTAGATTACAAAATAATTTAATTATATTGTAACAGATTACATATTCTCTCATAAGTATTCTGATTGATATGTAATCGAATACAATTTAATTAGATTACTTTGTAATTTGACTAAACTGTAATGGAATTCTTAATTAAATTACACTGCAATCAGATTACGCCCAACACTGATAACACGGTAACCGTAAGACTTTCCTGAGCTCATCTCGTGAAACTCAGAAGAACTGCTCTATCAATCTATCTGATCTCAAATAGTCCAAAATTCATACAAGCTCATCTTACTTCATGAGAATGCTGCACTAAGCAAATAAAATAAGCATTTTTGAATTGAAAGTCGGGACAGTCTTTCCACCCAAGCTTACTCACTAGAAATTTTTCTTCTGTTTACCAACTAGTCAAAACTTTACGAACGCCTCGGAAGTTCTAAAATGGATCAATGAATAGATTTTTCTCTAATAAAGACAATTTCTTAAGACACGCGTGAAAGCACAAATAAGTAGCCAGTTATACAGTTATAACCGGCATTATCATGAAAGTAAGCTACAATGCAAGTAAGTAGCTTATAACTGAATGATCTTTTTCAAAAGGGGCTTATAGACTGAAACCGACGGAAACAGTAAAATTTAAAAATTATTTTAATAATAAAATAAGTAAAAAACGAGTTTTCAATCAAAACTGAGGCCAAGCCGCATGAAAAAGTAGAAAATAAACTTTTCTTCACACACAGAGGTGGACTCAGATTTTTTTATTGGGACATTTCTCTTGAATATTCTTTCTCTTCATGAATCAAATCACTTATTACCTCTGATTGATCATACTGAAATATATCGGTGATTGTCAGCGAATAAAATCTGAGTCCACCTCTGGTGTGTAAAGAAAAGTTTATTTTCTACTTTTTCATGCGGGTTGGCCTCAGTTTTGTTTGAAAACTCGTTTTTTACTTATTTTTTTTCTGCCTAAATTGGAAAATTCTGCATTTTTCCTGATCACTAATCATATCCATGAAAATTTTTCCGATGATTTTCCCGCTTTTCCGGGTTTTCCATGGAGTTTTCCACAAAAGCAACTCATTTCGCTCTACAACTTTGTCTTTGGTTGCAAAACGCTCAAACGCTTCCTTGGTCTGAAAAACTCCGGAAAAGCGTTTTACATGAATTTTCCTCGATTTTTTCTGCAAGTTTTCACCATTTTCGGAGAGAAAGTAATGACGCCAGTTGATAGGGAACTTGATCCTGCATAATTTAGAAAACTTATTTACCGGAAACTTTCCGGAAAAGTCGGAAAATTCCGGAAATTTTTTTCTGAGAAATCGTATAACTCTGAATTTTTCCTGAAACGGATTTATCACTAATCAAATTTGTACCAAATTTTCAAATGATTTTTCCCGATTTTCTGGGTTTTCCCTGGAAATTTCCTGCTCAAATTTTGATAGATTCAATTGTCACGCGAGATGAACCTGTGTACCAAATTTCAGCTCGCTGTGATGACGTAAACTGGGTCTACGAGAGTGTCGAAAATAGTAAAAAAGAAATATGTAAATAGACAGCCAAATTCGTGTACGAGTTAAAAGGAATGGCCTAAAAAAATGGGCTAAATCAGGCAATCCCTTCTTGGCGTTACCCTATAAAAACTTATCTTTTTTACGTATACTATGAAAATGATCAGTCCTAGACATTTTTATTACACTGAAAACATCTTCAAAATATTAAATCATTTGAAATTGGTTATAATCATTTTTACTGTCCGACAAACCGTTCTAGAAATATATGCGAAAAACCACTTCAACGATCAAACTTGCATGCACTGACCATACGAAATTACAACTAGGGTATCGTAATATTTTTTTTTTTTTTTTTAAATAAAATATCGAGTTATTTTTCATTATGA
The DNA here is from genome assembly GCA_963930735.1 of Dioctria linearis. Classification (NCBI taxonomy): domain Eukaryota; kingdom Metazoa; phylum Arthropoda; class Insecta; order Diptera; family Asilidae; genus Dioctria; species Dioctria linearis. Next base: position 167,150,444 of record OZ005743.1, on the reverse strand, counting down.
TCTGTTATATAATAATTAATTTATAATAATAATATAAAATATAATTTATCATTAATATTAATTTACCAATGGCCAGCCAAGCCCACTCTGAAACGCCCTATTAAAATGGCATTATTCGCAAAAGTTTGTCAAGGTCTGTCTGTCTTTAGAGACCATCCTATTTTGTTTCTCTAATTAAAACTTCTTTAGAGTGAATTATCGCATTTATGCGTTCTCATCAGTTATTTTCATCAAAAGCCTAATTACCCTTTCGGCTGTACGCTTGCTGCTTTCTTTAATTAATTTGCTCTAAAAACTGGTCAAAGTTCAACTTAATTCGCATGGAAGACATTTGCTGAGTTAATAAATAATTTTGTCTTAATTTTGTTTTTTTTTAAATCAACCCCTCAATCTTCTTGAAGTCTATCTAGTCCATAAAGAATAGAACATTTTCACAATATCCGTAGAAAAAACATTTTTTTTTTGATCCACTACAAAAAAAAACCTAAATTTTTTTGGCATAAGAAATGCCCACTTGACTTGAGCTCCACTCTTACATTAAAATATTTCTTGGAGTATGATCCACGAGTGAGCGAGCCTTCCTTCAAATAGAATTTAATGGAAAATGGCAAAACATATCTCAATAAATAAGGCGCGCGGGGTATCGCACTACGAATCCATGAAATCTCAATCAAAAATCTTAAGCAAAAAAATACGCAAAAAATAAAGAAAAATTCATTTTATTTGCAATACTTTTGCTTTGTTTTTGCTAGACGAAAAATTCCTGATAATTTAGAGCTTTCAAGCTACGATGGTTCAATGAGCCCGGCAATGGCTTTAAGGAAGGGGGTATTTTTTTGTTGTTGTTAGTTAGTGGTTGTTTTTTTTTTTGAGAGAATTTTGTTTGAACGAACGACGTGAAATGAATTGAGAAATTTTGCGAATTAAGCAGTATCAATGCATATGTGTCGCAGGATTTAATTAAATGGGAGGTTTAAGTGTTTTGGATTTTTTCTTTTACCCAATAGAAAATCGATAAATCTACAGCTTTACAAAAAAAGAAAATATGGATGCTGCTAATGTTGGTGTATTAGGTAATTTAAAGCGAAAAGAAATGTCATTTTTTAAACAATATGAACAAATTTATTTACTAAAAAAATACATAATATTTATTTCGATAAATAATTTTCATGATTATTTATGATATCTTGCCATAATTTGTGTAAGTTTTCGATTCCTCTTTTATTAAATTCTGGCTGCTTTGACTTGAAAAAGGCACTCGAGTGTTTTCGGACATCCTTAATTTTTCTTTTATTTCGAGGAGAATTTTCAATACTTCTGAATAAATGATAATCAGGTGGCGCTATATCAGGAGAATATGTCAGGCGCGTGAGGCATAAGCTTAAATCTATTTCTTTACCCCCCCCCCCCCCCCCCCCCCGCAATTCTTGCTGCATACGGCCTCTCATTGTCCTGCTGCAAGATGCGTCGTTGTTTATTCACTGGAACGGCCAATTTTTTGTGCATTTCTACATTTCTACATTATGTACATAACTTTCAGTGAAGGGGGAGTAGAGCAATGCGGTTTTTTTACTTGTATTTTTTGATGTTCGGGTGAAAAAGACAGATAAAAAAAATTTTGTTAGGGGTTCCGAGGTGAAGGGTAGTACCCCCCCCCCCCCCTAATAGGGGTTGCCCAAAATAGGGCGTGTGGGGTATCAAATTAAAGAGGGTGGAGAGTATAATCGAGTGGGGAGGTTATCTTGTTTTGATTCTGTGAACTTCACACGGACGTTTTTACCGTTAAATAATGGTGCTTTGGGACTTGGATCATTATACCCCCTTTCCTTCATTTTGCATATATTTTAGCTGTTCTTTCTTTCGTATGCATTGGTGGTCTATTGTGAACGTTTTTTGTTAAGGTGGCAAATTTCTCGAACGTAACGGTTCATCGCAAACATGAGATTAAAATAAACCCATTGTTTCACTAAATAAACTGCCATTTGTCAGTTTAAAAAGGGTTGGTTCACTTTATGAATTATTTCTGAAACTAATAATATATAGACTTGAGTAATTATTTAGATACGTGATTGGGGGAAAAATGTAGATGCGATGTCATTTCTACAAACATGCCTCAACTATATACTTAAAAATTTTATAGCATATCTTTTGTGCTGGAAGATGATCAAACCGCGCTTTTTAAAAATTAAAATGTAAAAACATTGAGAATCCCATTCAACGACAACTGGTGGCAGCCAATAAACCGCTCGGAGCTGCTATTTTCAGAAGCCACAGTTCACACGTCGTGTTTTGTCGTACACAATTTATTTGAGCCAATTTTGTTACTTTCTTCAAATTTTATAAGCGATTAAGTTCGGCAAGTCTCTGAGCGCATATATGCGCGTCCATAGACCACAATTACCATATTTTTCTGAGCTCATTTATATGGGTCCATAGTACCGAAAGCGATTTTTTTGTGGTCTTCTCGATTTTCGCTTATCCTTAAGATTTCTGTTACCGTTTTTAAATTGTTTGAACCATTGCTGTTGAAATTTACGGATATTCAAAATTTCACCATAAGTTTCATTAACACTTTCTGTTGCTTCTTTGGGTTTTAATCCTTTATCAAATAAATATAGCAAAACACACCGCAACTGCATTTCTTCAATCTATGGCCTAGACATTTTTACTAACGGCAAAAAAAGAAACAAATAAAAGTAGCAACAGCATGAACAGAGTTTCAAAGCAAGACTAATAACTACGTACTTACGCGACGACATCAGTACGAGAACTGATTTCAAACTGACAAAAAAAAAGACATTTCTTTTCGTTTTATTAATATTAGAACACGAAAAATGTTTTGAGTTTTTTTTTACAGATTTGTGAGGTAAAATTTCTTGAAGGCCTTTTTTTTCACTTCGAATTTAAATTTTGTTTTCATTGGATTGTTTTAGGAAAAAAAAAATTGTCAATTACAAATTCTGATGGAAAATAGTGAGGTAGGTACATACCTACCAGACGTATGTACATATGTTTAACTATGATATATGTAGATACAGCTATAAAGGATGTTTTAGATTAAAGTCCGTCCTCGTATCTCGTATACCAAAAAAAATCTGACTCGTACACTTGACAGGTGAACTGACTGACAATAAATTGATTCCCATACTCTTCTATCATAAAGTAAAGAAATCATAAATTTTTTGAAATATTTATGAACCCTAATGGGAATAAACACGAGCAGGATTTTTGAACCTTAGATAGGATATACGGAAGAAAAACTTAAGCATTTCTCTTCAAGTTGTAGGACCTCGTCGATGTGTTCGTTAGTCATGATATTTTCAGAGCGGGCACATAATTTAGTGGTTGCTTGAAACTTTATTGAGTATTGAAGAAATTTTTTATAGAAAAGATCCCATTGTATCGCAAAGTTTTTAAATTAATTTTTAATTTTATAATTTTTTTCTATAACTTTTTAAATTCTTAAGAATTTTCCTAGTGTCCCATTTATTTTCTGATAATATTTCTTGGCGTTGCTTTTGTATGGCTGAGCTGACATAATTTAAGTGCAAGTAAGAAATGTCGAACTGATATCTTGTCGTAACTTAAAGCACCAAAATACCAAACTTCACCGCACTAAGTTGGGTAGGAAAATACTTACTCTCACTATGTATATTCTCGGGTGGGAATTATTTGGTGTGATCTTCCCCCCTATAACAGAGGTAGTGAGTATTATGTTGAAGAAAGGAGCAAGAAGTCATCAATAGAGTTTTATGGTTGCAAAAAAGAAGTGATTGGGAAGGCATGCTTTAATATGCGAGCTGACACTTAAAATTGTGAATCCATCGATCACATATTTTTTTCTGGGAAATAATAAATTTCTCTATTTCGGTACCCATGCCTGACGAGTGGAAGAAAAAGAATTTCATCGGCAAAAAATTCGGTGCTCACCAAAAATTATTCTCGTGATTTAAGCAAGTCCATTTTTTGTGTATGGTATGTGTGGTAACCCGGTAACCAATTTTAAGCTTTATATAAGAGCTAGAATCAAATCAAGTTGGGCAGGGCTAAAATAACTGCCACTGTAGACTCTACGAGTGTTGTTAAAACATCTTTAAAAAATGTACATCCTAAATGTAACCCTACCCCCCCCCCCCCCCTACCCCTAGCTCCTTCCTTCTGATCTACATATCTGTTGCCAGATATTATGTACTGCAATCTTATCCAACTGAACTACTAAGCACTTGGGTCACACATAATATCCTTAACTTGCTGTTGAGAACTGCAACTTCAACTGTCTATATATTTAAGACTATTTTACTGTTTACTATTAAGATTCCTATCAGATGTGAGTCAAAAAACAGTGACCTTACAGATCACATCGACTACCATACAAATCCTACATATTATTGGTGATAAGCTTGGGAGCCTATATTGCGATGCACTGGTTAGATAGGTTGGTTGTCTATCTGTCAATCTCAAGCGTTATTAGTTTCTGTAAAGCAGACCGTTGTGAAGATAAGCATCGTTCAACATTTCCTACTCAAAGTAAATTCTTACTGAAATTGCATAACATCTTACGCCACATCTTAGAAGAAAGATATGACGTTCCAATATGAAAAAAGAAAATGGAAACTATCACACTCTTGTACAGAGCCCACATTATCGAAGGCAGTACAATTCATTGGCTAATCGAGAAGTATATGCAGCAAGGTTGATTAATTGATTGAAAAAGAGATTAAGACCCCGAACGTAGGCCAAAGCAAGGCCCATTGTTCACCCTCCAGACCTACGAGCAAACGCCCATAGGTCCCAGCCGGACGCTCTTATAAAGTTAAGTATTGGCCCCCAGCCCACCCTGCCGGCTTCATGCAGCTTGTCCAGGAGGTGAGAGCCAAGGAATCTATATCGCTTTCCTGAGAGTGCGGGACAGTGACAAAGAAAGTGAGTCACCGTTTCGGACTCCTCTCTGTAACCTCTGCATATAGGATCCTGAACAAGTCTCATCCTGTGAAGGTGACCGCTGAGAAAGGAGTGCCCAATGAGAATAGACACTAAGGTTCTCAGGTTGGCTTGTTAACTTCCAAGAGCTTATTCGTTTGGTTAGGGTTTTCCCCCACAGTTCCTTTGTAGTTCTGCCCCAGCGGTCCTCTAACCAAAAAGGCGACTGTTTGCAGCTAGGTTAGGTGCTCCCTTGCCGCAACCGCAAAGATATCAATGAAGAAGAGAGCTCTGTCCACAGTCTATATTATTATGCCTTATTATTCCCATTCCTGTAGTAGCGATGAAGTCTCAAGACTTCTTAATAATCAAACTGGTGTTTCCCATAGTGATAATTGTAGCTCTGACAATGTAGCCTGTAAAAACATTATGCTCTACATTTTCGTATAAAAACTTTACAATTTTAGTAACATTATTATAATAGATATAACATTGTTACAAGATCATAGTATTGTTATCTAAATGTGTCAGCTTACGATGAATCTGTAATTTGGTGGCAGAATGGTAATATTATCTCTTTTGCATGACTTACATGTTAAAGTTAACAGTATCTTTTATTCTGGGACAATTCAATTTCTATATCCTCTCATCATTGTAATAATTTAATATCGACACAATGTTTCCACAAATATAAGTATGTCCACAAGTAGTAACACTGCAGTAACTGTTATATAATATTATCGCATTGGCGTAACTGTTACGATATCTCACAATATCTTTCCAGAATATTACTTAACAAATTGTTGATACGAATTTTCTGCTTTTATCTAGCGGTCAAATTTATTATACTGAGGTCAACAGCTGCAGGTCTAATGAGGTGTGATAAAAAATATTGTGAATGAATTTTTAAATCAGCAACTGCTGACGATATATCCATTTCAAGTAATATGTTTGATAGTCTTGAACTTTTTGAGTGCGGGGGAACAACTGTAAACTCCGAATATTACAAGGGCGTACTGGAACGTTTCCGAAACGATGTACGGAGGAAGAGGCGGTCAGAAAATATCCCAATGGCTTCCTTCTTCATCACGACAATTCCCCGTGCAACACTTTATTTCTGAACCGCGAGTTCTTGTCCGAAAAAAAAAAATTCCTGTCTGTCCATATCCACCTTACTTTCAACGTTGGGCTAAGTGCATCTGTAGCCAAGGAGAGTAGTTTGAAGGAGATTAATTTAAATTTTATGTGACTTTGTTTGTATTAAAACTATTAACCGTTTTTTTTTTCACACCTCGTATATAGGGAACACAATTCTTAAGTTTTCAGAGAAACGAGATTAACAATATGGGGTAAACGCACCAATTCACAGCCATTTAAGGAAATGCCATCCTTACAAGAAGAGTTTTTAGTAGAATTTACTTAATGTCGATGTTTAAACTTATGTAGTATAATAGTACGTTGAATATTTAAATATTTAAATTAAAAATTCAAAACATTTATCTAGTCTGCATAATAATTGAAAAGATCGGTGTATGCGGAAATCACCAGTTTGCGTCCAGTCTATGCCAGTTTGCGTCCACCAAAGCGCCAATTCGCGGCCAGTTTAAAAAAAAACTTCTTTTATATGGGGTGTTAAATACATGTTGTTTTGAAAGATACGACTTTATTAAGTTTTCGTTATTTCTGATTTGAAAAGCTATTAAAAAAGAAGTTGTGATATAATTGACAGTAACATAACATTCTTCAGATTAAAACTAATTCAATTCAAATTGTGTTGTTTTACATAACAGCATCTTTTAAATTTCATTAAATTAAAAGGAACAAATCAAGAAGGCATTATATAACATAATGAAATTCAACGTTTTATAAATTAGAATAATAAAACAATTTTTTCAGTTCAACATACTTTTTGGCCAAACTTGAACCTCTTGGTCTCTCCGCTCCACTTTTATTATGGATTGGGAGTTTTTGATCTGCTTGATGTGTTACTTCTGAAGCTCACCCTATAAATGCTGCGTGCCCCAGGGTCTATTATTTCTCCGTTTTTCCTCTTAATTTTCAATGATCTGCTTTGCCTTAATTTCAATCCCATCCATAGTTTTATCGATGACAGTACCTTGATATCGCTTATTCCTTTGACACTCCTGCGGACTTCGAGGGAATGTCACATGAGTTGTACGAGATTGATTGATTAGATCATTGAATAACGATCTTGACAATATTCTCGGCTGTGCAAAGTGATCGCGTCGAATTCCATGCCCCTAAGATCCAAAGCTAACTCATCTCTTTAAAACAAGATCATCACTTAACCACTCCCGTTATTTTTGATGAAGCATTAGTTTAAACATTAACACCTGCTCGTTGTAGCATATGTATTGTGCTAGGAGGAAGTGCGTATAAAATTATCCTCTTTGCCTGAAAAACTAGCATAGCTCCAATTTTAAGTGGAACTTACGGCCCTCAGCAAAAAGTTCACATGTTTTTGTATTTGTTCAGTAATTAACTATATTCTCTCAGAACGAACTAAAAACCCGGCTTCTAGCATGGCTAATGACTAGATCCCTAAGTGGTCGTATGTAGGGGAAACAGTATCTCTGGCTTTGGTTAGGCCTTCGGGAATTGGATATGCTAGCTCTGGATTGCATTTCAGGTCGTAACATTTTCGCCCTGATCGCACATTTTTGAGGGATGTATTCGTGCTATCGCCTTGCTCATTTTTTGGGTTCCGTACCCGTACTAAGCCTCCACTATTGTCTTATGAATCGTAATAGGTAGTGAGTGGAAATTTTTATTGAGTGTGTATTTTATTTCTATTGCCGCTATAATAACAAAAAATAAAAATTAAATGGGGCCCAAGAATCTTGATTTTTTCAACGTTTTTTGCTCGACTTTAACAATTGCTGTATCTCTTGAACCATAATAGGTAGACGAACGAAATTTCCAAAGAGTGAGAAATACTATAGCTGCTACATCAACAAATAATGAAAATAAAATAAAAAGTACATAGTGTTAAATCTTGTACGATGGTACGTAACCTTTCGTGTGCGAGTCCGACTCGCTCTTGGCCGGTTTTTTTGAACTGTGCTTAAAAGGCTATCAGGCCTTAATAGAAACCCACATGTGATTAACGACTCGCATCACTTAACTAGTTTTTTCTTCGGTTTCCGATAAAATATTTCATGGTCCAAACTTTTCTACACCTTCAGGATATCTTTCAGACAATGTATCCTGTAATGTTTTTTGGAATATTTTATTTCATGCTAGATGCTGTTCTAATAGATAATTTTCCTTGTCGAATGTCTGACAATACTTCATTTAGTGTTGCAGCAATATATTTTTCCATATTTCCTTATATTCAATGCATTAAATCAGACTAATTAATGAAGAGCTGCTTGTAGACCGCAATTTGGAGCAAGGTAAAAAATGCAGCTCTATGCAGTTGCACCGTTTCGATCCGATACGTACAAATGTCAAATTTGCTTATATGAGACGTACGTGTAATTGGACACATTCGCCGAAATGGATCGAAACGGATCGAATCGAAACGGAGAAGTTGAGCAAATTTCAACTTTTACGGATGACATAACCTAGAAAAATTAGCTGTACAATGTTTGTGTATAACTCAAGATGGATGAAGAAGTTTTTATTGAAGAAATTAAAAAATATGAAGAGCTTTATGACAAAAGCAACAAATTTTACATGGATGTAAAATGAAAAGACAAAATCTGGAAAAATTTCAATGAGAAATTTAAAACTGATGGTAAGTTTGAACGGAACAATTGTGCTCATGCACGTAACGGATCGAATTGAATCGAATCGAATTGAATCCGAACGGCGGAATTGTGTTTGGCACTTAAGGAAAATACATCGTTTTATGGCATGTTATAAAATGAAGTGGATGCGAAATGGGTAGTGGACGCGAATTGGTGCATTTACTGTCTTGAGTTTTTTTTTGTTTTTCTTACAACTACGCATACATACATATACTGCTTCTCCTACCAAAGTTATAAGACTTCAAATAAAATACAAAAGCTCGGATAGTTTTGTTTAAACTGTAAGAATGCAAGGAACGAATCAGGCTTAGATATTATCTAACAAGCAAAATCTAAATTACTACAAAAACATTACGATCAATGATATCTGATATAAAAAAAAGAAATACATAATCAAGTAGACATTACCTACCTTAGAATTATGAAGAACTTAACACAACAATTTCCGAATGAATTGCAAAAATGCAGAATTGTGCAAGTAAATTACATCGGCTGCTGACAATATCTCGCATTCCAAAGTAATGACATTTGCGTAATAATGTGCCTAAGTGAATCATAATTTTGATTACTACCTTAATTGCATATCTTAATAGAGAAAACCATTTGCAACGTATTTAGGTACACACGTACACACACACACACGCAGGTATGCACACATAATTCTATCTATGCCCCCTGCTGGAATATACCTTGAGGCCGTTACTGAATGCAATTCATGCACTTGCCGAGTGTACGACAAGGCACTCAACCTTGGATGGAATTCTTTTGAAGGAGAAAAACACAACAACAAAAAAACATGAATTGAACTGGACCCGTTACACCTTACCAGCTCTATAACGCGCTTAAAGCAAAGCACTGAAATTGCAACAGAAAAGCAAATGACCGGTAATAGGTGAAGCTTTGTAAATTTGTATTACCTATACATACCTAAATCAAAGCTATATAGTAGTACCAGCAAGAGTAACCGGTAGCAGCCCTATATGTATATCTAAAACACCACCACCAACAACAACAACCACCACCGCTACTACTTCTAACAACGAACGAAGAAAGCGTTTTAAAAACTTCCATGTTCGTCCCAGAATCCCGGAAATTCAGGTAAAAAAAAACCAACATGGATGAATTAGGATCATTAACAGTTCAAGCAGGACGCTGAAACGGTCAGGTAGACGTTGCACTGTAGGCTCATATGAAAGATTTCCGACAGGTCGCTATCAATACTTTATAGGAATTTTATTCTGCGCGCGCTACTTGAATACTACTTCAAGTTTATTTTATTTTTTTCTGGGTCGTATAGTCGGATGGTATCTTCGTGTAGCTTTTATACAGTGTGCATTCATATCATCGACGACTTAGTTTTAGGTTGAATCTTAACTAACTAAAATAGTTAGTGTGTGTGTGTGTGTTTGGTGCAATATAGTGAAAGGCTTATAAAACATCCTATACTATTGCGCACCTTTTTCCACATTGCAACCATTTGAAAAACGTGACTTATACATCGCTCTTGTGTCGACTTAGTAAGTAATATTATGATTTCAGCGCAATCGCGCTCCACCTAATCCCAGGGATCGCAGAAGATAATCGAAACGATTTCTTGATGTGCTGAAGACTTTCGAGCGGTAAAACTGCATTCCAAAGAAGTTATAGCTAGCTAGCTATACCAGAACAAGTGATTTCTGCTGGATGTCAGTTTTCTGCAAGCCGTATTGTGGCCCCGGATATCAATTCATGTCTCGGTTGTTGTGTTTTTTTTTATTTTATTTTTTATTTTTCTCTGTTTAATTGATAAAATCAGTGTCGATTGGGGGAAAAAACTGGTCGGAAATCTAGATATTTTTAGATTATCGTGTGTACGTCGAGCCGCCGCGCCGGTTGCGTCGGTTTAAACTTCACACGAGAATTTCAGTCTCTTTTTTTTTACCGAGATTTGCATAATATATAACTCGAGCGCATGTCCACATACATTCATACCTATACCTACCTACTTTTTGCGATTTTTCTTACTGTTATTTGTAAGAAATTGAAACGGCCGACAACGGCGACCAAGACGATGACTGAATCGAACCATAATGGTGGTCAACCTGTATGGCATCATTTCCAATGATAAAAGTAAGTTTCGTTCCGACTCGAAGATTTTCTTTACTTTTCGTAGCAGTATGGCATAGGTGGCAATCGATGTTACTTATTGGCCTTTTAATTTTATGGATAAAAATTAAAAATGAATTACTATCAGCGGCCAATGACCTTATGAGGTCAGATGAATTAATTTTTTTTTTTTTGTTATATGTTTGTAGGTACTTAGTTCCACATACATGGTTTGCCGTATGTATACGGATTTCGAAAAAACGTCAAGGATCACATGTAATAAAGAAACATTATTGGTTTGTCTCATTTCGATTATTTTCAGATTAAACACGATAATAGAGATTTGTTGGGATGAAAGTATATAGAAACTGCACGAAATCCATTTCATACTTTTTACTGGGATGTTCACAATTCAACGGCAAAATCAATGTTAAAGTGAAATGTAGACAGTCTCTTTTTACTACATATCTGAGAATTTGTGTGAGTGAATGAGATATCACTCATTTAGTAAAGTCCACATTGAAGTGGAACCTTTTTCTACACCTTCATCGAAATTCTCGAAAAAATTCCATTCAAAGCTCCGTTTTCGAAGCTAAAGTTCGAATATTTGGCGATCATAAATATTTTTTATCTAAAAAATGAACTAAAACTCGTTTTACAGCTTTTTCTAATATGGCTGCATTATATTTTCCATATTTAACTAAATATGTGTCTGACTTCTCCGTTATATTCAATTTCGATCGTGAACTTCATGTGCGCTATCAGTAATGAAAAATTCAGCATAATTACCATAAATTAGGGGGTAACAGTAAATAAAGAAGAAAGAAAGATTTGTTGCATGCCTTCCTTTTGAGCACTGTGCGGAATTTTCTTTGTTATGCACTTTTGCAATTTTAATTGATATAAAATGAGAGGAGCCAAGCGAATTGGATTCAATGAGCGAATTGAATACAGGGTATTTTGTGAAAGGCTCACATATTTTCTTAATCACCCTGTAACTTCGAAACGGTTTATATGACCCCCCCCCCTGGCTAGGTGAGTACTATCACCTCTCGTTCTATGGACCACCATGGAGGAAACACCATGTAATATACAATATCTATTTTCGAAACTTGATCATACGAAACCTGCGGATACTAGACACCTAGGCAAACAAAAAATTGTATGGCAGGGGGGGTCAGCATCAACCGTTTGGGAGTTACAGGGTGATTAAGAAAAAAAGCTAGTTTTTCTCAAAACACCCTGTATCTTAAAACTACAGATCGTACGGTTACAGTTAAGACTTATTATATGCAGAACTTCATGGTCCTTCCAACGACTACTCTACCAGCCCCGTACCCCTTTCCCCTCAAGAATTATGGTTGTATAAACTAAAAATTTCGGATTTTCTTACCTGGTTTTTTAATTTAACCTCTAATATTTTTACAATAAGGTCATTAACATAACTTTTTTTTTATAAAAAGTGTAAACTGTAGACTTTCCTCTTTAATTTCACCTAGTACATCCTATGTGCTACTTGCAGCCGTTAAGGAGTTATTAGCTGACAATCTATTCAAGTCACATCAAAATTAGACGAAATTTTTTTAAAATGACGTGTTTTCAGTCAGTATGGGAACAAATTTAGGTTTGAGAATAGCTTTCAGAATAGGTTTTGAGCTAAAAACTCTTAAAGGGCTACACTTAGCACGAAGGGCGGTATTAGGTCAAATTAAAGAGGAAAGTCTACAGTTTACACTTTTTATAAAAAAATTTATGTTAATTACCTTTTTGCAACAATAATAGAGGTCAAATTAAAAAAAAAAGGTAAGAAAATCCGAAATTTTTATTTTAGACCCATATATCTAACTCCTGAGATGAGTGGGGTACGGAGCTGGTTGAGCAGTCGTTGGAAAGGCCATGAAGCTCTGCATACAATGAGTCTTTAAGTGTACCGTATGTACTTTTTAAGATATAGGGTGTGATGTGAAAATCTACCTTTTTTCCTTAATCACGCTGTAACTACCAAACGGTTGATGTGGACCCCCTGCCACACAATTTTTTGTTTGCCTAGGTGTTTAGTATCCACACATTTCGTTTGATCAAGTTTCGAAAATACACATTGTAGACACATATTGAATCAAATCTGAATAATTATATTAAAGTAAGATTGAGGAAAAATGATTTCCACAACGCCTCATAATTTAATGCAGTTGTGTTTTTGGTGGTGGCCTCCGAGGTTTTTAAATTAAAAAAAGGCTGAAGATCGCATTAAGGGGGGTGTAGGGTATTTTCACTTTTTTTCATTAATTTTTATTTTTTTAAATGAATATATAACATTTCAAGAATTTCGTGTCCAAATTTCAAGTAAATCGGAGCAAAATTGACGAAGTTATGAGCGCTAGCGTATCCGTTGCACCGGCCGACTTTGTACCTGCCGCGCAGCTGAAGCACAGCTGCCCGCATTCCCTCCTGCCGGTTTCCTGTATTGTATTTATCGCCCCAAATTTTCCCGCTATAAAAGTATACATTCAGGTAGCGTCCTGCATATTCGGTGCATGGAAATTTACTCCAATCGGTTATAGTATGCCTTGCCGAGTAGTAGCTGAAGACGCTTAGAGTTTGTTTCCGTTTTAATTCACATTCGTTCGGAAATTCCTATATTTTTCACTGTGTTTGGACTAAATTATTGTTGAAATACCGCGAAAAGTCAGCAGAAGTGAGCGCAAGGAGAGTGGTGCGTCGCTGTTTCGGCCGAAGAAGATTGCTCCTCCTCAATGCTTTATGGACCTAGATGATTCAGTGTGAGCATAAAAGAATTATAGGTAGTATTTTATTCTGCATTATCTACTGTGCAAAACTTTAGTCTTCTCCTGAAAAACATCATTTTCAAAGTCTCAAAAACTAATTGACCGATCGTTCTGAAATTTTGCGCAGTGCTTCTTCATATAATTCATCAGGTAACGCTGGGAGCTTTTGTCGTTTTTTTTGAAAATTATCAATTTTACAATAACAAATAGGCTGATTGTTTCAGCGAAAATCGCATTTTTGACTTCAAAGTGACGCCAAAAATTTAAAAATCAAAAAAAAAAACCCTCGGCGTTACCTCGACAAACATCTCCTTTAACGAATGCCGCTTGAATTTTTGCTTTCAGATAATCCTACTTCTAGAAATCGTGTGCACGGCAAATCAACTTTTTTTCGAGACGCCTTCGGAGATTCCCTACCCATCACTTGTTTATTAATTTTTTTCCAAAAAAATTTAACATAATATTCTTGAAATATACCACTATTTTGTAGAAAAAGATTTGACAAATTATCGCTATTTATTTCGCCTCAAAAAATCCTCAAAAATATGCCTTTTTTCACTGAAAATACCCCCCCCCCCCCCCCCCCCCCCCCCTAATGTCGCATTCAAAATGCAAAGTGAAGCAGAGTGCACTTTCAGTCCAGAACGAAGGTGTTCACAATACAGCGCAGAGTGAAATTCGAACTTTGAAATTAACATCACAAATCGTCATAATAACACCAAATCGGGAAAAAATCGTTGTCAAAGCAATAAATTCGAAAAGGCAATATCTGTTACACCATTACATTGCTTCGAAACTAGCTAAAAATTAACGCATTTTTTTTGGTTTTTAAATCATGAAGTTTGGCAAAAAATAGCTCCTGTTTTATTATTAGCATTCATAAAAAATATTGAATTAGATAAAAAGAAGTATGTAGAATTTTTTCATCCCATCTAGCATGTATTAGCTGGAAATTCCAGTTTGTAAGGTTTCGGAAATGGCAGCGTGAAAATAGAATAGAACCGATTTTTATGCAGCTCCACTGTACACTACTGTGAGACATACAGAGATGGCCATATGCATTACTGCGTGCGAAAAAAAGGATGCCAGTTACCACTCTACTCCACTCTTGTGAATGCGGCAAAATACTTAATATTTTTCATAAAAAAAATACGGCAACACTGAACGATATTTTTTGTTAATAATAGTATATAAAAAAAAAAAGTAACCTATTATTTACTATTGAGGACCTCTAGCACTTGTTTTTTGTATATTTTTTTACGTCCAATAAAATGTGATGGTGTTCGGCTTCGTTTTGGAGATATAAATTTTTAAAGTGACCATGTATATGTACACAGTCATTTTCACTATGGTTCTTTTAAAATTGTAAGAAAAATGTGCAGAGTTAGTTGTGTAATCAATTTACATACAAATGGGTTGCCTTTCAATGGACTCATTAAATTTCCATATAAAGGTGTCAAGGAAAGAAAGTTATACGAGGGTTGTTACACTTAAGTTTTGCAGTTAGACAATTTCCTGCAAGGTTTCGCTTTTGGACATTTTCTGATTCTTTGATCTACGCTGGAAAAAAAAGTAATTTCATTAAAAAATGAAATTAAAACGGGAACATTTTTGAGCCATAATTTGTTATGATATTATAGACGAATTCTCTAGACAAGAGCAAAAACTAATCCTTTTTTCTTTGCCCTTGTACAGAACGTTGGTTCAGTGAGTGTTAAAATGTGAGGATAGTTTGCTGAAGGACGAAACACGAGAAGGACGTTCTCCCACTGTCATCGTACCAAAAGCCATCCAAGCTATACGGAATATATTTTTTGAAGGATATCAATGTACACATACAGAGATAGCGAATCATTCGTGGGCATATTCAAGACCCGATTAAAAACAATCTTGCGTTAATAATGGATGATTTTTTTGCTGTTTGGTTTTTCAGAGCTTTGTTTTTGACAGCTCAAGCGTGATTCGTGACATGTGTCAAAGTCAAAGTTGTTCAGTTTGCATTGTCATTTCATCATGGAAAGACTTTCACCCGAACAACGCTTACAAATTATTGAATTTTATTATCAAAATGCGTGCCCTATGAAAAATGTGTTTTGGCCGACTTCGACCATTTTGTGGTCGTCATAATCTCCATTCGTCGCTGTTCGCTGCAACTGGGACGGGATTGTGTTATTCCACTACATGGAAGATTTTACGCAAGGATATTGGTTTGAAGGCATATAAACTACAGGTCGTTCAAGAACTGAAGCCAGGCGATCTGCTACAGCGTCATGTTTTCGGTGAATGGGCCTTGGAAAAGCTGGAGGAAGATCAGCTTTTTTACCAAAAAATTTTCTTCAGTGATGAAGCACATTTCTGGTTGAACAGATACGTAAATAAGCAAAATTGCCGTATTTGGTCCGATCTGCAGTCACAAGCAATACAAGAGCTGCAAATGCATCCTGAAAAATGCTCTGTGGGCTGGTGGAACCATATTGGTCTGTACTTTTTCAAATATGACAATGAGAACAACGTTATCGTCAATGGTGCTCGCTATGGTGCAATGATTTCCAACTTTTTATTGCCCAAAATACACGACCTAAATCTGGTTGACATGTGGTTTCAACAAGACGGGGCCACATGCCAAACAGCACACGCAACGATGGATCTATTGCAAAATGAATTTGGTGAGCAATTTATCTCTCGTTTTGGACCAGTGAATTGGCCGCCTAGATCGTGCGACTTGACACCGTTGGACAACTTTTTGTGGGGGTACGTCAAATCTCTTGTTTATGTCAATAAACCAGCATCGATTCAAGCACTAAAAGACAACATCATACGTGTTATCGGTAAGATACCAGCGGCTATGCTCGGTTTTTTTCCAGTGATAGAGGGTAGTAGGGGCATTAATAAGAAGCAATAAATTTGGATTACGTGGAAGAAAGTTTTTGAAATAAATAACGGTATTTATGAAATTTGTGTGTAAAAAAATCAAAATTTTGGAAATATTTGAGAATAATTTAAAAATGCTTAATTAAGAAATACAGAGGAATACACTTTTCAACAGCTACTATTCTTGGCTATTTAATAAGTCAACAATAACCAAAATCGATAGGGTTGTACAAAAGTTATACTCATTTATTCCCATCAGGGTTCACGAATATTGGCGAAATCTTCAACTGGCCACAACTCCTAAAGGGATTTATTTTTCCCGCGGACGGGAATGGAACCTACACTTGTTAGAATCGGTCAATGATGGAGAAATAAGAATTTTAAGAACTTTTATTTTTAATGATTCTAAATCAAATTTATAAATACAAGAAGAAAAAACAACCGCCTCGTCCGGGATTTGAAACCGGGACCTTCCGCTTGCCGGGCGACTGCTCTTACCACTGAGCTAACGAGACAGATGATTTTCCTTCTTGCATTTATCAAATTTGTAACTAGCCTACTAAGCCACGTTTTGCTTTCAGCTGGCATTAACCAGTAACGATGAAAGCGCACAAATAAATTGTAAATTCAATTTTATTTATTTTTCCCGCGGACGGGAATCGAACCTACACTTGTTAGAATCGGTCAATGATGGAGAAATAAGAATTTTAAGAACTTTTATTTTTAATGATTCTAAATCAAATTTATAAATACAAGAAGAAAAAACAACCGCCTCGTCCGGGATTTGAAACCGGGACCTTCCGCTTGCCGGGCGACTGCTCTTACCACTGAGCTAACGACGGACGAGGCGGTTGTTTTTTCTTCTTGTATTTATAAATTTGATTTAGAATCATTAAAAATAAAAGTTCTTAAAATTCTTATTTCTCCATCCTAAAGGGATGTTTCGAGGGGGGGGGGGGGGTGTATGTGGAACAATTTTTAGATCAGCTTACCTCAAGGAAACGCGTGGTATACCGGAAGGTATCTTGATCTGAATCACCCTGTATATAGAAGGTTGTGTTAATACGTACCTAAATTTGTGCAGAATAGTATCTGAGTCAATCGCGTCATATTTTACACCGCAAACAGCTCAGAATTTTTTTATGGGAGCCCAACCAATATCATGGGATTTAAAGTCTTTGGCAAGGTATCCATCAATTCATATTATGTATTGTGTTGGGGTGGGGAAGCAAAAATATAATTAAATTTCTCGCACATACAAACACAACGGTTAAAAAAAAACAAATAAATAAACGAAAATATTAGTAACAATCCTGACATAAAGTTACATGCCGTGCCTAATGTTGCTTATATACAACTCCATAAACCGTGAATATGTTACGATTTTGTAACTTTTATTTTATTTTATACGCTACCGCACTCACATATTTATAATTATCATATTTTTTTTATTATCCTAAATAAATCCTACATTTTGTCACCGTCATTTATAAACACGAAACAATTTTCAACATGACATGGTATGGTGGAAGAGGTGCGGTGTACAGGTACTACAGTACAGTGGTGCGGGGCGCTGAAAACTTAGGAAAATCTCAACCGAAATGTGTCGCAAGAATATTATCAACATAAGAGAGGACAAATTTAAGGACGTTGTCCTTAATACCTTGAAGGCGAGTTAATTATATCGTTCGTGTTCACCTATACGTTAGAAGAAATTTCCGGAGAACGAGGATGCTCTTCCTCGCCTAATTAAGATAAGAAGATAGTCAAGGGTAATTTGTTAGAAACTTCTCGAAAGTAAAATGCCTACCCGGAGAAATATTTAAGGCTAAAAGATGTGCTTTAAGGATGGTTGGCACTTGCTCGAAAAGGGTTAATTTTCTTTTGCAAGGATGACGATTAAAGTGTTCGCTTTATAAGGTGTGGCATAATTTTTCATAGGTATAATGTGTGCGTGTGTGTGTGTGTGTGTGTATTTTTTTGTATGGGTGTGTAGGTGTTAAGTTGATATCACATATATGAAATAGCCTATAAAACGGGTTGGGTTTTAGGAGGGAAAAGAAAAGGCAGATATTGTTGGTGTGAATTAAAGGAATTTAATGAAATATTGCCTTCTAGCATATTTTAATAATTATGGGGTGGGAAAAGTTATGTTGTTTAAATTGTGCCTTTATCACCCTTCCCTTAGTTATTTTCCACATTGAAATTGGTTTGTGCGGGTTCTTTGAATTTGGAATTTGTGGGTTTTTACTAATAGATAATATAATTGCGTGGGATTTTGTACAGCCCCCCTACATAGATAATTGCATGGGATTATTTACAGTTCTATCTACACCCCCCCCCCTCCCCTATCCTCCTCCATCGAATTAAAGTGGAATTTGTAATTTCAACGGAACAATTATATGTTATATCGTCGATGATGATACTGAATAATTTCGACACTAATATTGTTACCGTGAAATTAAAAAATAGTAAAGTTTTCAGCAGGCATTAAAAACCCTTAATTATTGCTAAGTACTTAGCTCTAGGATAGGACGAGATTTTATATTATATTTTTGGATCTTAGACATGAAATTGATAAAACAAGTTGTAGTTTCTTAGTAACGTTGCCATTAGCTGCGAAATTTGATTTATGCTACTCTTTGCAATTACGCAGTTATGATATTGCTAGTCTGGTGGTTATGCTGATGATACAAGCTCTGTTTTTTTTTCTTTGCATAGGGATGTGTGCTTATACTTTTGTATACCCACAAAATATTCAGTTTTCTTTTAAAATAATCTTTTTCTGAAATTTGATGAAAAATGATGAATACTGCACATTTTCTCTGCTCTCAACAATTCATTCCATTTCCAATATCTCTGTAGTTGGTAGTTGTGGTGATGCTGGTGTGGTGGTTGGTCATGATCGTAAAAATTCTGGAATGGCAATATTCACAGCCAAGAGTCCTAGACACAAGTAACAGGCAAAATGTGAGTAGCAATCATCTAACAATGGAAAATGAATTTCTAGGACACATACTATGTATATACAGCAGGACGACTACTGGCGCCGAGACATCAATAAAGCCAGAAGCTGACTTGGGGTAGCTTTTCATTTTTGTTGTTGTTGTTGTTGTGTTCTTTTTTCTAAATATATTGTATAGTTGTGTCGGATTTTATGTGAAAAGCCTTGAGATATACATAAATGCGTGGGCCTCTCACACTTTTTTAATCTTAGATAGAAGATATATACTTAATATCTTTAAGATGACTACAGCTTTTGTTTTGTTACTAAGGGTTTTTAGCTTTAAGAAATTTTTGGTGTGATGTGCATTGTTTCTTTCCTATATAGTACGGCTATAGATGGATGGTAGTTTTTGTGCTTCCGCATACCCATTGTGTATAGAGATTTATTTTTGAAATATTTTTAACACAATATATTGATTTATTGAATTCATTGATAATTTTTTTTTTTTTTGTAAAAAACTGACGTGAAATTTTACTAAACTTTAATTGATTGTATTCTTTTTTTCTTTTTTTTTCTAGGTAAGTCATCAATGGTGTTTTTTTGCTCAGTAAAATGATAAGTACCTATATATTTAACAAATTTTAAAAAATTAAATAAAAACAAACATTTTAGGATTTGTGTTTCTTTTTTTTTCATGTAAATTTATTTTAGTCACAAATATAATTTCTTATAATCGCAATTTCTAGTTTTGGTAATTGATCTGCGGAAGTAAGTTAGGGGTAGAATATTGTAACAG
This sequence comes from Dioctria linearis, assembly GCA_963930735.1. NCBI lineage: Eukaryota > Metazoa > Arthropoda > Insecta > Diptera > Asilidae > Dioctria > Dioctria linearis. Next base: position 167,130,266 of record OZ005743.1, on the reverse strand, counting down.
GAAAATATATATATACAGGGTGATTCAGATCAAGATACCTTCCGGTATACCACGCGATTCCTTGAGGTAAGCGGATCAAAAAATTGTTCCACATACCTTCCTTTAGGAGTTGTGGCCAGTTGAAGATTTAGCCAATATTCGTGAACCCTGATGGGAATAAATGAGTATAACTTTTGAACCACCCTATAGATTTTGGTTATATTTGAATTTTGGCCACAACTCCTAAAGGAAGGTTTCTAGAGGGGGGTATGTGGAACAATTTTTTGAACAGCTTACCTAAAGGAATCGCGTGGTATACCGGAAATAAACCGAAACCAAACAATTTTGTGCTATATTTATTGTATTTCCAGTTTCGTAAAAATTGTGTTTTGTTAATATTGATTGTAATGAAGCAAAATTTGTATTTTTAAGAAAACGAACTAAACCCAGTATATTTGTACACTTTTTAATGTTTAACAATCGAGTGCTCCTTCCGGGGCAATTACAAGGGCGGATTAAGACTTTTTCGCCCCTGGGTGATCAAAATCATTTCGCCCTTCCCGGGTCCTTCCTTAAATTTTTTATTGTGAAGATACTTGAGGAAAGAAAACTTAGGTCTTTTATTACGAAACTCAATACTATTTGTGACTAATATTTATAGATTTGATAATATGAACTAAAAGTGATTCAGAAAAATGCATATGCAAGTTAGCAATTTTTTGTTTGTTTTATTGATACAAATCTATTTATAATTTCATCCTCAGAAATAGAATTCAAAATTTCATGAGAAACTTTAATTAGTGCAATGTCACTTGTCTTCTCCTCTAAAAGTGTGTTTCTGAGATAATCTGTAATCCTTCTTAATGTGGAAAAGACTTCACTGTACGGGCGTTGGTAGATGGAAGGCAAAGAGTAATAATAATAATAATAATGACAATTTATTTTCAGTACAAAGATCATTACAATCTTAAGATGCACAGTAGTGTGCTGGATTAAATAGGAAAAAAAGAGAGAAAAACATAAAAAAGAAAAAAATTACTACGAACTAATTAGACAAAAGTAACAATAAAACTAATATTAGAGTTGAGTGCAAATAGAAAAAAAAAAGAAAAGAAAAAAAATTAATGAGGGGAATATACTAAACTTATGTAAAACTAAGCTATGGAATATTTGAGAGCAAAAAGAATACAGTGAAAGAGAAATTAAATAAGCTAGGATTTAGTGAAGCAACATTCAAAACTATGATAACCGCCGATTTAGACAAGAGTCACTGATTTAATAAGTCTGCCAAAAGCTCTACCGCCACTCGTGCACTGAATATCATGCGCCAATAGATTCCACTGGCGAGCATATTGGAAAAAGTAAGAATGCTGGCCAAATCGTGATCTACAACGAGGGATTACAAGATTCCTGTGTCTAGCCGATTGGAAGAAGCTAAGCTTTTTGGATAGGTACGTGGGCTGTTGGTTATATATTAGTCTGTGCAGACATTTTAACCTCCATTGGATTAGGTATGCATCCAAAGAACAACCAAACAAGCATGTTGAATAAGATGATATATGACTGAAGCGAGGCAGTTTAAAGACAAAGCGGAGTACATCATTGTATGCTACCAAGAGTCGCCTTCGACAGACCGAGTCAAGGTCAGAGAAAACCACACTACCATATGTGAAGTGAGGGACCACTAAAGCCCTGACCAGCTTCATCCGCATATGAAGTGAGAGAAAGCTAGATCTCAGCCATAGCTGCCGCAGACACCCATATATTTTTCCTATCGTAACACCAATATGTTAACAGCAGGTGAACTTAGAGTTAAGCTCAAAGCCAAGAGCCCTAGCTGAATCAACATATGGTAGTACGGTGTTGTTAATGAGTATTGGTGGGACGGTATTAGTATCAATTCCATTCCTATAAATCGCTAAGCATTTTGACTTACTGGGATTCAACTCCAGGTTATTTTGTAGTGACCAATCATATATGTACACGTTGCAGGTAATCATTGAAGCGACATACACAGTGCTCCGTCAAGCCAATCGGCCTGCTCAGATACATTTGCACATCGTCAGCATATAGATGGATGGAAGCATCTGATATTACGTTAGTAATGTCATTCACGTATAGGCTGAACAGCAAGGGGCCAAGTATGGATCCCTGAGGAGCTCCAGATAAGAGAGACGTTTCACCCGAGCAGACCTCATTCACTCTAATAAACTGACTGCGTCCACTCAAGAAACTCCTGAGAAGTTTTACTGCAGATGAAGAAAAGAAAATAGAAATTCTTTTGAAAGTTTTCCCAGCATCTTGTAATGATTGATGGAATCGAATGCCTTACTGAAATCCAGTAGAGCAAGGATCGTAAGTTGGTCTTTGTCGAGTGCTTCGTAAATATCTGAGGTAACCTTAAGCATAGCAGTTTCGCAGCTATGATTCGGTCGGAATCCAGATTGCCAAGAAGTCAGATATCTATTGCGATCGATGTAGTTCGCAGCCTGCATAAGAATTATCTTCTCCAAGAACTTTGCCAAGAAACAAAGGACTCTAATAGGCCTAAAGTCAGTTAGTCACTTTTTTGGGATAAGCAGCACAAGCGCTCTTTTCAACTGACTGGGAAATTGAGACGTCATGAGGCAGTGGTTAAATATATGAGTAAGGATTTTGATAAGGGTAAGTGCAATAATCTTAATAAACCGTGGAGGCAATCCATCTGGTCCTGTTGCATTAGATTTGGTTGCATTCATAGCCAGTACTATCTCGATATTAGGAAACGTCGAGATCAGTTTTTCAGATTTTAAACTTTGTAAAAGTTCTCCCAAAGTGACCACTACGAAATGATTTCCTGATCGTTCTTCAGCCAAATGTTATATCCTTCCTCTGAATGCCAGTCCTTGTTGAGGATAAAAATTTCAGTGCTTTGTATTTCTAGAGTAGTGTGCCCATACTGCCTTGTGTCTTGACTCTTAGAATGTATGTAGTGTTATTATTTTTGTGGTCAAGCGATCGCTCATTATCAACTACATCCTCTCCAATCATTGAAACCATAAACAAATGTATTAACATTCTGAGTATTCCGACTGCTAAATAATTTGAGCGGTAAGCAGTATACCTTGTTAGTAGATAAAGAACACAAGAGCCAATCACGGCGAACAGTTTCGCCAATTTAAGATGTTTCAATATTAGTTGTGTTTATTTGCTCTGCTTCATTTGTTTTTGATAAAGTAGGAGTAGGAAAGTAGGTAGCTGAAGATTCACTGTTGTCTACATATACTTGCCCAGCTTGTCCTAAAAAAATATGGACTTTAAATTTGAAATCTGTGTTTTCAATCTGGATTGAAATCGACCCGAAATGAAGCAAACTTCAGTATCTTTAATATATACCCAGATTTCGCTTTCTCAACATGCTGAAGAGTAGTTTTCTTGTGTGTGTTTTTTTTATGAAAGAAAAGTACCTTAATTTAATTCGTCACTGATGATTGGCTAGCCTTATACCGCAACTCGGCATTTCCAATAGCTCATAAAGCACGGACAAAATGCTGTACTTGTTTTCGGCCTAAAACATTCAACGGAACGCAGGGCTGCCAGAGCAGTTAATTATTCGGATATATTAAATTTACATTGGATGCTATTTGGCGGTATTATTAGGTGATCTGATTAATTTAGTTTTTTTTTTTTAAATAATTTTTTACTTTTTATTTTCGGTTTCGTCCCCTTTGACTTTTCGCCCCGGGCGATTGCCCAATCCCGTTGGATAACTCAACTATACTATAATAATGAGTATTTTTACCATTCAACTAGCATCTTCTTTCCTTCCAGGTGTCCCTGCTGGTGTATAGCGTTTTTACTTTGGCTTGCATTAACTTGGGTACACAAAACCTGTCTATGAGACATTGGAACCATCCTCCAATAACTTATAGCTATCAACCTCAACATCGCTTATATAATATTTGCAGCACGATTATTTGAGAAGTATGAATTCATTCTCTGGGCTATTATTCCCCTCTGCCATCATCTGTATGGTATCCTCAAGAAACTTCAGCTGATTTATTTTTGAGATGTCTCTCAATTAATGGTTAAATAAACTCCTTGCCTTTAGAGGTCTTCATGTTGCAACTTCTTACCTAGGCTTTTTCCTTTAATTCATGTTCTTGAGCTTTTGAGATTTACAGGCATGTTCAGGACAAGGTGTATTCTCCTCTTTTCTAGATTGTTATGAGAGATGGACATTCATTATCAGTGTCTATCTGTTCATTATATTATTAGGATTTATCCTGTGCATTGATGGACACTGGCTATATAAAAACGTTCTTAATATATTTTGATCTCACAAGTAGCTTGGAAAATGGTGTGTACCAGGATTATTCAAGGAGATTACATATTATTCGATTTGAGTATGCACATCCAGACATGCATCCATCAAAACGAATCTACGATAATACCTTGTGATTAAAGATTGTTATCGAGGTTATCATATCTCGATCCGTGAGGTGTAGTGAAAGTAGGAGTATGAGGTGTGTAGGACGTAATCTTTCGATACTCTCATAACTGAAAAACATGAAGTGACAACGATGTTATTGGTGGTAAAAATGTTCATCATAGATTCTTACAGAATACCGCGAACAGCCGACCAAATATACATCTCTGATAAAACAAACAGAGTAAACAGACGGATCGCTTACACCGACCAACAAACAAAAAAGATGGAAAATTTTCTATTTTTCCAGCTGATATAAATTAGGTTTGTAGACGATTGCGATAGGCGGTGGTATATAACAATATGATTCCTTATTTCAGTGTGGACTCGCCACACGTCCGATAATTTTTTAGTATAGCTGAAAGGGTGCGCATGGGACACTGGAATATTTTAATTTTTTTCATAGTTCTGATAAATTGCGACGATTGTCGGCTTCGTGTACGGCTGCCTGGTTGTCGTAGTTCAATTCTAGAGCAAAATCGTTAGATTTTCTTGTATGCAATAGTTTCGGCGCCGTTTTTATTGATGTCAGACTTCAGTCTCAACTCAAGATCCGACTTGGGCTGCACACGCTTATGGAAATCGTACAACTTGGCTCAGACTTCAGTCTCGTACGATTTGCTTGAGAGTGTGTAGCGAAAAATCAATACACACAGATGCATCCAAATACATTCGAAATTAATACTTTTATTAGAAGCTTATCCCCTATAAAATTAAATATTCTTTAAACTGAATAAAAGAAAGAATTAAAAATATTGTATTGCCATCTATTTCTATTCTTGTGTCAGTGGTATTGAGAGACCGAAATTACGGCTTCGTGGGAATCTGCGGCAGAAAGTAGACGCAATATGGACATCAGTGCACGCAATACAGACGTGCGGGTCGCAACGTCTGCGGAGGTATATGTGGAGTGCTCAGTCTAATTTATAATATCCCAAGCCGTAATTGCGACGCTGTTGCGGCACCACACGCCCAAAAGACTAATGTGTGCACCCGGCCTAATTGTAGGTTAGACGTCCATTGCCTGTCGTATGCGGTAGGCCTAAGAGAAAATCTTATGGACCATATATTAAAATAGGTATAATCAATAACATTTAATAACATTTAATACCTAATGATATTAATTTGTTACTTCGCGATGCATATGGTTCCATTTAGTCCTCAATAGAGGAGCTCGAAAAATATCGCTGGACAAACATAAAATTTGTTATTTTGTATATTTACTTCCTCTATAAAACGTGAAAAAGCACAATCAAATTCGTTCTCAAGTCACTTTTTTGTTTTACAAACATAAAATTTTCATGTTAAGTATAAATTACTGCTATTAAAAGTAAAAAGGAATAAGCTCACCGCATTTTGCACACCTCCGTAGTCATAATTTGAGCTTTTTTTCTTTTTTTTTTTTTTATAGATAAAAATCTCAAAAGCAAATTTTAGTGTTTCCCATAAAAGAATATATTTTCCAACAAAGTCATTAAAGTTTTGAAAAACATTTTTCGCTTTCAATTTATTCTCGAAGTTAAATAGTTTTTTATCTGACAAACAATTATTTATCGCGAGACTAGAGAGATACCTGCCAGATTAAAATTTCTCTCATAATTGCTTTTCTGCTGGATTTCGTTGTTCACGGGCTATTTTCATAAATTTTCATTTTAAATGTTTCAACTGAAATAATTCTTAGGCTCCCTAAATGAAATTCTCAGCCCAGCCGGCCCTCAGTTGTCGGTTTTAGTATTTTTCGTCTGTGGAAATTTCAGATGTGACATAACCTATGCTGAATAGAACGGAAGAAACTAATTGGTGTCAAGTGTCAATTTACTTGTGTCCAGAAATGTTTTTTTATTGGTTCTAAAAAAAAAAAAAATCTTGACCTTGTGCGGTTTTCATTTTATTTGATATTTGGTTTGTTTTTTAAGGAATTCCTGTGGCGAATTATAATTAACTATATAATTGGAAATTATTAGCAGAGAGGGCCTTTTACCGTTTACTTTTGTGCCACTGCACCGGATAGAGATTGATAGTTTTTACAGGACTGTGGATGGTGATTATAAAACTGCAATTGAGTTTTGATCTTTATACGTAAGAATATCTATTTTTTATAATAATCGATCTAGCTTCCGTTTAAGGAAGAATTTGGTCAAACCAAGTACATCTTTGGAAAGGGGAAAGGGGAAAGGGGAAAAGGAAAACTTTTGCGGAACATCGCAAATTGATTGGATGAAAAATGAAAAAATATAGGCCTTTAAAAAAAAGAGTGAAATGACCTGTCAAGGTCGGCCGGTGCTGTCTAGGTTGGCCAATCGACGAAATATGCACTGAATGATTGAAAATGACCGCAAAAAATTTATTAAATGAAATAAAAAGCCGAATACGTTGAATTTGTCTGTTTTTTAGCAAAATTTGAATGGCACATTATTGGGAATCGCATTTTCGGCAAATGTAATAGCTCATCGTTATATTGGCGCACTTCAAATGCATTTCTATCTTAAATGTCCGAAGAGGGATTTTTCTGCGTTTTTTTGCGTGGGCAGCTGGTTTTTATTTTCGAACTTCATTGGGAGTGGTGTTGTAGGTCACAGTGGGCCAACTCTGATTACACAAAGTGGCCAACCTTGACGACAAGCGCCATTGACGCATCACCAAACATGTTACAGGATTGAAGTTACCTCTTGGTTTGTGTTCAAGCATGAACCACACAACACATTCACAATACATATGTTGACCATTGCATATTTTCTCCTCACTTTCTGGCAGTATTCACTGCTGCTCACGCTTCAAATCTGTAATGTCACGAAAAGTTCTCTGTTACTGAGAGAAATTTTGTCGCGCTTGCACTTTGGTGGCGCTAGTGGTCAAAATTAAAAAAATCGCAGGCCAGATGAGTTAATAACTAAAGGAGATGCAATCATATGTACGATCCGTGTACATGAGCGTACCGAAAATTGCCCTGCATTTGTGTATGTTTCATTCCGCAATTTTTTCTTCGCTGTCAAATCCATACTTAGGTTTGGTTTGCTTTGGCCTTGGCGCATTGACGCAGGAAAACCCGTGAAATAACCGTAGGGACACGAAGCAAATATTACTCGCAAACTTTTTATCACTGAAATTTTCTTCTTAATTATTAACTTTTTTATGTTCACGTTTCCAAATTCAGTAAATACTTTTGCGTATATGAAAATAAAAGCGATTAAAATTGCGCACAGATTGTACAATTGTGAACAGGTGTACCAATTTTACGGCGCTTATGTATAAACAATATCAATGTCAACGTGTTAGAAATGTGCACGTGGTATTTTCTCATTTGCATCTCCTTTAGTTCTCACCTCGTTGCTTACACCACAAGAAAGGACATAAAGATAAAATAAAAATAATAAAATATTTCTGAGTAGGAACGATTTTCATTCATGCATATCGTTTTTTTCTCTATATTTCTAGATCTCTCTGACTCACTCTTTCTCTATCCACCTCTAATACAGCTTAATTTAAGTTAATCTTAGCTTTTACGTAATTTCTTGCCACTTTTTTGGATGCTTGTAAAGATATTGTAAGTCTTGTAGGTTCGGTTCTCAGGAAATAAGTGAATTGAATTGAATTGAATTTCTTTCCTTCACAAACTCCCTTTCAATTCCAAATTTTGACAATTTTGACCACTTCTCTCTTAACATTATGTGCATCTCTCTCTCTCTCTCCATATCTTCCCTTCTCTCAACTTGAAATTTTAACAATGACTCTAGTGCCACTTCTCTATCTCTGTCTCGCTCTCTCTGACTCTGCCACTGATTTCTAACTCTATATCCCTTTCTCCATCTCCCCTTCCTCATCTACCATTTTGCCACTCCGATTCTTCCGCTCTCATATTTTCTCTCCTTTCTCTCCTCTTTTTACACATGCAAAAACGTTGTTGGATTTTGAAAATTTCTTCCTTTGATCTTCGTCCACTAATTTTAAAATTTATGAAACCCCTCATTTTTGATTCAGATGACTAAATATTGAGTGTAATAACTATCGTGCTTTTGAAAAAAAAGGGTTGAACAATTTTTGTTGTTATTAGTTGTTTCAGGCTGTGTTACAGCAGGATTGACAAAAATTCTCCCATTTTGCCCCAAATTTCTGAACGTGTTTTCAATTATCTACTTGTCAGCAGAGCTGGGCAAGTACCAAAGAAAAAGTACTTAAGTACAAGTACAAGTACCGAAGGCGTGAGTACTTCAGCATAAGTACAAGTACCGCATGTATGAAAAGTATATAAAAAGTACTGAGTACTTTTTGAAGTACTTTTTAAAGTAGTTTTTTAGAATCTTTGTACGTTGGCAGTAATATAATAAAATTTATCGAGTTCAGTTAATAGATATTAATAAATAAATACCTACTATTATAGTTACTAGTACTACTATTTATAGTTTTTTTTATAGTTTTTGGTGCTGCAGGTAGAATAAAACTTTCACCTCTCATTGTTACATTCATTAAAACTATTAGAGGTGTCCGCCCAAAGACGAATTATCGCCTCCAATAATGCATAACAATTCTATGGAAAAAATGACCAGTAAATTTCTAAGAAAAAACTGAGGACTTCCCTACATCAGGTCGAGGCATCGTTGATTTTATATTGGAGCGAGGCATTGTTTGCTTACCCTTGGTTACGTCCACTGACGTATATAATATGGACTGCATACTTTTCTATTTTACGAGGGCACAATTGCTTGTGTCAAAAAGAGTTCTTAACGTCCGGTGCCAACATTGAAAAAATCATTGGTGGGAAGTTGAAAAAGTGAGCACGCAGCTCGGAAAGTGATTTTAATGAAAGAATTTCTTCTGCGTATTTAATGAATATTATTGGCTTTGGTTAAACAGTTTCTATCAGTAATAACCCTAAATAATTAATTTAAAATCATGTATTTCGACAAATCCACTAATTTATTTGTTGTTTTCATTTCCCTCTCAGTTGGTACTTGGTGCTTATACTGAAAGTGTCTCAGCAATATAGAAGTGAGCCCACTTTTTGCAGTGTATTTCTATGAACGTAGTCAGTCCATATTATACATGTCAGTGGTTATGTCATCAAGTCGAGGCATCGTCGATTTTATTTTCGAACGAGACGTTACTGGTTTTTGTTCTACTTGCCCAGTCTTGTTTGTATGTTATTAGTTTGTCTAAGGTTCTGCCTTGACGGGTGAGTGCGGCACATGCTTTGACAGATCTTTGCGTACTTTAAAACTCAACAAAAAAGGAATTGCGCTAGAGATTGTGTTTTCTTTTCTACGAAGAGTTAGATATTTGTAGGTACTTTATAGACTCAGAAATACTTAGTAAAAATCTTGGTACTTAAGTACAAAACTAAGTCTTAAGTACAAGTAAAAACTTATGTTCAAGTACTAAGTAGGGGCATTTCAAAACTATTGAGTAATAAGTCTTAAGTAACGAAAATGTACTTTAAGTAGTACTTTTTTACTTAAGTATTGCCCAGCTCTGCTTGTCAGGTTGTGCAAATTTAAGTATTGTACTGATCTTTCTGAAGATCTTATCGAGCATATATTGCTACGAAAGGGCGTGTCAAGCAAAATTAAAATTCGTAATCAACAATCGAGCTATGAGGTGTTCTTTGATTTTGATCAGGCAAATATTTCTCAGCTACGGTATACTTCGAACAAACCGCGTTCAAATTTCATATATCCGAAGCACTTAAAACGCCTGTCGTACTACTTTTATAAATATTTATATTCGAGATCAACGATAGCCAGTAAGACAATTGAAAACTTTTTCAATTATTGGAAAAATAAGTCGAGCCAGATGTATCCATTTTTACTGGTAAAATGTTTACTATCAAAAGATACCCAATATAATTGGGAAACTATAATTTGTCCCGATATCTAGCCATGTTCAGATTTTTCTCAATTATCTTTATTTCGTTCAGGCGTCTATATTAGAGCTCTAGCCTTAAGACTGGAGCTGATATGAAATACACGTATACACGGAATTCGGGTACGCGTGTATTTCACGCGAAAAATTCCTGATATTTACGTGTTTACGTGTAATTTAATATAGGTACACGAGATCACGGTATAAATATCACGTAAAAATTAAATTTTTTGTGTTTACGTTATATAGAAGTGATATACATAGAGTCGAAAGTATTGTATCAACATTATCGATTACCGACACATTTCCGAGAAATAATGGCTCAAAAGTTGCGCGGGTTTGAACTTTTTTAAAAGGCAATATCTCAAAAACTATAGAGCATAGTTCGTTTTGTAGAAAACGAAAAGTAGGTAGTTTAACATACTATATCCATGAAAAATCATAAATTATAAATATTACGTGAATTGGTCGTGATTATCTGCATTATGATTATGCACATATTTGCAAACAGTACGCTCCATTAGATGCACAGAGTAATAAAACTTTCACGCATGAAAGCTCCTACTGCGGCTTGTACCTCAGACTGTTATACGTCACGATGCCAAGAGTCGTATATTTCGGTCACGGCGCATTTTATCGATTCCCAGTGAAAAGAATTCAATTACCTTAAGTAGGTAAGTACTAACGAAATAGAGGTACGTTACACGGCTTCCAATCTTGCTTATTTAATTGATGAAATTTTTGACGAATCGAAAATTGACACTATTGGAGTTATGACGGATAATGCTTCGAATATTTTGAATGCAATTAAATCATTGGAAAGTGTCCCTGAAGTAGCCGAACTTACATGTGCAGCTCATACTATTCAAACTGTTGTCAATAAACCATTAACTGCAGACAATAGAATAGAAAATAGAAAAAGGAAGTAAGATTGTTAGCTATTTTAAGCATTCCAATGTGTCCCAAGTATTCCTTACAATCTAAGCAAGATCAACTATGTTTATCGATAGAAACACTTTTGTAGAGTTGTAAAACCATATGGAACAAAAAAAGACTGCTGAAGCACAGAAATTCAATAACCAACGTTCTCTCTCTGATTGGAGCACGACACCTAAAGCTATTTCACAAATGCTAGAAATCGCAGAGCGAGAAAGGGAAACAATTGAAAGAGTTATAAAACTCTTAAAACTACTTGAGATTGTTACAACACTTTTCTGTGTCGACAATACTTCTTCTGTATCCATGGTTAGATCAGTATGTAATATGTAAAATTTTTGGAAAATGACTTCCAAACAATTAGCGAAGACGATACTTTGACGCTCCGTAAAAGAATTGAAGATGTGCTTTAATCAGAATTTTCCACGATTGAATTTATTTGTCAACAAAATGCACGTTCAATTCGAAGACTATTTTGCAGACCCGTAAATCAGATTCGATTTGCACCATATGATTGGTAGATATCAGGTGACAAGAAATATCCAGTATATCAATGCTGGCAGGTAAATATTTGGCTATTCCGGCAAGATGTACTATATCCTAAAGCGTTGCTTTTCTACGCCTGGAAATATGACAACTTCAAAAAGGAGATGTCTATTGCCAAAAAATTTCGATATGTTAGTTTTTTTTTGTTCCAAAAAAGTTCATTACATCAAATCTACTGCTGCTGGTGTAGATGGCCTAAGTCCCAAATTTGTAAAAAATGAGCTCACCTGCGTTCCTTCCTGCCCTTACACACATTTGCAACTCATGCTTCACAAGTTCCTTTTTCTCTAGAGCTTGGAAATCTTCAAAGATAGTTCCTGTTCCTAAGGATACTAAGACACAATGTATGGAGTATCGCCCAATTACTTTGCTACCATATATTTCTAAAATAGTGGAGAAAATAATGTACCTGCAAATCTCTAATTTTTTGATTTGTAATGAACTCTTACCATGACAATCAGTCAGGGTTTCGTTCTGGACATACATAGTTGCACAACTGCTTTACTTAAGGTAAGCAACGATATTTCGCGGGCTATTGACAAGGATGAATTGACTGTATTAGTCTTCTTAGACTTTTCAAAGGCTTTTGATACAGTGAATCATTTGCTTCTCTGTCGTAAGCTCAGTAGATATTTTAAATTTTCATCTCAGGCAGTTGATTTGATTTTCAATTACTTGAGTTACAGATCACAGGCAGTTTACATGAACGGAACCTATTCCTCCTTTTTACCGATATCCTGTGGTGTGTCTCAAGGATCGATCCTTGGTCCCTTATTGTTCTCCATGTTCATCAATGACATATTTCGTCAAGTTAAGTTTTGTGATTTACATTTCTATGCAGATGATGTACAATTGTACATCTCCAATCGTATTGGTCTGATTGAGGATAACATATCTCGTTTTAATGAAGATCTTGAATCAATTTATTTATGGTCCTTGCCGAATAAATTGAAACTCAATCCAATTAAGTCTAAAAGCATGATTATATATAGGGTAAAATTAAATACAGATGGATATTCACCTGTGACTATTAATAATACTATTATTCCTTTAGTCGACTCCGTTAAGAGTCTTGGGGTTATATTTAATAACACATTTACCTGGGATGACCACATTAATTCTGTTATCAGAAAATTTTATGGTGGACTTCGTACATTGTGGACATCCAGCTATTTCACGCCAATGCCCACCAAATTACTTCTTGTTCGTTCTCTACTAGTACCTGTAATAACCTATGGCTGTGAAATATGTGGCAAACTAGAATATAATAATACAAGGAAACTTAGAATTGCTTTCAACTCTATGATCAGGTATATACATACATCGCCTTCGTAGATACAATCATGTATCACCTTATAGATGCTCAATCTTGGGGTCTGATTTGCTAACCTATTTGAGCTTTCGTATGCTAGTTCTTTTGGTAAGAATTATAAACTATCATAAACCTAGATATATCTTCGAACTTCTTAACTTTTCTAGATCAAATAGAACATTTTACCTATGTCTCAATTCTTAATAACAAAGCGCCTGTTTTTCAGCCATGTCATTAAATCATGAAACCAGTTACCCTCTCAAGCCAAAAGCTCTATACAGACCGGCACACTATCCTCTATAAGTCGTAGTATATTTGAGTTTCTTGTTTTAAGTCACATAAACTAAAAAAACTCCGTTAATTTTTAAGAAATTTTTTAATTCGATTTTAAATTTCAATAGTTTATAATGTTTTTAAAATTGTCTGTAACACAAATTTTTTTATTTTTTATTTTTAGAGAATTCCTTAACTTTTTCAGGAATACGTTCCTTCAAGTTCATAAGAACCTCTTTAGTCACCAATTTTGACTGTTTAAGCCATTCCTTTTTGAAATCTTCCATGGTTTTCGTTGCTTTATCTTCTTTTTGTAACTTATGCTTCACTAGGGCCGAATACAGTTCGATTGGTCGAACTTCGGGTACATTTGTTGGGTTCACCTCTTTTGGCACAAAATCGATATTTTTCTTATTGAACCACTCAACGGTGTGCTTTGCATAATGACAGCTAGCTAAATCAGGCCAAAATAATATAGAGCGTCTATGCTGTCTTAAAAATGGTAGTAACCTATTTTTCAAACAATCGTTGACATAGGTTTTGTATCGATTGTCCCTTTTGTGAAGAACGGCCTGCTCCTGAGGCCACATTGACAAATGGCTTGCCAAACCATAATTTTAGGTCCAAATTTTTCCATTCTAATTGATTTTTCTGCATTAGGAACTACTCTACCAGCTTTAACGGTATAAAATTGGGGGCCTGGTACTGTCGAAAAATCCATTTTAAAATATGATTCGTCATCCAAAACAAGACAGCTTGCAGAGTTCTATAAAATTCCATTGTAGAATTTTCGAGCTCGCAAAATTGCTTTCTCCAATTGTTCCTTTCTCCTTTTTGGCGATTTTTGCTTTTTATACGTCTTCAGCTTGTTTCTTTTCTTCATACGTTGAATCATTGTGTGACTTGTTTTCAATTTTCGAGCGATATCGCGTATCGATGATGATTTGTTCAAATCAATTTCCCTCAAGACACGTGACTCAATTTTTTTGTTAACTGGACCTGTTGGACGACCCGATTTTGTCTTATCCTCTAAAGGCAAAAGATCTTTAACACTTTTTATAACGCGCTGAACTGTTCTAACCGACACTCCTATTTCTTTTGCGATACTTAGCTTAGATCTAGTTTTATTTTCTTTATAAATTCGCGCAATCTCCTTCCGCAATTTTTCTTGTGAACCGGCCATTACGGTGATTTTCCAAGACTGAACCATTCGAACTGTTTTTGTTCCACGGCATACTTGTGGCTTCTGAGAAAATTGTATATCACAAAAAAATGTGCTGTGCTTTTAGTGTTATACTCAGAGACCGTAACGGTTATGAATGTTTTAAAAACAATCGTATGTAAAAAAATTTTCTGATTTTCTTTCTAAAAATCAAAAATTAAAATTAAAAACTGATTTTCATTTAAAAAATCAAGAATAAAAATCAGGAAATGAATTTTACTTTAAAAATCAAAAATAGAAATCAAAAGCTGATTTTTATTTTAATAATCAGAAATAAAAATCACCAAATGATTTTTATTTTAAAAATCAAAAATAAAAATCAAACAATGATTTTTATTTTAAAAATCGAAAATCAAAATCATAAAATGATTTTAATTTCACAAAACTGTTTTTCGGGTGAAAAATATGGTTCTAAATATGCCGTAGATTGTACGACAGATGAGAGTAGATGCAAACAACATACGGGCTTTAGTCTAAGTTATCATAAGAATTGGTCTAGATTTTTTGTTGATTTTTATATTTGATTTTTAAAATTAAAATCATTTTATGATTTTTATTTTTGATTTTTAAAATAAAAATCAAATTCGGATTTTTATTTTTGATTTTTAAAATAAAAATCAAATTCAGATTTTTATTTTTGATTTTTAAAATAAAAATCGGAATTTGATTTTTATTTTTTATTTTTAAAATCTGATTTTTAAAATGTAAATCTAAAATGGAAGTTACTTTTTATAATTTCGAATAAAAATCATAAATTTAAAAAGTAAAGGAAATTTGTGAACTTTCGGTAATAAGAATCATAATGCTACATTCCAATTAATCGTCCTATAACATTTTCTAAATAATTTTTTGGTTAGAAAAAATGAAAATAATTGTTATTTTCAGTCCCTGGTTATACTACATGATTTGGCGACAATACTTTTCGTTCCAGTCCTTAGTTAGTTAAGTCTTGGCGTTCTATTTTTTATAGTATCATATCTTCTTCATCTTTCTTTTCTGTTTTTACTTCTTCTATCTCTCTCATTATATGTATAACATCTTCATATGAATTATGCTGTTTATTTTAATGTTCCAACTCTATCTTGTACAAATTGTAAAGATCCTTAAATATTAATTGTGCAATGTTTCATGAATAAATTTGAATTTGAATAATTAAATTCCTTAACTTAGTGTAAAAATAATATTTGTTATGTTATTACCTGTAATAAATTTCGAAGTCTTATTTGGAAATTGGAAATTTTACCCGACACAAAGCGATGATACTGTGTTACATTTTGAAATAAAATATATAAATACACAAATTTCTCGTGCTTAAAATATGACTTTGCTAAATTCACGTATTAAGGTGTACCGGCAGTGTAAATCAGGCTTTATTCTTTCTCCCCCTCTTAATTCGAAATTTTGGCAATAGAAACAAGATTGAACTGAGTGATAGTGATAATTCCTAATATTTTGTTTCGAATTTTCGTCTGCGTCAGTCTTGTTCGAACCTATGACTCTTATACATATCTACCATTATTTGAGTACAGTTAACACCGACTCCGATGACTGTCTACAATTCAACATAGCCTTACTTTGATTGTAATAAAAAAATTATTATAAAAATCTAGCCCGGGCACTGTATATGATAATTTTTTTTTTTTTTTGAATGAATTCCGCTCACGACATTTATGATCAAAATTTCCATGATTACATACCAACATTGTCAACCCCTATAATTTTACATGTATGTACCTACATAATATAAACTCGTACGTTAATTACTAAAAGAAGGCAAATATTCCAAACCAGCTTAGCATGTATACTGACAGCCGATGATATATGGAATCACCCTCATCCATATAACAACCATATCGTCACTTTGAGTCTGAGACTGCCACAATGGAAATGGCAACAATTGTCTGGCAAACAATTTGTGTCTATTCAAGGCCCACTTCTCTGTCTCGGCCCTGCTATTCAACAGTTTGCCTTAATATGAATAAGATTTAATCGAATCAGGCATATTCCATTAATAAACTTCTCTGTAAGTATAGCTCTCGATGGATCTTTTATATTTAGGCACTTTATATAGCTACGAGTGTGGATATTTGGTGAGCTTGTTAAAATAGTTAAATGATGCGAGAAATTTGAGCACATTAAGGAGATAGTTTCGGGGAAAATTCCAAAATCTACCATCTACCGTGCGATAATTGGCTAGAAAGTTTGTCCGCTGCTGTTTGTTGTTTTAAAACACAGCTTTTGTGTAAATGTAATTTTGGGGATGTGTTCTATAATGGGGAAAGGCTTTATAAATGTGAGGGTGTGAAAAGCGTTTTAATTATTTACTTACTTCGCTCTATGCTGTTGATGATATATAAGCATTTAGTGGCCAGACTAATTTGCTTGTGTGGTAAGATAGGACTAAAAGCATTTTGCTTTGTGAATATCCTTTGTCGTCACACATAACTAATTCAAGTTCTCAAGCTGATATCATATATGTACTAAAGCTATGTAGTAAATATATACTTTTCTGCATTATAAGATTCCAAATGAACGAACAAAGGACGAAAATATTTGTCAATTTCAAATGGACATGCAAGCAAATAAAATTGGACAGTGCGGTTGCTTGAAACAAAGGTGAGTGTGTGTGTGTGTGTGTGCAGGGCTCACAGTATACTTTTAAAGGAGTAATCGATTCATTGTGCTGTATGATTTTATAATGTTGTTTTTCTTTCTTCTTCACTTCTTTAAAAGTAAATAGGTCCTCCACATAACCTTTTATTCTGATTCCATTTTGGGCAATTCAGCTGTCCATGTTTGCCAACTTTCCACTTTAATGCTTTTAAGATGATTGTTTATGTAGGTCTACTATAAGCTTGTGGCCTATCCATTTCCGTTTTCTTTGCTTTATCTGAGTTGCCACAGTTCTGTGTTCGTGTGATTCTTCTGTCAGACATTTATTTAGAAACACTTTGATTCTGTTCATGCTGGTTCTCTTTGCAAAAGATGTTTCGCTTCCGTATATGTATGTAGTAGAATTGAT
The DNA here is from genome assembly GCA_963930735.1 of Dioctria linearis. Lineage (NCBI taxonomy): Eukaryota > Metazoa > Arthropoda > Insecta > Diptera > Asilidae > Dioctria > Dioctria linearis. The sequence continues at coordinate 167,112,652 of OZ005743.1, read as the reverse complement.
TTCACACAGGACTTGAATATTCTAAGTTTTGTGATACTCATATTATGAGGGGGCCTTCCAAACTGTTCAGTGTCTTCCGAAAGTCATTTGTGTCTTTATTAGCTTTTTTTTTAGATGTCTTCTTATGCTTTTCTTTTTATAGTAATGGCAGTACACTAACCAAGGAAGATGGCTGAATTCTGATACTTCCTCTATTGAGGTATTGTTAATGACCATCTGGCTGGTTTTTGTGGCACTTTTTCTTCTATATTTACTTTTATTTTTTTATACCCTGGATGTAATCATAGAGTATACTAAGTTTGTCATTCCGTTTGTATAACGTATAAACATAATGATGGTAGAGCAAAATGGGTTGGACCCTCACGAATAATATTAAAAGTTGTTTTAATTTTTACATGTCGTGTCTGTTACGATACCTCGAGAATGTGTTCACTTAGAGTGCTGAAATTATGCACACATGCCTAAAAAAAAAGTAAATTTAAGTTTGAAAATGGTCCGAATCGGCAAAGTTTGTTTATCACAATATATTTAGAAACTGCCTGAGAGCGCGACAGAATGGAGAGCTCAAATTTTGGACTCGGAGTTTTCCTAAAAATAGCAAATACAAATTCAAAAATGAACCAAATCGGGAAACCCTTTCTTTGTGCTGACATATACAACTTTGGTTTTTCACTATACAGGGTGTTTCCTCCATGGTGGTCCCTGGAGCGAGCGATGATAGTACTCAGAGGGGGAGGGGGGCATATAAACCGTTTCGGAGGTAGAGGGTGATTAAGAAAATATGATGGCTTTTCACAAAACGCCCTGTGTATCTGAAAAAAAAATACAGGTAGTACGGTCACCGTCAAGAGCTCATTGTATGCAGAACTTAAAACTTAATGACTTTCGATCGACCGCTCAACCAGCCGCATGCTCCTCTCTTCCCAGTAGCTATGGTGGTCTGAGAGAAGAGGAGTATGCGGCTGGTTGAGCGGTTGTTGGAAAGGCCCTGGACCTCTGCATAGAATGAGCTCTTGGCGGTGACCATACACCCTGTACTTTGTCAGATACAGGGAATTTTGTGAAAACATAGCATATTTTTTTAATCACCCTGTAACTCCGAAGCGGTTGGTATGCCCCCCCCCCACCGCCCCCTCCTCAATTCCTATGCCATACAAGTTTTTGTTTGCCGCCTAGGTGAGTACTATCATCACTCGCTCTATATACCAGTATGAAGGAAGCGCCCTGTATACTTGGATACTGCCCAAGTTATTCTCTGACGTATTTCTGTGACTAATGTAGGTATATACATTTTTATAGGAAAGACAGAAAGAGAAGAGCGAGTATTGTGTTCTCTGTACCGTACTTTCCTATACATTTCACGATAATTCGTCACTAAGGGCGGAACGTGGTTCGTAATGTATTCTATATACCTTGGACACTGCCTGCGTCGACGTAGACAGCTGTAATTGTGTATACAGCGGTTTCATAAAAATAGTAAATTTTTTTTTCAAAAATGAGCTAAATGTACGGGGTACAATATTCTTAGACCAATTATAACATTTTTTCTTGTTTATTCTTGTGTATATTTCTTTGCACAGACAACATACAACTACATATAAGAAAACCTAGGCATAAACCCGGATCACTTTTTCAAACTTCTTTAACTCTATATGTATAGAGCTTTCTAGTAGGGGACCATTAGCTCGTTTTATCGGTTTATGTCTTAGGTTTTTTTATCTAGTTGTATGTTGTCTGAGGTCTAGGTCTTCTATTCGGCTTGTTAGTGTACATCTCTGATTCTTCTAGGTTTACTCTCCTCATTATTTCATTTAGTGTGGCGTTGAACAGCAGAGGTCATCCTAGTTTTATACCAGTTTTGAACCTTATTGATTGAATGACTCAGGTCGAGTTTTTTTCATGATTGCTTTGGGTCTTATTGCAGTATGCCATAATCTACCACTCTTTAAACTCACACTATTATCCTACTTTTATGTAGAGTAGAAGATAAGGTAATTAGGGTGCAAAATAGGATCGTTTTTCAGTGACGTTGTTATACGTGATTTACTTTTCATCTCTAGTCATTCCAACAAACATCAGATTTGATAGTGGAGAGGAACACAGGGCGTAACCTATAGGTTAACCGGTTGGTTTTAAGTACCTATTGAAAAAGACGTCATATTAATTCCAAATATCTATTACGTAAATTGAATCATATAAAAATTACAGTATAAATGAACAAATAAAACTGCTTCTTTGCTTGCCTCTGTCGCAGGTGCATAAGCGGACATCCCATTTTATTCTTCATCCTCACATCGAATACACTTGTGAAATATGATATTTCCCCGTCCGTCAGGATCATCCTTTACATGATATCACTTGGATCAGTTAGTGCATTGAATCTACCCTTTCCCCTCGATTTGGTATTTTTTACGGCATTCGCAAAATTCAGATGGTGATTTTTCGCTTGTTACGTTTTTTTATTACGTGTTCTCATAAGTTGTAGTGATGGTCAGTAATTCAATAGGTGATCGGAATAAACAGTACATTAGTGATTTGTAGGGTTGTAGTTATTGGTGATGTATAACGAAAGAAGGTTTGATGCTATTTTATAGACGTGCAGATTTCATATTAATATCCCAGTTCCATAATGAGATTTGTAAAATTTTTACAAGGCAGTTCGCAATCAGATCGGCTTGAGTTAAGTCACTTGCGCTATTTCGAAAATAGAAGATATGTGAAAAATATATTTGAAAATCTCATTTTGTTGGCAGGAAAGGCAGGAGATGAAGTCATTATAGATGACGCCATTATGATCCAATAGAGCTTCGCTTTCAAATACGTTTCTCCATCAAATGTATTGCATATCGGTAAATTTTTTTATAAAGAAATAGGAAATTTTGTTATTCCGATCTCCTATACTCCAATTAGATTGATTTAAAATTGGATTTGTTATTGATAAATTATTTCTTACTAAATTAAAAAATTTATTGGAGAGTAAAAAAGTTCACATTCACGATTGTGAGTAAAAAGTTCGTAAAAATTTGTGTTGCATGAAAAAAAAAGGTTTCGAGCAAATAGGTCACTCAATAAAAACAATCATTCACATTAATTACAAAAGTTTTGAAATTTTGATGGCATGTTTGATGAGGTAAAATTACCACAAATTTAATTTTGCAACCATGACCGAGGTCCGGAACATGCGCAAAATTGCAGAAAAACAAAAGTTCTTATAACTTAATTAAAAAACTTCCAAAAGTCCTTAAAGCAATGTTTATTCAGATATTTTCCATAATGTGTTAAATGTGCAGCTCATTCCAACGCCAAAATATAATTTTTTATTGCAAAATAATGCTTCTATACTAGTAATGAATATCAAAAAAGTTACAAAAGTTCTGCAAAATGGTCGAATAGCTGTTGCAACTCACCTGGACACGTGTACCAATTTGCAACCCCTTTTGTCGAAATCGATGGAGCAACAATTGTTTTTTTGGCTGCATCTTTAAAAAATATTACAAAAGTTCTGAAATTGGGCTGCAAACTGTCAAGAAAATGAGCAAAAATGATCAACAATTAGTATTTAGCACTTTCTGCAATCGTTCAAATATTGGAAAAGCTTTGGAAATTTTAGTTAGCCATTCGTATGTCCTACCCATCAGAATATAAATTTGCAACCCTCTACTACTGGAAAAATGTTGCTTGCAAATGCAGAGAAATATATTAAACATACGTTCATGTTTGACGTCAAATTTACAACCTGCTACACAACTTAATTAAAATATTGAAAAGCTTTTCCGTTTTTTATAGCTTTGAAACTAAAATAAGTGTAAATGAAATATTGAATGCAAATGTTCTGAAATGACAACGCTTCATTCATTATCTAATTAACATGAATGCAAGTTTGCAAATGATTTTTATTGAAAATTTAGCACATTGTGGAAAATATCAGAATAAATATTGTTTTAAATTTGCAGGAGTTTTGGAATTTTTTATGGAAGTTATAAGAACTTTTGTTATTCTGCAATTTTTCGCACATGTTTCGGACCTAGGTGATGGTTGCAAAATTAAATTTGTAGTAATTTTACCTCACCCAACATTCCGTCAAAATTGCAAAACTTTTGTAGTTAATGTTAAATTTTGGAATTTAAATGTTTCTATTGACTGGCCTAAAAATGTTATGCGAAAGATCGCAAATTCGCAGTTTCTACGATCGAGATGTAATAATGGGGTGGGTGTGTCTGAATAAGGTATTTATGCAAATCGATTAGAGCACTCTAGGATTTTCAAAAAACAGTTTTTTTTCTCGGTAAAAAGGTACCTTATATACCTTTGACACACAGCGATTATAGGTACCATAGTACGGATACCATTGTATTCTCTGTACCATGCTAGGTGACACATCGCATTATAGTTTCATTTGACAGCTTTTAAAACTTAGTAAGTCTTGCTTTTCAAGAAATCGTCGGAAATATTTTTAATGTCAGCTCGGCGCATGTCATAAAGTAGTGAATGTCCCCGAGAAGGCCTACTTGAACTAAAAGTCATAAGCTAGATAAATTGGTCACTACTTGTAAGCTGCAGTGAAATCATTAAAAAGCTCCGTACACCATGGGAAAAACCCAAGTATTTATACTAGCCTCGTATCAGTTTGTTCAGCTTGTATTATGCTGGTATGCAGCAACAAATAGGTGTTTGATGCGTTTGCTATCATATCTGTACCCTGGTAGACATATCATAATGAGCTCATCAATGCGCTCCTCATGAGCAATCAGATGAACGTACTAATGAAACTTATTTGCATTTAAATCAAAACCGGGAAAAAAATCATTTATTTACTTATTCACAGATAGTGTGCATGAGAATTGCATCTCTTTTACTTATTTAGAAATGTATGCTGTGATTCTCTTTTGTATATTATACAATATTAGATGAGCACTTCGATGAGTACATAATGAGTGTAACGATGAGCTTGTTAATGAGCATATTAATGAGCATCCCAATGAGTGTCGCGATGAGTTTATTAATGAGCATAGCATTGAGTGTCACGATGAAGTTATTAATGAGCATGTCAATGAGTATCCTGATGAGTTCATAAATAAGAATCGGATTTTACGATTGATTTCATGATTTCAATTCTAACTTCGTTTACAAATCATACTCTGAGACGCTGAAGCGTAAGGATTTTGGCATAACGTCTTGTTCAGCATATGGGCGACAGTCTTTTCGGGGAAAACAAATCAAAAAATTAATTAACAATAAATAATTTAAAAACATAAATAAATAAATCACAAAAATCAATTCAAATTTTCCTAGAAATGTCGTCTGACACGGTGATGACAAGAGTAAATATTTATTTATTACTGATTTAGTATGTATATAGTTTCATGATATCCAATGAACCCTTCGATGAGATTTGATGAATGCTCATCAGACGGCTTTTCGGGACTTAATTTTCCATGTGTTTCTTCATGAATTTCAAACACCTTGATGCTTTTCAGTCACATTAGTATTGGTTTACATAATATCTGCCCCTTGCGGGTCAGGAGACAGCGTAAGCTGTGAGCAATTTATATTAGGGTACTAGCTGTGTGTCAAAGGTATTAGTATCCATAGAATTATATTCCAAAAATCCCGAAGTAGGTACTCGTTTTTTGTATTCTAGCGCAGCTCTTCTTGTTCCGCATCGAGCTTCTTTTATGAGCGCTGTAGTAGGCTGTAATTTGGGGGACTGGAGCAGGGGATAATAAAGACATCTGATACCTGACTAGGCTAGAGTTTATTCATCGACTTTAGATGTCACTTTCGACTCACGAGCATTCGAGAAGCGTCTGTTTCAGATTAAAGGCATTGATATATTATTCAGGTCCTGACTTTCTACAAGCTTTAGACCAGGGGCGGCCAACCTTTTAGCTTCCCTGGGCCACATTGGAAGTAGGCGAGTTATATTGGGCCACACATAAAATATACGAACCCTAAAGATAGCTAATGAATAAAAACGAAGAATATACATACTTAGTTGACAATTTTAAGTAATTTAAACTTCATTAAATCATAAATTTTTTATTATAAAATTAAAGAAATAGCAACATGAAATTGATGTGATATTTGACATTGTTTTTGAGACAATATTGCTTCGATATTTTGCGATCGAAGTTGTTGCAACTTTCAGTATGTTCTCAAGGTGCTCATAAGTTATTTTACTCCTATTTTTATTCTTTGTCTGCTTCATCTTAGAAAATAACTACTCACAAATGTAGGTGCTTCCAAATAGCGATGGTACGAATTGTGAAGCAAAGGGTACTTTTCTCTGGGAAGATAATTCTTATAAAAGTCCAGTAAAGAGAAATTATTAAATTTTTCTTAAAGTTGAACATCAGATTGCAGCTCTAGCCATTTCATTTGAAAATTTGCTGGCAAGTTTATGTCGACTAAAAATGGAGTTTGTCAAAAAATTGATGGTTTTTTTGGAAATCTTGAAATCTTTTCTCAGATTCCTGTATCAAATCACTTTGAAGACGTAAATTTAGCTCATTTAAATGAGCTGTCAAGTCTACTAAAATAGCAGAATCTATGAGCCTGTTTAAGTTCAGGCACAGATTTTATTCTTGATTCCATAAATGACTTGATTTCATTTCGCAAATCATAAAATCTTTTCAACATTTTACCCCGACTTAATCATCTTACTTCCGAAAAATAAATAATGTCCCCAATGTCTTCAGTGTCAATTTGACTAAGTACAATTGCATATTGAAAACTTTCTTTGGCCACATTGCGCAATTGTACATTTATTGTGTCCAGAAGTAACTACTCAGATGGAAATGTTATATAGATAAAGCAAATGTTTTATAAAATTATTTGAGAATTTATTTAAGTACGAGTATATTAGTTTAGATGGGCCGCATTCAAAGCCGTCCTGTACAACATGCGGACCGCGAGCCGCGGGTTGAACACGCCTGCTTTAAACGCATTTATCTCAAAACTGTATTTTTCAAGTCGAGCGAACTCATAACTCAAACAAATTTCATCTGATTGGTTTGAAATTTGTACAGTACATACATTTAGAATTTCGTTTTCTAAGGCACTGCGTAGGATTTTCTTATGGAATTTTCTAATTTTTGATTTTGAAATGCGCCATTTTTACAAAAAACAACATATCAAAAAAATTCTACTTACTTCTATTCTTATATACATATATTCGAAAAAACTTTGGTATCCCATCATAACTCAAAAATTATAGCAGGTTTTGGTTTTGCCGTTGACCTTCTAGAAATAAAGATGTCATCGGAAAAATACTGCACAGTCGCCATTTTGATTGACGTATATCGCTGTGAAAAAATTATTTTGTATTGCCAATTACATGTATATAATAAAAATCCTGTTTTGTAAATCCAATTTATTTTATGGTTTCGCTGAAAAAAAATCACGAAATATGCCCTTTTTTTTGGTCTATAGAGTGGCCTAACCCCTTAATGCACTTGAAAATCTTTCCTTTGATACATAAAACATCCCTTATGAAGACCATCCTCCGCGAAACGAGAGATTGCAATACCCGCCCCAAAAAATTCTGCTAGGAATCATGGCGGCTAATTAATTATATCCAAGAATACAAATTGTTTTACGATTGGATATACGATTGTTACATACAAGATGACGTAAAAATGGCAATTTTTATTAGAAAACAAACAAAAAATAATTACAAAAACAATTTCACGTAATTCGTTGAATGGTGTCACAAATTTCACACTACACTTTTCGGCTTCAATATGGCCGACTATTGTTTCCTAGGTAACGAAACTTTGTTTTCATATAAATATCCCCACTTAATAATATCATCCTCCATGGATTCTATGTGTTTTTTTTTTGTCTTTCAAAAAATTGCAATTTCCAAGATGGCTGTGTTTGGTCGCCATTTTTACTCTAGTACAAAATCGAATATAGTGTGCTTGTCTCCGCGTCAGGAACAATTAAATAATTTTCATTTGTTTTTTCCATTTAATTAACTTTATTCTTGAGTTCTGTATTCACCCACGTGATTGGATCTTTTGGCGATAGGTGTGAAATGAAAATTACAATTTTTTTTTTATTTATTGTATTGATAGTTGAAATGATGAAATTGCAAGAAAGGGAAAAAAAGAAAAGACAGCAAAGCTCTTCAAATTTTATATTATGGCGTAGGGTAAACTGGGGAATTATTTTTTATTCCTTTAGATATTAAATTTGCATAAGAAAATGTTGGTCTAAGTACATTTGTTTCGTCGAAAGATATGAAATAGTCACGAAACGCCAAAACTCGAAATCGAACAATTTTCCTGGGCAAAATTTTAACCCCTTTTTTAGAACTTTATTGAGCAAAAAGTTTCATGTACAAAAAAAAAAAAATTTTTTTAGAAAAAATCGAATTGTTAATACTTATTCCGTTTGGGGCAAAAATTAATAGCTCGGGATAAGTATTAATATCCGTAAATATGACATTAATGGGCTCTCTGGATGGTCATAAAAAAATTGAATATATACATAATATATACGTATACATATATGTATATGTAGGTATATTTTCGCGACAACCGTTATGTTGTTATTGGATAAAGATGCCAAAGGCCAGGCATGTCTCACTATCGCAGAAATATCGTAGATTGTCATCCGTTTTCTTGGATTACTATACGTATCCAATTATTTTGTGCATTATCACAATACATTTAAAAGGGTCATAAACTCCGATAAATAACGCTGGAGGAGATGTGTGCAGTGAGAAGGATTGCTTCGCCTTATCAACCTTATCAATAACCGGAAGGTCAATTTGGGAGGAATGTTTATCCAAAAGTAGGAGGACAGTTTCCTCCAGACTAAGCTTTACAAATTTAATAAAATGGTCCATATATACAGGCTGTTCCACATAACGTGTTGCCTGGGCAAAATAATAAAAGCTACGTAGCATTAGTAAAGTTATACTTTAACGTAGGAAAACTTCTTAAAGAAAGGACACGAAAAAAGATATATTTTCTCGAAAATGCACAGAGTATTGATAATAAAAGTAACCTATCATAAGTCGGACTATAGATTACAAAAGGCACAGGAAAAAGGACATTTTCAATTATTTTTTTTTTTCGTCCTTATTGAGGATAGATTTTGGCCACATTGAATAATTGCAAATAAATTAAAAAATTAGAGTTCAATAAATGCCAGAAAGTAATGACCTTCCAAGCCATTTTCGCTGGATATGTTCAAGAAAAAGCGCAAAAAACTCAGAAAGGCTTACATTTTGGGTACAGAGTATGGTAGGTAATTTTAAAGCGAAGCTCTTGGGCTTCTTAAATCCAATATAAAAAATTAGTGTTGATGACGTGTTTTTTGGTATTATTATATATACCTATATACATATATATATATTAGTAGTCAAATAAAAAACCGAGTTATAATTTCGAAGTTTTAAATTTATTGAGGCAAAACTTCAAAACGAAGAAGAGGAGGGGAAAAATGTGTAAACCAACTATCTAAATAAATTTTAAATAATCATCATGGGGTGTAACGTTCAGAAGTTACAGGGTGAGCTATTACACCATACCCAATTATCTTTAAGTCCCGTTTTCTCGGAAACCGCTAAGACACCCCCCCCCCCCTCTCCTTCATATCTATCCATACCCTTCTTCGGATGTAACACCTCAGACGGGACACCCTGTGTATGGCGAATAGAATGCTGTAATTATATTAAGATAATTCTGAGATGGCGAAAGTTGCACAAATTTGGCTGAAAACATAATACATCCCCGTGCTCCCCTATACAAATTAAATTTTTTTTTTCAAACTTACATATCTTCCTCTGAGCTGAGCTGAGTATGAAAAGCAAATTTTTATAATTGCCTGTGGGGCACGCGAATGCTCTTAGAATAGATACAACTCAACTCATCGAGTCTGATGAGAATTATTTATTCTTATTTTTCGGTTTTCGCGCTGCTTATGTTATTAGACCTTTACTGCTACTCGATACTTTGGGATCTCTACTGGTGAGCAATGATTGTATTGTGTCAGCTGTATAGGCCATTGTGACATATTTTTCGTCGACATTACGTATTTTGTACGGAGGTATAATAAATATGACTATCCAGATTAATTTTTGAATTTTCAACACATTCACTTAAAAATAATTATCTTAAACTCACTATATTACGCCCGTGACCATGCTCGCCCAATTCATTTCTTCCCGCTTTAGGTCTTTACCTTTATAAATCTGTCTCTATACAAACTTTCTACCATTTTGATCTTCATGCTGTATTTTTCACTATCAGAACAGAGCCCACATCACCTTATGTTTGTCCATTGGCCCATTTACATTGGTTAACGTAATTCATCCCTATCATTAGCTCGGAAATAAGTTCAAATATGTATATACCCACATGCCTAGATTTTAAATGGGATATGACAAAAAATACAAATAAAAAACCTAAAGGACACAAATCAGTCGAATTTCCCTTCTGACATTCCGAACGTAAAAAAAAAAAAAAAAAAAATGCGGGGGCAACACACCTACGTCGGTATTCTCTAAAAATCATTTCTAAATCCATCGGATCAGATGCTCTGTTTATGAGTAGTTCTTTGAAATCCTGTCCTTCATCCCTGATCGAAACAAATTATACAGGGTGTCTTAAATTATTATGTTGATCTCTTCCCAAGTAAAGTGATATAAGCTTGTTTGGGAGGTATGGGGATTTCTTCATATTTTATGAATCGCTATATAATTTCCGAACTAAATACATTCTATTGACGATAATTGTTTATGTGGATATCAATGAGGCTTTCGAACAGTGTCTTTTCCTCCTTCCCTCCTAATTCAAGCTTTGGTTCATCAGAGCGCAAATTTCATTTTGTATTTAAATTTCTGAATTTCCTTTGATATTATGTTCTTTCAGTTATATTCAGAATCTAAAAATCATTTAAACTTCACTTGCTTCCTTAATAACAATCTTCGGACAGTTAAAAGATTTTCTTTGAAGTAGTTTACACATTCTACGAATCTAAAGCGTTTGACCTTCTCAAACTATGGCCTATAGTTCTATTTGTATTCCCGAAATAAAATCGTACTAAGTTTGTGTTTGTATATCCGACTAACTTTCCATATGGCTGTGTCTCTGGCTGCATGAAAACTTAGGATGCGTTCAGTTTTTTTTTTTTCAAAATAACGAATTGTAGATGTAAGTTCAAATTTGCAACCCTTTCTTAATTATCAAAAATTTGATTTATACAGCGAATATCAACGATTTTTTTCTCATAATTTAAATATCATCCTACAATCAGTTGCTCTGGAGATATAATTTTTAAATCTACAAAAGAAAAAAAAAGCTTAATTATCTCGAAAATTGTTGAGATTGCACTTCTCTGCCATAGAATTTCTGTCTCATCTCGGGTACTCTTATCTATGGCTTTTGAAACATCTTGCTGAAGGCATTTTGAGAATGCTAATTTTCATGTGGTGATGAAAAGACAGCTGCATTGCGCCTCTAGCTTATTTATGATAGATTTTACTGGTAGATATATTAACAATTAAAATCTTTTCACCTTACTTTTTGATCACACTTTTTATTACCTACATCTCCCCAGCAGTGGAAGAATAAATGCTCAATGAAAATGGCTACAATAGCTACATCTAGGCTGAGATTTTTATTGCGATGTCATAGAGCAGTAGCCATAATGGCTACTTTCTGCATTACATGTGAACTAGTTGTTTCACTTATTACAAATTACGCAGCCAGTTGTTTTCATTTATGTCTTCATTGATGTCCCATGTAGTAGAAACCGAAAAAAAACTGGTGGTCACAGAACTTTCATGCCCTTACAAATTTTGTAATATTGGTAGAACGAGAAATGTAAAGGCAGAAATAAATTTTTTTTTCCAAATCTTAAGGGAAAAATGGTTTTTTATGCTTTTTTCATAGCTCAATAGGGGAATACCCATATTAGGTACGCCACCTCCAGATATGAGATTTGTCTCAAACGATGCATTATGATAGTCTGAACTCTGCGGGTATTGAGTCAAAGTTTGATCTAGTCCATATTGAAAAATCTAGTACAGAATCGAATTCCTTAGGTCCTGAGAAGAAGTTTTAAGTACCCACACACACCTATAATCGGAGGCTTAAATAGTTATTTATAGTTACGCTCTCTTTTTTAGTATTTCCTTCTTTTTTATTCGAACTGAGGTACAAGATATTTTGCACCTTAGAGCGGATCTAACTGGGTAGGGTTCGGTCCAATCGGAAAACGGGTTTCACTGTTCATCTCAACTCATTACTAGCTACAATTCATAGAAGAAATTTTTTTGTTTACATAATTTTAGGGTTGGGGGTAGGAACCCCCGGCGGGGAAAGTGGTTCATATACGGCATGTTGTATATCAAATTAAAGGTCTCATCGGGTAGTGTACTTTCTTCCAGATTCAGAAAACTTTCTCGACACGTTTTTATAGCCGGAAAACCAATTTTCATGCAGTTGGGTCGCATACACCCCAGCTACTACAATTTGCATATATTTATGCAGTTATTTTTTTATGGCTTTTAGTGCTCTGTTGAAAAAAAATTTCCTCATTGGAATCACGAGAAGTAGAAAAGTTCACTTATCCACCCAAGAAACTCGTCAAGCTACATCCGATCGCCAAGCTTTCCCCCGCTAGATAGAAATAAACATTGTTAATAAAAAAGTGGAGAGTATCATAATGCATCGTTTAAGATATCTTTTATGGCTTGTGGTGTCGGGCCTAAAGTTATATGAAAAGTGGACATACTCCTTGTAAGTGAATAGGTACACTTCGATACATTGATTGCATCGTGGAGAGCTGGCGACCAAAATACTTAAGTCATTTCATAAACAAAATTTTCCATCTTATCATACTCCCTTAACATCGTTGATAAGTTATACGGAAATCTACATGGCTTCCAATACTGGAAGGAACTGCAGGACGGCCGCGGAGGCTTAAAAAATCGGTTGAAAAACGTGATTTAATAAAGGCTGATATTTGGTGTGGCAGCATAGAGTTATATTTCATGATCAATTGTAAAAATGGCAGAAAATTATTTGCCTGTCGCGAAAGTGGTGGTAGGCGGTAACAAAGACGCAGATAAATGTGTTTAACTTGCAACTAATTAGCACTTACCATTTTAATTAATAACTTAATTGTTTTTCCAAATCAATTTATAGGAATTACTACTGTACAATCAATTAATCGTGATTGGTTGTTTTAACTAATAATTTTTTTTCAGTGTACCACGAAAACTCGAGACCGCGTTCTCTTGAGTGGTGTAATTTTGCACTCGAGATTTTTTAAGAAACCGTAGTGTAGACAGGAGGCAGTTTAGGGTTTCATTGTTGTCCTGATGAGATCGCCCTATACTACTGAACGAAACACATAGTATACTCTCAGAATTTCTTCATGAAATTTTGATTTGCGGCTTTAAGCCAATAAACTGACAGTACATCGGTACTTGTCTTTTATTTCTCTATATGGGTCTCGAAAGAGTAAAACTCAATTCCCCTTACTAAGAAAAAGTAAATTTAAGTTCGCAAATGGGACTGATATAGCAACTCCTTCGTAGGGTTGCTAAAACAAAAATTTCGGTTTTCACTATACATATATTGAGCACTGTTGACGTAGAAAAACTTTGGGTTTTCATTATATATTTGGACACTGCTTGAGAACGCGCCGACGTGAAGAGCTCAAACTATGTACACTGGAATTTTATATAAATTGCAAATACAAGTGTAAAACTGGATCACCAAATCGGGTAACCTTTTTTTTGGTGTAAATATGGCAATACCCAGAAAGGGTTTGCTCAATTTATTTCATTTTTGAAATTTTATTCACTGTATTTTTATGAGAACGCTGTGTACAAAATTTGAGCTTTCCACGTCGACGCGTTCCCAGACAGTGTAAGTGAAAACCCAAAGTTTTGTATAGGAACACAAAGAAGGAGTTGCTCGAGTATTTTGGTCACCAGATTTGAATAGGAGAAAACAGAAAACATGAAAATATTTCAGAGGAAATTTCAATTTATGAAAATAATCATAAACACATGAACTAAAAAAATAAACTGTGATTCCCCTTGCTAACTGTAAGTAGAAGCCTCGTTCTCAGTGATTCATTCTCTGCTTTTTAATCTTTTTGCACGCCACAACATGTCACTTCAAAGAAATATTAGTTGCTGCTGGCTTACTTCTGCTCCATTACCGTGATATGAGTTTTTCATAAATTAATTTTTTTTTTTAAATACATCATCTAGTTATGTAGTCATTAATTAGATTGTCATGATTCCGGATATTCGCTGCTGGCTCGTATTCAATTTAATATTATCATAGATGAAAGAAAGCAATAATCAGAAGATATTGAAGCATCTTTCCACCATGATAATGATTCTATATACATTGCAAAAAAACTTTAATTTCGTTTGTTCGTTTTTTTTGTGCTATTGCAATGGATTTTTTTCATAATCTAGATTTTTTTTTATATTTTCTATCAAGTAGATTTGGTTTGGTTCTCAACGTTGCTGGTAGATATAATCATTACGCCTTCCTGTTTCAATCTTTATATCCATTCGTTTTATAGAATTTTGATTGAAAAAAAAACCTCCGAAAATCTATCATTTATTTTTATCTTTGTAGTGTGTTTTTTAAGGTTCAATATCGGCTCTGTATAAACAATTTCTTTTGTTTTCAATTCGTTACATTCAAGCAAGTAAAAGTTCGATTCATTAAAACGTAAAGACGCAACATAGAAAAAAAGGCTTGGGGTCCATCAGAAAAAAGAAAAGCTTTAAAAATGCCTTAGAGCCCAGTAACAGAAGAAAAGCCGAAACCTATTTTCCCCACATATGCGTTACGTAATTTCCATGTATAATGTATTATAAGGAGAGTGTTCCCAAAAATAACTCGCAGCCCTTCAAGGCTATATATGTATGTATGTATGTATATGGCGGGAGTATATGTATACATACATAGCATTACCCATGCCACAAGACTAACCATAGGAATAATTTCCGTACCCCATACAAGAATGCAAATATCTGCGTATCTTAAAATAATTTTCTCTGTTTTCATAATGTTTCTGTTTTTTTTTTTGGTAGAAAAATTCTATGCCAACCGGCAACCCTGGTCGGAAGTTCATCCAACTGCCAAAGTATGTATATATGAGAAAAGCCGGCAAAAGCACGACCAGCAGAAGAAGAAGAATGTGGAAAAGCATAAATGAATCTGACTAAAAACACGAGCAGTAAAGTGTAGTTCAAAACTTGCTGTCTTTACGCAGTCACAGTCGCACACAGTTGAATTTATATGCTAAAATCTCTTAAAGCCCCCCTTAGGAGGAGACCATCAAGAGGTGTGTGTGTATTGGGTTCGAGTTGTTGGCAATGGGCTTTCGGGAGGAACAACCGATTGGGGTTTGGCTACGTTTGGTGGGCCCGATGGGGCCCATCATCTTAGACTATTTAACTGCTGTTCTGGTGCTGTCGGCTGCTGCTGCTGCTGCTGCTGCTAATGCTACTGACTTACTGTTAGACACCAAGACTGTATGTGCTCCACATACCTCTAGCTCTACCACACCACCAGTGATATTCTTCTAGTGGAGTACATACTTGCGCTTACTTACATTAATACTTCTCTGGATGTGCCGGCTGTGACTGTGGCTGGCTTGGCTAACTATAGTCTCTTTTCCTTCCTTGCTTCAGTAGTTCGCCTTGGTTGTCTTGTCTTTATAAATGTTAAGAAGATATGCCTTGGCTTGCTTTTCCGAGCGCCTTCTTCCTGCAGCAGCGCCCAAATGAAAAGTCATGAACTCAACGTCGTTCGTCGTAGCTGTCTTCAAGTTCTTTAAGTTTTCAAGTTTTATACAAGTATAGTACACGTATCTTAATATATATAGATTTGTACGTACGTAATACATAAAGTATATATGTACAGTTTATGTACACATCAGCAACGTACGACAGACGTATAGAGAGGAGCAACGACGTGGTATCTCTATAGAGAAATATATGCAGTGAGCAATGGAAAAAGATGTTTCGTCGTTTGCTGCTGCTGCTGCTAGCTAAGTGCTACTACAATTGCTGCTGCCGCCGCCCGGCCTTCACTCCATTTGAAAATCAGTTGAAGTTTGTTGTTCGTGCCGGCCGCTCGGTTCCTCCACAATTGTGTCTTGCTGTGTATAAGTAGAGAGCTAGTGTGTTAGCTTTTAACTTTTGCCTGCTGCCGTCCCGTATATACTATATATTCTACATTATGATCGCATCTGCAGCGGCAAAATAAAAAAAAAAAGCTCTTCCTCCAGCGACGTCGTTTCCGTTTTGTGTTGGTTTTGGTGCTCCAATCTTTCAAGCTTCCTCCACCATCATAATCAACCCCTTTTGGATTTGAACATTTCCTCGCCCATTCGTACGTTCATTGTTCGGTCATTCGGTTGATTGGATTTATGCTGCTGCTGCTGCTCTGCTGCTGTTGCTGCTGTTGTTGTTGGTGACTGGTTTCTAAAGTGTGTGCGATTGGTGGTAGTTTGCAGTTTTCCTTGTGCCAATATTAAAGTAATAAAAAAAAAATAAAATAAAAAAAAAATAAAAAAAGTATTTTTTGACGTCGTTTTGGTTCTATTCGGGTTTTAATTTAGCCTTCCGCCCTTAAAAAAACAAAAAAAAACAAAAAAAACACTGACAACAACATCTTCAAAGATATTATTACTTCTATACCCTTAATAGTCAAACTATGTGTTGTGGTGTTGTTAAAAGTTGATCATCCCAACGAAAAACAGTGTGAAAAGGGGGGGACTCTAGGCTAAATGACGCGACATTTTTCCGGCGACTTATGTATTTTCCGCAAGTGTGCTTGTTCTCGACAGCAGTTTTACCGCAATAAAGTGAAATTCCATTGAGAAGCTTATGGAAGTGCTAAGTCAGTAGAATTTAAGAAAGAAAAAAAAAAGAAAAAAAAGGGGGGGGTAAATAGCAGAAAAAGGACAATCCGCATGTCTCCTCCCAACTCTTTATAACTGTTCACTTTTATATCATCTTGAATTCGCGATACTGTACAACATACTAACGTACATACATAGCTCACTATTGTAACGTGGCAGCAAACTCTCGTTGTTTCTTGAGTAGTTAGTTGCACTTGAGTCGGTCAAGAAAAATTCTTCATTACTCTTGCCTTGCCACATCTGCAGTTAACTTTATTTGTTTTTTTTTTTGCCTTTCTTGTATATGTATACTTAGCAATTTTTTCACGGAAGAAAATTATCGATATAGGCACCTACCTACTTTCTTTCTTCTGTGTATATATGTATACTCCGGTTCTCAGTATAACAGTTAAATTCTTTAATTAAAAAACTTCCGGTCTCCGCGGGTCATCAATATCGTAACCGGCTTCTGTATAGGTAGTTACTCTTCATCTGCTCTTTATCTCTACTTGCTTTTGGTACTTACTTCCGGCTTTAAGTAGGTATTTAAAAAGAAATTAAAAAAATAATTATAAATTTTGTGCATAGTGTGATTTTGAATTGTTCACTCTACTTAAACATCACGAAATTATATTTATATTTGTGTGAAAGTGTCACATAACATAAAAAATAAATAAAATAAATAAAATAAAATAAAAAAAGTTAAATTACCTTACCCTCTTCTCCACTACTTTTCGAAAACGTTACCTTTCTGTGGAGATAAAAAAAATAAATAAATAAAAAAAATATAATAATAAATTGTGAGTGGTGCAGTGTCGTGCTTAAGTGTGTCATCTCATCAATTAGCCACGGTTCATTATCAACAACTTCATCCAGTGATTCTGCTCTCTGGATTATCTCCGAATCAATATCAGGTCAATTACCGCGGACTCTATTTCCAAGTATGTTTCTAATTTTGTTGTAATTTTTAATGTTTTTTTTTTTATTTTATTTTTTTTTTTCTGTTATTAATATACAACACAAATCAAAGTTTTACTCAAGAGCTCTTCCGCTTCCTCTTCTATGTTCGTAAAGTAAGTAACTTAGTAATACAAAATCTATATCTCTAAAGTGGGTAATATGTATAGGTATGTAACTGAACCTTTATTATACACATTAAGTAGACTTTCTTCAATTATTTTTTTTTTGTTTAGATAGATTCTTTTAATGTTTATATTCACTCTGTACCTACCTTCTAACAACAATCATTTCTAGAGTGGGATGATGATTTTTCTTAATACGTCTGAACGCCGCGTTGTTATATGTTGGATGAACATATCTATATAAGTGTGTAGGTACTATATTAAAGCTAACGTAGTGCGTCGGCAATCACACCGACATCATAGTAATTAACGAGATACAAATCTCATTACAGACGTGTTTATTTGAGGTCTGATGATATCATCATTATTATTCTACTTTTTCATTGTACATTTGTATGAGGAATTACAATGATATTTTCGTTCATCGGCTTCTGTGAATTTTGATGGCTTTTCTTTATTTCTTATACTTACCTACCCAGGTATCTACTAGAGCCGCTATTCACATTTTCATTTTTAGGTGGGTACTTTACAATCATTGCAGAATTTTTTTTTTAATCTGTGTTTAAATGTGTGCATGTACATATATACATATATATGCATACATATGTGTCGCGACATGACAATGTTTTTTTTCGCGGTTTTGTTTTTTTACAAGTAGAAAATAAATAAATGAATGAAGTTAAATGTATCTACACGAAAATAATGGTTAATTTTTAATATTATTTATTTTTTTTCTTCGAAAAATGATGTAAAATAATCGTGCGGAAGAATACTGAATAGACATATTAATAAAACCAGTTATAATTGGTCTATAAGACCAATAATATTATACTCTGAATGAAATAAAGTGAAAATTAAAGTTTTGTATGGCAACACCAAGAAGAGGTTGCCCGATTTATAGTCCATTTTTGAAATTTTATTTACTATTGCTATGAAAACACCATGTACCAAATTTCAGCTCTCTATTCGTTGACCCGTTCTTAGGCAGTGTTTATATATGGAGTGAAAAACGAAATTTTTATATGGCAACCTTTCGAAGGAGTTGCCCAATTTGTCCCATTTCCGAACTTATTGAAGTTTTTTTTAAAAAAAAACCCGTGTCGAAAATGTCAGCTCTCTAAGTGATCGTGTTCTTTAGTTATCGTGAGGACGGACACATAATAAGACGGACTGACGGACAGACGCACGAACAGACGAACAAGAAAAAAATTAAATAAGTTTTAATATTATGCGTGGGTGTCTAACCCATTTTGCTCTACCAGAATTATTTCTGTGCGTTACAAACCGAATGACATACTTAGTATACTCTATGATTTCATCTAGGGTATAATAAGCTACCCATTCCAAACCTCATTTTATAAAGATTTCCAAAAAATGATATTGATTGTTGTTCATGTGATTATTGGCTATAATCGGTTTAAGGATTAGGTGTCTAGTATGAATAAGATGTTACCATCCTAAGTTTTTAAAAATACACAATATAAAAATTTCCAATTTTAAGATCACCAATATTAAAATCTGGGAGCCATACTAGATTGTCCTAGAAAGACTGTCTCCATAACGAGTAAATTTTAATTAAATGGAGTCAAATATGCAGAGTGCCACACAAATGAAGTCCACATAAAGAACTCATTTGCAACATGTCGATTTACTTTCAAATGGAGCAAATTTTACTGCATTTAGTGAAATTGCGATAAAAATGCGACCCATATCGTCATTAAAATGAGCGGAATTTATTGAAAAGTGGAAAGACTTTCCAATAAAGTCAGTAGTGGACACCCATTACATCTCTCTTTACGGTTTTTACTTTTTTTTTTGTCACCTTTAAAAAAAATCTGCCAAATTGCTTGCAGTTGCAGCAAATTATCGCCAACTTTTTTTGGTAGCATTTAATTTAAATTATTGAAATCTGCCTATAATTTTTACTCACAGTGAGAACCGTCAATGACATTCTAAATGAAATAATTTTCATCCATAGTCTGTCACATATTCATTTCCTTGAAATGACTAAATTTCAAATTAAGTCATTATAGAAATAGTCAGCGGTGTGTATCTAATAGCTTGAAATATTTGTGCCTCGGCAGACTGTCTACATAATGACTTAATTTTATAATTAAATGGAGTCAAATGTGCAGTGTGTCACACAAATCACAAATGAGGTGCATCAAAGATCAGTATGCAACAATTCGGTTCAATTTCAAATAGAGAAAAATGTTCTTCCATATTAGTGACATTGCAAAAAAAAACTGAATTTATTGGAAAGTGGAAAGATTTTCTAATTAAAGGCTGAGCTACAATGGACGTATACGTAAGTATAAGGGAAGCTTTCGTTAAGTTTAAATGTCAAATTTCCGTAAGTAAATTGCAGTAAAAGTCGCTCGTTACGTACGGACGCGCCTGTTTATCCAATGATATTAATGAAATCGGGTGCACTTTTATTTATTTTATTATATTTTATTATAGAAGAA
Organism: Dioctria linearis; assembly: GCA_963930735.1. Lineage (NCBI taxonomy): Eukaryota > Metazoa > Arthropoda > Insecta > Diptera > Asilidae > Dioctria > Dioctria linearis. The sequence continues at coordinate 167,092,203 of OZ005743.1, read as the reverse complement.
GAATGTGAAAAGAGGTGGTTTCTTCTAAGAGAAAAAGTTTGGAAAGGAAGATATTGTTTCTTGAAGTGCTTCTGATTTTTCTTCAGATTCTTCTTATATTTGTTAATGATGTCCATGAAAGGCACATATCTTCCATTTTTGTTAAATTTTTTTTTTTACTTTTATCACTTTTTAAAATTGAAAACATTAAATGCCAAGATAATAACCCTTACGGAATGTGACATTTATTAAGGGCAAAAATGTCAATCATCCGTAAGTAAACCTTACGCGGCAATTACACGAGTAAGAAAAGAACTGACGGTCAGTACTGAAGTCGTTTTGTCAATTTTACTGACTACAAACTCGTTGGGTTCGATCAACTGACTAGTTAGTTCAATTTAAAAATGTCGTCATGAGGTGCAGACTTTCCTCTTCTATATGCATTTCTGATGATTTCTTCCTTATTCTTACCCATGTGGATGAAAATTATAAAAAAAAAAAAAAAATTCATTGTCATGAACGGTAACTTAGACTTAAATGTCAAATTTCCGTAAGTAAAGTATGGTAAGAGGCGCTTATTGCACGCCCCTAAATTACACTGGTGTACCCAAAATAACCTTAATCTCGAGGTATCCCGCTCGAGAATGAAATTTTTTCAGTTTTTTGCGAGGTGCAGCGCGCTAATTTTGAAAACTGGCATATTCGTATAGGTTTTTTCTTTGATATAATCGAAGGGTTCTTAGCTCATTCTCATATACCTACATACTGGAAGAATATATGAGGATCAGTATGTAAATCTATCATACATATGTGATTGACGAATTCCCAAGTAGGCAGATAGTGTACCGGTTTTAACTTAGCCACTTTTTACATTATGTGGCTGAAATTTTTAGTCAATTCATGAAATGCTAAAAGCGTTTACGCCGATACTGTAATACCACCCTATATAACCAAATACTAGTAGTGGGAGAAGGCCTGTGACACACACCCACACACCACACATACACACCCACCCACATACACACACATATGCACACATATGCACACATACACACACATACACGCGCCACATAATGTAAAAAGTGGCTAAGTCAAAACCGGTACACTATCTGCCTACTCTCCATGAAGTGTCTAGACTTTTCGTGAAATGCTGAGTTACGTCAAATGTCTACGACATATACATATCTATACACTTCTGTTCTTGATCCTGATGAAACTTCTTCATCATTGACACTTGTTCTCACAGTAGTCTGTTGTCCGACCGTTTTATTATTTTTCTTGTTGAAATATTTAAAAATAGACGTAAATCCATAATATGCATTACATTGCGACTGCAGATTACACTCAGTTCTCGAGTTACGACAACCTCGACTTACGACGAAAACATTTCAATTTCATAAAAAAATTACACAAATGTATCAATTTTCTATAGTTTTCGCCAAATATATATGTGATTGATGTAGTAAACAATTGAAATTCAAAAAAAAAGTTATTAATTTTTATGTAAATATGTTTATTATAATTATATGGTTTATATTTGTATGACTTTCGACTTACGACCATTTCGACTCACGTCCGAACTTACGGAACCGAACCACGTCGTCAGTCGAGAATTGACTGTATAAGGAAACTAACCTTTCCATATAATTAAATGACGGACAGAAAGCGAAAGTTTCAAAGTTAATATTTTGAATTTAACCGTAAAATGATCACCACACCGAATCAACAAACAATTTCATTTTGGGTGATCTGATGTCGATTACGAAACATTTTTGCATACAAAATCTAATTGAATACTACTTGTGTGATTTGATATTTTTGAATCATAACATCTGTATGTATTTCGAAGTATTAAAGAATATATGAAAGAGCTAAATTTAACCTTATTGGGCTAGATTTTCCTTCTGTCTTGTTGTTACAAAACTGAGTTTTCAAAATAAATTTGGCAGATACCCCAATCTCTTATTCTGGAAATTCCATACTTTTCAAATCCTATGCTTTCAAATCTGTGCTATGTAATCGCCGTCGAACATGAAAACAAGTAAAAAAGGTAGAATTGGTCTAACTAAGACCAGTTCTTATGATACCCTAGATCAGGGCTTCTTAAGCTTTTTTCATTCACGACCCCATTTATGATTATGATTTTCATTCTCAACCCCATTTATGATTGTGATTTTTTTCGTAACCCAAAAAAAGATATATATAAAATAAAGATATATAAATACAATAGTTTGTGATGATTTATTGATTAGGTAACAATATATATACACTACTGATAAAAAAAATTCTTGATATTTGAAAAAGGTTTGTTAATAGCTTTGAAAGATATTCAGAATAGATATGAATACATATTTCAACAGGATAATGTACCATATGGTACGACCCGGTAGACTAAAATCTGGTTTCAAGAACACAAAAATTTTCAACAACTGGCCTGCTCAAAGTCTGGATTTGTGTTCTATCGAAAATATCTGGTACCACATCAATAGGAAAATTCACAAAACTCATGTTCGCAATATTCACGAACTTTGAACAGCGGTTGAAAAGGTTTGGAACGAAAGTAGAAAATCTAATATCGTGTATTCCAAGAAGACTGGAGGACATAATAAAAAATAAAGGAGTAAATATAAAAACTAAGATAATATATGTTATTGTTTTAATTCAAAGTTTTACGTGACCGGTTTCTTTATATTAAAACTTCGTGCCATTTTTTACCATAATCAAAAGATTTTTGAAATATTTTCCTCTGCTCACTTTTTTTTTTATCAGTAGTATACATATGAAAAACTATAGTTTCAGAATTTGTTTAAAAACATACAAAAATATAAAATTATATTTATTAAACCCCCCAAGATTTCGCTAAGCGACCCCTTCTGGGGTCGCGACCCACAGTTTAAGAAGCCGTGCCCTAGATGATTGCCCGTATGTTGTTTCGTATGGTCATCCATCTGTGCAAATTAGATTTTTGAAGTGATTTTTCGCATATATATCTAGAACGGTTCGTCGGACTGCAGAAATAATTATAAACAAATTTCATAAGATTTTATATTCTGAAGAATTTTTCAGGACAATAGAAACGTCTAGGATTTATCGTTTTTACATACTGTACGAATACCAAAAAAGTGTTGCCCGCTTTAGTCCATTTTTGATGCCTTATTTACTATTACTATGAAAACACAGTGTGTAAAATTTCAGCTCTGTACGTCGACGCGTTGTCAGGCACTGTCCAAATATATGTATACTAGCAAAGAACGAAAATTTTGTATGGCAACCTTACGAACTTGAATTTAATTTTTGTTTTAAAAAGCCCGTGTGCAAATTTTCAGCTCTCTAACTGAACGCGTTCTAGGACGGACGGACAGACGAACATGTAAAAATCGAATTAACTTTTAATTTTATGCGTGTATGTTCAATCCATTTTGCTCTAGCAGCATTATTTCTATGCGTTACAAACGGAATGACACACTTAGTATACACTATGATTTTATTTAGGGTATATTGAACTGATAAGAATTGCCAAAACTCAACTGACTAGCGACGAAAATGACAATTGTTATATTGAGATGACATACAATTTCTTGCTATCATCAGCGTACAACCAAAATTTTTGAGGCCATTCCCTTTAACTCGTACACGAATTTGTCTGTCTGTAAATTTCTTTTTTACTACTTTCGACACTCTCGTAGACCCACTTTTCATCATCACAGCGAGCTGAAATTTGGCACACAGGTTAATGTCGCGAGACAATTGAATGTATCAAAATTTGAACCGGAAATTTCCATGGAAAACCCGGAAAATCGGGAAAATCATTTGAAAATATGGTACAAATTTGATTAGTGATAAATCCGTTTCAGGAGAAATGCAGAGTTTTCCGATTTTTCCGAAACAAAATTTCCGGAAAATTTTCCGGTAAAAAGTTTTCTAAATTATGCAGGATCAAGTTCCCTATCAACTGGCATCATTACTTTCTCTCCGACACTGGTGAAAACTTACAGAAAAAATCGAGGAAAATTCATGTAAAACGCCTTTCCGGAGTTTTCAGACCAAGGAAGCGTTTGAGCGTTTTGCAACCTAAGACAAAGTTGTAGAGCGAAATGACTTGCATAAAGTTGCTTTATGGAAAATTCCATGGAAAACCCGGAAAAACGGAAAATTCATCGGAAAAATTTTCATCGATATGATTAGTGATAAATCTGTTTCAGGAAAAGTGCACAATTTTCCAATTTTTCTGGAATTTCCGGAATTTTCTGACTTTTCCGGAAAATTTTCCGACAAAAAGTTTTATAAGCTATGCGTAATAATTTTTTTCCCGTCCTACTGGCATCAATACTTTCTCTGCAACAATCATGAAAACTTGCATGAAAAATCGAGGAAAATTCATATAAATTTTTAAAAAAAATTTCATAGTAATAGGAAAAGTCTGTGGAAAACATGAAAAATCGGGAAAATTCAGTAAATCAGTGTGTTTTCAGCCGTTACAAAATTGTTTTAAAATATCTCCATGCAGCACGTAATAACAATTTAGTTAACGTGAAAAAGGCAGAAAATAAGATAAGTAAAAAACGAGTTTTCAAACAAAACTGAGGACAAGCCGCATGAAAAAGTAGAAAATAAACTTTTCTTCACAAACAGAGGTGGACTCAGATTTTATTCGCTGACAATCACCGATATATTTCAGTATGATCAATCAGAGGTAATAAGTGATTTGATTCATGAAGAGAAAGAGTATTCAAGAGAAATGTCCCAATCAAAAAATCTGAGTCCACCTTTGTGTGTGAAGAAAAGTTTGTTTTCTACTTTTTCATGCGGCTTGTCCTCAGTTTTGTTTGAAAACTCGTTTTTACTTATTTTATTGAAGCCTTATTTAATATAACTATGAAAACACAGTGTGCAAAATTTCAGCTCTCTACGTCGACGCGTTGTCAGGCACTGTCCAAATATATGTATACTAGCAAAGAACGAAAATTTTGTATGGCACCCTACGAACTTGAATTTACTTTTTTTTTTTTTAAAGGTCCGTGTGCAAATTTTCAGTTCTCTAACTGAACGCGTTCTGGGACGGACAGACGGACATGTAAAAATCGAAATAACTTTTAATTTTATGTATGGATGTTCAATCCATTTTGCTGTAGCAGCATTATTTCTATGCGTTACAAATGGAATGACACACTTCACTATGATTTCATTTAGGGTATAAAAATTGAAAAGAACCACCTCCTTCTGGATTCGTTATTGAACTGGCCACAACTCAACTGACTAACGACAAAAATGACAATTGTTATATTGAAATGACATACAATTTCTTGCTATCATTAGCGTCCAACCCAAATTTTTATTAATTAAAAATTTAAAATTTGAAGAAATGTTAATAATTTTTTCTCAGTCATATTTTATGAATTATCCTATGACTTCTGAATGATGAATCACCCTATAACTTCTGAACGATGATGACTATTTAAAATTTCCGACGTATGTATATCATTTTTGGTGCTTTCTATTCTTCCAAAAAATTTTCTCCTCCTTCCCCCCTATTTCAAAGTTTTGGCTGAACAATTTTATCTGAGTTTCTTTTTCTTCTAGAAAACGTGGTGTAACTTGTTTCGGAGGTGATTCATAGAATATACTGGAAAAATCGTTAACCAGTCTTAACTATGCATTTTACAACCCATATAACTTCCTGCAATTGTTCAAAATCGATACTGATTACCCTGTTATTATACTCTGTGCCTAATTGAATCAACAGCCATAGCCATAGTCAATTTCATTAAGTAGGTAAGAGTTACTTGACTGGCTGACTTCACACCCATTATATTGTATTTTGTCATTGGAGATTGCAAAACGAAGGCGTAATTTTTGTTATACGCCTAAAACTCGTTGTTGTCAATGCACCTCAATTACCTATAGGTAAGTAAATAACTATACCTACATATGTAGGTACATAACCCGACCTCAATTAATAAATAATGTTTTTCTTTTCTTTTTTCTTTCTAACCACACCCTTATTAGCACAAATTAATAAAAACATATTGGTTGAGTTTCTTCTCAATAAGATCAATCTTATACTATTATAATTCCTCGCCTCATGCATGCAACGTACAATAGACAGTTGAGTTCAATCAAGCGAACAAAGTATCCATTTCTCCCTCAATCTTTATTTCCCCTAGGATAAGACACACTATATACATGCTAGACATACTATGGGTATGGGATACCCTTTCAGACACTCGACGAATCCAGCATGAAATGTGAAGATTTAAGACTTATGAAAGATGAACCCGACTTTCTCGTATATGCGGTCAGAACTACACATAATTCCGTGTGACATCCCCATGTATGTTCAGATTGTTGTTATTTTTTGCTCTTTGTTCGGCGGTCTTGTGGTGGTCTACCCAAATTCAATTTTGAAGTGATGGCGAATGTCAAATGTCACTTGTTACGAATTTTTTTTTTATCTTATTAAAATCATCCATCCGAAATGATAGAATTTGTAAGAATATTGAAATAAATGTCTTCTAAAATTCCAGAATAGTTGAACACATATGGATGGATGGGGTTCCTCTTCCTTCTTATCACAGAATGCTGTATAAAAGACATAAATATTCACCTTAGGGCACTGTACTCCCGGAAGTCCAAATTCCAGACTTAGTCGATGGTGGAAGTACCTACATATACATATCCAAAACGTGTTTGATAAAAGGGTTGTTGGGGCAGAGAGGGGTGAATCATGGCACTTTTGGTAGTTCATGCTTAGTTGTTGGCTGCAATAGTTAAATCCTTTTTTTTTTGTGCTTTTACTCTTTTCTGGTTAGACTTTTGCCTCCAGTTGTCGCATCTTGTTTACTGCTTGTTTGTCAAAGACAGAAAGCAAACGACTTCGATTCTCTGCGCTACCAACAATAGCAACAACACGAAAAACAAAACAACGACGACATGGAAGAATATGGAGGAGTCTGATATCAGAATGGGACTACTATGTGGAGGAAGGGTTTATAATAGCGAGCTGTGGACAGTGATGGATTTTTCCCTTCGATTCAGCCACAGCAGGCATTACTGCATCTCTTTTTGGGCGTGGCAAAGTTTCAAGGAATTGAGTTGGAAAATTGATCTGGATCTGCTGTGGATTCTTTCTTTTTATCGTTTTATACTTATTCGAGTTTTATAGTTGTGCACAACCAGTAATAAATTTTTTTCTTCTTCTTGTTTTGCTTGTGCTATTTCTAGTGTTGGCTTTCCTCTGCATATATAGTAAAGTGCATACCCCGTAAATATCTTCTTGGAACATATTCAGTTATTGGCTACAATTCCTTTGGGGAATTTTTCTTAGTCTCTTGAATTGAAGTTGAATTTAATAGTTTTTCGTCGGTACCTATATATATTGCTTTTCATATGTAGTTTTCCCTTGTTAGTAGTATATTGCTATAGTCGTTTTTGATGTAACTTTTTCGGAAATAATTTTAATTATAATTTAATTTTAATTTAATTTAAAATCTTCCAAAATATTAGTATCAACTGAAGTCAATGTCTTTTTGTGGTTAGTAGCAAATTTTGGAGCAAAAAAAAAAAATTTTTTTTTTCTTTTTTAGTTATTTTTTTTTTGCTGCAAACGGTACTGACAGTGATCACCAAAATTGTTCATTAAAATTATGTAATCATGTAAATGTAAGTATTTTAGTCGTCAAATGGTCTTTTGTTGGGTCTTGTTACAAAAATTGAAATGGAATGTGTAACTACTGCGAATATCAACAAAGGAGGATGTCCAAAAAAATTCACTCCGCAGTCTTTCAGAGAATTGTAAACATGTAAATTGTATCTGCTCTAGCCTTAAACAATGCGTTAGAAGTGAATATGGTAATTGCAGAAGCTCCACAAATAAATGTTTCCAATGATATAGCTTGAAGGTGTTTAAATGGACAATAACCAAAGAATCTATCAGGTAAAGCGTTTAAGGTTTACAAATGAGTATGCATTACTCTAGAGTCGGAGCGTATCAATGTAATCGTTCAATGGTTCTCCTATCTCCTGCAATAAAAATATGAATACCTCTAAAATGTAATCCCGTGATTGCGACCTCGTACCTATCTAGTTTGATGAGATATTAGGACTTCGGTATGTGATATCTATGTATACATAAGTGTTCAAAGATAAAGTCTGGCTGTTTGCCTACTTGTCCACTGGTCCATCCCAACATGGGAACAAGTTGACTTAGCGAACTGAAATTGTGTATTCAATAATTTTATAAAAGAAAAATATTTTAACGCTCGTAGATTGGCGAAATTGAGCAGCTATAAAAAAATTATTTTTCACTGCATAATTGAATAAAGGAAAGCCCGGGGTATAATGACAAACGGACCATAGTGACGAATGCATATTATCTGTAATCAGCTTTATTCTAAATTCACGCTATGATACCCAGAATGCGGGGTTAAGTATTGTCAACACATATACATAGTAAACATTTTTTTCACATTAGTTTACATGTTTGAAGGTAGATGGCGCTGCTGGGGAATATTGCTATTACCATTATACATATACTGTTAGCTCTCAAATGACAGTACACAAGAGTTTTGAATGAGTTCGTAGTCTAGTTTTGAATTGATAGTCATTTGGGTTATTTGTTTGGTATTTTACGCTACAATGGAAAAGGAGCAGTATCTCGATCGGTGATTCGATTGTTATTTTTGAACGCGAAAAGTTGAGAAGAAATAAAAGCGAAGTTAGATGCACTTTATCGGAACCTTTCGCCATTCCGTGACAACAACTAGATATTGGTTTAATGAATTTAAACGTGGCCGCAAGTCTGTTTTTGATAAGGAGCGCCCACGCCGTCCATCAGACGTGGTGACTGAAAATATTATGGGAAAAATCATAATATGATTCTTGCTGATGGCCGGATTGAAAGTGCGTGAAGTAGGGGAGGCCGTCGGCGTTTCTTACCGGGTTGAAGAAATTGTCGGCCCGATGGATGTCGCGATTGTTCACGTTTAACAATAAACGGATACGGCTGCAAACTTCGAAGCAATATTTGGATCTCTTAAAGCGAGATCCGCAGGAGCTCTTGCGTCGGGTCGTAACAGTGGATGAAACCTGGATTCACCCTTATACGCCAAAAACCAAGCAGCAGCCAAAACAATGGACATTTCCAGGCGAATATGCTTTGAAAATTAGAAAGGTGTTTCCTTTGGTTATGGCTACAATTTTCTGGGATTTCAAACGAATAATTCACGTCGACTTTCTGGAGAAAAGAAGAACGATAATAGGGGAGTACTACTGTTAGTTATTGAATAGATTTGACCAAAAATTGAAGAGACTAGTCCGCATTTGGTTAAGAAAAGAGTGTTGCTACACCATGACAATGCACCAGCTCACTCAGCCGGAATCGTTGCGGCCAAACTGCATGAACTGCGTTACGAACTGCTCCCATATCCACCGTACTCACCAGACCTGGCTTCCTGTGATATTTTCTCCCAACATGAAAACGTGGCTCACAAGAAAAAAGTTCAGTTTAAATAAGGAGATGATCGGTGAAACAGAAGCCTATTTTGATGCGTTTGAAAAATCGTAAGTTTAAATAAATGGCCGGAACGTTGCGAAAAGGTGACTTCGTTGAAAACAAAATTTGCCAAATGTTTGTGTTTTCATTACTAACACGGGTTAATATTGTCAACATTTTTCACATTAGTCTCAAAAGTTTTAAAATTTCCAAATATTGTGTTTGTGGAAATATTTATGTGTTTTGAATTGAATGGTGAGTAAGATTAGTATATTTATAGTATGCAGTTTGTCGGGATGATGATAGATTTCATTCGATAAATTTTGCATAACATATCAGATAAAGACTTATGTGTGCTGGTGCATAATAAAAATTTCTTTGCGAGGCATAATGACTAACATTTTACGGGGCATAATCATTTTTCGATTTTCACATTCTGGTAGGCTCGACGGAGATCGGATTCAGAAGACATAATTTTATATTAAAAGAAAATTATTTGTCAAGGAAAAAGAATCCAACAATTAGTGTGTTTAGCATTTCGCAAATTGTAAATTTGTCGATTTTTTCGGACGTTGGTTGCTCAAAAACCGAGAAATCGGCATTTTGTAAAAACAATTTTTTTTTTAGTTCTATGAAAATAAAAGGAATTTTGGAATGTCAACCTATTTATTCTAAAACTTCCGAAATCCAGGATTATTTTAAAGGTAAAATATAAGATGTTTTCAGTTTGCATTTTGCGAATTCGAAACTCGAGGTGTTCCTTATTTTAGAACGTATACTTTATTGTAAAAACAATATTCCTGCAACGCTCATTATGGTCTGATGAAAAAGATGTTATTTCATTTATTAAATATACTTAATTCGATATTATACACCGAACTCTTTGTTAATTAGGTCAACAACGCACTTCATAAGGATGCTAGACGGTAATTATCTGTATCACATTTTGTCCCTACTTGGTATTGGTATACTTAAAGCTTCAAGAAATCGATTCAGGAATTTAAGAAAAATCTAGAAAGAAATCGTTCGTCATTTCCCCTACTGCTTAAAAACGTTTTGAGCTAGAGTGGTGAAATTTTGGTCACGTCGCTCTAATAATGATTGTAGATCTAAAATCGATAAAGGGTTGAAATGGAGAAGGATTGCCATATAAAAGTTTCTAGATTTGCAGATTTTGCACGTTTAATGGAAAAAAAAGATCAGTTCCAGATGTTTTTTAAATTACTGAAAACTTCTTCGAAATGTAAAAGCCTATGAACTTAGTTATAACTATTTTTATTAGGTATACACACGACGAACCGTTCCAGAAAGAAATGTAAAAAACACCTTAACGACCTGTCGTCAAAATTGATCTTAGAATAATTCCAGCTTCTTTTAAAGTATTTTATTATGATTTTCTCGGAGAGGAGCTCAAAATAAATTTCACATGTTTTTTTTCATGACTTTTACCATTATAAATCAATGAAGCTTGAAATCTATTTGCTTACACCATGAACTTTTAAAGTTCCCATGATGTGTGTATTGCCAAATAAAGTCCTTGATCAAATTATTATAAACACTTTCTGAAATCATACAATTTTGAAATAATTTAATAAAATATCAATCTAAATGTTACTACATAATCGGTACATAATCGGTATTCATGGTTTTAATGCTCTGAAATGACTTAGTAACACTCACTGCTAATTTCCTTTACTATATGAAGTTGCATATTAGAACTTAGTGATCCCACCGAGTGAGGCAAAAGGAGTAGTAGAAACGACAAAAAATACTAGTAAATTTGAAAAAAAAGGAGCATATGTACATATATGTTCATTTTTCTATAGTTTTATTTTGAACTTACGTATAGTTAATTTCATCATATACTTTTGTTCAAATGGTTATTGTTTTCTTAGTTTTTGTCAAATTCAACTCAGTGTAAAGCCTTTCTGCGCAAACATTACTATGTGGGATGGCAATGTACACAATTTTAACATAAAATCAGCGAAATAATTAAACTTGTTTTCTTCTAACACGTTTTTTGGTTTTCGTAAATTAACGAAAAATTAACAATTATATCTTCATCATAGTATTTGGAAATAATTGTTTATTGGCTCTGAGGGGCGTCTTTGGACATGCAAAAAGGCACCTCTCAGCTAAGAACAGCCTTTGGGAGGATAGAATTAAAAAGGCCTACGGGGAAAATACCCCGAGGCTGAGACAAACGAAGAAGCGTGTAAAGTATTCGCAACAGAGGACAAAAGCATTCCTCATACTCAGCAGAAAGGAGTTAAGGCTCGTAACGGACCCATTTGCTGAGCACTGCCCACTTAGATATCATCTTAAAAAGATGGATAAGGTCGATGGAAGACGAGGAAACCATTGAACATTTCCTGTGTGTGACTGAAGCTCTGTGCCATATAAGCCTAAGACATCTAGGAAAGGCATTCCCACTGCCAGAAGATGTCGCAAAGATGGCCCCCAAGAACGTTATAGGCTTTATAAAAAACCTGAATTTCGAATGGGCGCCCTAGAGCATTTAGGGGTAATATAAAAAAAACTATAGGTCGCGGCGACTAGATGAGAGGCGGGAACTCTGTCGGCATCTCCCCACAAATAATAATAATCATCGCTCTGGGAAGATCGATTTCATCCATTCCACGTTTCATACAACCTTAGGCCCGACACCTCCAGACATGCAAGATGTCTTAAACGATGCCTTATGATACTCTGAACATATTTTATTGCCAATGTTTATTTAAATTAAGCGGGGGAAAGCTTTGGCGCACGAATATAGCTTGAGCGACTTTCTTGTGTGAAAAAATAGACTTTTCTACTTCTCGTGATTGTGTGAAATTGGCGTGTCGTGGAAAATTACTTTCTATGAGAAAAATCTTCACTACAGAGCACTAATAATGGCCACGGAAGAAAGAACTGCAAAAATATATGCGAAATGTAGTAGCTGGGGTGTATATGACCCAAGTGCGGCAAAAACGTGCCGAGAAAGTTTTCTGAATCGGAAAAAATATACACCACCCGATAGTTCTCCGCGAAAGCCTTAATTCGATGTGCTACATGTGGTATTGGGACCACAACCCCATCCCTCTCGGCCGGGGTTCCTCCCCCATATCCTAAAAGAATGCAGAGAAAAATTTTCTTAAACGAATTGTACCTGGTAATGAGCTGAGGCAAACAGTGAAACCCGTTTTCCGATCGGACGTAACTCTACCGCGTTAGAGGTTATCAAAGGTGCGAAAAATCTAGTACCTCAGTTCGAATAAAAAAGAGGGAAATACTAAAAAAGTGAGTATTGGAATGGCCATAATAGGAGTGAGGCTATTCAAATTTCTTCTCAGGACCTAGGGAATTCGATTTTGTACTAGATTTTCCAAAATGTACTAGATCAAACTTTGTCCCCCCCCTCCACCCAGCTTTCTCCTACTAGATATAAATACACACTGTTAATAAAAAATGTTCAAAGTATCATCGTTTAAGCCATGACTGGCGGTGTCGGGCCTAAAATGGGCATTCCCTTTTTCGGATTATATGATTCATACATGATTCACAGAATCATCAGAAAATTTCAAGTGACACCTTTCAGGAAATAGTTTAACTGTACAACTTCAGTAGCAATCCTAGTGCATATCTATGAATACTATATAGTACAACGTATGCTTAACCATTATGTTTTAGGTTATACCTTATATCGTACATACAATGTAGATGATTCTCCTTTTACAACTACCTATTTTTTATGCTATCAACTATCTAGGTATCTTCTGCTATGCCCATCCAATCTGGGTATGGATTTGCTTGAGCTTATCAGATATTTATAATCTCATTTATAGAAAATTGTACACCATTAGGTACTATACAAGACCAAATCTAAACCCAGATTAAAAAGGACCAGAGAGAATCACCTTGTTTCAAATCTGAATTTTAGATTTTCCTGGATGTCGCATTTTATATTTGTTCCAATTTACTATGGTGTCCCTTAACAGTGAATTTCTCCAGAGATAAAGGGATAGGAACTATAAACCTAGTACATATATATGTACATAATGTACAATTATATAGGTACATAAAAGGATAATAAAAGACACAAATGACATAAGATAACCAGAAAGTAAAATGTCGTTTTCTTTTCTTTAAATCGAAAACAGTCCTTCTTAATCAAACAAACCTCAAATTCAATTCCCTCATTAATCAAGTGGAAACTATCCGAAGCGCTTACGTTTCTAGTGAATAAATAAATAAGTTACACAAGCTGAAAGCGTACAAATTGATTTCATTGGAAAACAACTTCCTTTTTCCCAACTACTACTATTACTACTATTACTAATACTCTGCAACACACAAGTATAACTATAGATTCATTCATACATATTTACCTGCTGCTGTTGACCGGAAGACAAATGGCACAACCTTTTCACAGTGACTGCAAACTATACCCGCAATCGAGTGGAACAATCGGCTGAGACATGAGAAAAGACTGCACGAAGAATAATTGCATCCTTCAAATTGAATGACACCTTTCATTAGGTAAGTGAGCTTAGATCCTTTTGGATGAATAGAGAATAAGCATGCATAAGAGAGTATTCCCATCATTCAATAGCAGATTCAAGGCAATTTATAACTGCGTCATGTCATAGACAACAGCTCTATATACTTACATACATATAATAATATGATGGAGAAAAACCGAACGATCGACCGCCGATCTTCTATAAGAGCCTCTCTGTCCTCTTGTTACGTGATATAGACCTCGTTTTCAAACGATTCCTCAACGCAATTCTCATTTATCCATTTACTGTTTTGCGGCTGCATCCTTATAGATAGATTCTGATGCTACTGCACCATTGTTGTTGTTTTTGTTTTATTGCAGCACAGCCAATATAATAGAATGGAACATCTCAGGACTGCATTGCACTGATATAGATAGCGACCAATAAAAAGATGAGCTTGGTAATAAAAGTGAGGCATCAAACTTTACACAACAATAAATTCCAAAAGTTTCTTGGGGTAGTATAGCATCCTGTGGGGAGTGTTTTATTGAGTGAACTTAAGTTTGGGTGTTCAGGGCTTGGATATCAGTCTCAGTCGTTGAGCAGTCATTAGTCAGTAATATAGTTTATGACTGTTATAATCGCTAACAATAAAAGAAAATTTTCAACTTCTATATAGGTACATAACTATATGAAATACGTTTAAAGCTTTCGCTGCTGCTACATAGCATTGCCGTCGCTCTGTTTTATTTTACCCATACCTAAAGGCTTTCCTGTTTTTGTTTTGATTAAAGAGGGTTTTATTGCAGAGCTAGAATAGGAGCCGCCAACTCCCTATTTCTGCTGCAGTTCTCTGACAGATATTAATCACTTTTGATTAGGTGTATTATGTTATGTTATGCTATGCAGCATTCCAATTTAGTGTCAGCTCCAAGCTAATTTTTATTACCACCACGGTTCTAATCGAAGTTGTGGCTACTTGTCGTCAGAGACTCAGTCTAATGTGACTTCTATGGATTTTATGTAGCACTTGATTTTTATCTCATACTTTATACTCGTTCGTTGTTTTACTGCTTTTTCATTATTCTATGAAGTTATTTTCAACGGTTTCTTCACGGATTGGCAGTTTTACAACAACCGTAAAAAGAGACTGCAAAGGCACGTGGAATTCATGAT
Source organism: Dioctria linearis (assembly GCA_963930735.1). Classification (NCBI taxonomy): domain Eukaryota; kingdom Metazoa; phylum Arthropoda; class Insecta; order Diptera; family Asilidae; genus Dioctria; species Dioctria linearis. The sequence continues at coordinate 167,077,074 of OZ005743.1, read as the reverse complement.
TTTGGTTAACTGTTAACAACGTGACATTCTAAATAAATTGCTTAAGAGTTTCTTAAAAGAAATTGATGTTCTTTGCTAATGATTGTTATACAAATGATTTTTTTTTCTAAAAAAATTGATTATTTTTTCAACCAGCTTTCAATATTTATTAATTCTTGCAGGTAATCGAGGAAGGAGGGCAGATTTGAATGAATCCCTTATACATAATGAATATGCGTTCAAAGAAGAAATTTTATTTTTATTTTTTTTTTTATTTTCCCGTCCACGATAATGGAAACCAAAAAGGGAGTCGTTTTAAGGCAGAACGCCAAAAATACTTCTAAGAACCTTTCCTGAACCTAATTCTCCTAAATTATCCTAATGGAATAAAATATAAAAGTTGTTAAATAATTACTTTAGATTTTCCTTTATAAAAACCAAAAGTAGTATTTCCTCTTGTTAATGATGGCTTAAGTCGTTAATTTAAATCAGGGACCGATCCAGTTATGACTTTTTACGAAAAAAGCCAACTTTACACCTGTTATTCCTGACCGATAATAATTTGAAGCTAAAAAAACCAAGCTGGAAAGGCTTTTTATTTTATCTGGCAAAAATATAAAGCCAGCTTGGCTTTTTATTTTATCTGGCAAAAATATAAAGCCAGCTTGGCTTTCTATTTTTTCTGGCAAGTAATAAAAAGCCAGCTGGGCTTTCTATTTTTTCGAGCTGGAAGTAACAGGTTTTGAAGCTGGTTATTTTTTTGAGGAAGTATAAAAAGCCAAGCTGGTTTCTTACTTTTCCTAGCCGAGTATCAAAAAAGAATTCATAGCTGATCCGGACCCTGAAAATAAGAAACTAGCTTGGCTTTCCGGCTTCGAAACCTGTTACTTCCAGCTCGAAAAAATAAAAAATTCAAGCTGGCTTTTTATTTTTACCAGATAAAATAGAAAGCCCAGCTGGCTTTTTTATTATTGCCAGAAAAAATAGAAAGCCCAGCTGGCTTTTTATTTTTGATAGAAAAAATAGAAAGCCCAGCTGGCTTTTTATTTTTGATAGAAAAAATAAAAAGCCAATTTGGTTTTATATTTTTGCCAGATAAAATGAAAAGACAAGCTGGCTTTTTAATTTTGCTAGATAAAATAAAAAGCCTTTCCAGCTTGGTTTGTTTAGCTTTTTTTTAATAGAAAGTTAAGTTTTCAAAAGGTTTGCAGGAATCGAAACGGGTTTCACGGTACATCTTTTGGTATATTCCACACAATTCCACGATCATGATTTATCCCAGCTTTTTTGTTTAAAGTTTTCAAAATACCAGTTATTTTCGGTCCCTGATTTAAATACATCTTTAATTTTGTGTAGTTTTAAAAATCATCGGTCCTTTTTATTTAACCAAAAACCAGATGAAAAAAGTGCGGTGATTGGAGAAGTACCATCAATGAAAAGTGGCCAAATCTTAATTTTAGTTAGAACCAACGTAAAAAATCTTAGAATCAAGATACCCATTTGATATAGATAATGAAGAGAACAGGCCCAGTATGGGTACCTTGAGGCATACAGAAAGTATTGTTAATTATGCGTGAAATCTCTTTGCGTAAGAGAACATGTGAGTATGGAATTCACAAAGAAATTGAAAGATCCTGACAGTGGCATTACCTACTTTTTAAGTCGTGTGAAAATGCAGTCAATTTTCTTTTCAGCTTTAATATAGATATGCAGAAGTTTTATAATTTCAGCAAGTTTCTTATAGCCGATTTACCCTTCATAAATCCATATTCTGGAAAGAAAACAAGAAGGGCTTACAGTACAGCTATAAAGCTACGGTTGGTAAGAGAATGCGTGTCCGCTATTCACTGCGCAATTGCATTTAGTGTGATTTTCTAAAATTGCGTTTTTTTTTTAATAAAAACAGGGAACAGGAGAAACCCATCCCAAGCACGGAGGCCATAGCGGTCCATTGTACTATCCTGAATCCCATTCACCAAAAACCTTCCTGTCCTCTTAATGAAGCGCATCAGGTCTTGGTGAGGAAGGTTTTTCAGCTCATCCACAGATAGAAGGGCAGACCCTAAAGTATCCAGTCTGCCCCGGGCGAAGGCCGGACACTCACACAAAAAGTGTTCAGTTGTCTCAGGCTCTCCCTCCAGGCGACTTAAGACTTCTAAGACCAAGGCTGGGAAATTCCGGTAAAAAAAACAATATGTATGTAGATTTGCAATCTGTAATTCGAAACATCACATTTATTACCATAGCGACGTTAATTGTGAGTTATTTGTATTGGAGCAGCGTATAGGATTCTCTCGCTATTGGGGAAACCATTTGGTGAATAGAGACTCTTATTTTGGTGCCAAAATAGGGTAATCATTTTGTCTATATCTTTTGGGGTCTACCAATAGATGGCGTTCATTGGCTTGAATTTTACTGATGTGACTGTGAATATTATTGTGTTGGTGTTTTTTCCGGTGAATCTTTAGGAGTGCTAAGAATGCGGTTGATGTTTATGTATCGATGAAAGCTTTTGAACATAAATAGTTACGCAGTATAAGTAAAGTTCAAAGTTAAAAAACGCGAACCCTCCTCTAGGTGAATAGAGTATTTTAAATATGAAAACATCCACATCTATACCGTTTTGTCAAGTACAAATCAAATACCATTTGTATATTTTTATTCTTCTCTCAAACATAAGAACATCCATGCCTATCTCATCCTGCCTGTATATGCCGTACAATATTCCATATTCCATATTTAGTTTTTTGCATAATAACGTCTACACAGTTTAGGATTGATGAATTGATGCTGGATTCATATATCTTGTGTATTACCATAGAGATTAGGTTCCTTGTCTCATATTATTTGCTCTTCAAAAGTGGAACCTTTTGTATTTTTGATTTTGGGTGTGTATAACTTTCATTTTAATTCCGTAGTATTCGACCTTATCAGCAAGTTCGAATTTTTTCCCCGTTTATTTCTAAGAACTATAAGCCAATAAAAGTTGATTTGTGTAAAGCACTTTACAGGTCTTATTTGAATTTACAAATGAAATGAGCTTTTCATTCTACAAGTCCTCGACGTCTATCGTGACACAAGCTTAAATTTAGCATAGAGATATGGACCCAGTCCAACCGAATATAACCTAGAACACTAAAAACTGAGTTGGTTGATATTGCTCATTTCACACTTTGGTCAAATTTATGTTAAACATTTGTTCATTTGATGACTTCATCTTCTGTCTAACCTCTAAAGTAGGTATGCTAGAGAACTAGTTTTTCTTTTGCGGTTTTCATTTCACTTAACAGAAATATCCTTGAAATGGTGTGTGTATACTATCTACTACTGCCGTTGACCATAACATTTTGTTTCACCACCATGAATCTTTTTTACCTAATCCTAAACCATCGTGTAGACCTCTGACTAACCTTGCCCTGATTATGTTCTTATAACTATATTAATGTGACCCTTTTAGTCGCGTGTTATGGCATGCATGGCATATACCTACTATACGAAGTATTCTGTCGTCCCCATATAAAGGGAGAGAATTATCGTATTAAACAATCCTCCCAAATAAACCGCAACAGCCATCAAAACATTTCTTTTTCTGTTAAACATTATCGGAGTGAAAACCACTTAAAAATGTCGAAACACTGTAACAATTTTGATATATGTATGTACATACATATGTCTGGGAACTCGTGCTGTGGTACCATGTTGTTTCGTGTTGTCGCATTAACATGGGGCAAACGTATGGGTTTGGTTTCAATTTGCAAGTCACCCCCGTTCACTCTTGAGTCACAAAATATACAAAGCTTCTTTAAAATCGATAAAATTTCACATTTCAGCGACATTTTCTTTGCGTGCGTGTCACAAGCTCATATACACAAATTTTCACATTCGTTGAATATATTACGCGCGCCGCCTTGAGATTCAATAGGAGCATGGAAATATAGCATCTTTTCCCAACTTTCGAAATGTACACACCTAAATTTTTCGGGTGTCACATTTACATAATGTCAATTTACGGAAATTATCTATGGCGGCATTGATAAATTCTTTTGAGTTTTATCACCATATCCCAGATCTTTTTATCTCTCTTTCTACATACGCATCCTACTTCGAAATAGACCGTCGTTTTTGACAAACCATCAGCATCCCAGTAGCCAAGGACTTGTGAAATTTGTTTTTATGGTTGAACTATTTGCCGACGACAAGAAAACCCTTTAACTGCTTGCTCCCACAATATTATTGTTCATAGTTCGATTTTATATTTCGCAGTTCAGTGAACAAATAAAAAAATTCCATGGACAAGGATGCAATGATGATATGAATGTATGTATACGTTACGTTCCTATATATGTTTGCCCGATTGCATTGTACGGCAAGGAGGATTATGGCGATGATATTAGCTTGTGGGCATCCTACCCTTTAACAATCAAACTTTCCGGCCTAGAATTAATATAGCTTGAATGGAGGAGGGAGGAGGGCGTATGTTTGATAGATTTTTTTTTTTTTGTTATTAAACTTTTATTAAAGCGCAAGTTAGGAAAATGAGTGAATCTAAGGCTATTAGAGTTGGTAGTTTTGGCATGGATTACAAAAGTTCTATACGGTTAGTGAGGAGTCTAATCTCTTTGTGGTTTGCACATTTTTCGATGTCTAAAGGCAAAATTAAAAATTTTCGTAGAGGATTTTTGTGTGTGTATGTTGTGTGTATATAGTTAGTTTGTTGCATGAAATGAGATACACGCTGCACTCGAGTTTTCAATATGAGAAAAATCACTTCGACTTCATATATACATATGTATATAGATAGATCTCTTCATTGGACGTTATTCGTTGCATTCCGGTTGCAACTTATGAGTATACCAAATAAATCGATTTTGATATCGAAAGTTCGAAAAAGGCAATAATAAAACAATAGTAAAACTTTTGAATTCTTCTCATTTAATTGTTTTATGGAATTTTTTTATATGAGTTACTTAAAATATATAAATTTGGCACCAGTTTATTAATCAGACCTTGTTAACCAACCAACTCGATGCATTTCATGAAATGGAATTGGAATTTTTAGAATAAAGTTAAGTGTAGTGGCACAACACCTCCTGTTGGAAGCATAAAGCCAGCCGCCGAGAGAAGAGCACACTACTGATCAGCAGCTTAGTAGTGTCCCGTGATGGTAGCGTGATCATAGAAGGGAGTATTTTACACCCGACGCCATCAGCCAACCTGCCTATAAATAGCCGGCAGCCAGTAGTAAAATCACTCAGTCGATCACCGAGCATCGAAGCAGACACAAGTCGAAATTACAGTCACCGTTCAGGAAAATATCCGACCGCGACAAGACAACTCCAGAGTGAACAGAGTTGACCCCCACCAGTGGATTAGCTATAACAGTCAGTCAGCACCGAAAGATTGGTCAGTTGCCTCCCAGCAGCTCGACCAGACGCATCTCCGGTTCAAATCCTATCCACAAGTCGTGTTGACTAGTTCAACGGCAAGCGCACGTTAATCGTGCTGGCCTGAGAATTAGTAAGCGCACGCACACCGTCCCGTACTCCCGTGTAGGCTACTCTGCCGATAAGCGCACGTTAATCGTGTTGATCAGGTCAGAAGAGTAGCGAGCGCACGAATATAAATTCCGTCCCCGTACCGTGTTGGCTACTCTGATGACGAAGCGCACGTTCATCGTATTGGTCAGAAGAGTTGTAAGCGCACACATACATTCCGTCCCGGACCACCCCCCCCCCCCCCCCGTGTTGGCTATTCTGACGTCAAGCGCACGTCATCGTGTTGGTCAGAAGAATAGTGAGCGCACGCTCCGTCCCATATCCCCCGTGTTGGCTACTCCTAACGACAAGCGCACGTTAATCGATTTGGTCTAAGGAATAGTAAGCGCACACTCCTACCCCGCACCTACGCCGCGTAGTCATAAGTTATTGTAAGTAAGTGAGTGAATGTAGGTTAAGTAGTGTGTATTACGTAGACCGCCCGAAGCGCAGAGATAGAACAGCGCTCTAAACCTAGCAGCGTCCCTAGCATACGGCCCTGGACAATCTCCTGACTACCCGCACTCCAACAACCGATGTTACAAGCTGTCCCGAAATTTACGTTAGTTGTCGGTGTTGGTGTGGCAGCAGAACTACTCATAATATCGTTTTTTTGACGTTTCATCTGTCAAATGAAAAATGTAACGATTTCATCTTATTCTATGAAAATAGTACTGATCAAGTGCATGATTTTGCCAACGAAACAACTAAATACATATGTGATTAAATTGTTTTAGAAAGTTTGTCCGCTATCGAAATTTATGAAAGATTTAAAATAGAGTTGAAGGAATCTTCACCGTAATTTTCGAATGTATCAGAGAAGACGACAGAATTTAAACGTTGTCGTACAATATTGTCGAATAGGACTAACTACGAATACTACGCCTGAAAAGTGTTCCAACACCAAAATTCATGACATGATTTTGTCAGATCAATGATTCAAATTAGCGAAATTAGCTGAGGCTATCTATGTGCATTTCAGATAAACGAGTATTTCATTTTATATTTTTAGACAGTGTTTGAGAGGGCTAGAGAGCTAAAATTGTTTGCTCGGTGCATTCGTGACAATTGTAGATCTATTTAAGTCCATACAGTGGTTTAGATATTCTTCTACCCTACGGCCGATTTTTTGTTCGTGAATCTTTTAATTTGTAACAGCTAGGGAATACACCAACGCGGATTCCTCATGCAAGTGGAGATACAGCTAATTTTGATTTTTTTTTATCACTTCGAAAAATATTCCATCTCAGAGGGTTCTCTTCGTGGTAATTTAGACTACTGGTTAATCACGGCTCAATTTGCCATCTCAGACCTGTGTCGCTCCAACTACAAGTAGGCTTCTCTGGAACTGTAAAAATTGCTAATTGGGAAAGTTTCAATCAGTACCTCAGGGATATTAATTGTTTGGTTTGTTGTCGATTAATGCACTTAGTGAACTTAGTAACATAGGTACCTAGTAGTCTTGACATGCGTAAATGCATTTCGTATTCCTAAAGGAGATCTCAACAATAGCATAGTCGCTCTTGGTTTAACGATAAGTGTAACTAAGCAATAAGACCTAAAGAGTGTATACTATTCGCTCCTATAATTTGCTTTCATGTGCAGAACTGAAACAAATCTACAAGACTGCACGAAACATCTGTAAGTCCAATATCCACAAAAAAAAAATCTCTGTTTGATCAGAATATTAGACAAAGAATTTTGGCAAGCAGCAAAGGTTTCTGGTCTCTCGTCAAAACCATTAGGGAGAATTTCAGCAGTTCCTCTATACCTTTACTACTTAATAATAGTGAAGTGGTTGCTGACTCCCTGGATAAAGTTAATATTTTGGCTGCTAGATTTGCTTCAAATTCTTGTTTCCATCCACTTTCCACTTTTGCATCTCCCATGTGGGTGTGTTCAAGAGCCAATAGCCCAATACACATCCGTTAGAGAGATGTGTTCAAGGTCCTTAAAGGGCTTAACGTCTCCAAACCCGCAGGTCCTGATGGTTTTTTATCTCAGTACTAAACATCTGCTCAAAATATTTTACTTGTCTTATTCTAAAAGATAATTTTCCAACTGCTTGGAAACTAGTCCACGATCTGCATATTCAAAAAAAAAAAATGAGAGGATAGCGATCCTTCAAATTATTACCAATTGTAATCACTTAAATTCTTTCAAAGGTTATTGAGTCTATCATTAACTCCAAATTAATGAAGTATCTAGCAAGGAATCACTCATTAACGATCATCAATTAATATTGCTTCCGATCTGGACGCTCATCTGGAGACTTGCTAACTTTTCTTACGAAACGTTGGAACCAATTTTGATGAGTCTAAAATTATGTCCCAAGATATTTCAAAGGCCTTTGATAGAGTCTGGCATCCTACCCTTTTAGCCAAACTTAAAACATCTGTTCGCTCTCCACCTCTTCTATCATGGATTGAAATTTTTACGATCTGTACTATAGATAGCATTACATCTGAACATCGCCCCATAAACATTGGTGTGCTCCAGGGCTCTGTTCTTAATTTTCTTTTTTTTTTCCTTTTATTTCAATCTCATCTATAGCTTGGCACCCTTGACTTCGCATTAAATTTAGTTTTATTTCTACAAAAAAAATATAAATATTTTCATTTGATATTTAAAAATGATTTTATCCAAACAATTCTAAATTTTCATTTATTTTTCTTCTTCTTTTAGGTAAGTAACAACAGCTCTCTAATGGACATGAATGATTGGGCATTTATCACACTTTCCAATATTTTCGTGAGTACTATTTTTATGCATTAAAAATATAAATTTATTGCTTCATTTTCAAAATAACATCTTTTATCCAATTTGTTTTTTGATTTAATTCCGAATAATATTATTGCTAGCTTTCGATAAAACCCAATAAATATTGAGCTGAAATAATATCTAATCTGAGAATTTATATAACATCTCTTAGAAAAGTTAAAAATTGGGCACATTGATTTTACCGAACAGATATGTGTAGTGGTGTTCATATTCATAAATAGTTGTAGGAGGTACTGTAAGTGTCTGTTAATGTGAGTAAAAAAACTTGTGGCAGTGACTGTTTACTACAAATAACGAAATTCAGAGGATAGACGATAGTATCATTTATAGTTACAGATCAGACTTGATTCTTTCACTACTACTCCGGAGATAAAACGGATTTCATACTGAAATATTAGAAGGTACTGCACTGTAGTGCGGAGGACGAAAAAAAGCTCTGATCCCTACAAGAGTTCGGTTAGTTCTGAAATTTGAAAACGCTCTATACTTTGAGATCGTACCTAATATGTAAAAAGTTAAAATTTTCGACTTTGACGTACTTTCTCTTGCGCCGCCATTTTTCTAGGGTGTACTACGAATAGTTTACAAACGCCCAAATATGCTTTAGCTTTAGGCATGCAATATAAGGCTGGTGGGACTTACATTTTAACAAACAGCGGAGGAATCACCTTATAACTTCTGGACGATACATCCTGCAATTATTAGTTGTGATTTATTTGATAGTTGGTCCTGTACAAGATCGTAATGCATACTTATGTATTATGTTTTTCCCCCCTACCTTGTTTCGATGTAAACAAAATCGAAAATTTAACTCCGATGTTTTGCATTTAACTTTTACTATTCTTTTCAATAAACATCAACATCATCAACACTAGTTTTTTATATCGTACTCAGAAAGCACAATCCCTTTCCAGATAAAATGACCTATCATACTACCTACCCACAATGCAACTCTTTCCCCGTTTTTTTTAACCTACCTGAATGTGCTTAAGGATTCAGCAAAAATGACCTTAAAAATTAATTCATAGATGAAAATCGCCCCTTAAGAATTAATTAGCATTTTTTGTTGAATACCTACACATATACATGCCTTCATGCAAGGTAAAAAAAAAAAAAAAAGAAATCCAAAAAGGGTTGAATTTTGGGTATACTCTGCATAGATAATTTTACCCTAAAGACTCGATTTGAAAACTTCTGTTGAAGACCGGTTTTATAGAAAATGAAAAAAAAAATAGCTGAAATTTCAACCTTTTGTGGAGGAGGGAAAAATATTAATTGACACTGAACAGTTATATCATAGATGGAAATTAGAGTTTTAATAGCTGAAAGGGAATTCTTGTATCGTAAATATAAAAGGCTCAAAACTGATACTGCAAAACAGATGTATCCACATGTGTGGAATCTAGTAAGATCAAAAGTTTTGCTGTGCAAAGCGACGCTACTATCATGAAAAGCTTGATCCTAACCTGTCTCCTAAACATTTCTGGGCTAATTTGTGTATGCTTCAGATAAAAGGAGACAAAGCAGTAGATGTCTGTAACATCAATGCAGATGAGTTAAATGAATACTTCATCAATGCTAGTAATACGTTATCGTCAACCAGCGGATCTTCTGTAGATAATGTTGTATCTCCAATGATAAATGATGATGGTTTTAGTTTCAGAAACGTCGACCAAAATGAAGTACTAAGAGCCCATATCCAAAATAAGATCTGATGCTACTGGTCCCGATAATCTTTCTCCCTGCTTCTTGAAGGTCTTGCTCCCGATCATATTGCCTTTCGTAACCCATATTTTCAATACCAGCCTGGCTTCTGGGTTTTTTCCTACCAAATGGAAAATAGCAACTATACTTGCTGTTGTTACCATCAGACTTCCGTCCTATCAGTCTTCTCTGCTTTTTATCGAAGGCTGTGGAAAAGCTTATGACAACACAAATGCTTTGTCATCTTGAAACTTCATGTTTCCTGTCATGCTGGCAATCTGGCTTTCGTCGTGGACATAGCTGCGAGACAGCTTTGTTAAAGGTAACTACAGATCTTCGTTTTGCACTTGATAAAGTTGAAATTTGTTTGCTGTCGCTGTTGGACTTCGCGAAGGCTTTTGACAGTGTGACTCATTCTACATTAGTAACAAAACTTTTCTCTTTGTATAACTTCTCTTCGTCAGCCATTGCAAGTATAAAGAGTTTTTTGTCTAATAGGTTCCAACAAGTAAAACTAAAGAATGATTGTTCTAAGCTTTTACCATGGGTCTGTGGAGTCCCACAAGGCTCAATTCTGGGACCATTGCTATTTAGCTTATATATAAATGATCTCCCTAGTGTTTTTAAAGATTCAAAAGTACATCTGTATGCTGACGACGTCCAAATATTCCTTAATAGACCGATTGGTTTGATCGAGGATGGGGTACAACGTATGAATGGAGATCTTCAACGAATTTACTCATGGTCAATTCGAAAATAATCTGGCACTCAATGCCAGTAAATCTTGCTGTATGTTGCAATATAGAAATGACATTGATGTAAATGATGTACCTCCGATAACTCTAAATGATTCTCCTTTACCGTATATGAGAACAGTTAGGAACCTTGGTGTCATGCTGAATGATCATATGACCTGTTGCGACTTTATCAAGGCTCTCATCAGCAAAGTCTATGGCTGTCTTCGACAGTTATGGTTAACTGCAGTTATCCATAAAAACCAGATTTAAACTTATAAAAACCTTAGTTATGGTAGTCTAATGTTTCCGTCACTGGACTCTGTATGCAGTCGCAAACTGGACGTAGCCTATAATGATTGTGTACGTTTCATCTATGGATTGCGACGCTTTGAACACATCAGTCTGTATCAGCACAAAATATTTGGATGTTCCATCCAGACTTATCGCACATACAAGAGTTTAGTCTTCATGCATAAAATTATATATACGAAAGAACCTAGGTATCTTTATGAATATTTAAACTTCCTCCGTTCTGAAAAGCACCGACAGCTTCTAATTCCTCGCTTTCTCTCTGCACTTGGGTAGCGCTCTTACTTTGTGCATGCAACAAATATCTGGAATTCTCTACCTGCGGACGACCACAGCCAGCCGATTTAGAAATAGTTTAAAAATATTTTTAAATATATCCCAATGATTATAGTTTACATGTGTGTTGCTGCTCTTATTCTTCACGGTTTCTTTACTTCCTTCCACCTCCGGCACATCCACCTCTGAAGTGTTATATTTTTGCTAATTAGTTAGTAACGAAGTCACTAAGCTTTAATTATATTTTTGTTACATTGAAACTCAATTAAAATTATTTTTGTAGTTATTAAAATCAATTGTGCAAACAAAAAAGATTGTAAGTCTTGTTGTACACGTCAACCAGTATAAATAAATTGAAAAATTGAAAATTGAAACTAGATATCGTATGCAGTACCAAAAAAGTATACAAAATTTATATGGCTGATTGGTCCATTCCACTACCCATTTCACAATCTTTTTACTCTGCTCTAGTATGCTATATATGACATCTAGTTCTTATGCTATCTATGGTTATATCTATCAAAAAAATTTAAGAAGTAATCATTATAGAGAGTATTGTTCAGAAATTATAGGGCGATTCAAAAAATGAAAGAAAAATTCTATCCTTTCATTTCCCAAAGAATGACGATTTACCCCCCACCAGTCGTAATTGTTTTTTTTTAGTCTTACCTTGACATTTCTCCCAGTATAGCTGGCTGGTTGTCCACTGCATATATATATTGTATATTAGGTGTATATAAGCCCTGTGTATTATAAATAGATTGAGTATGCTAATCGAATCCTTAAGGGGTCCTAATCAATGTTTGCTCGGATACTCCCATAAGATGTGATTTGATAAAAGTTTTTCACTCATATTTTATGAACACATCTTATAACTATACCGTGGACTATGCACCCAATGATGATAATTTCTAATAGGCTTGATAGATAATAGATGGAGCTTTACAATGCTCTTTGCTTTTTCCCCTCCTCCTTTCTTCTGCTTCGAAGTTCTGGCGAAACAAAGTCGAACTATCGGAATATTGATAAACTTTCTTGCCAAAAACATATTATCAACATTAAAATTTTCATATTGGAATTTGCATCAATAATGCAAAGATTTCTGTGTTTTTTGCATTTTTATTTAAGTTTAATTTGTTGTGCGGTATTTATAGGATGATTCATAAAATATAAAGGAATAATCTTTAGCACAAACTATTTCCCAAATAACTCCTATTTTCTCCTATTTATGGCAAGTGGGGATATCAGGACTCCTAAAAAAAACGATTTCCTTACTCCATACCTATGTTTGGAGCACCTTGTACAGTTCTCGTCTCTCTCGTTCTCTGAACACCACTGCACATATTTATGTGTAAGTATATATATCACGGCTGATAAGTGTGGATTAAAATCAATCAGTTCAGAACGATTTTGATATCATGTCTAGGGAAATTGTTGTAAACTTTTTACAGATCCTTCTTAACCCGTTTCGCTCCGCATACACTTCCCGTTGGTCGAATTTGACCAAACTTCTTGTGTTTTATATTTTTAGTATAATATATGTAAATAACCAATTATATTGACCGGGTGGTTTAGAAGATTTGATTCGTTGCGAAAACGCAACCGTGGTACAAAACGGTATAAAAACAGCATTTCACTAATTTCTCAAAACTACGTTTTAATTAATTGAAAAAGAGGGAGTGAAGTAAAAAAAACTTGTATGAAAAATAATATAAAAAAAAAACAATTTTTATTCCTCTTTGTGAAACTTTTGAGAACATTTAACGTGCAAGGGTATATCAATCCCATTCCTTGAACACGTTTCTCACATACTCGACATCGCTTTCTTTTACCATCGTCGATTTTCCATTTTTTCAAATTGATATCATTTTCGAAGTCTTTGACTTTTCTCTTGAACTTAAATGTCTAACGACGTTTTCAGTAACTCCAAATGCCTTATTTTTGTCACTATATGGGAAAAATTTAAATTAATATCCTGTGGATGATGCCAAACACCAAAGCTTATATCCAAAGTAAAAAGGTTTCACATTTATGAATATTTTGGCACTATATCGACCATGTTAGAGTCACATAGATTCATCTATCGATAGGAGGTGCGAAAATTTTCCAAACTAAACTTGAAACAATTCTTGGAAATTAGACTCTGGTAAAGCCTCACTTCATAAAATTTATCATAATCATTTATCTTATTGGGGAGATTCATATTTGAATTTATGTTGTAATGCATATTCCTCGTCATCGCGTTTCTAATTACTTTAAAATCAAAGGCAGGAGTATTAGATCAGTACAGTTTTCCCTTGGAGAGCGGTATGGTGCCCAGAAATCATCAAAATTCCAAGAAATCTTTTCTAGTATGGGAGGCTAAGGGCAAATTGGTAGCTTTTCTGAGCAGCATATATATTTTTTTAGTCTAGTATTGAACTATATACACCCTCGGTGAAAAACACTTCGAAAAGATCAAGTGGTGGAATGAAATAAGGATCGGTTGTGCTTCTCTCTTTCCTGAAACTCGTTATTGACTGAAATAGTCTTAAATTCATTACCCCCAGCTCTCTTCTCGTTACACGTTACGTGACGTCTAGCTTTTCAAATGGGAAAGGGGTATTTCGTCATCTGTATCCCAGTCGAAATGCTCTGCATTTATTTCGAGATTCTCAGCTACATCTGAAGGAATTTATACTCATCAACAACTTCTTCGCCATAATTTTCTTCCGAGATTTCCTTTTCATTGATTCCACCATATTCCTCTAGAGGTAAAATAACGATGTCAACATTAGAAACATCTTGCTTTTCATCTATTCAGGCTTTGATTTCCGTGACGGTCTCTTGAAGAGAACGGTAGTGTTTTGACATATACATAGAGAAAAAAGTTAGCGTATTGTACCACGGTTGCGTTTTCGCAACATCTAACATTCACAGTAAAATAACAGAGTTCAGCTAATGACACAAACTTGCAATTGAACTCGAAATATGCAGTGTTATTTATATTAGTGGAATATGCAGAAATTTCACTTAAACTCTGCAGTTTAACTTAATATTTTAATTATTTTTAAGCACTTGTCAAAAACACGCTGAACATACTCATATGTTTTAATTTTGTTTTGTCGTTAACCATTACTTTTGTAAAAAGTTTTTTCGCCAAAAAGTAGCAAATATGTTGCATATTCAAAAACGTGGAAAAGTACGTAACACACTTTATGTCTTTAAGTACACAGGCAGTACACATTTCATGTTGCGAAAACGCAACCGTGGGGCGAAACGGGTTAAAAGGAGACTTACAATCATCATTCTGTTCTTATGTGCATTCTTATACGATTTTTATATGATAGTGTTATTTTACATGTGCCTCTGATGCGTAATAAGCAATATTTCTCGTTAAAAGAGCAGAAAAATTCATTATGAAAAGCTTTAATTCTTGAGAAAACCTGTGCCGAATTCATGCCATAGCTCGCTGCTATGAATAGAGAATTTTTCAATCTCGGATATCAAATTTACTTTTTTTCTTTTACTTTACTTAGTTCACCTTTAAACTCCTCAAACGGTTCGAATTTATGTAGACCTAGATGGTTCCTGGTTCCGAAATGGAGAACGTTCTGAACGTTTTTTCTTCGTTATATAATTGGCGGGTATACGTCAGCAGAAAAGTTTCTGTAGTAGGTATATGTCTCGTAAGTGAAATGATCTGATTGGTCAGAAGAAATTACACGTTGATGATCGGAGAAAGTGATCCTGATGTGTAGTACGAGACTCTAACAAAGTTTATGTGAAATTTCATGCTTATATGTACGTAGGTCATTTCCATGTGACATTTACAGGTAAAATTGTGATAACAGATGTATGTTTGTTTGCTTAAATGTTTCCTAATTTTGCTTTATATCTGCTGTGTGTTTCACTGCTTAGTTATTTTTTACATGTTTGTCCATATGTTTGATTGCCGTTTTTATTTGACTGTTTGTTGGTTGTATATATGTAGTTTATTTGATATCTTAATATTATCGGTGGCAACAAATTTCGACGATGAGTGATGTGGTTTTGGTAACAAATCCCGATAGGTAATATGCCATAAAAATAAAAAAATCCGAATGAAATATGAAAAAACCAAAATTATGCTAGCAATTTGTGAGATTTTTGCTTTTAGGTTGTGTCAGACTTTCATATGTGCATAAGTTGTTTCGTTTCACTTAACTATGCTTCGTTGAGTTGATCATACTGAGGTCAATTCTACTAAATAAAATGTTGTAGAATCTGACGATTTATCGCCTCGGTTTCTCAAATGAATTATTCAAGAAATATTACGAGCTAGTGTTCTTAGTAGCCACCCTTATTAGATGGATATCATTTCATAAAAAATGAACAAGTTGGAAACACTGCAAATCCGATGATTCATTCCTAGTGAAAGTGATGTCAGGTGGAGTTGATTACTTAAAAAATCAGAACGTGTCTACGTTACTTCCCTAGTGAACGCCGTTTTAAATTGACTGATAGAAATGGCTTCTGTAAGCGCCTCGGGGTTTTGTTACAGTTGGATCAAAATTTACATGACAAAAACCCTATAAAAATTCTTGTAAGAAGTTTATTTTAAATAAAAATTAGAACGTAGTATGGTTTTCCGATGACCCAAGGTTAGGAAAACCGAAGGCATCTACAAACAATTTCGAGAAAGGAAAAAATTATGACCAATGGATTTCTCACTGCTGAATTGCTGAACAGAAACAGAAATGTTTCAGTATTATTGAAACGACGATTCGATGTTAAAGGTCAAGTATTCGTGTTGAAATTGTCGCTCTTGTCGAAATGTAATTTAGAGACTTTGAACCGGAATTAAAATCGTTATCGAACAAGTCAATAAATCCATCCGCCCCATTATCCAATAAATTCGAAAAATGCAAAAGTCACGGAAATCATGATTTTTGCTTATTATCACCGACAATTATTATGTGCTGGATAGAGCTCAATGTGGAACAACATCGTATTATCGCGCCTTCTTAAAAAAAAAAAATTTACAAAAACTGACCTGATTTGGTCGGAGGTTTGTCAGCCATTTTGTATGATAATCCCATTCCCATACCAAGAAATGTTGACCGATTATATTTGAGTAAGTACGAGTGGGAAGACTTACTTCTCTTGCCGTACAGTCCAGACATGATTTCACCACACTTCGAAATATTCTGCAGCGGTTACCCGGAGATATCCGAGAACCGAACAAAAGTGGTATACTCACTTGAATAGGAGGAAATCTCTGAAACGTTGGGACTCGATCATTGAGAAGCAGGAAAATCATTGGTATATAAGTGAAGGGATATTGTTTAAAATGAAATATGCAGTTAAAATAAAAAAAAAATATAGTGAATTTTTTATTTCTGTGACAATTGGAACTTATTCCCATAATATGCGTTAGTCTTATGTGCCCAAGGGATTCCCAGCCGCAGAAACATGGTATGTCAGGAAATAATAAACTTATTGTGAACCTTACTTGCTCACACAGAGCAATGTTTTTCTCTGCATTGCGAATATACGTCATAAATATCTTCGCTTTTCTTGGCCCTATAGAATGTCTGATTTTGTTTTCCCAATATGTGATTTGTTCCGAAAGTTGGTTTTTTTCTTTTTATATGATCACAGAAAAAATTACCCTTACCCTTGAAAGGCAGTCTGCCATACCATTACTATAAATACTTTTTCATTCTGCACTAAAATCAGCTGGCTTCTTAAAGACAATGAGACAATTCCAAATCAGTATAGAGACTCAAGTGTAGACTTAGTTTAAGAAGATAGGCAAATTCGACAGTGAACTCTGTCGACTGCGAGGATAAAGATGAAATCTGGATGCATGTTATATGTGAGTATTCAGTGCTTACAAGCCTAAGGCTACACCACATCACTGGAGGAACACTTATCTCTCCAAATAAGGCCTGCATTCTGAGCAAAAATCGGGCTCGTTAAAAGACTCGATTTTGCTTAACCACCCTAGGGCAACGCACAATAGATCAACTCTGGTCGCGTATTCTTTTTTAGGTTGTAGTAGGCCTCTTTGACGTCCCCTAGGACAACACTGAATGGTGTTGTAATGCTTATTTCAATTGAGCACTGAGTCCTTTCAGAATATTCCTCGAAATATTGCGGTTTACAAACAGCCCATCATCTCATAAATGCAAAGAACCATCTACAGATCACGTCTTGTTTCGCAAGCTATACTTGGCACAAATGTAAATATTTCTTTTTTCACTGCGATGCTAAAAAAAATAATTAAGTCAAAGAATACTCATGAAAAAATTGGCAAATCTATTAAAAAAAAAATGGAAATTCTTTCTGAATTCCTGTCTATTGACCTTTCTTCTCCTGAATAGAAGTGTGATTTAATTATCCTAGTTTTGGGCACACCTTCAAAAGCATTAAAAAAACTCGCTATCAAGTGAATTGCTAAAATTTTGTAAACAAAACAAAAAAAAATCACAAGCTATAAGCGGACGAAAAAAAAGGCTAAAATTGCGAAATTTACCGCAGCAACAAGATTCTTGAAAGATCAACGTAGACAGGTGAGCGAGCTCTGAGTAATTTCCATGCTTAAAAATTGC
Source organism: Dioctria linearis (assembly GCA_963930735.1). Taxonomy (NCBI): domain Eukaryota; kingdom Metazoa; phylum Arthropoda; class Insecta; order Diptera; family Asilidae; genus Dioctria; species Dioctria linearis. The sequence continues at coordinate 167,059,179 of OZ005743.1, read as the reverse complement.
CGAAATATTGTAGAAGGTTAGGAAAGCAAACTTACGAATTTTATGAATTCCGCGAAACAAAAAAAACGAAAAAAAAAATAAAATAAAAAAGTTACACCATCACGTAGTCGTCTTGATCGTTGTCTTGATGATTTTTGGTTTCATTGATTTTTCTTATTATCATTTTTTTATTTTTATTTTTTTATTACCAAACTCATTCGTCACGAGGCAGAAGATGCAAAATTTATGACCAACAATAAATGAGGAAGTTGAGTTGAGTAATGAAATGTCAAAAAATAGACATGCGATGGCGGTAAAATAAACAGTGACGATTTGAAAGTGTTAAAGAGATGCAATCAAGGTTAAAGAACTTTGTGTCCATCATCGTTGTCGTCGTCGACATCACATCGTATTGCAAATTTGAAGACGACCTGTGAGAAGAAATACTTAAAACATTTTTGCTTTTCGATATAGTAAAAGAGTAAGCCGATGATTGAAGGTGCAGACGTGCCTACTTTAATATTGATGAGATTGAGACGAATCTTTTGGAATTGGCTCATTGCAGACATCAGAGGGTATCAAAAATGGATAAAACGTGTTGGAATTTCAGACGATTGCTTGACTTACTAAAATCGTTTAAAAGTGAATGGCGTTAAGCCGGCCGTTTTGATTTTAGATTTTCTGAAAGGTGTAATCTCATTGTCTGAGAAATTTTTTCCAATGACATCTCTGATTATTTATATGTAAATTATTATTTGAATGATCCAAATGTCTGAACACAATAGATAATAAAATATTGCTAATACAATTGTTACCAAATATTTATTTATGGTTGGAAAAAATTCAACTTCACTATATTCACAAATTATCGTGATCAGCAAAATGCCTTGATTGATTTTAATTTAGATTGAGATTGAATTAAGTTCAAAGTTAAATTCTTTGTTCAAATTCAATTATGTTCGATGCAATTGTGCATAACTTGTTGCACCTAACATTTCATATGATCTACGTGAAAATAGATTCCTTCACAACAGAGAAAAAACCAATGAAGCTGTCAAAGCCAAATATCGAGAACGATTTGAATACGTGCAAAAATGAGTCAGTTCTAAATTATTTTAGGAAAAAAGTAAGCAATTAAAGGAATCTGTTAATTTTTTAATCACTACACTTATCGGTACACGTACCTATAATCTTGTACCACTGATTGTATTTCGCGCTGCTATGTGTAAAATATAAAAAAGGAGAGTTAGTTGAACAATGTACATAAATCGAAGGGAGGATGACGTCGAATGTCCTATCGATTTAATTTCCTGACTGGCATCGGTAATGATAGCAAATTCACTTTTTGATTGATATTACGAAACCTGTGATCAACATTTGCTTAGAGATCTATTTAAACTTCCTTATATTGACTGAACGCATTTTTCTTTTATTCATCTTTGAAATTTCAAGACTCTTTTTTGACAGTACCTATCAGGATCTCTGTTAAAAAAAAACCGGGTTTGCAGATCATTACCAATTATAAATTTCCTTATCCTCACAAAACTCAATACAGGGAACATTCAGATCATGGTATTATTTCCCTCTATTTTGGATGGATCAAACTGCGGCTAGATGATTGTGACGATTCTAAACGTAGAAATTATCTCTCAATAATGAGGTTGAATCATTGAAGTCGTATTAGAAAGTGAAAACGCAATCTGTAGCATTTGGAAGAATAGATCGATCACCTTAGCCGCCGTGCTTAGGATCTTTCGACCCTCTACCTTGAAAAAACTAAAAAAGAAAGTTTTGTGGATGGCTTGGTGCTAAATAGTTTTGGCGAATGTGTTTCTGCATGAGCTTAATCTACAATTAACCATCAGTATTGAATACTTTTAACAACCTGACCATCTCCGATTTGGATAAAACTTTCACAGTTCGTATGTCCCACCCTCGTGTGCTAGGGGGTTAGAAATTTCGTGATTTTACGAGAAAACATCATTTTCAAAAAATTATCTCGTGAACAAAGCATCAGATTTTTCTGATTCAAGTGCCAAATGAAACTTAATGCTTTATATTTTTCATAAAAAATATGCCAGCCCCGAACGAAAATAACTTTTTGTTAACAATAGTATTTATAGGTACATATAATTTTTTTTTTTTTTCAAAAAATATTGGTGGCACAGGTGGCAGAAATTTTTTCGTAATATGGTATTAGAATATCAGGTGACAAAAACTTCCAGGCCTCTTTGATGGTATTTTATTGTTTTGTATTAATCGAATTGTCGGTATAGAACTCTCGGCGTATTCGTTGCGAACAATCTATCCCTAGATATTCTCTATAGAACTGAGATGAGGAAAATAAGCGGATCATTAATGCGTTATGACTCGAAAACCAGTCTCGCCTAGATCGAAAAATATGAATTTTTGCCTTGTCCTGCTGGAAAACCAGGATTTCTTCAGGATAACAACCAAGAAATGGTAGTAAAGAGTTCTCCAGGATCACCTGATATTTCGGATTGGCCATTGTGTTTGGATAGAAACGTGAATTCTGAGGTGCCGGAGTTTTCCTGAATTTTCCTTGAATCCTTTCTTACACCGTAAAAGATATCTATTGAAAATTCCTACTATACAGGCAACAAATTGCCAACAATGGTAGCGGAAATTTACACAACTTTATGCGCACTGCATAACCTTATGTAAAGCAATTTTGCACTGTATGTAATTTTACATTGGTTATGCATTTTTCAATTTCCGATGTAAAATGCGATATGTAAATTTACATCATGCTGTGGAACTAAGTTACATAAGTTTAATGTAATTTTACATTATTTATGAATTCTTCAATTCCGTACGTAAAGAACACAATATGTACATTTACCAGTAGTTATGTAATTTATTTCAATTGCCAATATAATATTTCGTAAAGAAATTAATAAATTACATACATACATAAACATGTAAAAAAGCTAGAATTGGTCTAAGACCAATTCTTATGACTATGGCACTAATATTTAAGTATAGATTAACAATCAACACGTAAAAGAAGTAATACTAGTTTCAATGCTAAGAAATCATAATTTTAAAAATTAATAAATATTTGTAGTTATGCAGTATTTCCATGATTGAGTTTTTTTTTAAGCGAAATTCAATTATAAAAATACTGCGTATACCTAAAAATATTTTTTGATTTTTAAAACTGTTTGTAAGGTAACGTTTAGGATCGAAACTAGTAAAATTTCTGTACATGTTTTATGATTGTTAATCTATCACCAAGTCACTCCCGAAAATCAAACTATACACTGACCGGCGACCACATTCTGATATAATTTCCCGTATAATGATTCATAGCAACGCATCCTAATAAACGTATGAGCAGGGTACTGAAGGAAAGAATAGAGATAAATGCAAACGTCATTACTTATGTTATTCTGAAATTTCCTTTTTAAATATGGGGAATTCAATGCAAATTACAGTATTGTATGGAATTTCACGCAAATTTACAGTACGATACAAAAGTTTTGTATGATAAATGTAAAATCACAGTACTGCATGGAATTTTAGGCAAATTTACAGTATGACACAAAAGTTTTGTGTAAAATCACAGTACTGTATGTAATTTTACACAAATTTACAGTACGATACAAATTGTTTATGTAATTAAATGTAAAATAACATAAAATATCTCAAAAAAATTACTTACTTTACTTATTTTTGCAATTAAAATTAGGAAGCTTGCAGATTAGGAAAAAGTATATAATTTCTTAATGATTATGTGTACATATACATAAATATACATAAATTTTAAGCGGTAGTGACTGTTTTAACCATAGTAATTTTCCACAAAGTTAGTTCATGATTTTTTACGGTGTAGATATCACCACTATCCGTCAAACCGTATAATTCATCCAGGTTGAACTTTTTGTCATCAGAAAAGTTCGTGTTTTCTTTTAATAATATAGTTTGAAACCCAAAGTTTTGTATAGCAACATAAAGATAGGGTTATCCGAATTAGTCAATTTAGTTTTGAGCTCGTATTTACTATTGCTATGAAAACACCATATACCAACGCGTTCTCAGGCAGTGCCTAAATATTTAATGAAAAACGAAATTTTTGTATCAACCCTACGAAGGAGTTGCCCGATTGGTCCCATTTCTAATTTTAAATGTATACCTACCTTTATTAAAAAAAATTCCTGTGTGGAAAATTTCAGTACTCTAAGTGAACGCGTTCCCGCGTTATCGTAGTATGCCGTAAGTTAAACCCTCCGTATATTTGTTGCCGTCTGCCACCACTTTCGTGATAGCGAAATAATTCTCTGCCATTTTTACCATTGATCGTGAAATATAATTCTCTGTTGCCCCACCAAAATCAGCCTTTTATGAAATCAGGTTTTTCAACCTATTTTTTTTAAACTTTCGCGGCCGTACCGCTGCGACCTTCATTACTGGAAGCCAGGCAGATTTCCGAATAACTTATCAACGATTTTAAGAGAGTATTACCCTAGACACACAGCACGATCTAATGAATCATTAGTACTAACTATTAATTAAAATGCCGTGTGTCACACAGTATACGTCATTATGGCTCGAAAATCAGATGATAATGAAGTACATTAATGAAGTGTTTTCCTCCTTCATTATAGCTATAATGAGGAAAAATGTGGTAGATTTGGCATATAATATAAATCTGGTGCTCCGCTGTGCATCAGAAGAAGAAAGCAAAGAAATACAAATCACAAATTATAGTATTAATGTTCTTTTTAATATAATGTTTTTCTTATTTGTAAATTGTTAAATTGAAAAATAAAATAAATAAAAACAGAGTTTATCGCGTTAATTCGATCCATATTAGTTCCTTAATGTGATAACCAGTTTGACAGCACAACTTAATTAAAGAAATGGCTGTATGTCTGCAGTTTATAATGAAGCATTATAGACTAATGAGTCGTTAGTTATTTCTTCATTAAGAGCGCTGTGTGTCTAGGGCATATGATAAGATGTAAAACTTTGTTTATGAAATGACGTAAGTATTTTGGGTGTCAGCAGTCTATTAGTTTCTATGATGATTATTCTACTCAAGCCTTTCTTTTCTCGTAGTCTTCCCAATTGTATTGTATAATCAAAAAATTTATTTGCTCATAATAAATTTTGTATTAGGTATGTGTACACAAAATTGTCAATGAAAATAACATTTTACTTACGTTTCAGTACAAAAGTTCGCTATTAAAGGTCACACGTGAAATATGTTTATTGTCACTCATGAACTCATGAAGTTATTACACCCCTGATAATGATATTATTATTTTTTAATATGTCTGTTCGTGTACTTTTCCAAGTAAAAACATGAGAGATTCCAAATTATATAATAGAGAGAGAGAAATTGAGAGTGACACTCACAAAGTACGCGAATAGCTTCGAGTAAAAATTTGAGTATAAAGAAACAGTGTGTGAATTAAAGTGGATTATTTGGTTTATTTAAATTAATTAACTGTTTTGGATCTATTTGAAATAGGACAACAAAGTTACAATAATTTAATAATGAATTTTTGCTTTGGTTTCAATAAATGTTTAATGAATATAATTTATCACCGGGTAAATTTATATATTTTTTCAAGTAGGCTACTTCTTGGGATACCGATTCCGGTACAATAGAATATCAAAAATTATTATTTTGTTGTTTGGGACCTGTTGATAACTCAAACAAAGCCTTCTCAAACTTGCCGCCCGACATCAATAATTGTGTGTTAGAAAAACAAATAATTTTTGCTTTTCTGTTGTACCGGAGAATACCAAGAAGAATCTTACTTGAAAAAATTAATTAAATGCTTAGCAAAAGATCTGTTCGCGTACTGGCTTGAAAGAAAAACTCGTAAAATAACTAAAAGCCGGCGACAATCTGTCAAAACTGACATTTTAGATTTTTTTTTATATTCGATGTTTTTTCTCTAGTTAAATCAAGAAAAAAATTGAACATAGTACAGAGGCAAGTGTCCAAAATTAACATGAAAATTGCGAAGTCATTTAAACTCGTCATGGGCGTTTAAAAATATATAGGAAAATGTTGTCAGGATAGGCCATCATTTTGGCTTTTACCCAAAGAGTTTGTGGTGTCAATTCAAGCACATCTTTGGAAAAGTCTGAGAAAAACGAACACTTTTGCTGAACATCGCAAATCGATTGAGAAGCATTCAAGGTCGGCCAATGCTGTCTAGGTTGGCCAATCACTGAAAATTAACGAAATATGTGCTGAAATGAATGAAAATAAATGACCTGAAAGAATTTGTTGCATTTTGTTGTTTTTTATTCAATTTAGCAGGATTTTAAAGGCACACAGTACTGAGAATCACAGTTTCTGCAAATGAAATAATTTGTCGATATATTGGCGGGCTTCAAATGAACTTCCCTCTTGTATTCAATGCATGCAATCGAGTTGTTGCGATTTAACCGGCAAAGCATTGCTTCTAAAGAGATTATCCAAAAGTTCTCATATTTGTTCGAAGACGGTATTTTTCTGTGCTTTAGTGGGCGGGTATATTACTTTAGGTGGTGTTTTATTCGGGGACATCGTTATAGGTTCGTTTTGTTGCTTCTCGCGCCAAGGCTCTCTGGCGAAGTCAGAACTGGGTCCTCGATTTGAGTTTTCTTTTTTTTTTTGTCTGCAGCCTGCAGAGTTCCGTTTGAGGTCAAAACGGAAGAACAGTTCGGATGTCAAATGCTCAGTGGGCCTCGCGACTTCTTCATGCGCGTTTACTTCGGGGACATCCGAAACAGCATTACGGTGCTATAGTAGCGAAACTTGACGCAGCGTTATCAGCACGCAACTTAATGCACACATACACACACACAGTGGACCAACCCTGACTACACAAATTGTCCAACCTTGACGAGATTGCGGTATTGTGTCACACCACAATCAAACATGTTACAGGATGAGTTTTCCTCTATGTTTGTTTTCAAGCATAAACCACACAACACATTCACAATGCTTACCTTGCATATTTTCGTCGCACTTTCTGGCTATATTCATTGATGCTAAAAAAACTTTTTTTTTTAAATTTCAAACCATTGGAGTGCACAACACATGCTTTGAATTCCCGTTCCAAATCTCTAATGTCTCAAAAAGTTCACTCTGGTTAGTGGTCAAAACTAAAAAAATCACAGTTGGCCGAACTAGATGACGGGCCGACCCTGAAGACATTCCCCTATAATTATGAAGAATCCCGATTCCCGAACCCTGAGCCGCCATCTTGGAAAAACCTGCGGTGTACTGGGTTTTCACATGTATAATAAAAATTGTCAATTTAACCATATTGGGAAATTTTCAAAAATAAGAATGACTTATTAATTTTTGAACATATCTTTTTTTTTTTTAATTAAAAGTATTAAAAGAATTGCTGTCATAAGTTGTAAGGAGCTGTTAATTTTCTTCCATTCCCACTGTACTGCAGTTTATTTTTTGCCATTGCTAAGCCATGTCTAAATTTTTGTAGAATATATTCGGCAAGAATGTTGAGGGGCTGCATCTAAAATTGGTGCTAATAATTCCAACTTTGACTTTTTTGTTTTTGCATCGATTTTTTCTTTAATTAATTAAATCTGTATATGCTTTATGATTGAGTGAGAGATTTGTGTGATATTCTTTGCACCGTATACGAGTAAGAAAATGATTTCTCTAGCTTATTTTATTTGTGAGAAGATTGAGTTCTTGTCATTGAAAATTCTCCCCACATTAGACAACTGCATTTCTTTCTGAAGAATTTTGAAGATTTTTAATTTTCTTTTCTGAAATAACATGAATAGACATGGTATCACAACCACTGAAGGCATGGGCTAGTAAACATGTATTTTTTACACGTTCATGTGATTTCTGTATTACTGACGAAAAAAGAAAAACATTTTCTTCTTAAATTTTCCTGTTCCTGGCACATTGAATTGTTCAGGCGTGTTTTTTTTCTTTCTTTTTTCTATTATGGTATACAGGTGTATTCCCAGTCTCCTTGGCCTTTCAGCTTCGATGATTTGTTTTTACCAAAGATACCATATTAAAATATTGCACCAACAACATTCTTCTCCAACATTTTGCAACTGTTGTTCTAATTTCTTTGAAATATTTCGTATTCTCTGTATTTTTTTGAAATATTTATATTTCCTCGAGCGTCCTTTTTTTTTTGAGAGTGGGTCTTTTTCAAATTTCGAAAAATATCTGCGAGAATATTCAGTTCTTCGTCATCTAAATTTGATATTATTTTATACAACAACTTTTGCCAGAGATAATTGCTCTAATAAATGTATTCTGATGGCTCGAGTAGGGTAGTCCTGTTAATCAATCAAGAATTGAATTCGATGCATAGATACTATTCAGTAATTCTTTCAATATAAAACCAAAACAGCCAAAACACGATTGTCTTTATACCTGGATTTTAGGGTCGGGCACACTTTGTAATGCTCGGGACTCGTCAGATTCTTGCTAACAATATATTTTTCTATAAGTATATTGAGTTACAAAGACCTCGTAATTTTTTTGTTATTGTTTAATTTCAGTACATTGTGCCTGTACCATTTTCGAGTACACGAACCACTTTCGAATAAAAACTTAAAAAAGTTTTACAAGTGTCTACTTTCAAGTATATTGGTTTCGAATAGACCTAATATTAACCCTTTCATATATCATTTGTAAACATTATAAGTTTGCCCAATTTTGTAGGAACTTACACACAAGAGATTTAGAACCTACTCTTATACCTATATGTATTAAGTTATTTTGATTTTTGCATGTCCGTCCGTCTGTCCGTCCGCGTTTACTTTAGAGAGCTGAAATTTTGCACATGGGCTTTTAAAAAAGAAGTAAAGTTAAGTTCGAAAATTGGACAAATTGGGTAACTCCTTCGTGGGATTGCCATACAAAAATTCCGTTTTTCACTATATACCTAGACACTGCCTGAGAACGCGTCAACATAGAGATCTGCGGCGTTTTTATAAAAATAATAAATACAATTTCAACAAGTGAAAAAGCTAGATTTGGTCTAAGACCAATTCTTATGATACCCTAGATGAATGCCCGTATGAAATTTCGTATGGTCTCTCATTTGAGCAATTTTGATTTTTTGCATTGGTTTCTCGCATATATTTCTAGAACGGCTCGTCGGACAGAAAAAATGATTATTATCAATTTTATAGAATTTCTTATTCTAAAGAAGTTTTTAGTACAATAAAAATGTCTAGGACTGATTGTTTTCAAAGTATATGTAAAAGCCAAAAAAATTATATGGCAACACCAAGAAGGGGTTGCCCGATTTAGTCCATTTTTGAAATTTTATCTGCTATTACTATTAAATCACAATATACCACATTTAAGCTTTCTATGTCGACGTGTTCTCAGATACTGCCCAAATATATAGTGGAAAATGAAATTTTTGTATGGCAACCCCACGAAGGAGTTGCCCGATTTGTCTCATTTTCGAACTTAATTTTACTTTTTTTTTAAATGTCCGTGTACAAAATTTCAGCTTTCTAAGTGAACGCGTTCTCGAGTTATCGTGCGCACGGACGGACAGACGGACATGCAAAAATCAAAATAACTTTTAATTTTATGCGGGGGTGTCCAATCCATTTTGATCTACCATCATTATTTCTGTGCGTTACTAACGGAATGGCAAACTTAGTATACCCTATAGATTTCATCTAGGGTATAAAAATAGGCTAAATCGGATAACCCTTTCATGGTGTTGTCATATAAAAACTTAGATTCTTATACTATGTGAAAACGATAAGTCCTAGACGTTTTTATTGTACTGAAAAGTTCTTCAGAATATGAAATCCTATGAAATTTGTTATAATCATTTTTACTGTCCGACGAACCGTTCTAGAAATATATGCGAAAAGGCACTTAAATAACAATCAAACTTTTACAGTTGGCTGACCATAGGAAATTACATACAGGCATTCATCTAGTAGGGTATCGTAAGAATTTGTCTTAGATCAATTTAAGTTTTTTGTCTTGTTTTTACCACTACAAGTTTGGCAAATTACATAACCATAATTTTAAAGGAGTGTTTTTTTTTGCTAATTATAAAAAAAAAAAAGCTCAGAAATATTAAATTATTCTTTCCTTTCCACAAAGAACATGTAATGATGTAACAAGTATTGAATTTGCTGCCATATTTTCGAAAAAATCGTGAAGAGATAAGTAAGGTCGAGCACGAAATAAGAATAATTGTTGGAGATACCAAGGTGTGGCGAATGTTAGCATCAGCTTAATTTTTCACTTCTTTTCAGACTCACACACAATGGCTCTAACCTTTTGACGACAAAATAGAGACTCATATTGTGACATGTCTGAAAATTAATTCTGCTTTTAAAAATTCACGAAATTGATGAAATGATATGGAATATGCGGCATATTGTAGGTGGCAGTTTTTACAATTAACTCTTCAGAATTGAAAAGAAGAATTTTTCCTTCTATCACTGTTAGTTCTGATCGAGTATATGCTTAAATTTTATTAATTATGAAATCATTTACTGACGCGTTGATATGACTACAATTGATTCAATATGACTTAAACTGATGATTAATTATGCAAAATCATTATGCAATCACTGAAGTATATTTCCGAATATATTTCATCACTTTAGAAACCTTAAGCAAGTAGCTGGATCAGCTAAAATCTATTGTCTTCTTGGACTGAAGTTATTACATTTTGGTAGGCTATAAATAAATAAAATCTTCCCATTCGACACGAATTTTCAACATTATTCCCGTTATTTTATTTTAAAGTTATTTTTTTCTGCGTTTTCAAAAGAATTTTATGTCATAATCTCTGTGAAAATATTATATTGCCTTAGCGAGGACAGCAGAGGTTGAATTTTCTGAAGATATATTTCGCAAACCTACCAAAGGTTACGTTTATTAGTTTTTTTCTTACTGTTTTCGTATTCAATTGCACTGAGAATGGGTATTACTAAACCCTGCTTTTCATAAAAAGTATAGGTATTACTGACCATCTTGAATGTTCACTCACTCACTGCAAGTAAATTTAATACTCAGCTTATTTACGAGCTGAACTGGTCTCGAAGTATTTTCCGATATGGTTATTTCGAATAGTAAAACTGGTAAGCTATTTAATTCTGTTCGCAATTACTTCTAATAACATTGAACTTGCCATATGTATGTATTGCCAGGGAAGTCCTACAATCTTGGTATCGCTGATTCATACAAAAAAAAAAAAATCTCCAACGTAACTGCCATTTTTTTAACACCTGTAGGCACTGATTTTTCTTTTTTTGTTCTGTGTAAAAATTTTGAATCTTGCATTTAATGTTTTTCGAAACCTATCTTGCTCTCAGATATTCTCATATCAATTTATTTGTGATAATACTTCAACCGAATAATAAACTTTGTGTCTTCCACGCCTGAAATGAGCATTTATACTTGATTTTGTACTGATTGTCTTTGCAAGAGATACTACTCAATTCATTCATAGATCTTAAGTTTTCGAGCCTATAAGACTCATAAACAAGGTTAATTAGAACTTAGCATGCCTCGACGTAGATTTATTCAATCCACAAATCAATAAAATTCAATTAAAACAACAGTTTAATTTTGCAAATCCCATATACGTCGTACGACGTAGAATTGAAATCTAAATGATTTTTCGAAAGTAACTCAATTATAAATTTATAGGCATAGATATGAGACAGAGATATGAGAAAAACCAACAGTTCACCAATATGGAATACGATTATACAGAAAATGACAAAGGCGTTTCGTATCGGCAAAAAGTTAATACTCTTCAGTACGGCTAGTTCTTGCCTGCTGTATACGGCTGATTGTAGAAAAGCTAAGTCGACCTCATATGTACACTGCTCAAAAGTGTATAAGCAAAATGTGGTTTGTGGTTTGAATTGTAAAAATTGGTTTTTGTCCCATTATACTTATATAATACCTGTTTTTACCGTTATTCCAGAATTTTGTTATTGTTGTATGCGCAATAGATGTATCTACTAAAAACAAAAAACAGAACCAAAATCAAACCAAATTCCAGGAATTGGCAACCGAAAAACCACATTTTACTTATACACTTTTGAGCAATGTAGGTATATGCCCTCAGTTAAAATTCTGAATATGATAATTTTTCTATGAAAAGTTTTTACGATTTTTCTATAAAATTATGTTGGTTCTTGTTCCCAGCCAATAAAATTTTTCAACATTATACACGCATTTAACATGCACCCCCTCTTTTTTTATTTTATTACCTATTTTTTGTTTCAAGCTATCATCATTCATATAACAATTCAAAATAATGAAACCAAATACATATTTTGTTGTCATATTTTATACTCATTCCTTATAACAAAAACTCTATAACGATAGAAATTGCTCGGTTCCTTGGGTTTCGTTATAGAGAGTTTTCACTGTATTTTAAAAAAATAATACTTTCCCTTTACTGAAATAAAGTTTTTTAAAGAATTCCAAAAAATAGCATAAATGACCTCCTCCAGGTCTCCCTCAAATTGCCAAAACACAACGAAATTTATTAAAATTGCCTGCTTTTTTCGATCAAAATAAAATATAAAACCAGCTCCTGTTTTGTCCCGTCATATGGCACTCAAATCGCAAATGAAAATTTTCTGTTCTTTTTTAATTGCTTCTTGTTTTTGTCTTCACACTTTTACGATCCATGCTGATATTCACCAACGTCACGGGATGGATAATAACACTAGTGTACATGGTTTATATATGTACCTTCGTTGAATTATGTCAATTCTCATAAATTTAGGGATGCTAAGTCCGGGAAAAATAATATAAAAAACTTTATCACGTCACATTAAGAAAACATTTATTAAAATAAAAATTAAAAAAATTTAAAAAATAAGTTATTTTATTCTTCTTTCTGGATCAGTTTCCCTTAAAACACCAACGTTAGTCTCCTAATATACTTTCGTCCCAAAAATCGTTGCGCCGATCTTTTCAGTTCTTGGTGAAAACGCTCGCCCTGTTCGTCATTAAGACTCCCGAAGTTTTCAGGAAAAAAATCCAGGTGCGAGTGAAGAAAATGTATTTTAAGAGACATGCTTACACCCATGGCATATAGTTTTTCAATAACTCGTCAATAATTTTCTTATAATTCTCACCTCTTTTATTTCCTAAGAATCCCTGGACGACCATTTTAAAGGATTTCCAAGATTTTTTTTTTCTTTTATGGATAAAAGGTTTTGAATTTATCGTCTTGCATTATTTTACGTATCTATGGGGATAAATTAAAGATGTTTCTTTTACATTCATTTTTCCTGGTATAAATTCATTTCGGTCAGGTCATACTTTCCTTGTGTCATGGTGTTCTTTAGCTCGGCTGTCGCATAGGCACAGAAAACAAGAATACATATTTAGTATAACCGCCTTGTACACCCAGTAGTAATCCAATTACTTTTAAATCTCCAAATACTTTCCATTCCAGTTGTGTTGTTCATATCTTATTAGTTTTATTAGTGTATACATTGTTTTATAACTCTCTTTACTATTCACAGCGTGACTAATCGGTAAAGATATTTTTATATTCCTGTTATGAAGTAATACAGCTTTCAAGCTACATTTAGAGGAATCAATGAATAAACGCCATTCTTCGCGTGGGCTATTATTTTGATTCATCCTGAAAAGTCCCAGAATATCATGGCAGAAGCAAAAATCTCTAGTAAAAAAAGTACTGTAAATCAGACTCCTTTTCCTGTAATAAGTTACTTGCGTTCCCAGTGAGATTATTAAGTTCCACTATTGTAGACGAGAAGCAAGAATCTCTGCCTTAGATCTAGATAGTTGTAAGTCTCATACTAGATCATTTAACTCATTCTCGTTTATTGAATGCGGCGCATCATCTTTAATCACGAAACCGTCATAAGAATCGATATCGACACATATTTCCTCACTATCTTGAATACTTGTAGATAAAATTCCTGAACAAACGGGATGTGGCAGAGTTTTTAAATATGGAATCGGCTTTTTGACAGATGGAACGTCAGCATATACAATTTTATGTTTGTTCTTAGAATTAAAGCCTGCAGTCTGTGTCAAACAAAAGTAACAGTCGTTGTCGTGATTCGAGGGCGTGCTCCACAATACTGGCGATTCAAATTGCACGTTTTCTCCTGATTACTCACTGAAAATCCAAAGTAATGCAGATATGGTGTTTTTAGTGATTCCATAATAGGCCTTGCTTTACTTTTTACGAATATAAATTGTTCACAAATGTAACAAATATGGTCAGAACTTAATTTACACGATCTACGAGATATTTTATAAAAATTACAGCACTTGGTAATTAGTAATAAAATTGTTTGAAAATAATAACACAAAAATCTTCTGCTTATAGTGAGTTTCTTTCACGACGTAATTATTACTGCTGGCCTTTCCCCTCATAAAACGGACCCAATTTTCCCAGAAATATTGGTATTTATTGCTTACAGTAAAAATAACAATAATAAATTGTGAATCCAAGTGATCAGCGCGATTAGCCAAATACAGAGTAACGTTCGTAATAGCAAAATGTGACGTGCTGAAAAATTTTGAACTACCGTTTTAAATTAGTAAAAGGTAACTAAATAAAAACAAAACGGTTTCTTCTGAGGTATATAAAAAATATAAATATTTGTAAACCAGTGTAATCATTTATCATTCCCCCCGAGCAAGAAAAAACATTGTTGTATATGCAATCGATTCCATTTCTAATAAAAATTTAACCACTTTTTAAAGAACCTAACATTCGCTCCGCCGCGAGGTTTGAGGCTAGCAGCGCCGTTGAAATATTCGAACTCGACTCCGATTATGTACTCTTCCGATTTTATTTAATAAAAGTTAAAAAAATAACATTGATGATTTCCTTATGCCTAAAAACCAGTGTTGGGCAAAATGTAATCTGATTAATGATTAACAATTACAATTAACCATGTATTCTGTAATCAGATTACTTTGTAACAGATTACTAATGTAATCCATTTCCATAATTACATAATGTAATCGATTAACGTGTAATGTGATTACAAGTTAATCTGATTACGCATTAATCGATTACAAGTTAATCCCACTACATGTTAATCTAATTAATGTGATTACATTTAAGATATTTAAGATATTTGTATTCGAATTCTTCATAAAACTCCCTAAAACTAATTTCGTACAAGAACAATACAATTTTCTTTCAATTCATTTCATTATATTATTAATTACTTTTAAGTAATCTACAAAGTAATCTGTTACAATGTAATTAGATTACAAAATAATCGAATTATATTGTAACAGATTACACATTTGATATATTACATATTCTCTCTTAAGTAATCTGATTGATATGTAATCGAATACAATTTAATTAGATTACTTTGTAATTTGACTAAACTGTAATAGAATTAGTAATTAAATTACACTGCAATCAGATTACGCCCAACACTGCTAAAAACGCTCTCAGTCACGATAACGGGTTGTGCGATTACTTATCTCTTATCGATGATGGCTAGATGTATTTTGTAGGTTTTCTACACAGCTATCACTGCTTTTAATATCATCAAATCTCAGTGTATTTACTATCCAGCAACCTTGTTATTTAATTTTATTAACATAAGCAGAAAAAAGCAGTTTCTGTAGCAATATACAAGTGCCAAGTATAATCCTCATCGCTTCCCGGAAGCACTTCCAAGTTTTGTTCTTGTTTTGATTTTTTTTTTTAGATACTTAAGAGCTTTCAAACCATCAACACACACTACATAGAGCTCTTCCAATAATAATTGCGACAGAGTGACGATCCCCTCGAAACACATGGAAGTATCAACAAAAGAATTTTTCCACAGCCAACTTTCAGCCAAACAAATAACGTAGAAAGACGTATCAAACAGAGGCGTCAAGGGGCCCATAGTTACGTAGTAGAGATATATTCTGTTGACAAAATTTTTCATCCTGCTACAAGACTATCAGGTATGACTTCTTTGTAAATAGGCCATATATCATTAGAATTGACAGCGAAGAACCATTCCCCAAAATTGAGAACTTTAAATTCAATATTTTTTCACTTCTCTGGAATGAATTAACTTCCGGGAAACGCTTCTCGTGAAATAAAAAAAAAAAAAAAATGTAAATAATTTTTACTACTGCTGCAAATAAGTCTAGTTTTCCCAACATAACCTCAATTTCATCCTATTGTTTACATTTAACTTTTGATCCTTTTTCGAGGATTCTCATTTCCGGCATTTTTGTTTACACATTTCTTTTTAACGAAAAAGCACTCGTTTTTTGTATCCGGGGCTATGAGATTTTTTCTTTTCTCTGGCAAAATAAAGTTTATTTAACTTCAAAAGCAATCGGCTTACAACTTGATTTCGTTCAATTCGACGCAGAGTGTGTATATGTACATAGTGTTTGGATGATATAGATGTTTACTTGGTATTTTGTTTGGTTTTCCCCGGAAAATTAAAAAAAAAAAACTGATTTGTAAAGAAAGGTATAAGAACAAACTCATTCTTGTATATAGACAACACTTGAAAGATTTCAACATACAGGAAATAATATGGAACGCATAATCATCAAGGAATCTCTTGACAACAAATGCGAAATCGCAAAAACAACTCCCTCTCCGTATTCTACTAAATCCATGTAATTTTCCATATTCTGTTGTGGATGACATTTCGCTTGCGGGTTATAAAATAAAATGCCTGCAAACAGACATAAAATGGCCTCATTAAATCCAAAAACCACCATTTCCATATTTTCGTGAAGGCGTGAAATTGTCAGTTTCAGAATGTACGTTCATAAAGCCGCATCATATGTATGATGATAATGAGGTGTAGAAGTGACGCAAAATAATTGCAAAACAATCATGGTAGGTCTAGGTACACTATGCATACCATCACAGCAATTCTAGAGAGTAGAAATGGGGCGGCATATTGCAATTAAAATTTAAATTTTAGGAAATAGTCGTTGTTGTCGACAAACTACTTCCGACTCAATGGATGCTAAGTCCTTGTGTGAATCCAGACCTACCTAGACCATAAGTCTAACTTGAAAGTACGTGTTCTATTTGATTCTTAAGTATTTCTGTTGAGAAAATAGTTTTGGGCATTCGAAACCAACAAGTGCTGTATAGATATACTTTGGTATTTCTATGAAATAGCCATGAAATCCATTTACCCACACTTATATAAATATATAGAGTATTTTACCACCTTTGTAGTCTAAGAAAAGCTATAGGGTCATTCATTGCAGCACGTCGCCGTCATTCCAACTTAACAGCCAACACCAGAACCAGAAAAGACATAAAAATTTAATTATCGCATGCCAACCAACTTGTCAAGGAGTCGTCTATGGTGGAGGTTCTCTCCAGAGAAGTTTAATTCGTTTTCCCTCCCCCATCTGTGAATTGAGAAGAAACGACAAAAGAGTGTGATTCTTGTTCAGTTTTTATTTTTTTTTTTATTTCCTTGTTGATTTCGTGTCGAACTTTTGAGTTGTGTCTTCTGAACCTTAGAATTGATTCTACAAGAGAGTATGTCGAGTCGAGGATACGAAGTTTGAAGGAATTTATTTCGTTCTCTTCTCGGTGTATTTGCGGAAATGTATTTTAAAGAATTTCAATTCTTTTGCTACGGAATGAGCTTTTCAATTGAGTCACAATAATTGAGTCGCAATTTGGAGTTTTGCAGGGGGGGGGGGGGGGGGGGGGGTTGACGAACATTTTTTTTCCTTTTGTTCAGACTTCAATATTGAGGAAATTAAATCATGTATACATGTGGGAAATCAGGAGTCATTTCAAAGAGATGAGTAATTCAATATCCTTTTGAAAGTATCAAGATGTGGGTATAATGCTCTTAATACAATTATAGCGAAACTGTTGGAATGGTTGACGAAAATAATACCTTTTCGTCGGTGGGGAAGCAAGCACATTAAAAATAGACTGGCGGCATATTTGGGATAAAGGGTTAGACAACGAATTCATAGCTTGTGTAATTAGACTTAATAACAGTAAGGGCATATTATACATATAGTTTTTTGCCTATCCTATCCTGACTTGGTTACTCATCCTTCCACTGCCTGAAGCCAGAACTCCACTCCTTACGTAAGGACTAACTAATTTTGAAAATGATTCAAACCCTTGCCGTAAGGTCTAGGAATGTTTAAATATCAACTAAAAAAATGTTGAATTGTTGGCGTTTAGGTATTACTTGAACCGAATTAAATCTCTTTGATGTTACTTTCGTGAAAGAAAAGTAACATAATTCGAGAACACAATGAAGATTTCATATGAGTACGTATTTGCTGCAACTTTGAAAATCTTCCGTCAATGTTCACACAAATAAACTGTAGGCCGGCTTTTGGCAAATTATAATCGCCGAGAGTCACAAAGTTGTCAGAAAGTAACATAATATCTATTAATTGCTCTATCGACGAAATAACTTCATCGTAAAGTATGGCGGGTCAGCAGAAATATTCTAGACTTTTGCGATGGAAATATTTTTGAGATAAAATTTTAGGACCACAAAAAAAAATCCAGATTTGCGGGCTCAAAATCTATGGTCGAGCATGCAATGCTCTCTGTTTTGTCTTGGAAGAGTTAGTTCTGTGTCGAAAATTTTTCTATGATTACATATTTTTTTTGTTAGACAGACTATATCAAAACAAAAGTAATCAAAGGAAAGAAAGAGTCTCTATATGTGAAGTGATTGGATGCGTATGCACGAAAATCTATAGCTGGAAAATTTTTGAGGGATCCAGCAGCCAGTTCTAGTTCGAGGTTGAACTCTTTTACACTAGAGTTGGTAGGTCCAATACTAGGTGAAGTTACTGCCAAAAAGATGTAGTGCAAGAATATCCATTAATCATGTGCAGTGAGTTGATGTTTCGGCAGGTAATAATGTTACAAAACAAAGACTGCAAGATAAAGGTGTAAACCCTTAGGTAACCTAACAGACTTCAGTATAACTTGTTAGGCGGCTGTTAGAAACAACATTTGTATAGGGATCAGAATTGTTTGCGTTAAGATAGGTTTAATTACTGGCGGTGATTAGCCAGGAGATTCGACACCAGAGGAATTGTTCACTTCAAAAGAATTGCTTAGATCATATTTGCGGAATCGCCCATTACGGTTAAAGTGCTTTTGAGTCCGGTTAGAATGCTCAGTAGCTACAGGAACGCTTCCATTCGAGCTCACAAAATTTGATAAATGGCCATCTCGGCTGATCTTGCAAACGGTCATATACCTTTGGGAAAATATTCCATTTCATTTTTGCATAATTACGGTTCAATTTCGCTATAGTAACAACTTCGACATTATAAAGGGTTTTCCAATAAAAGGTGTTATTTTAATTAGCCCGCTATTTCGGTAGATGTCACTTTTGGAGCTGTCATTTTTTGACAGTTGACAAGTAGAAACTACGCCATTAATAAAAATGGAACGATACACGATTCAACAACGCATTGAAATTATTAAAATTCAATATAAAAATGGTGAAAATGTGGCAGAGACGGTTCGTAAAACTCGAACATTTTTGGGTCGTCGTGAAGCACCTTGTCGGACCGCAATACAGAAATTGGTAGAAAAATTCGAGCTGTCGGGACAAGTTAGTGATGTGAAGAATAAAACCCGTGCACGTCGCTCAAGAAGAGCCGAGAATATTGCTGCTGTAGCCGAAAGTGTTGAAGAAAGCCCAGGTTTGTCCATTCCTCGTCGTTCTTTGGAATTAGGCATTCCACAAACGTCATTACACCGTATTAGCATAAAGATTTGGGTCTTAAGGCTTATAAAGTTCAGTTAACACAAGAACTCAAGCCGGCCGATCATCAACAACGTCGAGTCTTTGCTGATTGGGTCCTTGAAATGCATGAAAATGATCCGGAATTCCATCGAAAACTCATCTTGAGTGATGAGGCCCATTTCCACCTCGATGGTTTCGTCAACAAGCAAAATTGTCGCATCTGGGGCTCGGAAAACCCAAGAGTTATTGTTGAAAAGCCTCTCTATCCTGAACGTGTGACTGTGTGGTGCGGTTTATGGTCCCGCGGGGTCATTGGACCTTACTTTTTCGAAAATGAGGCTGGAGCAACAGTTATCGACAGATGATTAATGATTTTTTATGGCAGGAATTGGATGGTATTGATCTGGACAACGTTTACTTTCAACAAGACGGCGCTAGGTGCCATACAAGCAACGAAACCATTGATCTTTTACGGGAAAAGTTTCCGGACCGTGTTATCTCTCGAAGAGGTGATCACAATTGGCCACCGAGATCTTGTGACTTAACACCTTGCGACTTCTTCCTTTGGGGCCACGTGAAAGAGAAGGTCTACGCCAACAGCCCAGCGTCGATTCAAGACCTCAAAAATGGAATTCGTGAGGCTATCGAGGACATAGGGCAGCCACTTTTTGATTTGGTTATGGAAAATTTCATGAAAAGGATATGGTCCTGTAGGCGTGGCCGTGGTGGTCATTTGGCTGATGTTATTTTCCATTTTTAACGGCATACCTTCCTTTTTATAATGAAATAAAGATCCGATCATTTATCTCAAAAAATGGCATTTCTTTGAATATCAAAATAACACCTCTTATTGGAAAACCCTGTATTTGAAAGAGCATTCATTTCCAACTTACTATTCACGTAGCCCAAAAGAAAAACATCTAGCGGTTTTAAGTTGCATAATCTAGGTGACCAATTGATGTCTTTATATAGAGAAAAATTCGCATATATAGGAAACTTTCAAAGCCATTGTTTCATAGATTGTTTGGCATGTATCGCCAATCTGCTGGAAATAAACATCTTCCAGGTTAAAATCGTTCTACTTCAAGCCAAAAAACAAGTCGGTCTGTATCGATTGGTGGCAACGTAATCCATTCACTGTAATATTTGCATTGGCTTTGTTTTCGAAAAAAAAAATAGGGCACAATAACGTTACCAGCTCAAAAACCACACCAAACTGTCACTAACTTTGTATGAAGAAGAGATCAGTCACTGTTGTGCCTTTGGAGCGACACACAGTTTAGTTAATTGACGAAGTAGCCTTTAAGTTGGTAATGGGGTTTGTTGCGTATAGGATGGTAAAAGAAAGTCTTCAGTTCTGGTATCAACAAGACTTTGTAAGTTGTCAGGCTAAGTTCTTTATAAAAAACAAGGGGGAACATAACAAAATCCAGAAGGGATAAAATCCAGAAAAATTTAAAAAAAATCCGCAAATGAGAAAAATCAGGAAGTGACAAAATTCAGATACGATGAAATGTCAAAATCCGGTTATTAATGTAAATATTGTTATAATTATATTCTAAAAATATATAAATCATTTAAAATGCACATGAGTGAGACAACTTTGTTAAATGTCGTACATTCGAATTTGATAATGCTAGATTTATTTCTGAAAGATACCTCTGTGTCTTCCAGGATGAAGTTCTGATGCAACCCAACTATGTCCAATTTATAAACATATATGGAGAAAGGTGTGGCTCAAAAATGAATTCTTACAACTTAACAATCGTTGGTCACAGACACATTTAAGGGAGTCCTTGAGCCACACACCTTTCTTCAAATGCATATAAACCTGGGCACAATTGGGTTGCACCAGATCCTCATCCTGGAGGACAAAAGTTTCCATGAGATGTAAATCTACCATCACCAAATCCCTATGAAACCAACCATCATGAAGAATTCAAACTATGAGGAAATCCAGAAGAAAGTTTATGCGCGCGCGCGAATATCTTTTCTGGATTTTTTTCTGAATTTCTACTGAATTTTGTTTCTTCTGCATTTTGTTAATTCCGGACTTTGTCTCTTTCTGATTTTCTTACTTCTTGGATTTTGTCTTTTTGAATGTCGTCACTCTGGATTTTGTCTTTCTGGATTTCGTACCCAATCCAGAACAAGGTGCAGGTTAGTTTGTGAGCGTTTTGAAATAGAAAGAAGTGGTTTTTCGGCAACACTTTCAGTTACAGCAGGAATGATTTCTGTTGATCTGGCTAATACTAGAAGAGTTGGAGTTTTTGAGGCCAGCCCTTCCCTTTAACTCGTACACGAATTTGCCTGTCTGTATATTTCTTTTTTTACTACTTTCGACACTGTCGTAGACCCACTTTTCGTCATCACAGCAGCGAGCTGAAATTTGGCACACAAATTCATGTGGCGTGACAATTGAGGATCCTCCCTGACGAGTCGGTACGACTTCGGTATTATGACATTGACTCGGTAAGCGTGCAGCATGCCGAGCCACTGTCGCCACTGTGTATTTAAATCAGTACCCACACACGGGTCCGCATTACGCGGTTGTGATGCAACATGTTTTCAGTATGCAGCGTTTCGACATGCCTTGTCAGTAGAGAAGCGGCATTTACCAAGTTGAGAAGTGAATTTTGTCGTGAAATTAACAAAATGTCTGCTGATTTAGTCCATAGCATGTCTGACCGTGAGGGAGCTCATGCGGTACGACATCGACGGGATAGATGTCCTACCGATATTATGTCGCTACCGTACCGACCTGTCAGGGAAAGGCCTGAATCTATCAAAATTTGAACAGGAAATTTCCATGGAAAACCCGGAAAATCGGGAAAAATCATTTGAAAATTTGGTACAAATTTGATTAATGATAAATCCGTTTCAGGAAAAATGCAGAGTTTTCCGATTTTTCCGAAAAAAATTTCCGGAATTTTCCGACTTATCCGGAAAATTTTCCGGTAAAAAAGTTTTCTAAATTATGCAGGATCAAGTTCCCTATCAACTGGCATCATTACTTTCTCTCCGACAATGGTGAAAACTTGCAGAAAAAATCGAGGAAATTTCATGTAAAACGCTTTTCCGGAGTTTTTCCGACCAAGGAAGCGTTTGAGCGTTTTGTAATCTAAGACAAAGTTGTAGAGCGAAATGAGTTGCATAAAGTTGCTTTTGTAGAAAACTCCATGGAAAACCCGGAAAGCGGGAAAATCATCGGAAAAATTTTCATCGATCTGATTAGTGATAAATTTGTTTCAGGAAAAATGCAGAATTTTCCAATTTAGTTAACGTGAAAAAGGCAGAAAATAATATAAGTAAAAAACGAGTTTTCAAACAAAACTAAGGCCAAGCCGCATGAAAAAGTAGAAAATAAACTTTTCTTCACACACAGAGGTGGACTCAGATTTTATTCGCTGACAATCACCGATATATTTCAGTATGATCAATCAGAGGTAATAAGTGATTTGATTCATGACGAGAAAGAATATTCAAGAGAAATGTCCCAATCAAAAAATCTGAGTCCACCTCTGTGTGTGAAGAAAAGTTTATTTTCTACTTTTTCATGCGGCTTGGCTTCAGTTTTGTTTGAAAACTCGTTTTTTACTTATTTTTTATATCACTAACTTGGCGAACACATTTAAATTTATTAATTAACTTTATACAATTGCTGGACCAGAAGGAGTCTTTTCACGATTGAAGTCAGTAACCTACCAACTTTACGCACTGTTACAACGAAATTCTACGATTCCAGCCGGGTATGTATAGTTCCATGTTCTTTTACCATGAAAGCTCTATATGTTTTTTTTTTTTATATTATTAAGCCAAGCTCAGGGGATACCCTATGATGCAAAGCACAGCATGGCAGGAAGGAGATAGGGAAAGGATTAGGGGATATGAGGAGAGTGGCGGAGGTGCCGAAGTATGTCGCCCTTAAACTTCCGCAGATTGTATGGCGGAGGAAAAACAGAAGATGGTGAGCTGTTCCACATTCGCACTGTTCGTGATAAAAAAGCATCACGGAATTTTACTGTACGGCCGAAAGTAATTTGAAGGGTTAGAGGATGTGCGCGGTTTGCAGCGCGAGTATTGCGTGCGATATTTCATCAGAACATTGACCATGCAAATAGCGATAAAGGAGCGAAAGGCATCCAACATTGCGGCGGTGCTCGAGTGAGTCGATATGACAAGTTATTGCCAAATCGCCGGTGAGCTTGCAGGCTCTCTTTTGGACAATATCCAATGAAGCTAAGGCTGTGCGACCAGCCCCGGCCCATATATGAGAGTTGTATTCCATTCTAGGTCTAATGTAGGACTTGTAGAGGAGCGCTAGATTTGACGGGCTGAAATATTTCTTACACCTTTTCAGAAATCCAAGACATTTCGATGCTTCTTTGGCAACAGAGAAGATGTGATCTGTCCGGTTTAACTTACTGGAAATATTAATGCCCAGAATCCTTAGTGACGGTGAATCAGAAATTAATGCTCCATCAAAAGAAACGGGTGTGGTTAAGTTATGATCTTGTTTTAATGAGATGAGACAGCTTTGAGTCTTAGATGCATTGAATTCGACGCGATT
The DNA here is from genome assembly GCA_963930735.1 of Dioctria linearis. Taxonomy (NCBI): domain Eukaryota; kingdom Metazoa; phylum Arthropoda; class Insecta; order Diptera; family Asilidae; genus Dioctria; species Dioctria linearis. The sequence continues at coordinate 167,034,917 of OZ005743.1, read as the reverse complement.
AGCTTTGCCCCAAGCGAGGATACTGTTAAGATCGTTATTCAATGACCTAGTCATGCAATCTCGTTTAACACATGCGGCATTCCCCCTGGATTCCGCAAGAGTGTCAAAGGAGTAAGCGAAATCAAGAGTACTGTCATCTGCGAAACTATGGATGGGATTGAAAGTAAGGGAAAGCAGATCATTAATGAAAATTAAAAAGAGAGTTGGAGTGCTAACAGAGCCTTGAGGCACACTGGCATTTATGGGATGCGGTTCAGATCTAACGCCATCTAATACAACACGTATTTGGCGACTAGATAGGAAACTTTCAATCCATAATAGAAGAGGAGCGGAGAGACCAAGTGCTTTAAGTTTGGCTAAAAGGGCTGGATGCCAGACTCTATCAAAGGCTTTTGAAATATCTAGGGCAACGATTTTAGACTCACCAAAATTGTGAAGACTACGGTTCCAACGTTCCGTGAGAAAGGTCAGCAGGTCTCCAGATGAGCGTCCAGCTCGGAAGCCATATTGGCGATCTTTGATGAGATGATTAGTTTCTAGATACTTCATTAATTTTGAGTTAATGATAGATTCAAAAACCTTTGAAAGAATCGAAGTGATCGCAATTGGTCGATAATTTGAGGGATCGCTACCCTCTCCTTTCTTGGGAAAAGCTAGTTTCCAAGCAGTTGGAAATTTTCCTGTCGAATAAGACAAGTAGAATAGTTTGCGCAGAGGTTTAGCCAAGGATAAGGCACAGCTTTTAATTAACAGGGGCGAAAAACCATCAGGACCTGCAGCTTTGGAGACGTTGATCCCCTTAAGGACCCTGAACACATCCCTCGTACGAATGTGTATTGGCTCTTGTACACATTCACACGGGCGATGCAAAACAGGTGTTTGTGAAGTGGGTGGAAGACAAGAATTTGAAGCGAATCTAGCAGCTAAAATATTAGCTTTATCCAGGGAGCCAACAATCACTTCACCATTATTAATTAGTGAAGATATAGAGGAACTGGTGAAGTTGTTCCTGATAGTTTTGACCATGGACCAGAAGCCTTTGCTACCTTTGCGGCTTGCAATTTTTTGTCGAAACTTATCTGTGTTGCCGTACTGCTGGAGCTCAAATTTCTTCTACTTTATACGCGCAGTATTTTGATTATGGTTTTCTTATTCGAAACGTCAGTATTGCATAGTTTTTCATAACTACCCCAAAGACTAATTTTTTAACTTCTTTACACTGTTGCTTTTACCATAGTGAATTACTAGTAACGTAACAGGGTGAAGATGATGATTTTAACTATAATAAGTCCTGCCAAATACATGCAATCATAAAATTCGATATTGTTATGTGCAAGAAAGAACTTTACACAAACCTACATGAATTTGTTCAAAACTGCTGCGAGTAGTCTATATTTTAGCCACTATTTACTAAAAGAAATACTTTCTTTGATTCTTTGTCAAGCCACAATTACAATTAGATTTAATTGTGTGGTGGACCGATGAAAGCTAGCATGATTAGCCTTGTTCTCCAATTAGCCGACCGACAATTGGCTCACATGGATACCATAAGATACTCACCACATACGCTTCTGTCGTCGCGACAAAATCAATTCGAAAAGAATCATACAACTGCACCAAACCCAATCGTCTCTTTATTTCAGTCTACACATATATGTATGTATGCATGTATATATCTTCAAAAATCTCCACCCCCACATACATTTGGTGTAGGTCGGCGGAAGAAAGTCGTCGTCTTATTCTTCATCCTCAACGTCGTCTTCGTCGTCGCAGTAGTTGTTGTCATCTTCTTCTGTTGCCATATTATAAAAGTTTCACATTGAACTTCACATCATGTCGGATTAATTCATTTAACGAAAATTAGATGTTGAAAAGAAGCCGAAGAAGCCAACGAAAAAAAAAATTGAAAATGGAAAATTCATGAACAAAATGATTAGACAAATTTCATTTAGGAAAAAAAGTTTTTTTTTTACTTCTCTGTGTGTGGCTGTGTATATACTTAACTTAAATATGGCTGTGTGTGTGTGTGTAGTCAGTTAATGTAAATAGACAAATTGAAAATTTTCCAATCAATTACTTCGGTAATAGAGAGAAGTCCTGTGAAAGTGTATTCTTACTTGAATCGAAATTACCCCAACTTGAGATTATTGAAATTTCATGGCAAAGGAAATTACCGACAGAACCCCCAACTTAATTCTCAATAAATTTTGTGAGGATTATGTTCATTTTCTAAGTTGAAACATTGAGTTTGATTTTTGACTTTCCTTACTTATACCTACATACAAAATATCTGCATCATTAGGTGAGGCGAAATTATTCATACACTTGTTGGATATTGATCATGATTTAAGTAGAGTCTGCTTTTATAAAAAGAAATCGATTTTATGATTGAGCCACTCAAGAAAATTATCGTTCATCAAGTGAGTGAGCGAATTGGCTTAGTTTTTAGGCTTTTTAAAAAAATATCGTTTCAGGTACCTACAAAAAAAGAAGAATTTTAAATAAGTAACAAATGAAATAATATTTAAATAGAAAGGAGATTGAGGTTTACTCTTTCGAAGCCCATATAGAGTTTACAGGCAAATTATTCAACCTACTGCATTAGTACCGAGGGATTGTCAATTTTGTCAATTTGTTGGCTAAAAACCGCAAATCAAAATTTCATGAAGAAATTCTGAGAGTATACTTGTCTGGGAATAATAGTGAATTTATATTTTTCAATGTTTATGAAAACAGATGAAAAAACAAAAATCGAACTAAAATCATTTTAAAGATTGGTTTTTTTACCTGTGGAAAGGAATGGGCACAGGTAAACGCAAACCCCCTCTCAGCAACTAGATGGGCCGCATGACTGTTGTCATAAATATAAAAAAAAACTAGCCGAACTAAAGTAATTTATCGAAAACGTTGCTAGCTCTTAGACTATAAGTAAGTATATGAAAACGGCAATCAATACGTAAACATTGAAGCATTGAAGAAATGTGTTTTGACTGCCTGAATTGAAATACCAAAAACCCATATCAGGACTCTTTTTAGGATTCCGTACCGAAAGGGTAAAAACGGGAACCCTATTACTAAAGTGCCAAACACAATTCCGACGTTTCGATCCGATTCGATCCAACTCATTTCGATCTAACGGATGCATGAGCACAATTGTCCCGTTCGGTTTCAAACACTTGACTTTAAAATTTTGCCAGATTTTGTCTTTCCACTTTACATCCATCCATGGAAACATCCTTTTTTTGTCATATAATTCGTGTCATTTTTATTTCCTCAACAAAATCCTTTTCATGCATCTTTGAGTATAAACAAATCTTTACAGATGATTTTTCTATAGTTTGTGTCATACGTAAAAGTTGAAATTTGCTCAACTTCTCCGTTTCGATTCGATCCATTTCGGTGTTATGTGTCCAATTGCACGTATGTCTCATATAAGCAAATTTGACATTTGTACGAATCGGATCGAAACGGTGGAATTGTGTTTCCTCCTTAAGCCTCTGATGTCTGTCCGTCCGTGTGTCTGTTACCGGGCTTTATCGTATGAACCGTAATGCCTAATCTACAATGCGCGGTAAAACAACATAGATTTTTGTGTTTGCTTCCCCCTCTTGAAAATTCATGCTTGCAAAAATGTTTCTCTTTCATTCATTTGATGATATGAGCACGAGCTTTATATGCAGTAGTTAATCAGCAAAAGCGATGTAGTAATACCTTAGGTGTATTCAGCATAATTAAGAACCATATAGGGATATTTAGAACAAAACAGCTGTAAACTGCAAATTGCACTTTCAGTCTTAAAAGCAATATTTTATATTATTCGACTTGTCCCAAGCAATTTCTTAGTTTACTAAGTTTACTATATCATAGTATAAATTATTGAGACCAAATACATCCTTTGATGTAATTCTGCAATGAAATTGAGAAAGCAATTACATTTATGATAATTGACAGGTCAACAGCTGTTTAATTTGGCAGCTTACCACCACTTACATATTTCGTGTATTTATATGCATTCTTAAGCAAACGATATCGTTTTGACGACGTGGGTTTATCATTTATTGTAGATTAGGCATAACAGGTAGACAGTTGAAATTTTCACCGAGTGTATATTTCTATTGCCGGTATAACAACAAATAATAAAAATTAAATTACATTAACAATAAATAAGTAAAAAACGAGTTTTCAAACAAAACTGAGGCCAAGCCGCATGAAAAAGTAGAAAATAAACTTTTCTTCACACACACAGGTGGACTCAGATGTTTTGATTGGGACATTTCTCTTGAATATTCTTTCTCTTCATGAATCAAATCACTTATTACCTCTGATTGATCATACTGAAATATATCGGTGATTGTCAGCGAATAAAATCTGAGTCCAGCTCTGTGTGTGAAGAAAAGTTTATTTTCTACTTTTTCATGCGGCTTGGCCTCAGTTTTGTTTGAAAACTCGTTTTTTACATATTTTATTTTGTGCCTTTTTCACGTTAACTAAATTGTTATTACGTGCTGCATGGAGATATTTTAAAAGAATTTTATGACGGCTAAAAAGACACTGATTTACTGAATTTTCCCGATTTTCCATGTTTTCCACAGACTTTTCCTATTACTATGAATTTTTTTTTAAAAATTTACATGAATTTTCCTCGATTTTTCATGCAAGTTTTTATGATTGTTGAAGAGAAAGTATTGATGCCAGTAGGACGGAAAAAAAATGATTCCGCTTATGCTTATGAAACTTTTTTGTCGGAAAATTTTCCGGAAAAGTCGGAAAATTCCGGAAGTTCTAGAAAAATTGGAAAATTCTGCACTTTTCCTGAAACAGATATATCACTAATCACATCGATGAAAATTTTTCCGATCATTTTTCCGGGTTTTCCGTAGTATGTTCCACAAAAGCAACTTTATGCAACTCATTTCGCTCTACAGCTTTGTCTTAGGTTGTAAAACGCTCAAACGCTTCCTTGGTCGGAAAACTCCGAAAAAGCGTTTTACATGAATTTTCCTCGATTTTTTCTGCATGTTTTCACCATTGTCGGAGAGAAAGTATTGATGCCAGTTGATAGGGAACTTGATCCTACATAATTTAGAAAACTTTTTTACCGGAAAATTCCGAAATTTTTTTCGGAAAAATCGGAAAACTGCATTTTTCCTGAAACGGATTTATCACTAATGAAATTTGTACCAAATTTTCAAATGATTTTTCCCGATTTTCCGGGTTTTGCATGGAAATTTCCGGTTCAAATTTTGATAGATTCAATTGTCATGCGACATGAACCTATGTACGTACCAAATTTCAGCTCGCTGTGATGACGAAAAGTGGGTCTACGAGAGTGTCGAAAATATTAAAAAAAGAAATATACAGACGAATTCGTGTGAGTTAAAGGGACGGGCTGGCCTCAATAAAGGGGGCCCCCATACAAAAAACTGATTTTTCGGCGTTTTTTGCTAGTTTTCTTCTCATTCATTATTATATTAAGTAAGCATATTTTTTCATATGACTCCTACTCTTATTTGAAAAATAAAATAAATAAAAAGATGGGAAACGTCTTTCTATTTGACAGCAGTTTAAGACATATCTCTTTAGTATATGCTCGCTGCTTACTACGTGCTAATTTATTTGTTGGGGGTTTTTGTTTCTTTAACTTAGTTAGGTTCTTTTGAGTATTTCTAGTGAGATTCTGTTAATTGAATATTACCTATTGGTGTTGAAGATTTGATTAGATTAGTATTAATTTTAATTATTTGTATTATTTCCATTTTTTTGCTATGTACGAAATTCAAAATTAAAATTGAGTTATTGTTTTGATCTATTTTAATTTTAATTCAAGTAAATTTTGTACGATGGTATGGAACGCTTCTTGTGCGAGTCCAACTCGCACATGACAACTTTTTTTATAGTATGCCCGACAGGTTCTTCGAAGTTATTCGCAATAAGGGAGGCCAAACATATTATTAAAAGTAGTAGTAATAATAACACTTCAGAGTTGCAGAATAAAAAAATTATATTACTTAGCTGTAAAAAATAAAGTAAATAAATATAAAAATTTTGCGGACAAATAAGTGTACCTATCAACTACACACCTTTTTTATGATTTTTTTTTCATAAATTTTGGTATATTTTTTTCTTTTTTAGAATTCCGTGGTCTTGGGACAGTGGCCATAATTATCTTAAATCCTTAGGAGAATAAACATATAGTACCAAATTGGTCTGCACATGTTCGCAATCCCCATATTTGGCATTTATGTATAACCATGTACCTAATCAATTGCTCCGCAGTGTATATAAAGGTCCATGACGAATTTCTACAAACCAGTTAGTTGTAAACAGTGCGTACGTTTGGTGTTTCATTTCGAAATGAGACTGCTGAAATATTTGGTGTGTGATGACTCGAAAGAATTGAAAGAAATTATAACTCGAAAACGCTCGCGGTTTATCGATTAATTAATTTTAAAATGACATTAGAAGAAAAATGGGTAGAGTTTTTCTCTTAAAATAATGAATCCACAATACAAAAAAAAATTTATATGAAATTTTCAAAAAATGATTATCAAAGCACTGCACTGCTTTCAATGTGCTTTACATTGCAGTACACTGCTCCAACACTGCACTGCATCGTATTGTGTTTCTGGCTTAAGCCGGTTCTGCACAATTAATTAAAGGTGAATGCCGATTTTAGGCCAGACATGAATAGAAATGAGAAATGTTTTAAACGATGCATTATGATAATCTGAACATATTTTACTAACCATGTTTATTTCAATTAAGCGGAGAAAGTCTTGGTACGGGGGGGGGGGGGGTCAAAGTTGTATCAAGTACATTATGGAAAATCTGGTACAGCATCAAATTCCTTAGGTAATTAGAAGAATTTTGAGTACCCACACTCCTATACTCGGAGGCTTAAATAGCCATCTCCATGCTCACTTTTTTTTTTATTTCCCTCTTTTTTATTCGAACTGAGATCCTACATTTTTCGCACCTTAGATCGGCTCTAACTCGGTAGGGCTATGTCCGATCGTGAAACGGGTTTCAATGTGCGCCTCATCTCATTACGGCCTACAATTCGCAGTTATCTTCATCCTTTTAGGGTAGGGATGGGAGCCCCTGTGGGGGGGGGGTTACAATATATCATGCTGCATAGCAAATTAAAAGTCTGGCGGGTGGTGTACTTTGTTCTGATTCAGAAAATTTTCTCGGGACCCCATTTTGATGCACTTGGGTCACATATACTCTAATTACTACATTTAGCATATATTTTTGTAGTTCTTTCTTCCATGGCCATTAGTGATCTGTTGTGTTCATTTTTCTCATAGGCAGTAATTTTCCACCGCGTACCAATTTCGCACAATCACGAGAAGTAGAATTGAAATAAACATCGTTTACTTTATTATTCAGAGTATCATAATGCATCGTTTAAAACATCGGTCATGTCTGTTCATGTCGGGCCTTAAGTTGTATGTAAAGTGGGCATTCCCCTCTATTGTTAATTAATTTACATAGGACTTGATGAATGGCAAAGTACTCGAAAAGGTTAACTATTACGTAAATTTGTTTTCTCATGTAACTTAAATAAGTATTACAACTGTTACCCTATCTTCTCCTAATTGTCCCAAAGGTTGATATTATTTAACCATATGTCCCAAAACAAATTTTACACATGCTCCCACCACATCTGCAGGTACAGAATGGTGCACTGCATAAATTTATATATGTAATGCATAAAAAAAGAGACAAAAAAGAAATAAAATTAAATAAAATAAAATTATACAAAAATAAATCCTTAAAAGCCAAGTTCATTCCATATGGTAACAAAAAAATAAATAAAATCCTCGGAATTTTTTTCTCATTTTATTTTTTTTATCTATGTAAATTTACTTTTGAACACTTTTGTTGTCATAAAAGAGACGCCTGTTTTCCATCGAAATGAATTGTCATAAATTGTGGAGAATTTATTTTTTTCTGTTTTTTTTTCGCACCGGCCGCCAAGCTTCACGACGAAATAACTTTGAATCATTAATTAAAATTTTACGAGCATTTCGATGCTTTATCAGACCACAATGACGTATTTATCACGTTGTTGTAATCATAGTTCGAAAGCACCGGTATTCATTTGGACGGCTATATGGCACGCGTGTACCACCAACCACCTCATCTGATCTGAAGTCATCCTTTACATCCCAAACAGATATACATAATAATATGTATATGCGCCTAATATGTACAAATGGGGATTTGGTACTTGAGGGTGGGGAGAATCATTCAGAACGAGTGTAGATATATGCATGTATGTAACTGTACTTACAATATAAAATCGTTTTGTAAAGTCAAAAATTTTTCTGTAATGACGTCATTGGAGAAATTACGTAAATTGCATAATATGTGTGTATGTGTAAAGTGCCCACCCACATGTATACTGTAAGTACAAATCTAGACGGCTGATGTAGCCAACAACTTTGGAAAAGGGGAGGGGGTATTCTACATCCAAACACGCAAATACATACTTACAAATGTATAAAATTGTTGGGATGAATTTAAGTTGGAGACTATACCTACGCAAAAAACAAACCTTAAAAAATTTTCCTGTATACCGGTGTCCCCTTCCTTTTTTTATCCATCTGTCCGTGACGTCACTGCATGGTCTGCGCATTTAAAATAATGCGCAATTTTATGGGCGTTGTATATGTGTTAGTGATTGCCATGCTTTATAGTTTATATTGCTTATGGTCTTTTTCCAGCTCCAGACTCCCAACTTCATCATTCAATCGTGTGTTTAATGTTTTCCATATACATATTTGGTAGGTACTATAGGTTACCTACACATAGAAACTTCAATCCTGACAGCTCCTTTATATATGCTTATTTCGAAGTAAAGAGCAATACCTACCATATGCCAGATACCATTAGGCTTCTAGTATAGTGTATCCATTACTATAGCTGAAATAACGTGGGTTGTGGAGGGTTGTTTCTAAATGATGACGTCATTTGATTTTATAGCTCAACATAGAACAATTACCCATCTATGAACACATAAATACCCGCAGTTTTTTACACACAATTAAGAGAGTCAGGAAGGTGTTTCTCTTCCCACACACGTTTTTTTAATTTACACCATTCGCGAACTTGTGAAGGAAATTTCTGGTTGTCGAAGCGGGAAGGGGAGCCTGGCTGGCTTTAAGAATGAATGAAGAACTTTTTCATTTTATTATTGTTGCAATGAAATGTGCCTGATGATGATCAGGTAAACTATAGTTTTTTTTTTTAAAGACGTGCATTAAAAATTTCTAAAGATTTTTATTTCGTTCTCTCATTTAATTTTTCATGTTTGATTTAAATTTTGCCATTGTACCTTGTTAGGTAAAAGTATATTTATCGTAGAGGAAATTTTATATAACAAAATATATAATGTATATATGTGGGTAAACATTCCCGAGAACGAAGGTAACATATATTTTCATGTACTTATATAGAACTGCCTCCTCGTTTTCGACTATTATATGTATGATGTTCGGCAATAGGAAGAATTTTAAAACTTTTTAAATCCCTCTTCTTTGTCTCGCGCTCCCATCCTATTCTATATCCTCCATTTAAGGACATATCCGCATATTTTATGCTGAGAACGTTGTCACATGCTGCATATACATATTATGCATATGCACACTTCCATATATATATATTTATGTATACATATGTACCTACATATCATTCTGATATCCCTCTTTACGTAAATTTCACGACAATGTGAGAATATTGTATTAGGAGCTTAGAAAAAAGTCCTGCTGGAACGTTACCGTAATATTAAAGAAGCGCAAATTGCATAGTTTTAGGGGGCCTTTATTGTTCAAATATTTGCTCATGTCGTCGTCGTCGTCGTCATTGTCGGCGCGGTCTCATCGTCCATCGTCTGGATAAGAATGAGTATGGACTAGAATAGAAAAAAAAATTTATGGTCCAGAGAATAATAAAATTGAACTTTGTAAGGACTAAACTAAAAGACTTAAGGCAGTGATACCATATACTATAATATGTACATATGTATAACCACATGTGATCTAAGCATATATATATATATACAGAAAAGATATATAGAGTATGTATAGCAAATACTTTATTTTCAGTCCTTTTAACTGATAAAGGAACATAATCTATGTTCTCTGTACACATATACATACGTACATATGTACATTCATGGATATCTATAGATCGCAGTTATTCTCATCGGTTTCTTTGTTCAAGTCCAAAGCTAAAAAATCTCATTTCAGGAGATTTCTGGTACTATTTAATCCTTTTTCTTTGCTTGAAGAAAAGGTGCAGCATCGAATAAATTCTGTAGCCAACAACGAAATCCAATGAAGTATACCTACAAATCCATAAAAAAAAAAGTCGGACCGCTTATGGGATTATTTGTTTTATCTCTAAATACCTGTATAGACGAAAAGAACACAAATTAGATTGATTTTCCTCAAGTACTACCTATGAGGTATTTCTGAATCCGATGCCTATACCATGTGGCCTAAATTAGCAATAAAAGCTTTTTATGAACAAGCACTCAATGAAATCTGATTGGTGATGGTAGTGTGGTGGTGGTCTAATAATATATATATATATATATTTAGGTAACTCTGAAGGAGTATTTTTGGAAAATGATTTTTGATTGAGATTGGATTTTTGGAATCTTGGATTAAATTCAAACAGATTATGTACTATACAGAGTGTTTCCACCTAGGTGGTTCATAGAAGAGGAGTTGATAGCACTCACCTAGGCAAACAAAAAACTGTATAGCAAGGGGTCCATATCAATCGTTTCGAAGTTAAAGTGTGATTAAGAAAAAAAAAAATAGTTTTTCAGAAATCACCCTTTTCCTTAAAACTTCATGGCCTTTCAAACGACTGCGCTACCAGCCTCGTACTCCTCTCAAGAGTTATTGTGGTCTAAACTAAAAATTTTAGATTTTCTTATCTGTTTTTTTTGTGTGTCTTAACATCTATTTTTTTTTTCGAAAATGTCGGTCATTAACACAACTTTTTTATTTTAGAAAAGCTGTAAACTGTAGACTCTCTTCTTTAATTTAACCTATTACACTATTACACCCTATGTATGTACTATCTTTAGCCGTTAGAGAGTTTAACTCGTTCAAGCTATCCGGATTCAGACTAAGCAAAAAAGGCTCAAAATTTCCTCCAGATTGAATTGCTTCATTGGAAAAATTTTAATTTCCATTTTTCCAATAAAGCAATGCAATCTGGAAAAATTTTTGAAATTTTTTTGCTTAGTTTGGATCCAGATAGTTCGGATACAGATCCCGATAGTTCAGACCGGATTATCTGGATACCCTGATTTGAGGAATATGATCCTTATTATTTCGGATAATCCGGATACTTTCAGCTCTAGTTCAAATACGATTATCACCCATAAAATTTGATCGCTTTGGCTGCTAAACTAACTAATTGAGTTTTGAGAAAATAATGGCTTCTTTATTGTGCATTTATACCTGTGTATGTATTTAAAGCACTTAGGTAAGGAACCGAAGCGAAGGAGTAGTCCAATGCTCATTGAGTGTTCTAGATTCAAACATCAGGCTTGTTCAACTCTGTAACTTCCGAATGACACCAAATATTGGAAAATCCCTTTACCTACATATTCTACACTATATTTGTATGCAACAATCGATTATTTGAATCAATCGTCACACGGGAAGATCCCCTGAGATCTGCGTCACCCCTCTTTTCTGCCACATAAAATTCCTGTTTTGGACACTGTTTGAAGTCCACTTTCACGTGAGTTTCATCATCCATAATGCAGTAGTCAAATTTCGACATATTGGCATTTCGTTTAAAGTTATCGACCACTTTTTGGACCGATTTTTGGTTTACTGAACCTGAATTCCTTCCTGATCCGGACTTTCTCTGGATACTACAAGTTTCCCGAAATTTACTGCGAACATTTTGGATGGTCGTTTTCGGAATTTTCAACTTTTTAACTAAGCCTCTTCGAGACAAATTCGGACTTTACATATGTGCGGAAACAATTAATTTGCTACGTTCTTCTTGGTTGACTTCCATTTTGACTGCATAAGAACTTTGCAATGAATAGATTGAAATCAAGTCAGTCATGCCAAGTGCGTTTACGCCTTTCAAATTCTTCGCTGTCTTCCTTCTTTGGAAATGATTGATGATTTTTGCATTCTACGAACTTAGGGCGTTGGGCCCTCAGTTCGATTCGACGTCTTCTCTTTTTTTCTTTTAGATCTTTGGCTTGGGGGTTGTTCACTTCACGTGATGTTGTTGGTTCTTCTTCCTACAACTTCTGGGCCACATCAGCTGTAATAAATGAATTTTTCGCAAGTGTTTGTTGTTCAGTTTGAGAGGGACTGGAAAGGAGTATGGATTGGATATGTTGAGAGAGGCTTGGGAAGTTAAAGACTGGAAGGTTCCAATGTTAGCAAGTTTCATTCGAGAGATTCCGGGTTCTTGAGGGGTTTATTTGGGATTACCCCCTGTAATATTGTAATCCCTTTTGGTGTCATAGAATAGATTGTAATTATATGTAAGTGCACACTTTTTTATAGATGCAATTTTACTAGCGTTCCCTAATTTTGTTTACCTGGTGATGAGTAATGGGAGCGAAAAGGTTTTTTTTTCTGAATCAGTTCTTAGTTATCATCATCAAGTCTATCAAGCAAGATATCATGGATTTCAAACTCGGTATTGCAGATTACTTGAACAACTTCCACTTGAAAAATTTATTTCCTGAATCCTCGCCAAAACACCCTATACACTAAGCCAAGAATAAACTTGACAAAAATAATTCAAATTTAAAGTCGTTCGTTATAGTTTTTCGTCAACGTTGCTCTTCTCCATGGTAAGAGTATACGTATGAAATTATGTCACGGCTCTAAATGGGTTTAAAATTTTGTGCGCAATTAATTGTTGGAGTTAAAGAATGTTTGGTTGGAAATTATTGGATTTAAAGCAAAACAAGTTATTTAGAGACAGAAAGCTTTCATGGTTTTACGTGAGCACCTGCTATTATGGCTTAATCTCACAGCACCCTTAATGCACGGATTGAAGATAAGCGACAATCAACGCCCCTGAGAGACAGAATATAATTTATATTCTGTCTTAGCAAGTACCAGCTTATGTCAGTGCATGCTTGACATTGGACTTACTGGTTGAAGTGAGACTTACCTAAAATCTCTTCCGATCTATGGGTCACGGCACCCGGTTGATTTAGCGCAACTCCACGCCGAGAGCCAATCCTATAAGCATACATTAAATAAGCGACCATCCTTCAAATTCACGGACGTAGTATGCAATTATGACAAAAGAACAAACTACTCTGTTTAGAGAAGAATGTTCGCCTAAGTCATGCAGACTAAGATAATCTCACTCTGCCCGCAATATGGGCTACCACAACCACTACGATTCTCCCACAAGGGGGCCTTCCCATGTTGAGGCGAATATTCGGGGCTCCTCAATCCCGTAGTACCAAGTTAGCAATGTCGGCTACCCAATTGATATGGCTTCGTATCACATGATCATACGATCATGAATACTCCCAGTGAATGTTACATGCAGATCCTTAAACGTTACTGGTACCTCCGTTCGGGCTTAATCATATTAGCACTTAAAAAGTGACAGTGGTGGACCACGAGATGCTTATGATCCGCCCTTTAGGCTATGAGAGGCTTGAGACTAACGCCAGTAGTCTTATAGCATACCAAGGTACAAATACTTAGCTGCATACTAGGTCATATACGCGCTAGGCTTCACTAGGTACACGCACTTTCATCAGTAATCAGATGTACAGGACCTCAGCACAATGAAGCACGGTGCACATATATGACGAATCACATCCATTTCTTCTCCCTTGGCAGCTCTACGCTTCACTAACCCTTTGCACCGCCGTTATTTAGAGACAGTTAGAGATTATCCTGTAGCGAGTCAAGCACAAGATACAACAATTTCATTTTACCAAGTGTCTTGGGTAAAATTCACGAAAGACGCCTCTTCTTGTCGAATATTTATAGACATTATGATATAACGCACGTACACACTACACACAGCGCATACCAAACATTGAAGTCTAAAGCCGGTCCCACACAATGTGTGCATTCTTCAAAAATATTTGTCAATGCGTCTCATTTGATAAGGTGTGTGTAAGCGAGATGCATTGCTAAATATTTGACAAATGCACACATTGTGTGGGACCGGCTTAAGGCTGAACTCACACCGGACGCTTTAACCATGCTTCAGTTTTGATTCAAACAAATCGCCACATGAATTTCTACGCTATTATCCCTCTTTGCATTCATACCGGTAAAACAAAACAATTAAATTAGCCAGCTCTGAAAAATTATTAAAACATCCTCTGTGAATACGGCCTAAAATAAAATGATTTTGGAAGTACCTTCAGAGAAAGATGGTCACAATGCCTTAAGGATTGGTTAAACAGAATGGGAAAATGCATAAAAATTTAAGGAATACCAATTTATTCTGAAAAACGTAAATTTTCTCTTTATTTTTTTTCTATTTTTTTTTCTCTCTTAAAACTTTCTCAATACAACCTAGGTTGGTTTGGTCTGAAAAAGACTTGGAATTCAATATTGTTTCCCTTCGGAATCAGCAAAATCTTGATGACTTTTTCCTTTCATCGGAGAATATATGTTATCAGTTCTGTTTCATTTTGGAGTGCCAATAATCCGAGTATTTGGAAGATTATGTTGTCAAGACGTATAGTGATAAAAATGTTCGGAAATAAAAGGAGGATGCTTAATTTGCAGACTGTGAAAATGGGGATAGATGAAAATGTGTTTAGCTTTTTATGCATTTATTCTTCTTCTGTTCGAGAAAAGCTTCGTCTCGTATATATCGGGTACCAAACATATATTAATGTATTTTGTTATTTTTCTGGGACCTGATAAAATCATATTCAAACCGTCTTACGTGTATCAGTTTTTTTTTTCGTCAGCAGTTTCAATCTGATGTAAATTAGTCATGAAAAAGTGGCCCAGCTCACGTACTATAAGTCAATGAGCCGTGTTCAAAAATTATGCTTTTTCCAAGTTTCAAGAAAAGGCAGCACTTTAAAAGCCTGAAATTATATACATAAATCCCCTCACCTTTACTTGTATTACGAGTTGATAGTCGATGTTGCTTTTAGTTTTAATACCTAATTTGAGTAAATTGGTTTTGTGAGAAGAACAACACACAAAAACAAAACAGTTTTTCAGGAGGGGGGGGGGGGGCTGTTCTCACAATTATCGATTTATTTTTCACTTGAATTGTCATAAACTCACCACTCTTTGGTTTCTTGTTACCAAACGAAACATTTTTTTTTCTTTTTCTTCTTGTTGTTGTTTTTTTTTTTTTTTTTTGGTTTTGTAACTTAATTGGATAATGGAGGAAAAAATATTTATTTTTTTGCTTACTCTGGTTTTTTTCTTTTATTTCAGGGAAGTACAACAGCAGCGCCCCGTAGCGCATACCCGGGAGCTCCGCCCCCAGCCCCGGTGTCATTAAAAGGGGCCCAAAGACCAGCTATGACTAGTCCAGCTGCAGGTGGATTAGCTGGTGCTCCATACAGAGGTGCTAGTTGGACACCACAAGGTTACGCACCAGCAGCTGCTGCACAACAAGCCTACAGATATACGGCACCTTTGCCCCAACCAGCTTATGCCGCTTACACACCTCATACAACAACGGTAAGTAAACATAACTTTTTTTTTTTCTTCAGCAATATATACCTACATATTATGTATTTACATATCTACATGTTGTTATTTTTGAACATACATATGCGAAGACGCACGCCATATTCAAGAATTTTATACATATATTTGCATTCGAATTAGTATCAAATTTCAGACCTATGCTTTTTACATATAAATATAGCATACACACACACGTGCACATAATTATCCGAAAATAATTTTTAATAATATTTAAATTACACACCCCTGCGTGAATATGTAATATGTATGTAGGTAGAATATACTCTCCTGTGTGTCAGGACAAAATGCATATGAACCACCTACAGCTGAATGTTGCATTATTTATTATTAATCAAAGGAAATGCCGCGCGATAGTATGTGAATGGATTAAATAATAACGTGACACGAAGGCGTAAATAATTCGCCTTTCCGCGATTTTATAAATTTCTCAGAGTTATTTAATGCACAAAATGATTTCACATAAAATATTTTAATTATTATTTTGTAGGTAGGTATATTGGTGCGGTTTTTGTGCCGGTAATTAAAGATGAATTAGCGAAACAGAAATTTGACATATCTTTACTTAATTTTTGAGAACGAGATTTGTTCATTTGAAACATTTGCTGGTGTATGAATGATTTTTTTAGTAATGGGTTGGGTAATGGGGCTGTAACGGATTAATTTGATTGATGCGGGTTTTATAACAATTTTGAAGTGATTCATTTGTTTTCTTTTATATTTGTAGGTGTTGATTAAATTTTGTTTTGAAAGTTAAGAGCTTATAAAAGTTGAGAATGATGGAAAGGAAGTCTTATAAACCAGACAGACTGATAGCATTAATTCGTAATTAACGTGAATTCGGTAATCATGGAGCTTTTAAAAATTCTGTCTTGACTTTTGAATAGTAGGTATACAGCAATTGATTGTTTTCTTTCCGGGTGTATTACATAGTAAAAAAAAAAGAAATTTCAACACTTTTCGAAAAACTAGTTGTGGGAAAAAAATTAAATAAATAAAAAAAGTAATGTTCCTTTGATGAATTGTATAGTTAATTTATATTTTTAACTCGTACACGAATTTGTCTGTTTGTATATTTATTTATATATTTCTTTTTTACTATTTTCGACACTCTCGTGGACTCACTTTTCGTCATCACAGCCAGCTGGCACACAGGTTCATGTTGCGTGACAATTGAATCTATCAAAATTTGAACCGGAAATTTCCATGGAAAACCCGGAAAATCGGGAAAAATCATTTGAAAATTTGGTACAAATTTGATTAGTGATAAATCCGTTTCAGGAAAAATGCAGAATTTTCCGATTTTTCCGAAAAAAAATTTCCAGAATTTTCCGGTAAAAAAGTTTTCTAAACTATGCAGCATCAAGTTCCCTATCAACTGGCATCATTACTTTCTCTCCGACAATGGTGAAAACTTGCAGAAAAAATTGAGGAAAATTAATGTAAAACGCTTTTCCAGAGTTTTTCCGACCAAGGAAGCGTTTGAGCGTTTTGCAACCTAAGACAAATTTGTAGAGCGAAATGAGTTGCATAAAGTTGCATTTGTTAGATAAAATAAATTCGATTCTCTCCGATAAGAATACTTACAGACCAATAAGAATAGATCCGACTAACAAACTTTAAAGTAAAAACAATGAACATATAAAATATCTCAAATTGCATCTATTAATTTCGGATTCAGACAAATATAAGCTATCTACTTATAAAGCAGTTCCTCCCAAATTATACGGTTTGCCGAAAATTTACAAAGCGGGCTGTCTAATTAGACCAATCGTTTCTTCAATTGATTCTCCAGTATACGAACTGTCTAAATATCTGGCATCCATATTGAAAAATTTCACTACTAGCTCTGCATTTAACGTATACGATTCCATCACATTTAAAGACAAAGTGGATAATTTAAAAATTGAAATAACAGAAAAAATGGTTTCCTTTGACGTTATTTCCTTATTCACGAACATTCCCGTCAACTTAGTTCTCAAAATTATTGAAAATAAGTGGAGTTCTATTAGCACTCACACAGACATACCACGTAAAAAGTTTTTGGAAATGCTTAGCTTCTGCACAATCGTAGCAAATTATTTCGTTTTTAATAAAAATATTTACAAACAAACGTCCGGTGTACCAATGAGAAGTCCTCTATCTCCAATACTGGCGGACATTGTAATGGAAGATTTATTAACTGTCTCTATATTGATAAAATGGAAAACAAGCCACGGATAGTTATCAAATATGTTGACGATCTTTTCTCCATATTGCCGCACCAATATCTGCTGCCTGCTATACTTAATACTCTCAATAGTTATCACCCTAAACTACAGTTTACTGTAGAAGAAGAGAGTATGGGATCCCTACCGTACTTAGACGTTAGAATTATTAGGGAAAAAAACCTAATAATAACTGACTGGTACCAAAAACCGACATCTTCGGGTAGACTTTTGCATTACAGGTCTTTGCATCCTGAACATCAGAAAATAAACACAGCCAAAAATGGTTGAGAGAGAGAAAATGGCTTCCACAAATCAATAACAGGAAGGCTGATGTTTCAGCATAGCACACATAATGTTGAAAGTGTTAATGGGGGTGGATCCGAAAGTTTTTTGAGTTTTAAATGTGCAACTTATATCCCTGGGTTATCGGAAAGGTTTCAAAAGATCCTTAAACCCCCAGGATCACCAAATCAGACTAGGCCTCAAGCCACGCAAAACAATAAGTAATTGTTTCATTAAGCTAAAGGATCTGACACCAAAAGAATTACGTTCGGACGTAATTTACAAAATACCCTGCAAGGGTAGGAATAACGAAAATTGTCCGATGAGCTATGTTGGAACAACAGGGCAATTCCTTAAGAACAGGATTTTTAACCACTAATCAGATTTAAAAAGCGGCAACCAAAATAAACAGCGTTAACTACACACTTATCCAATCATGCTCCAGATTTTGAAAATGCCTCTATCCTACACCACGAAAAACACTATAAGAAAAGATTATTGATAGAGGCATTATATATTCAGAAAACTCCCAATACCATGAACAAAAAAACGGATACAGACGCAATATCAGTAATATTTATTGCGCGCATTTAGAGAGCTTTGGGAAATGATACAACTACGTCTAGCACCAGTTGTTTTTGACGAGTGGTTGGATAACCTTCCACAACTCCTATAGTTTCTTTTACCATGTTTTGTCATTTATTTATTTATTTATTTTTTATACTGTGGTTTTTAATTAGTGTTTACTGTTTGTTATCTGTTAATAGTATTTTTACAATGTTGTATAATCCGTAAGTAGCCGTTGTTTTTTAATTTTTATATCAAGCAATAGTTACATACATTGATGTTTTAATTAGACTGTGTCTTTGAGAATGGTTCGAGACATCGGCCGAAACGTCGGAGAACAAATAAAATTCTCACAAACTAAAGAGGTGTTTTTCCTCCTTACCGTCCAGCCCGAAAATCCCAATGCACGGAAATTTAAAGAAAACGGTCATTATACTCATATCTAATTTGTGGAAAATTCCATGGAAAACCCGGAAAAGCGGGAAAATCATCGGAAAAATTTTCAGCGATATGATTAGTGATAAATCTGTTTCAGGAAAAATGCAGAATTTTCCAATTTTTCTGGAAAATTTTCCGAAAATTTCCGAAATTTCCCGACTTTTTCAGAAAATTTGCCGACAAAAAAGTTTTATATGCTATGCGGAATCATTTTTGTTTCCGTCCTACTGGCATCAATACTTTCTTTTCAACAATTATGAAAACTTGCATGAAAAATCGATGAAAATTCATGTAAATTTTTACAAAAAAAATCATAGTAATAGGAAAATCGGGAAAATTTATGTTTTATGGGATCAAGTTGGAATACAGCTAAAAAGCGCTGTACACAATCTGCACCGTCCCAACATATCATCTCGAGAGCATCACTAACCATGGCGAAGTACGTCGCAGCCGTAAAGAAACTCAGGCAACAACTAAAATTTAACTTTCGTTGGTGTATTTAGCAAGAAAAATTTTCAATTATAAGTTCTGTAAATAAAAATAATTTTTACTCGAATAAATTTTTTGAAAAACTGGTAAATCAGTGTCCTTTCAGACGTCATAAAATTGTTTTAAAATATTATTTTATGCAGCATGTAATAACAATTTAGTTAATGTGAAAAAGGCAGAAAATAAAATAAGTAAAAAAACGAGTTTTCAAACAAAATTGAGGCCAAGCCGCATGAAAAAGTAGAAAATAAACTTTTCTTCACACACAGAGGTGGACTTAGATTTTATTCGCTGATAATCACCGATATATTTCAGTATGATCAATAAGAGGTAATAAGTGATTTGATTCATGAAGAGAAAGTATATTCAATCAAAAAATCTGAGTCCACCTCTGTGTGTGAAGAAAAGTTTATTTTCTACTTTTTCATGTGGCTTGGCCTCAGTTTTGTTTGAAAACTCGTTTTTTACTTATTGAATTCAAGCCGGCGACGTTTCGGACTAAGTCTAGTATCAGCTTATAATATAGAGTGTACAGGAAGTGTGATAAGCCAAATTTGGCGTAGTCAAATTCTGGTTGTGTTAGTATTTGTTGCGGCTATAGTGAAAGCTCAGTACAGCCGTGTAGTAGAAACAATATCGACTTTCCAGCGTCTTAACCGACCAAAATGTCGAAAATACGTTATATACACCATTTGAATCAGAAAAAAAAAACTGCGTCGAATGGTCTGGTGGGTCTCATATCTCTACGATGATAATAACATAATTTACGCCATTGAAAACGCCTGTACTTTTTCCAGTAACTTCGACTTGATTTACAGTAATAGGATCAAAATCAGCTACTTTTCAAACACATGTTGCTTAAAGCGAAGGAAGGTTTGCAAATTTTTAAACGAAATACATGCAGCACTCGAGGTTTGATGACTGGAGAGGCTTACATCATTTTTGTGGATCGTAAAATGATGACTTCTGTCATTAACTCTCGATATTGTTCGAAGTTACTACATTTTCAAGAACTTATTGACTTCTAATGCATTTTATTATTGCTTAGTTTTGAATGAGAGATGCAGTTACTCTATTCTTTTTAACTCATAGATAACTGAGAATACGGTGTTACTAAAAGAGTATTAAATAAAAACTTAATAGTAACTACAGCCTTTTATTTAAGCTACCTGTCTTGTTCTGTGCTATTGTACATCAAAAGTTAGATCTAGTTTTAAACATAGAACTTGAAACAGCTCATATATATCATACGCATTTCAGTTGCTATTTTAAGTTTTTATACCAGATGAAATCTATAGGAGTATACTAAGTTTGGCATTCCGTTTGTAACACCTCGAAATAATGATGGTAGAGAAAAATGGTTTGGACACCCACGCATAATATTAACCTTTTGCACTCCGAACATTTTTTAATATGACCTATCAGCAACTCCGAAACATTTTTACTATGGGCTACCAGCTGCTCTGGAACATAATCGTCCGTATATCGTCAGCATTTTGTATATGTTGAATGTGAGCTTCTAACGAGAGATTTTAATGAAACTTTTACAGTTTGTATAGGATACCAAAATGGCTCTCACGTATTTTTTTGTTTCCCCTACCAAGCGCCACCTCTCCGCTAGAGAGGTTAGAAATTACGTGATTTTACAGTGAAACGTCATTTTCAAAAAATCATATCTCGAGAACGGAGGAACCGATTTTTTTGATACAAATGCCGAATGAAAAATATAGCAGCACTGAACGAAAATAAATATTGCTAATAACAGTACTTCGTGATTTTACGGTATACGGTGAATTTAAAAATTCATAAAAAAAATAACTTTATGTGGGATGGTCATAGAGGAATGTGGTTTTTTAGTTGTATTTGTGGTATTCGGTAGAAAAAGATAGATGAAGAAAAATTTGTCTTGGGGTTTGTGTGTTGGTGGGGTGGGGGGGGGGCTGGGATGTTACTCCGAAGAGTTGTCCAAAATGGGGCGTGTGGGGTATCAAATGAAAGAGGGAACAGGTTTGATCGTATATAGAGGTTCTTGTTTTGATCCTGTAAACTTCATACCGACACGTTTTTACCGGAAATTTATGCATATTCGCGGCAGACAGCAATGCCTCGATCAAATAAAAAATCAATGATGCCGACCTGATGTAGGATGGCCTCAAGTTTTTCCTGGAAAATTTACAGGGCTCAACGTGTGTATATATTTAGTTTTTGCGTGGGAAAAATAGTTTTTGAGTTAATCGGAAAAAAATGCGTACTTTTGAAGGAGAAAAATGGCCGTTTTTTTATTGAAAATGTTGAGTTTTCTTCCATTCGTGATTGTGAAGAATTGATACGTCGGGGAAAAAAACTTCCCATGAAAAAAATGTTCACAACCGTTAAAAGAAAGAACTGATGAAATATGTGCGAAATGTAGGAACTGGGGCAAGGGGATCCAGCTGTATGAAAATGGACTCTTCGGCGGAAAAACATTTCGATGAAGTTCTTATAATCGATAGTACACAGTGAGACCTTTCATTTGATATGCGATATGCTAAATTGGAAGAACCCCCATCGGGGTACCTACCTCGCACTTTTAAAGTACCCCCTGTAAAAAAATCTTCTACGAATTGTAGTTGCCACGAAGTTGAGATGAACAGTGGAATCGATATTCCAATCGGACTTAACCCTACCGAGTTAGAGGTGATTTAACGTGCAAAAATCTAGTACCTAATTTAGAAAAAAAGTAACACACTAAAAAAAGTGGGTATGAAGATCGAAAGAGAAGTGAAAACAACTGATTATAACGGTTTTAGAAAAAGCTTAGAAAGTATACTGTGCTCTCTGCAGAGGGGTGAACAGTTATTCTAGGACGTTTTCGGATCATCTAGTACAAATTCCAATATGTTTTTTATATGGATTTTGAGAACCCACACCCCTATGGTCCGAGGTGAAATAGCTGAGTTATAAGCGAAATACTAAATACGCCCACCGTTTCCATACCTCTTTCGGAGAATTGAGATTTAGGCTCCCTCCATTCCGCCCCCTCACCCAGCAGCGAGCCCATCCAGCCACCTCACTCCACCTCCACCACCTCACCCCACGGCCCACACCTCCCAGCGATCACTTGTAGCCCCCGATGGTAGCTTTCATTTAAGTCCTCAATGAGCTCTGTGCGCCTTTCTGATAAGGAGTTATAAGCAAAAGACTTTGCCCTCCTGACGTGCCGGATGCGAACCTCTCCTAAAACCAATATCATAACTCGAGAACGCGTATACTTAGAGAGCTGAAATTTTGTACACGGACTTTAAAAAAAAAGATAAAAGTAAAAGTAAGTTCGAAAATGAGACAAATCGCGCAACTTCTTCGTTGGGTTGCCATACAAAACTTTCGTTTTCCACTATACATATATTTGGACACAGCCTGAGAACGGGTCGACGTAGAGAGCTGAAATTTGGTACATGGTGTCTCCATTATACTAGCAAATAGAATTTTAAAAATGGACTAAATCGGGTGACTCCTTCTTGGTGTTGCCATATAAAAAAATTAGGTTTTTTACGTATACTGTGAAAAAGATCAGTCCAACACATTTGTTGTTGTACTAAAAACTTCTTCAGAATACGAAATCCTATAAAAAATTTTATAATCATTTTTTCTGTCCGACAAACCGTTCTAGAAATATATGCGGAAAACCACTTCAAAAATCAAAACTGTTCAAATGGGTGACCATACGAGATTTCATACGGGCATTCATCTAGGGAATCATAAGAATTGGTCTTAGACCAATTTTAGCTTTTTTACTTGTTTAACATTGATTTCGTTTCAACATTGCAGCTATTCAGATACAGCATTCATGAAGTCCGTAACACAAAACACGGATTGCTGTAGCTGGCAAAACTAATGCTAATACTAACTTAACGTAATTTTACTTATTGCAAATTGTGCATGTAATTTTTTTAAAAAATCTGTCCAAAAATAGCACTTCTATTACAAATAGTTTAGAAGTTATGATTTTTCTTCTGATTTTGAAAAAGTTTTTGAGCTGTAGTGTTTATGCGGGGCAACAAGATATCTGGTTTTAACTACTGCAGTTGCTCCCACCGAAAATGCTTAGTCGTGCTCTTACATAGTAGCTGCCAATTCATCAAGATACCCAGGGAGTTTCTCAGCTGTTACAAACGTAAACAAATCTTCAATAAACAAATATTTCATCGTTTTTGTTATTAATTTCAATTTAATTTAATATAAAAATAAAGTGAATAAGTTCATAGGTCCCAACCAGATGCTCTTACAAACCATAAGATTGGCTCCCAAGCCCAACCCTCCTTATCTGCTTCATGCAATTCATCCAGGAGGTGTGAGGCAAGGAATCTATAACGTTTTCCGGAGAGAGTCAGAGAGTGACAAAGAAAGTGAGTCACTGTTTCGGATTCCTCTTTGCATCCTCTGCATGTAGGGTTATCAACCAGTTCTATTCTGCATATGTAGGTGACCCTTGAGAGAACAGCGTAAGAATAGACAACAGAATTCTCATGGTAGGTTTGCTTAGTCCTAGCAAGTTTTTTGTGAAACTTGTGTTAGGTTTATCCCACAGTTCCTTTGTTGTTCTATCTGAAGAGTCGTCTAACCAAAGACAACTGTGTTGGCAATCGGCCCAAGTCACTGTAGAAACAAGGATTACCGGTGCGATCCCAATTGTGAAGGGAGGTGCCTCCGAGGTCGCTACAAGACGCGCCAGCTCGTCCGCTTTTTCGTTATCACCGATATCCCTGTGACCAGGCACCCGATCATAATCTAGAACTAGATTGTCCTTCGTGGAAAATTCATATTATGTAGACATGATTTATTCCTTTTCATTTGATTCTCTTATTGTTAATATGTAGGGGAATATCGGCAAGGTTGGCCACCCTTTTGACTTTGAGTTTGACTTAAGTAAGAATTTGCTCAATCCAAGCACATCTTTGGAAACATCTGGGGAAACGGAACATTTTTCTAGAACATCGCAAATTGATTGGATGAAAATTTAAAAAAATATATAGGCATTTAAAAAAAGAAACCTGAAATGTTGTCAAAGTCAGCCGGTGCTGTCTAGGTTGGCCAATAAACAAAATTTGGGTTGAAATGATTGAAAACGGCATGGAAAAATTAATTGAATGAAATAACAAGCCGAATTTGTTGCATTTTTCTGTTCTTTAGCAGAATTTTAATGACACATTACTCAGAATCGCATTTCCGGCAAATGTAATAGTTCGTCGTTATACTGACGCACTTCTCTCTTGTATTGTCCTTTTCTACACTTTTTTGGGTGGACATTTTCCTTTAGCTACTGTTTTATTGGCAGACTTCGTTGGAATTTGTGCTGGACGTTTTTTGGGTATCTTCACAAGCACATAATCACGGTGGACCAACCCTGACATGTTACAGGTTTGAATTAGTCAGACAACAGATTTTCACAATTCTAACCTTGACGATTACATATTTTCGGCTCACTTTCTGGGCATATTCACTGATGCTAAAATAGTTTTTTTTTATTTTTTATTTCGAGCCAAACCTGATGACATTCCCTTATATGTATTTGTTTCTGCAAAATTCATGAGAAACTACGATTTCTTTCTTATTCCTCATCATCATTATAATGATTTTCATAAATTCAGTTTCATAAATATCTCGTCTATTTGACAGTAGTTTAACTGGCATAAAATTAAATTAAAATATTAAAATACAACAAAAACATAATATGAATATAAAATGTTATTCCCTAGAAACTACGAATAAATATAGAGATTAAAGTCTGTCTATTAACATCAACATCAAAAATCCTCCTCTCTCTGTTCAAAATAAACATAAAACTTTTTATGTGTAATTTCTACTCTCTATACTACGACCCTTTTTGTTATTTGCATATAATTATCCGAATTATACCGAAAATGTAAACTTTTCCCAGGTGATTAGAGGTGGCGATTCTCACATCTATACAATGTTAAAAATGTTGATTAAATCCTTCCTTGGGAACACTAATGTACGTACTATAGGTATAGAATGTTTGTGAAGCTAGAGATTTTCATTAAATATCTAAATTGCAAAAGGTAATCTCTCTATCTACATATACCAGTCTTATCTAAAGTTTGTGTTTACCAACTCATTCTATGAAACTCACCGGAAAAAAATATATATATATATTCCGGTGGGTAGCAACAAACCCACTAGCCTAAATAGATTTTTGCTCTATCATCAACAGAAATTGTTTGGGCTGTTTTCTAATAAATTTTTTTTGCTAGAATTACTCCTCTCGAGATAGGTAAGGGATGATTTGTTTTTTACTTCAGTTTTCATCCTTAACTATTGGAACTATTTGTGAATATAGGATAACATAAAACTAGAATTGCAAATTCAGATCCCAGGAGTTATGGTGGTGGGTATAAAACTAATTTTGGATTTTCTTCTTCATCTTCTTCTTCTTCTTCTTCTTTAGTCTGAAATTGAAGGCCTATATAATTAGCAGTCGTCGACAACATTAAGACCCAAACCAACCAACCAATCAGTCACTGAACAGATAGCTCTATAGCTATTTTAAGAAAAGAAAAAAAAATAATGCATTTCATCAAAACAATTGCCTTGAGCAGCGTTTCACTGTGACAAACGATCAAGAACCCGCTAGGCTTTTCAGCGATTTCCATTGGAATATAAAAGAAGCTCTCTGCGACAGGAAAGAAATTAATTTATTTGTCATGGGAAGCATTTTTCTCTATGCCATGGCAGTCTCATCTGCTGTTGAAAGAAGTCACTCTACAACAATTCATTGTAAATATAGAAACACAGTATCTGCACCACCCTCACCACAATCACCACCACTACCACCCACCACCACCACCACGACCACAAATAGATAGAACTGTGCGCAGATATAAATGTAGTCTACAAATGCGGGTGGCGGTATGTGATGAGCTCATAGATCTTTCACTTATTTTATTGATTGTTTTTCTATATAGGTATACTTTTCTTTATACACTACAATGACTGGTGATTTTTAATTCACATTCATATATATATGTACATATAGATTCTGCATAAATATTATTTGTACCTGTACATTGTGTTACAAGGCTCCATACGGATAGGAAAACTATAGAAAAAAAAATCAAAGAAAATTTCTGTAGAATTTTTTTTTGCTTTATTGCTCTCAAAATTACAAAATAATGAGACTTAAAAATTGGTGTTTGCCACTGTCTACATTTTATAAAAAAAAAAAAGAAAAAAAAAAACTGTTGACCAAATTGTGCAAAAATTTGGAATATTTTTCATTGCAATTTTCTCCTTCACTACAGGTGAAAAAAACCATGAATTACTGGTATATGCCATAAATATGATTACACAAAACAAGGTATTCTAATAGCATGAATGAAGTTATTTGTACGTTTGTACATAATGCTGTATAATATACCTACCTTGTGTCTACTGTAGAATATGACCGACGAAGGCTTACAAAGGCTTAAAAAACTAGCAAAAAGCGAATACTTTTCAACAAAATTTTCACTAATCCTTATTTATTCCTTTGCGGGTTGTTTTAGTTTTTAGAATTCGTTTATAATTACATTGAATGAATGAACCACGTTTTTTTTTCGTTGTTATAAAATGGATCTTGACCAGGAACGTATCCAAACCCCCCCCCCCCCCTCTCCGCCCGCAACACTTCGAACATATACTAGATAAAAACGTTTTGTCTTTAGAAGCAGTTCATTAAAAAATAAAGCGAAAAGTAGAAGGCATTGAAAGAAATCAAGATGATAAATAATTGATTCTTCTGTAGTTTGAGTTTTCCGCCTTTATGTAAAAAATTATGGTGATCTTACAAGTCTCAATGGACTATCTATAATATGAGCGTATACTTAAATAAAAAATCAAAATATGATTGGAGATATATTCCCATTTCAAGATAACCTTACCAAACAAGTAGAAACAATTCATATTAAGTACCATCCAATTAGAAAACAGGTTAACAGTTTTAGAATCAATGCGGTACCTGCCTAGTATGAATATGTATAATAATTAGAGGTGGGCACAAGACCGTTGACTCGTTAATTAACGAAGTTAACTTTTCGAATAACGGATTAACTTTCAAGAATATTAACGGACTCTTTAACTTTCGTTAACTTTTCATAAGTCCATTTAGGTACCTACTATTTATGACGAAAATGACGTCACGCCGCGGAAATGATGCTCTAACTAGTTTAGGTCGTATATATTTGTGGCTTCGCGTGTAGGTTCCGTGCATAGAAGCCATAACGCATTGAGGTCATCACGCTTCAAGGAGAAGCTCAAATATCAGTCCTACCGACAATTGCAGCAACTGTATTTAAATTAAATAATATCAAGGCTAGGGATCTTGTGAATTGCACAGCTTCAGCCAATGCCTTATTAAAGGGCATAGATAAAAGGTTTCGACATCTTCTGGACGATGAACAAGGCCAACTTGCTGCGGCTTTTCACCAGTGATCTCCAGTATTTTGATTCTCTCGTAATTTTAATTTGATTCCGAAATATTTATTATAACAAATCAAGATTTTATACTATTTTTTATTTATCGTCCATGTCCTATATCTAAACTTTCCCAACCAAAACATTTTATTTATTAGCAAGGGGATTATACCCTAGGCACATTACGCACTAGAATGATCATTGATCCAATTACGTCAATTGATCGAATGATCATTGTTGCTTGGCAAGCACACGATATCTTGACGGAAATTCGATTTGATAGATGAGAGTTCTCAGTTTTGTAAATTAAAAACTGTGAATTGTGACGTAATTTGTGAAAAATTAAATCGAGCCTTCTATTAGATGTATAATGTGAGAATTGTTTTGAATTATCTTTGGAAAATATTCAAAATTTACCTTGAAGAATGTATCCGCAAATTTCACAACTGACATCTGACAGTGATGGCTGGAAAATCAGCTGAGTTTTCGAATAACTTGCAGTTCCTCACCACTTAAAGCGCACTTAACGACAAAAGGAATGAGAAGTAATGCATAATTGCAAAGGAATGAGCTTGTGGAAGTGTAATTGGTGCAATGACGAAACGAATGATCATTGCGCCAATGATGCACACACCAGCTATGCAATGATCATTTCTCTGCCAATGATCATTAATATGTTTCGTGTGTCTAGGGTATAATACGTTTGATATACTTGCTCATTTCAATAATCCAATAACGTAAAGATTACAATTACTATTAGGTGCTAACGATTAACGATTAATGTTAACTTCCGTTAAATCTTCCGTATAGTAACGAATTAACGGTTAACGAAGGTTCCTTTTTTAGTAACGGATTAACGATTAACGAAGTTAATTTTTTTAATAACGGTGTCCAGCACTGATAATAATTCATAAACGATATGCTATCAGCTCTTGTTCCGCAGAGTTACACGTCATATTATCAACCCTTGGTACAAATATTAACAAGTATGTGACCTTCCTAAAACAGCGATTTAGTGAATTGTGCTGTATTAAGTTGCATATGTAATACTTCCATTTCTTTAGCTTTCCAAAGAAAAAAAAAATTGCAGTAATTGGATCGAAAAAAGTGTATAAATGTTGGCTGAAAAGCAAAAAATATTCCAATTAGAATTTGATATTGAATTATAATGATAATGAACTCCATAGGACGTAGCACCCAATTGACAGCTCGAGAACCTTTATACCATGGCCCCAACCAAAAAACTTTGGACGAAATTTCGTTTTCTTGCAATTGTAGCAGTCGTCCGGTTCCAAACAGCAGTTGTTAAGCACTGCTTAAGATAATAGTGCACCATAGCGAAATATAAGTTTCAATTCAATCTTGAAAATATTATTATTATTGTAATTATTATTTTTTT
Organism: Dioctria linearis; assembly: GCA_963930735.1. NCBI lineage: Eukaryota > Metazoa > Arthropoda > Insecta > Diptera > Asilidae > Dioctria > Dioctria linearis. The sequence continues at coordinate 167,005,359 of OZ005743.1, read as the reverse complement.
AATTCGTAAGAAAAGAAGAAGAATTTATATAGAAAACGTCATGGCCTCTCCAAGTTCTGCATACAATGAGATCTTGGCGATGACCATACACCCATTTTGTGAACCTCCAGTATATTTTCTTAATCGCCCTATAACTCCGGAACGGTTTATATACCCCCTCCCTGCCATACATTTTTTTGTTTAACAGAAACATCCTGTATTTACTGTAAAAATCTGAGTTCTACTCTGAACCAGACTATGAAGTGCTGTAATATCCTAAAGCATCTCAAGTTGTTGCTCGAAATACGACTAAAAGGCTATAAATCGAATTTCGAAAATTTTCGAAAACCTATTTTTAGACATTCGTAGCTTTTGTTACCAACTGTTAAAATATGATCAACGTTCATTACGAACAAGTTATAAGGAAAAAATTAAAAGGAGACGTGACTACGTTTCCCTGAGCTTACCATTCTCCTTATTATAATTCGTTTGTGATTTTCGATTTTTTTTAATTCAGACAATATCGAATTTAAAGAAGTGAATGAAAATGTGTGGGTAATGATCGAGTTGTAGAAGTTCTAATTCCGTTCGATTATATTTTTTTATAGCTCATAACTGTTATATTCGTGCAGATATATTAAGGGCCTGTCCGAATCCAAGCCTTCGTCTTCGTCTTGTTACAACAGCCAGTGGCGTCAAACAACAGGCTAAGCTATTATAAGAATTAGACGAAGGTGAAATTAACCTGTCCGAATTCGTGTGTTAGTTTGATATTTGACGTTTTTGCTGTTTTACATGATGTTTGTATTTCCTGCCCCGTGTATTAATCAACTTGAAAAAAAGCTCTCTTGTTCGTGAAACAATCAAAAATGCATTTAAATATATCAAAAAATGGCGACATAAATTACGTTATACTTCTACGATAAGCTTAATTTTATTATAGTCACAAATTATTACTGCGCTTTATGAATTTGAGCCTAATAATTTTGTTTTTAAAAGAATTCAGACAGTAAAAATTTATATGTTACAACATATAATATTTACACTTCATTTTCTGAGCGTTTGCCATATTTCCACCAAGCTCAAGACGAAGCTAACCTGTCCAAGCTTATTCGCTTAGCTTGATTTCGCAAACAGCAAACAAACATTACCACACAATATACATATACATATATATATATATTTTTTTATTTGACTAAGTCAATTCGATTATTGACTTTGACTATTAAGCTAAAAAGCGATCTAGACTATTATACAAAGTATACCAAAGCTTGGTGGCATAGACAAGGATTCGGATAGAGTTTGACTCTGTGTTACGTCACTAATAGAGCTGAAAATTGAGTCCGGCTTTTCTAATATCAGGATATCCGGATGCCCGAATCTGCAAACTATTCGATTCCTAATATCCGGATTCGAACTATCCGGATCCGAGTCCAAACTATTCGGATCTGGATACAAACTATCCGGATCCAGACTAATCAAAAGAGGTTCAAAATTGCATTCAAATTGCATTGCTTCATCGGGAAAATATAAATTTCCATTTTCCCAATGAAACACGCATTCTGGAGGAACCTTCCACTTGTCCGGCTGTTCGTCCGTATATCCATCTGTCAATCCTTCTAGGGCGCGTTCTCTTAGTACTGAAATTTTGAATACAGGATAAAAAAAAATTTATTTAAACGCGAAAATTGGTTTCACAATATATTTCAAACTGCCTAAGAACGCGTCGACGCACGTAGAGAGCTGAAATTTGGTACATGAAATTGACTACATCGGTCAACCCCTTTCTAGTGTCACAATATAAAAATTTTAGTTTTTTAGGTATAATGTGGAAACAATCAGTCCTAAACGTTTTTATTGTTCTGAAAAGTTCATCTGAACATGAAATCCTATGAAATTGCTCATAATCATTTTTACTGTCCAACGTGAGGAGCCCATATGAAATCACATACAGTCATTCATCTAGGGTACCATAAGAATTGATCGTAGACCAAGTCTAGCTTTGTACTTGTTTATCAATCTGCGTACAGGCTTTCATCATCATGATTGCTGGGGCAAGGCGGAAAATAAACAACGTAAAAATTCAGTTATCACCAATAACATCATACTTACGAGTATCTGATGTTTTGCTGGAACTTTTGTCAACTCAGTTTGTTTTCTCCTGTAAAGGAAACATAATTAGTTTGCAACTTAATTATTTCAAAAATTATTACTAAGTTTTTGTCACGTTCTATGCAACTTGAACTGTCACTGTCAGTAGAAAATAGCTAACGCGCATGAGTTTTACGAGAGAGTATTAGAATTAGAAACTGAGATGTATAAAATAAACTTGATAATAGCTGCGTATTTTTTTATCTCCGTGATCTGATCCGGATCAAAGGAGATTATCGATTGACGTCGGTGTCAAAAACGGTTATAAATTTATTGGGTAAAAACTTCAAAATTAGAACCAAATTTAACTTAAGTTGTATTTTGACGTTTTGTGAAGATTGAAATTATGGCAATTTCATAACTTCCCTCATATGTAAAATCATAGCTACCTACAGACATTTTTTTAGAACCAAATCAACATGAAATTTCCAATGAACCGGATCAATATAAAAAAACGCAGCTATTGTTATGTATATCAGGGCTTGTATTAATCAGCAACAACAGATCCTCAACTGTGCTATTAATATTAGCGTTTATTTTTAATTTCTGGTGCAAAATCACATTAGAATTACAAACTGTTTTATTCACAACAAAATTGCAAACTGTTCTTTATACTTTCTTCACCTTTAAACCCGGTTCCTTAAAAAGAACCCTTTTCGGGAATAGCCAGTCGTAATCAGTCAACTCCGTTTTTCGGCTCTTTTTTTCGGTTTTTTAAAAGAAAGTCTATTCTTTTGTATTTCTTTTGCCACTTGTTAATGCTTTTTTTTTAAACTCACTTTCTTTGGCTTTTCACTTGGCCTTTTTTAAATATCACCTCAACTTTTTAATTTGTTAGACTTAACTCTACTCGCCCTTGAACCTATTTTTCTTAGGCCGGATCCGGATATTTCGGATACAAATCCGGATACTTCGGATAGAAATCCAGATAGCTCGGATCCAGATACCTGGATTTGAGGAATCGGATCCTAATTATTCCGGATAATCCAGATAGCAAATTATCCGGATACTTTCAGCTCCAGTCACTAGCTCTTATAAAAAGACGAAGAAAAAGACTTATATTCGGACAGACCCTAAGAACTAGATTGAAATAAGAACTTACATAGAGCCTATCCAAATTCAAGTTTTTATTTTTGTCTTATAAACACGTCACACAACAAACTCAGCTATTATAAAAAGGCATTTATTGACGTTGCTAGAAGCTTATGTTGTTTTAAATGATGTTTGTATTCCTCCGTTCATAAATTCGCCAACTTTGAAAATAATCTCTTTTGCCCCTGGAAGGTAATATTCAGTCGTAACTTATGACAGTTATAAATTTACTTAAATTCTATCCGATCATGATAAGCTTTTTACTGCTATAAAATGCAAAAAAACAAAAAATCTTATCAATTTTATGAAAGCCAGAAGTTGTGACTAACTTGACGGAATACGGGCCTAATTGTTTTGTTTTGAAGATAATCAACACTGTAAAAAGTCCGTAAGTAATTCAAATTTTAATTTTTCAATGTTATCTATTTTTTTTTCAGCAAACTTAATATGAAGGTAACCTCTTCGGATTGATTTGCTTAGCTTTATAGCCAACATCGAGGAGAAGTCTTTAGGGTTAAATACTTTTTCATTCTATGCCGCCACTGTTCCAGACCTATCCTGTAGAAGGAGGCATCTTTTTCTTGAAAACTATTGAAAGGCGGCTGATTTCATCTCTTAAGTTGATGTCCATCTGGTTCTTGTTATCTATGTTATCTTTTAATTTCGAGATAAAAACAAATTACAGGGGGCTAGATTTAGACTATAGGGAAAAGTTATAACGTCTCAGCTATTTTAGTTCCTCCCCCAACCAAGTTTTACTAAATATTTACGATATTTGTATGAATTTTTGGCGAGAATTTTTCATATCAGCAGGGGTTTTCTCTAAAAAAAACTCATAGAAAAAAAAATAAAACACTGAATCAAAACCAAACTATGTAGAAATGCAGTTTGGTAATACCTTTATTGTCACTTTGAATATCCGAACTTTATACATTTTGGCTGTATGAACGATATATCATTGTGCGAACTTTTTGACTACCCCTCGTACATAAATAACATCATAATTTGCTATCAATCCAATGAAATCAATTGGGATCTTAATTCGGCTAACCAGATATTTTAATTGTTATATATCACGTAGCTATAAGCTTGTGATAAATATAGTTTATTATTATTATCAAATTGGGGATACAGACAGAGTTACCGCCTCTCATCTAGTCACTCCGACCTTTAAGATCTTTTGTGACATTAACCCTAATCGCTTTAGGCCACCCATTCGAACTTAGGTTTTTTACAAATCTATCGTACAACATCCTCTGGCAATCCGCTGCCTTTTCGAGATGTTTTAGTCTTGTCCGACCCAGAGCTTACCAATCACGAGGCGAAATACGACGTATTTACTTGAGTATATAACTTACACTTAAAAATTGTGCATATACAGGGTGTTTCCCACTAGGAGGTCAATAGAGCAGGAGGTGATAGTACTCACCTAGACGAACCAAAAATTGTATGGCAGCGCTGGGGGGGGGGGGGGAGTTGATATGCCCGTTTAGGAGTTACAGGGTGATTAAGAAAAAAAAACTAGTTTTTCACAAAACACCCTGTATCTTAAAAACTACAGGACGTACAGTCACATTTAAGAGCTCATTGTATGCAGAACTTTATGGACTTTCCAACGGCTGCTCAATCAGTCCCATACCCCCTCATATCAAGAATTATGGTTGTCTAAACTAAAAATTTCGGATTTTCTTATTTTTTTTTAAAATTTAACTTCTATTACTTTTGCAAAAAGGTCATGAACATAACTTTTTTTTATAAAAACTTGAAATTGTAGGCTCTCCTCTTTAAGTTGATCTACTACACCCTGTATGTTAACTGTAGCCGTTAAACAGTTATTAACTCATAACCTATTCAGGCCACACCGAAATTAGACAGTATTTTTTAAAATGACGTGCTAAGGGAGCAAATTTTCGTTGAGAATAGGTTTGAAAATAGGTTTGAGAATAGGTTTAGAGCCAATAACTCTTAAAGGGCTTCAGCTGGCACATTGGTTGTAATAGGTCACATTAAAGAAGAGAGTCTACAGTTTACAGTTTTCATAAAAAAAAGGTTATGTTAACGACCTTTTTGTAAAAATAATAAGGTTAAATAAAAAAAAGGAAAAAAAATCCGAAATTTTTAGTTTAGACAACCATAATTCTTGATATAATTGGGGTTGGGACTGGTTGAGCTGTCGTTCCAAAGGCGATCAAGTTCTGCGCACAATGAGCTCTTAAATGTGACCATATGCCCTGTAGTTTTTAAGATACAGGGTATTTTGTGAAAAACTGTTTTTTTTCTTAATCACCCTGTAACTCCTAAACGGCTGAGATGCCCCCCCTCTCCCTTCCCCGGCCATACAATGTTTGGTTCGTCTAGGTGAATACTATCATCTTCCGCTCTATTGACCTCCTAGTGGGAAATACCCTGTATAACGTTAGCTTGGCTGTTCACTTTGGCGTATACGGCAGGTCGGAACCAAGCCTACTGATGAGTATACGGTTCCTGCTGATACGAAACGCCCGCTTGCATAGAATTTTTGTTTTTAAAGATTTTTCCCTGCATGCATGGAAATTTCTTTTTTTTTTACGATTTTTCGTTTGTAAAAGAGTTTTTCCACTCCCTTGCTTCAAGACAATAAGACAGTCCCAGACCCACTTAGACTAAAAGGTAAACGAATTTAACGTTTTTAGTGCTGCTTGGCTGTCTGATAATAGGTATATTTTTGCTCTACGCTATTCTTGTGAATTATTTCGCGAGTGTAGATTTCTATGGCGTGTATTTCTGCGTAGATAGAAAATGGTAGGTGAGGCTCCCAGCCTTCTATAACTTCCATTTTGGATCCATTCGAGTGCCATTTAAGAGATCCGTTTTCAAAGGAAAAGCTCTCAAAGTTACGGCGTTTCGGCATAACGTCTGAGATTGGTTTAGCCATCGGGTCCTCTAGAAATTCTTGAAGGACATTCAGCCGGTAAACTAAGATTGCTAGTACTCGGGAGATTTGCCCTTTTGCAGTCTAATTGCACTGAGGCTCTAAGGCTGCACTTGGACAGGTATGCATAGCACCAGTTTCCTCAGCATGTCGTTTACTCGGGAGCTAATACAAGAGTACAGTCGATCGGTGTAGCAAAATGTCTTAATTTTCACTGGATTGGTTCAGTGGAGTAAGTTCCACATATTCGTTTAATGAACTTCAAAATAACAGATACGTGTAAAATGTGTACAATTTGATAGAAACAAAAGTAGACACAATCCGTCAATTAAGCATAAAATCAAATTATTTCAATTCATCAAATTTCCGGTGAGTTATTTTCTGCTTCCTATATCCATATATATATGGATGTATATAGGTGCACATGTGTAAATGAAGCCCAGTCATAATGGCCATTAGTTCAAATTTAACCAGGCGGTAACCAATTTACCTTTCATCACCGGCAAGTCCCAAAACGCTTCAATGGTATAAGAGCTGACAGGAGGATGAAGAGAATAAAAGTCGAATTGACGGGGGAACGGAGAAGCGGTACAGTAGTGTGGAACTATAACAGCACAAACGTGCAGAAAATTGAAGCAGGAAAACATCAAATTAAAAATGGACCCAACGAGTATGGCTACTACCTAAAGTGTTCCGCAAACACGCGCGCAGACATGGTAACCATTCATCACTTTCGTGTGCTCTCCGCAATGGCAATTAACAATCGATTAAAACCGATGCACACAAAATCATGAATCGAAAAATTAACCGCAAAATTATTTTATCATCGTTTCGGCGGCCGTCCAGTCGGCGGTGTCCTCTTTCCACATGACAACGACCTGCCTGCAGCTATTCACATAGAATCATTACAGGTTCAGATGGAAGGATTCCAGAAGGAATTGAATGTGTACGGTTTTTGGTAAGATCGATAGTTAGAAGGCCATGCGGCGACCGATGACGGATGGTATATGCAGGATATAATTTGCTTGCATTCCTAAAAAAAGTGGAATGCGGCCTAACAGCGGGTGGGAGGTATAGGAAGTATAATGTGGCGCCAAATTATCAAATCATTTAGCAGACAATTTGAATTATTGTTTGCAAATTAGATTATGATTTGCTGGTTATCCACTTATATTCAATTATACAGATGGAAAATTATGTCGATGGAAACACAAATTACAGTACAGCAGCCATGCTGTACTACTAACTAAGGAACTAATTTCGTTTTACCCTCCACTCCCCTACCTCACTATTGAGAAATAACTGCGAAATTCTTGTATTTATAGCGTAAAAATACACACAAATTTAATTGATAAATATCGACAAGGGGGTGGTGGAAATGTGATCTCCAAGCATTTTTTATTTTCGTAAAATGACACGCGCCTTCGATTCTGTTTTATTTATTTTTTTCGGTTACGGACGATGGCAGCCGCGAAATTCCGTGATGGTGTAATGATTTGGCAAATGATAAAATGAAAAATGTTTCAACCAAAAAAAATTATTTCTGTCGATGAGAAATTTTTAAATTTTTTTACGTTAATTGAGAGCTCTGTTTTTTTGCTGCTAAATTGTTAAGGTGGTTTGTGGTAAATACTTTGGGAAATGTTAATCATTAGGAGAACCTAGGAAATGTGAATAAGATTTATATAGTTTGTTTCAATCAAAGTATTAATATTGTTATAACAGTAAATGATATGTCTTACTGCAGCTTATATGAAGAATAATAAAACGTATATAGGAGAGTGTTGTGATTTTTGCCCATAACTTCCGTTTAACACGTTAATGCTCACTTTGAAATCGGTGATGGACGTCAAAAACGACTTTTGTTTTTTTTTTTTGTTAATTAGTTGGTTCTTGGGGAGTTCGATCAAGATATCATACCTACAGAATAAAATTAATATATTTTCCACCAAATATTCCTAAAAAAATATGGACGTCTATAGCCGTCATTTGTTTTTAATACATATAATACGATACACAAAAGACGTCTATAGACGTCTTGGTAGCTATAAAGACCATAACGTTATTTGTTGAGAATAATTTAATAAAAATGAAATAAATATATTTTTATAAACATGAAACTTTATTTTGTACATTAATTCAGTTAATTTATATTCATTTTAGATTTTTTTTAATACAAAATTAAGGAATTCATGAAAAAAAATTTATAATAACAATAAAAATTCAAAAATCTATTTAGAGATATACATTCAAGCTTGAAAAACATTTGTAGCTTCACGTAAGTGATAAGACTCAAAGCATTCTGGACACATCGCTGGTTTTTCAGGACACGTTTTGCATCTACATATAGCAAGTTTCCTTTCGAACTTTACTCTCTGCACATTTTCTACAAAACGGCGATATGTTTTATTTCGCTTAGAATTCTCTGGTGTCGGAATTTTTTCAATAAAATGTTGATTTTTGGTTGTGCATAATGCTGAAGAAAAAGCTAACTGACAGTTTTTTGTGGTCGACCATTTGTCGTTGTTAAATGACAGTAGCTGTTGACCAGTTGATATATGTTGTGGTAATTGAATTAATGTTTTTATTAGGGATTCCCTGAAATCCAAAAATTTTGCCTTTTTATGAAACTTTCGATATAAATAAAATGAATTCCAAACACTTATGTCTAAAATATGAAAAATGACCATTTTATACCATCTTATGGTCTTTCTTGGAGAAGAAAAGTACGAAATCATTTGATCGCATCTATCTATACCTGACATGTGTGAATTGTAATCAGCTACATCATTCGGCTTCATTTTTCTTTGGCCATGCTTATTTGTTACTGAGATCATTTGTGGATGATGCTTTGTTGTTATTGATAATACTTCGTGATTATCTCGCCACTTGGAAACATAAATTTCACCTTATCTACGTCATATATGCTCACCTTTCTTTAACTTTTTCGATGTGACTACTTGTGGATTACCTTTTCGATTAAGTCGAAGTGTTCCGGTTGAGTGTGTTTTCAAATTGTGTAGCTCCTTGGACAATCCAATACTATTATAAAAATTATCCATATATGATAGATACGTTCTGTTTTCCTTGGTAAATTTCTATGTTTAAAACATAACCGTCACTAGTAGTTAGCTCATAGAATTTGATTCCGTATTTCGATTTCTTTCCTTTCATATATTGTCGAAAGATTAGTCGACCTCGGAATAATAACATTGACTCATCGAGAGAAATTTCCTTTTCGGGTGAATATGCGGTTTGGAAACTTTGTAAAATAGGATCAAGTATTGGACGAATTTTATGTAGTTTATCAGTACTGTCTACTTCTGTATTTCCGTAGTATGCGTTCAAATATCGTATTAATTGTTGAAAACGGCGTCCTGACATAATATTTTGATATATGGGAGAAAATGGATGGTGCGTTATTTTGAGCAACAATTATTCTTCTTTATTGGTTTCGACAAATTTTATTTTTTGCGATTTTCTTGTTGTGGGTCCCTTATCTTCGTATAAATGTTTACCATATTTTGTTTGTTGCATCAACAATTTTATGAATAATGTTCTGGGAAAAGATTTTATCAAAAATATCTCGTGGACTTGAATGCACATCGATGTTTATTTTTATGCCACATTTTCTATCATTAAAGTCAAAGTCTTTAATTAGAGCCGTGTTTTGAAGCCAGTCAGTTTCAATGTTTCGCAATCTTTTTCTAATTCTGAGAGTAACTGAAAAAGACGACTATATTAATTATTAAGAAATTTTTCATGATTCGTTCTTAGAACAAGATTGAAGAAATATGAAACAAATGGATTTAACACTGATATACAGTTTAATCATTTATTTAGAATGCTAAGAATATAGGACGGCGCAGTCATTTGCATCTGCAATCACTAGCGTTGGACGGCTATAGACGTCATTTACGTCAACGTGTTAAGGAAAAATTCAGTCAATCAAAACACATCTTTTCAAATTTCTGGGAAAAAGGAACATTTTTGCTGAATATTGCAGATTGATTGGATGGAAAATGAAAAAATATAGGCATTTAAAAAAAAGGTAGAATGCTGTAAAGGTTGGCAGTCGACGAAAAATATGCTGAAATGATTGAAAATGACCTAGAAAAATTAATTGAATGAAATAAAACGGTGAATTTGTTGCATTTTTTTGTTTTTTAACAAACTTTGAATGGCACATTATGCGAAATCGCATTTCTGGCAAATATATTGTCACATTTCAATTCACTTCTCTCTTACATTGTCCCAAGACGGCTTTTTCTGACCCTTTTTGGCGGGTATTATCTTTTAGCTGGTGTTTTATTGGCGTACTTCGTTGGGATTGGTGTTAAACGTATTTTTAGGGCATCTTCCAACCATATAATCATAGTAGGCCATCCCTGACTACACAAAGTGGCCAACTTTGACTATACAAGCGCCATCACGTGTTATCATAACCAAACATGTTACAAGATTGAATTTTACTCTTGGTTTGTTTTCAAACATGAGCTACACAAAACACTCACAAACAATTTTTTTTTTTTTAATTTCAAGCCACTAAGTAGACAAAACGTTCTTTGAGGTCACGCTTCAAATTTGTATAATGTCACGAAAAGTTCGCTGTTACTGAGATAAGTTTTTCTACACTCGAACATTGGTGGCGCTAGTGGACAAAACTGAAAAAAATCGCAGATGGCCGAACTAGACGACAGGCCAGTTCTGACGACATTTCCCTATATTGGTTATCTATTGGTTAACTCTGTTATCAAGCATAGATAGGTTAAGTTAGGTTTTGGGGGTGCCGCTAAGATGAGTCTTATGCTTATAACAGGCATATGGTATCGATATTTTGATATTCATATCTAAATATTCCAGATATCTAGTAATGTTTCTTAAACCCCGGGTTATCGAGACGCGGTTTTTATCCGGAACCCGGGTTTCACGGATAAAAGCCGAGTAACCCGGCTACCCGATTCTTTGATACCGGGTTGTTAAGGATCGGGTTGTGAGGAATCTATTCCTTGGAATCGGGTATTGGAAAATTAGTTTGGTTAATTAATATGGAAAATCAAGCAAAGCATGATTCGGGTAGTAGAATTACAGTATTTTATTACGGTTGAATTCACGAATTCAGTAATGTACCGGAGTACTACAAAATTAAGAACCTATTGTATCGGGATACCCGGATAGGTGAAATCGAGAATCAATTATATCCGGATACCCACCCAGAATCGGGTACCGGTGTAACCGAGTAAACTTGGAATCGAGTAGCCGGGTACCCGATTCCACTTAAACCCGGGTACAAATCTACAAAACGGAACAATCATATCTATGTACTAAAGGACCCCTGACAGACATAAAAGATGGCATTGATGTGATAAACCGTACTTTGACATTTCAATTCAGTTGACAGATTAATTTGAAAATGGAAGTAACAAATATGTGTATTAGCTTTAATGCAGGCTGAACAGCAACAATTAATTGCAAATATACGACAAATTCAAGATTTGGAGCTAAAAAAGAAAAAAAATCAATTTTTCCATACTTTGATAATAAACGTTATTTTTGCGGAGTGAACATTTGCTCATTTCGACTCAATGTTGACATAAAAACATGGCTGGTTCTTCTTCTTCTTTTTCGCTTTCTTGAGGTAGCACAGACATATTTTTGCTTAGTTTGACACATTATCATATCACTAACAACTAGACTGCGCAACGTAAAAAGTGTCGATAATCAAGCTATGCCCAGTAATATTTGGTGGTATTGATATCTATTCTATACGCACTAGTTTTCTGGATACACAATAAAAAATTTGCACAAATCGCTGCCACAAAGCTTAGGTATTTTTCGATAAGATTAGGGAATATTCCCTAAAATGTATAGGGAAAATTTTTACATTTTAGGGAAAAACTCTTAAGCTGTGTGGCAACAATTTGTGCATTTTTTACAGTGTATATTGGGAGTATTTGATGACACACATGGTGTATAAATTCGGTATTCTGAATATCTACATATCGATGTTCTATCATAAGCATAAGTCATCTGCTTCATTTATCGGTTCCATTGTGTTCAATAGATTCATGTAAACCTATCCTTCTAAAGACAATACTAATCTCAAAGAATTCTCAAAATACATCTAAGCTCTGTACCTTACTGCGCGCGCTATCAGTTCCAAGATGAAATAGCTACCAAGTACAGTCGGTCACTTTTGACCTTTTGACTAGAGAAGGACATTCATGGAGCACATGTTAAAATTATTTGACTTCTTAAGGAATTCTGCAGCTTCGACAGAAATCGTTAAATTCTAGATCCATTATCCTTGCATGGTAACCTATGGGCCAATGACTTCTTATCATCCCTACTAGTTTCTTGATATCCATTCTGCTCCCCTTAAGGAGTTCCATTGTTTTCATCCTATTGTATACATGTCATAATATCTTCGTAATACAGCAGGTGTCCCGATTAATTCACCGATTATTATAGCCTTCTTGCATTGGTAATTTGGTTTTAGGGTTCCGATCGAGATTCTCACATATGTAGGTCCAATATCGCATCGAAACTATTCATTTCATAACCCTTTTTTGCTATAGCTCATCCACTGTCTGATATCCCTGATATTTTTATGGTCAGGACAGGGATACTCTTTCGATTTAAATACATATAGATATACAGGGTGTTTAGTTCTACGTTCCGAAGATTTTACAGGGTAGAATTTCTCGTCCAGATAAGGAATAACCTGTATGGAAGGGATCAGATCGAAAATGCTTCGTTATTATCAAGACAAAATTATGTTTTGAAGTGCTTACATTACTTAATAACCTGGAGCTGTTTTTACTGCGTACCCTGTAAGGTAAAATAAGACTTCAATTGTAGGTTTTTTACTGAGTACCTACCCTATAAGGTAAAATTAGGCTTCATTTAATAAAAAACATTTCTACTGTTCCATATCCGATCAAACTTACATAGAAGCCGAGGTCATTTGAAGTTTTCTATCGAATAGAGTGCAATTTTACTTTACAGGGTACGTAGTAAAAAAGCTAGAAAGTGTACTAGATCAAACTTTGACAATTTTTAAATAGCTTACAAAAGTATCCACAAATATTTAAAAAAAAATCGTTTTTTTGTTTCAAAAATTTTTTAAAAGCGTAACTTATCTCAAAAGTTCTAATTTAAATTATTTTTCCTATTCCTTTTGTTGCAATTATTTTTCTTACACAACGGGCTCTCTCAAATACATGCTAAAATCCAAGATTTTTTATGTTAATATTGTCCTCGTTGAAAGAATATTTTTTTTTTATTTTTTTTTTATCTAATTTCATATTTTATTAATGAAGTCAAGCTTTTACTTATATCCGGCTCCATATCATTCCATCATAGCCTTTGAAACATATCAAATTATCGCTTTATATTTTCTTCCTTTTTGACATAGAGCAATGTTGAAAGGTTATAAAACAGCATCAGACATACAAAAGAATTAACTTAAAATGTCCTTAAGATATGTACAGTATAGAGGAGAAAGAAAGAAACTCCGTATGTGTTGCCTTTCTTAATATAGTATATGAATCTGAACGACTTACACATATATGTACATATAAGTGTGCAAGAAAAATGTTCATTCAATGTATTGTAAAACTATAGCAAAAATGTGAATAAAATAATATCAAAAAATAAGATTTCGCCATCGGCGCGGATCACAATCTTCTCTAGTTATGCCAAGGAACGTTTTCTTTTAATTTTTCTTTCGTCCTTTCATATTGCCTGCTTTGCCTTGCCAAGTCTTTTTTATGAGATTCTTTTGCCTTTCTTCTAAAGAGCCGAGGGAGGATATCAAGTTATACATATCTATATAAAAAAAAGGTCTTGAATTTCTCTGCATTTGGAATATACTTTTAAAAACCCAATTCTTTTTTTTTTTTTTTTTTAAATCCCACGGAATTTTGTTTCATGCATAATTTTTGATTGCTACTGGTGTATTTATTTATATCTATATTCATGTCTTGACAAAATCTTGAATACGATCTAATCCTGTTATTCTTTTTTTTCTTTAACTTTATGAACTTTGGTATTTTGAGACTTTTGCCTTCCGAGGAGTTTCATTCATCTCATGCTCTCTATAATCATAAAGACGTGCGAAACAAAATCGACACCGGATTTGATACATCCTGATGCTGCTCTGGTGCAGCAGCATGTATGGATGTGGGTAGGAAAAACAGTGATAACAAATAATGTTGTCTTTTATATTCTCTCCTACCCTCCTGCCCAACCGTGCTAACACGGCCCTCCTTCCCCAGTCTTGTTGTATTCTGCCTGCCATTTGAATACGACATCTGTATATACATTCTGTCAAAATGTTGTGCACTTTCGCCCACATTAATTCTTTGACCTTTTCCAAAGAAAATGCTGTTTTCCCAACCCTGACAATATTCATAATACGCATGCGCCACCGTAAACGCCCTCTTTGTATAGAAAAAGCTCAAATTTCTTAATAAGAAACAACAACAACAACAAAAATTAGAAAATTTACCGACTGGTTCAACACACTCTCATCAAAAAAATTCTTTTGTGAAACAATAAAACTTGAAAAGGAAATCTGCAGAAATTTTGAGTGTTTTTTTTTTCTTCTTCTTATTTTTATTCTGTAATAATTAGACTCGACATTGAGTGGCATTTAATATTTAGCTAAATAGCCCTGTCGTCGTTCTCGTCTTTATACAGTTTTAAATTCCACAACTTGTGTTGTTGGCTCTTCCTCATAAATTCATCATTCCTGTTGCGACTATGTATTTAGATCTTTGTCATGATTGCGCGTTCATATAATTATGTATTGCGGGCTGCGGCACTACTTAAATTTAAATTCTGTTGATGTCATTGTAGAGCTACCGAACGAAAATATTCCAAAAAGTTGAGAACGAAACAATGGAATTCCACTGGGTGGGTACTGGTGGTATGGTACCTATAGTCAGTCTATTGTACAGAGAGCAAAGCTTTTTATATTTTGTATCAAGCACAAAAGTCAAGTCGTTCATTGAATTCCCATTGGTGTGCTGATGAGATTTCTGTTCGACATATCATACATATGGGACAGTGGGGGGTTGGCCTATACGTATTCTGTGTGTCAAATGCTTGGTTTTAATAATAATAATAAAAAAAGGTAAACATTCTCTAATGTCGATGTTTTTGCTTAAAGTTTATAAAAGGTATTTAGAAAAAAAAAAAAACTGGAAAATTCTTAAGACGAAATAATGTACCTAGATTGAAGAGATTAAAACCAAAATGAACTAAGATTCAGTTCTAATTTAGTATATACATACATACATAGATAATGCAACACCACAAAAAAGAAACCGCATAAGGATTCACATAGAAAGCTTTTTCTCTTGTCTCCAAGCCATCCATCCACCCACCCACCCATATACCTATCAACCTACAGTTTTTTTGCTCCCTCCAGAGCCAGAAAACTTTCATTCATTCCTTTACCATTTTGCTCATTTCTCTGGAACTCTTGCGTATAAAATTTAGCTCCTATGGAATTCCCTTATGATGCCCCTCTTTGTAGTCTCACCGCACCGCACCGCACCATACCGCATCATATTGCACCGCTCCAAGCCCGTTCGTACTACATTACCATTTCATTCTGGTCGGAAGCTTTTGGGGCAAATGCTATGCCGTCAAAGTCGTTGTTGTCTAGCGCTTTTTTATTTTATCTCGTTTGTCTCTCGCACTAAAAATTGTATTTAAGTATTATAAGCCGTACGTCGTGGTGCGGACGGTTTTGTTGCGTTATCGTATCGTATCGTATCGTTGCCTCGCCCGGTCTTTTCCTATACATTAAATCAACGAAAAATAAAAAAAAAGTGTAGTGAAAAATAGTTTTGTGTTTGCTCTGTTGTCACGAGAAAAGAATATTTTTATAAAGTCAAAAAAATAAAAAAGTTAAATAGAAAATAAAAACATCACCACAAACTTTTATTCACTTCTGACTCTTTTTGATAATAATAATAATAAAAAAATAAAAAATAAATAAAAAAAAAATAGTAGAAAAAAAAACTAAGTGCGACCAATTTCGGCAAACACAAAAGGGTTGTCTAAAATTTGCTTTGGGGGGCGCATTCTCTATTGTTCTTGTCACATGATTCAAATGTCGCCGGATTCTATGTGAAAAAAATATGTGCTACTGTGGAAAAGTCCGATACTGCCATATGGTAAGTGAAAAGTTTTCGATTAATTGTCTGGTTGTGGAATATTTTTCGCCTGATATTTGCTGATAACATATGGTTCGGATATTTTTTTTTATTTATGGTTATTTATAGATTTTTAAGGAATTTTTAATAGCCGCCGACTAAATGTATTTTAATCAATTTATTAATTATTATTGTTATTGTTCGAGCACACCTTATTATTATAATACTATGGTCAAGTTGACAATCCAACAGGTTGCGGTATTTCAGCACCAAAACCTTAATGAATTTAATTTTATTTGTACTTGTTAAATATTTAATAATTTTAGGTACAAAAGTTAAAAACTATATTATTAATAGAAATTTATACCTACTAAGAGGGAGGATACATGTACAACATACAATTTTTTTTAAACATATGTGTTCTATTTCTCCAACTTTGAAATTTAATACCCAACATATTTTTATCAACGTAATAATGTATTGATAATTATTATGCATTTAAAAATAGTATTTTCATTTTTACTACTTAAGAATGATCAAAAATTTATAGGTATTTGAAAGTGAGGAAAATATAGTGGGTGTTAACACACTACACAGTACGAACAAATGAAAGCTTTAATATGAATGATAGAGTCTTCGAACGTCACCTATATATTTCTTATAATTATTATTCATCTGAAAATTACGGAAATATTTGTTAAATTCGATTGTATATATATTTTTTTTCAAGAGTAACAAAGCTTTTAATTTTTGCCTCTCCGATAAGACCTTTTTCATGTCTACCTAAATTTTTATAATTTTGCTTAGATACCTCAAGTCATATTTGTAAATGACACGGAAGCAATATTTTTCCTTCAAATATGTTAATAATTTTTACAGATAACACTTGGTGGGATAGATTTATTTTAACTGCCATCTTATAAAAGATAAATAAACACTTTTTGTTTTTTCCACAACGTATCTACATATATATTTTTATTTTATTTATTTATTTATTTATTTCCTGTCTACAGATACAGAGTACCTTACAGACTAAGAAACTTAAGAATAAACTACTGACTAACTATGTAGATTCTGCAATTCCAAAAGACAAGTTTTAAATATCTCTCTAGACAGATCAATATCAGTACAATACGTACAAATATACTTGTTAAATTGTACAACGCAATTAGTGATGGGTTCTATATAGCTATAATTGATTCTATGAAATGGTACTTGCAGCAAATGACGTGGTCTTATAAGCCTTTCTGGTACATACCAATTAATCATTGAGAGGAGCTCCGGTGATTTTATACGATAAACCAGTGTTGGGCAAAATGTAATCTGATTAACGATTAACAATTACAATTAACCATGTAATCTGTAATCAGATTACTTTGTAACAGATTACTAATGTAATTCATTTCCATAATTACATAATGTAATCGATTAACATGTAGTGTGATTACAAGTTAATTTGATTACACATTAATCGATTACATGTTAATTCCACTACATGTTAATCTAATTAATGTGATTACATTTAAAATATTTAAGATATTTGTATTCTAATTCTTCATATAACTCCCTAAAACTAATTTCGAACGAGAACAATACTATTTTCCTTCAATTCATTTTATTATATTAATAATTACTTTTAAGTAATCTACAAAGTAATTAGATTACAAAATAATCGAATTATATTGTAACAGATTACACATTTGATAGATTACATATTCTCTCATAAGTAGTCTGATTGAAATGTAATCAAATACAATTTAATTAGATTATTTGGTAATTTGACTAAACTGTAATGGAATTATTAATTAAATTACACTGGAATCAGATTACGCCCAACACTGCGATAAACCAAATAATATCTCTAATAAACGTTGCACCACAACCAACTTCTCTTCTGAAGTCCAGCTTGGATAAACCTAACAGCGATCAGCGTATATCATACGAAGGCATGTTATACCTTCAATAAGGGTCGTTATCTAGCACCAGTCTTGTGAATGACGTTCGCACTGCTTCGATAACGATTTATGTGTACTTTATAGCACGGACACCAAATAACGGAGGAGAATTTCACTATGGATCTTACCAATGAATAAAAAAGAGTTATCAAGGTGTGAGGATCTTTTAATTCCTTTGTGTTTCGTCTTTTAAAGCCTAACATTATAAAAATTTGGAAATAACTTATTCTATATGGCTAATGACGGATTACTTAGAATCAAAAATGACTCCTAGATATTTAGTTTTCGTTACTCTGGGAACAGATGAAGCTCCAAATTTATAATCAAAGACTATTGGTGTAGACTTTCAGTAGAAGGATATTTCTTTTCATTTAGAAACATTCAGCAACAAATTAATATCTGAGCACCATCTACCTAGGGCATTTAGATTGTTTTGAATAAATATAAAATAGAATGCAATAGAATTAATTTCTTTTCACAAATAATTTCAAGTCATCTGCAAAAATTAAAAATTCCGCAAAGTAAAAAATGTTAACAATGTTGTTGATAAATAGCAAAAATAGAACCGGACCAATGTGACTACCCCGGATGACCCTTGACTATTTAATGCTCATTTAACATATTGGCTACGATTTGTTAAACATTATAAGAATTCCATCTGAGGATGTTAGATTTAAAGCCAAGACGCCTATTAATTAAAATCATATCAACACGATCAAAAGCTTTCGAAAAGTTTGTATTTATCAAAGCGACCTCGGCATGCTTGTAAGATTTGTAAATGTTAATCCATGCTGATTCAAAGAAATAAATTTCTTTACTGTAAATGAAATTTTAGAGTTGACACTAAAGAATCCAGCAATTTTGGTATGTTATTCATAATAGATACAGTACGAATTATAAAATGTATATAATGTAACCGCCAAAGCGTTTTTTCTTATCAGAACATCATCAGGGATCTGAGTACAATAACATAACAGTATGTAAAATGAAAATATGTATGTAGGTACGTTGTGGAAAAATAAGAAGTGTTTACTTACTTATATTTTATAAGATGGTAGTTATAATAATTTTTATGTTGTGATTATTTTTATAACACAAAATTTCAGCCAATTATAACTACAAGAAAATTTATTGCTACGTGTTCATTTCCTTCAAGAATCCATAAATTAAACAAATCTGTAGTTTATTTGATATAAATAAATTTGGCAACCCTTATCTGTGGATGAATAATAATAATCAGTGATCAAATTAGTTTTCATTCAATTTAGTTCAGGAAAATTCTTCGAGATGGTGATAGCGTGACGCAATCCAAGTCCAGTAGCTATATGTAGACTTGATAATGCAGATAATATAACTGGTCTTTCAAATTGAGTATTCAAAAGTAATTAATTAAAAGACATAGAATTTGAATTGAAACTGAAAAAGTTTTTATTTATTTTTGAAATACAATGTTTGTCATTTATACCCTAAAAAAGATATCTCCCATGTGACCACCTCTTGCATCTCTGCAGTACCTGATTATTTTATCAAAATTTTCAATCACATTCTGGCTAGTTGTGGCTCTATCTCACCAATAACTCGAATAATTTCTGCTTTCAATGCTTCAACGTTTCGAGGATTTTCCTTGTAGACCTGTGTTTTCACATGACTCCAGAGAAAGAAGTCTAACGGTGTCAAATCACAGGATCTTGAAGGCCAATTCACGTCACCGAATCTGGAAATAACATGGTCTGGAAACTTTGTATGTAGTAATTGCAAAGTTTCTCTGGGTGTATGACACGTGGCCCCATCTTGTTGAAACCACATGTCTTCAGTATCAATATTTTTTCAGTTTTGCCCATAAAACGCCAAGGATTGCCTTTTCTATAGTAAATTTTTCAAAAAAATAATTTTTTACTGTCGCAATTTTAAATACGCCGGGAATTGCCTTTTCTTAGTAAATTTTTCAAAAATAGTTTTTTACTGTCGCAAATTTTAAATACGCCAGGGATTACCTTTTCTATAGTAAATTTTTCAAAAAATTATTTTTTACTGTCGCGATATCTGGTACCGTTAACGATTATGGCTCTTCCAGCATCATTTTCGAAAAAATACGGAACAATTCACACCACCAGGCCACAATGCACACCAAACAGTGACTCTTTGCGGATGCGTTCGCCTCTATTGGATCACGCGAGGGTTTTCTCTCCCCAATTACGGCAGTTTTGTTTATTAAAGTAGCCACCAATCTCGAAATGTGCTTCGTCCGAAAAGATGATTTTTTTTTTGAAAAATCGTCGTTTTGTTCCAGTATCCAATTGGCAAAGTCCCGATGCATGAAATGATCTTGGGCAGCAATTCTTGTGTCAATTGAACTTTGTTGGCCTTCAACGCTAAATCTTTGTGCATAAAACTCCATACAGTTGACTCAGAAAGTCCCAATTGTTGTGAACGTAGGGAAATTGACGTGTTGGGGTCAGCTGCAACATTATCACTCACAACACCAATATTTTCTTCTGAACGACCGGCACAAGCATACTGACGTCTTTCTCGATCTTGTATTGCACCAGTTTCTTGAAATTTCCGCACATTATTGCCAATTTGTTGCTCAGTTGGACGATTGTGTCGAACATAAACATCGTGTAATTTGCGAAATACATTTCTCACAGAACGACCATTTTCATAAAATAATTCAATGGTCTGCATACGTTGTTGTAATGTATACGACTCCATTTTTAGAAATGACAAACCTTCAGCTGTCAAAATGACATATAATATGGATGCGTTCGATGTTTGAAATGTGTTACACAGGCGAGTACTTTTGAAAACTCAATTTGAAAGACCCGTTACATATATATGATGTGCATAGGCTTATATTTATATATACATAGTTAGGGTGGTCCAAAAGTTTCTCTCCACCTATTTAAATAGACGAATTATTCATTTACCGCAAAATTTATCCCCTCCCAGTCTATCAAAAATCCTAAGCAGAGGTTAAATATCGACTCTTCAACGTAAAGATCATATTGTGCTTAGCTACGACAGCATACAGGATCAATACTAGCAGTGCACAGCGATATAGCGCATTTGCGCAGAGAAAAATTAAAAATCATTTATCCGTACAGTCAGGTAGAGACACAAACCCCACACAAAGCTAATTGGAATTATCGGGGAAATCAACGATCTTTCTGCGAACCTACATATGAAATTTTATTGCTCCTGATCTAAAGGATCCTTTTTATTACGTGTTTATCGTAAGATTTTTCTCAGAACAGAGGATTTTGTGTGTTTCTTCATTATGACTTCGAAGAGGATACAAACAAGGATTCAAATCCAAACTCTTGGCGGCGGAATAGGAAAATCCGTTTCCGAAATATCAGGGACTGTAGTTGTGGACATATGGCTGGATAAGAAGAAAGGCGATGTACAGGACAACAGACGCTTCAATAGACCGACAAATCTTTCGCCTACAGCAAAAATAAAAATAAGGGAGATGATGGAAAACAATGCAGGCATTGGAACAAGGACAGCGAACAAAAGGATAAATAAATCCAAAAATTAGCAACAACGGTGAAAAACAACGTCTCGATCAATGGTTCAACGGTATGCTTACAGATAGACTTATTTTTGCAGAAGGTTGTAAAGCGAAAGATTCTGTGATGATAATTCTCTTGGAAGGTCTAACAGATCTAATCTATTTTTTACGGGTGCATTCCTAGTTGTTTTGCACTTAACGCCGAATAGGCAAAATATGATGGTAAGAGCAAGTGATCCAAGCACTATTGAACCCATAAGAAAGATGAAATTTTACCTCACGATAATGGTTGCAGGAGGAATCAGCTTGCGTGAAAATATACATCTATAAAATGGTTATATTTAGATGATAAGATACGTATCTTAGCTTATTGCGTAGCTTGTTCAGTGATACATTACTCTTAGTCCATTGGCAGCTGTATGTAGTTCTTCTTATATTATGATCTTCTCATATTTCAGAGTGTTTCGGATAATGACGCATTTCATGAAATGGCAAATGGGTTCAGCTCCGGGGGGGGGGGGGGGGCGGGCGGGCATTAGAGGTTTAAAAAATATAGAATTGAGGAATGTACAATTTTGTTTGTCTCTTGTTTCTCCTGCAAAAAAAAGCATAGCTCGTTTTTTAAGGTTCGTAACGCTCTGAAAGTATGTTGTCTCGAAAATATACAAATTTTCATTTTTTATTTGCAGAACTCATGTATCTCAAAATTTTTTCCAATAATTCAATTTTTTTTATGAGTACTTAACGCTTAAAATCTCCTTTAAAGAGGACACTCTAAACTATAAAAAACAAAAAAACAAAAAATAAATTGGTTTTTTTTTACTTTTACTTTTTTGAGATATTGAGCTCTAAAAAAAAAAAAAAAATTAATTTTATACAAAACAAAAGTGCAATTTTTCGAGTCCTTGCTTTCGAGCTGATTGAGTTACGAACATTATCCACCTGAAGAAAAAGCACATTAAGAATTCTTTTTAAGTGCTTCGATACTGCTTCAGTTTCATATAAATTTTAGCATTTCAGGTCCACAACAGTAAGCGCTTCCTTTAGCTTTGTTATATAATTATTTTTGAAGCACATTGAAAGTTCTGCACGATGGCTGAAGCTATAGTGTCGGCCACAAATATTTACTGCAGTGTTGCTTTCAATTACAGAAAATTAAGTTTTGACAAAACAACCGCACACTTTATACTTTTATTTGTAGTCTTAACACTTTTTTATTTTTTTATCAACAAATCTTTCAATAATCTTAAGACAATGTGACTTTGTCCAAACGGTAAATGCATGGGGCAAGATACAATTGCAACTTCGATTTTGACTGCGACTGTGACTGAAGCTAAACTTTGCTCAAAGTGCAAAGCTGGTATCGGATGAAGCCAGTTGAAGTTTTAATTTCATTACAAATTTCATCTCAGCGTCGATTTTGACTAAAAATCAAATCGCAGTCGACTGATCAGTCGTAATTATAATTCGTGCTTTAAAAGCAAAACATCTGCTTTGAAACACTTCTCCGAACGTAATGGTATGTACAGCGGCGTCAACACGAGACAATTTGCATGATCACCTTCGCACTCAATTTCCTGGAATTTTAACAATAACTTCAAAGCAAAATTGCTTCAGATTGATTCCATAAGAAAAGCACTTTTTGGAAGCATATCAGTAACTTGCTATAAACGCTTCAAATCCGTTTTTTCTCGATGCACTTGTAGTTTTTCCTGCTGGGTAATCTGCTGCAAATGCTTCGAATCCACTTTTTTTTTTTTACAAAGAGCTTAAAATTTTTCTCGCTGGTAACCTGCTACAAACGCTTCGAAGTGCTTGGAATTTTTCCCGTTGGGTTATAGGTACTTATTAAAGTCAGGATAGTTAGCTTTCAAACGCTCTTATCGCGTATATCTCTGTGTTAAGATTTCCAGGAAAAACAAGGAACAAAAATAAATTTATAATTCGTGTATTTCATATTTTTTAAAACCTCAAATAACTTATTGGTTCCACTTTTTATTTCAAGGAATACAGTATTATGTCAAACATCCTGTATAGGAATCGGTGTACTGCTGTATAACTTGACTGAAGCTACTTTCCTTAACTTATTTCTTTACACTATTTTTAATATTATTATTATTCCTTAACTTATTATCGAAATATACTTGATAAAATCCTTATAACTCTAGATCTGGACAGACTGTCTCCATAATTGACTTGATTTTTAATTAAATTGAGTTAAATGGTGTGCAGTGTGTCATACAAATGAAGTCCATAAAGGACCCATTTGCAACATTTCGCTGCATTCTCAAATGGAGCAAATTTTACTTCATTTAGTATGATTTTGCAGTGAATTTGGTACTATTTGCAGCAAAATTGTTACCTACTGTCATTAAAATGCTAAAAAAAGATTTTCCACTTTCCAATAAAGTCAGCAGCAGATTATGAAATCTCTTGTTTTTTTTAGCTTTTCTTCTCTTTTTGGGCTTTTTAAACAAAAAACAAAAATTCTCCCAAATGCTTTGAATACGTCAGCAAAAACTCGCAAAGTTTCTTGATATAATTTCATTAAATTTTTACTCACATTAAGGAACTGTCCATGACATTTCAAATGAACTAATTTTCGTCCACGGCGGTCTGTCACCTGTTGTTCATTTCCTTAAAACAACTGAATTTCAAATTAAATTATTACGGAGACAGTCTGCCTTCTAGGGTATTAGCAAAGATTTTTGGTATTAGGTACTTACCTAATTTAACATCTACTGAAAATGTCAACTACGTCATGAATGTTGCTTACTGGCTTTATGATGATTTTTTGAAACGTGTAAGAAATTCCCTGAAATGTCGGTAATGTTTTAATTTTTATTAACATGAATCTAAATCAAGCTTATTTTCAATGAAATTCAAACTAGATAATTTTGTAAAGCTCGAAATTTAATTTTGATAACAGAATATTCCAAAGTTTCTTTTTTAAAGTTTTGTTCTCAACTTTGCAAGTGTTGTAGACGAAGTACTAAAAGCACGTTCCACTAGGCACTTGTAGGAAAGTGCATCTTATGCAAGTTTTGATAATTCTGAATTATTTCGATGAATTTTTTTCCTAATAATTTATGCTTTAAACATCTTTTTGATGATATATATATATAGAGAACGAATACAACCTGTGATAAATCGTTTGGAATGATACTCAAAACTATTCTAACGCACTGGGTAACATGTTTGGTGAAAATTGTATTTTAGCACTGTAAATGAAATTTCTAGCAATTGGTAAAAAATTGTTCTGGAGAAAACGAGAAATTTCAAATTTGTTTATAGCTTTGAAACAGAGTATATTTTTGATGGTATTTTGGTTATCATTTGCTTGCTTACTACGTGCTTGGTGAACATTTTGCTTTACGTTCTTCATTAAATTTTGTACAGAGACAGTATTGGACGTTCATTTATACTGCGTTTTAAGAGTATTTAGAGGAGTGTTGTTTTGTATAAATTTTCTTTTAATATTAACCCAAATTTCTCGATTGGCCTTAGTTCCGGACAATTTGGAGGATTCGTTTCTTGGGCATACGGGCATACATTGGACATTGTAGGAATGTTTCGTTATTCTGCCGTAGTGGCAAGTTGCTAAGTCCGGTCAAAAGAAAGCAGATACAATATGCTTCTTAATGGATGGAAGTTGACGCTTCTGAGGATATATATTCCTTAACGTATACATCTGTGTTGATGATTTTTGAGGCACACGTACCTACCTGTATTGCTTGCCAAATTAAGTATTTTGCGAGAAATTTGATGCACCGCCGATCAGCATCACCGCTCGTTTTTGCCACATAAAATTCTTGGCCTGGAAGTTTTGTTTAGTCGTTTTCACGTAAGTTTCATCATCCATAATGTAGCAGTCGAATTTCGTTAGGAAATTTTCATGTTCTATTCGGTGTTTTGTAAACATGGAAAATTCGTAGGCCTTGTCTTCTTTTAATTTGATGAACCGTAGCAGATGAGTTCCAGCCTTATCAGACATACATATCTCTAAACAACATGTTGGTATTTCTTTTAAAGTTGTCTACCAGTTTTTGGGTCAATTTTCGGTTTATCGAACCTGATGTCTTTCCTGACCTGGACTTTCTCTGAACACTACAAGATTCTCCAAATTTACTGAGAACATTGGATGGTCGTCTACGACATTTTCAACTTTTTACCTAAGTATGTTTCAGACATATTGATTTTTCATATGTGTGGAAACAATTAACTGGTGACGTACTTCTTAGCTGACGTCCATTTTCACTCTGCATAAGAACTTTACACTTAATGGCTTGCAATTATAAGTGGACATCTTTTTATAGATCTTACCAGCGTTCCCTAATTTTGTTTACCTGGTGTTGAGTAATTGGTCGGTTTTTTTTCTGAATTAGTCCTTAATTTCTCGCAGTTATTAAATATAGTAAGGCTGCAAAGTATTTTGAGGGTGTACTAACTAAAAATATTGCTCTCATTGAAATTTCAACGTGCATTCCATCAAATATCGAAATGTACTCTTACAAGAATATCCAGTCAAAATTTATGTTGACGACACCGTGTCATGTCGCGTCGTCGTCCAGATTATCAACAACTATAAATTTTTTGTGATTATATCGAATTGGCCATGTTGTACACGGATCTGGAATTTCACCTTCTCGCTTAATACGATGAGGCATGTGTTAATAGATTAACATCACCCTGCTCTAATTGAAGTTCGAAGTTTTTAGACGACCTCTCTACGTTCGTCTTTGTTTTTTTTATTTTTTTATTTCTGATTCTACAACTTTTTAGTACTACTTTTCGTATATCTTTCGCTTATTTCAATCACATTCGTAGCTGTGATTTATGTAAGTTCACCTACCTCTATTTTTGAAATTGACATTTATATTGAATTTGTGTTCATACGGTACTATAAAAACAACTTCGTCATTTTGAAAATTAAATTTTGTTCATGTTGATGTATGACTTTGAATTTGTCTTCTTTACTCTAGAAGTTGTAGCCATGGGCTGATTTCGGCTGTTTTCACTATCGTCATTATTTCCTGTATATAAATATATTTCGTGAATGCATAATTTTATAGTTTCTATTGATATTCAAGGGTGTGTACTATTTCCACGTAACTCTTTCTCACAGTTCTCTACTAAGGATAAGAACATAGATTTATTTGTCTTTCTCTATTATTTCGGTGTTAAGTCGTTTGTTTAGAATTACCATCTTATTTCTGACCTATTAAGTATTTTTTGTTTTTTATCGAAAGTTCTGGAGAAACTACTTTATAAACAAATTGTCGAATATGTGAAAAGCAACAATTTACTTACGCGCTTGCAAACAGATCTTCGTGCTTTTTTCAGCTGTGATAATTACCATCTTGCGGGTATATTCGCAACATTAAAGCCACTTTCCTTTCGTTACAATTATCTACAATCTGTTATATTTCATATACAAAAAAAAAAACCAGAAGTCATTATCCCAATTTTTTTAGAAGCATTTCCCAATATAAAATTGCGAGGTTTGTTAAATTACTTTCAACTTACAATAATTAGCAGCATATACTGTAAAGATACCACCTTTATCTCTCCGTTAAATTCCAACCAATTTTCAAAATTCTTTTTGCAAAGTTTATTGGGATTTTTCCTGATTTTTTTAATTATTACGAGATTTGTACTGCAGCGGGTTACATAGTGGTAACCCGTGGTGGGTTACTCATATATTAAATATAAAAAAAAATATTTTTCTATGGGTGGAGTATTTACTTTATATTCTACCATCTGTGTAGAATAGTCGTACACAATATAAACCAAATCGGATGATAAATTCAATGTCAAAAGGTCATTCATATATACCAATGGTTCCCGAATTCCTGAGTTCTGAGGGAGGTGGGGTAAATATTATCCGACTTGCAAAATTCCTTTTGCTAGTTTCTTTGTGATTTTTTTTCTGAGTTTTTGAACATGTTTTCCCTACCCTTCCGATTAACTTGCGAAATTTCATTTTCGATTGCCCAAATTCTGTCTGAAAAATTTATTTATTTATTTCGAAATTTTTTTCTACAACTTATCGATTAATTCAACTTTTTATTTTTTTTTTCTGGATGTGATTTTATTTAGAGATTATCTGTACAAAATTTCAGGAAGATCGGATGTTATTTAGCTATTTAAAAAACTTAAATCTATAAACCATTTTGCATTCCCACTTTTCGTCATCTACCGGCGATCTTTAAAAACACACGAAAATGCCACTTACAGAATTAAAATCTACATACCTCCTCTGTGGTTGGCATTTTACGCGTTCAAATTGTGTTGCAATTTAACCGCGACAACTCCAGCGAAAATTTGCAAAACCCCCGGGCTCCCCTACATTATGCATTATTTCTGTTTCGTTTGGTCATCCGGAATTCCCACTTGCGCCACTTTCATTTCTAGTCAAGTCCTACTTATACCGTGAATTATCGATGAAATCGGTGATGACGAGTAGGGACCCTCTCCTTGTTATTGGTGTAGGGAAAACAGCAATTTTTTCTTAGAAATTTACTGGACATTTTTCCTCAGAATTGTTATGCATTGGAAGCCGACAATGGGACATATTATATGATCGCATCTACAAATAACTCCAGTCGGCCACCAGACTGAAAAAAAAATTTCCGGAAACATTTTCTGTAAATTTCTAAGAAGAAATGTATGCTATTTGCTCATCTACGAGTCTAACTCAAAAAAATTATTAGCGGTCCAAGCAACCGTTGTCGGCCTCCAATATTGCATAACAATTCTTAGGAAAAATTTCCAGTAAATTTCTAAGAAAAAATTGCTGCCTTCCGTACATCAGTTTTTAGTTTGGGTATGCTCTTACGGCTTATCCCTTTTGAAGCCCTTGTCCATACTTCAGTTGCACAGCTTTGCTTTTAGAGAAGCGTGAGCAAAACTGTTCAAAATGGTACAAGTGGAGCCATCTGACAGTATAACAAGGAAGCATTTTCACAATCACTAGATCCTTCTATACAAAAGGATTCTTACCTAAATCAAAGAATATTTTTAATATAATAAATCGTGATACATCTGAATACCGCAGAGAATTTTTCCAATTATCGACTTCATCACGTTGCCATAATATCATATTTCCGCGATTCAATAAATCGGTCATGGAGAATTCTTTCCTTGTGTTTCCTTACTCTGCTCGCTCCCTTGGTTTTTGCATAGCACATCGCTGCTCTATTCTTTGCATCTGCATTGTTGTTTTTGGCATGCGAGCTCGGGCTTTGTCGTTCTAACTCAGGAGCAGAGAAAAATAACAGCGAACAGGTAGATAAGTTGATTTAAATCTTTCGATTAGAAGTCATCTGGGTCGACGAAGAAATCTAAAATTTTGTATATGATTCATTCGATGAGATCAAAAGCTACAAATCAATTTATCTACGTGGATAATGACACCACACCGACTAAAATGCATAAATTTTTCGTTTTAATAATGGTTGATACAAATTAATTTTTACTTAGGAACTGAACCAAAATTGCATAAAAGAAGATTTCTTTCATGTATAGTGACGGGCTGATTTATATCACAATATTTGCATCTAAAAAATCAACAGTATTCATACGAACGTTTCAATTTCCCTCAGTCTATTGTTTTAACATACTGTTGTCCGATAAAAAGACTTGCCCAAATTCATCAAGTATCGATCCAATTTCAAAAGAAAGCTATACCTGATAGAAGTAGGTATGTAGGTACCTACTCGGTTTAAAATTCGCAGTCCCTCCGTAAACGTGACTGTAACTCGATTTTGAATGTTCTACTTGGGATATTTTGCTCCCACCAACCATTCTTTTATTTTTTAGAGGAGAAAGTATCCTTTTTCCATCATGGGCTTACCGGGTGGGTGGGTTTAGCACAGGTTAAAAACATGTCAAGAAATATAAAAAGTATTCACAACACCATCACGTTTGAAACTTGAAACATTAGGTATATTTTTCTTCTCCCACTCACCTTCCTTAAATTTTTGTTTTTTTTTTCTTTTTCTCAGAGCTCATAGAGATCTAAGACCTATCACTGAACATCCGGTGAATAACTTTCATCCTCTGACATTCTATGTCAAAAGTTTCACATCTAACCTTTTTTCTTATTGCCTATGTCTTCGTCTATAGACAGAGTCATGAGTTGGCTTCACTTTAATGGAGCCTCTCATGTTCGTACTTTTGTACTTTAGTGGTATTGCGGTGGGATTGTTTACCCCATTGCTACAAAATTAAATCAGGAGAGGTTAGATATTTTAAGCTTGAAAGTATAAATGCTACCGCAGAAAGGTAGACGATTGCCAACTCAACAAAAACAAACAAAATGAAATTGAATCATGTTGTGACGATTGTGTCGTTCTCTAATTGCCCCGTGTCTATACTTGTTGAGAAATTAAAAAGATAAAAATATAAAAAAATTGTCCTCATTTTATTTCGAAATTTAGAAAATTAATTGTCTACCAAAAAAATATAAAAGATTCCATTTACAAAAAAAGAACACAAAAATTGGTATCGTCTTAATTACATTTCTTTCCTCTTTACAATACCAACCACAACAAACAATATCACTTTCAATCCTTCCAGCTAGACGAGGCTAAGGCTATAGTTTTTTTTTTCGGAGATTATATTTAGAATAAAAATTTCAATTCTCCATATACCGGGTATTCTGTGGATCTGACAACTATTGTATGATATGTCACGTCCGGGTCTATGTTGTCCCGAAATTTTTTTTTTTCAGAAAGTTTCTTAAATTTTCTTCCTTTTTATCCTTTTTATGCATTTGTTATAATATACCTATACCACACTACATATATCTAGCTACTATAAGAAACATTGTTATCTGCAATGGTTGCCCCCATCCTTCAGTTTTTTCATTCTCGAAAAAATCACAGACGAAGTTTAGTTAGTGCACTTTTCACAGCGGAAAGAATTTTTTCTTTTCGTTTTCACTCTTGTTGTAGTGCCCACAACCCGCCCTCCTTCCCTCCCCTGCCCTATTCAGTTTTTCTTTTTCTTTTGAACTCGACTTCCACTTATGCTTCTAAAGTTTGTAGTACATCTTCAGGCAGGACGAACTATATACTACACTATAAATGTTCGAATATAGAAATCCTTGGGAAACGACGAGGACTTTTTTAACCGTCAACATAGAATTGAAACCCGAATTTCAAAAAAAAAAAAACATGTCCCCCTGGTCGGTCTTGCTCGTATCCAGCTCTATACCTTGCGATGGATGTTGCGAATTGCATTTTTCGCCAGTAAAAGCAATTCATCATTCCACCATATGCCGCGTTTTGTGGATCTGTAGATGCTGTGAAGTCCTGGAACATATAATATGTAAGTATTTTTGCCGGGAAAGAGATGTAAAAGATCTCTTGTGACATCTTTCTTATTTTCTTACCTGTAAAATATAGCTTTATCTGTGTGATGGAAGGACTTAGCTAAGAAAAATTCACGTTGCGGAGCTTTTTGACATGATGTGAAGTTACAATGCAAAAACATAGGAAAATAGGTCACAGTAAATCTAATTGTTCCAAAGTTGTCTTTTGTGATGTCGAGCATGATGTTTGAAAAAAAAAAATCATGAAGCAATGCCATCCTCGTTCGTTTAGAGAGCATCGCATATTGGCGTGGGTGGAAGAATGAAATGAATGTCGCAATGTTAAATGAATACCCTTTTACTTGATGGGTAATGTTTCGGCGGTGGTTTTGACGTTTAAATTTTCCACTTTTTGATGAGTTGAAATGACTTTTAAAGTTTCATGATGCAGTAATAGTCGGGGAGTTTTTTTTTTGCCGAATTCGGAACGGACCACCATTTAATATTGCTTGGGACGTATATGTAATGAAATTAATGCGATTAATTTTTTTTTTGTATTTTTGTATTCAAAAAAGTAAACTTGAATGAAAATATCAAATTCAAACCAATTTAACTTGTGAGTGACCTAAAGATTAGCTGAGCGGATAAAAATATGCTCTCGGTATAGTTTTGGCTATAGAGGATGCATTTGAAGAGGTTTTATTTCATCAACATTGGATTAGATTCATGTTAGACTGAAGAAGATATTTTACCAAAGTTGAGAGTGTGTTATTATCCTAAGCTGTCGAACTTTTCCTCTTTGTGAAGTGACTTAGTGGAACGAAGCCAATTTTGATGCACAGTATTATGCTTATGACGCAAATATGACCAAATAATTGAACTGTATGTTTTGTTCACACGGGGTCATACCTATTTCTGTGAATCTGAGATCGTCGTCTCGCCCAGTCGGGCAGCGTCCCTTTAAAGTTGGCTAAATCACAGGTTTAATGATTGGATTCCTAATACTGAAAATTTCTTTTTAAGGGTGTTATTAAAGGTATCTTTGAATTCGAATTTAGAATATTTTCGAAAATATGAACTTCGAAAGTTTAAGCGAATTCGGTAATGGAAGTGTAATCCAAGTTCGAATTTTATGATTTCAAATGATAAACAGTAGAATTACAATCCAAAGTGTATTACAGATTTTCGAATTTTTGTTTTGGAGCGGAAATGAAGGGGAAAATCTAAACATACTTTTTTTCACTTCAGAACCTTTACACCTTTAGCCGTAGCAAGATAATATTTGGTATGCTTTCGAAACCTGAAAATTTTCGAAATTTCGTTCAACAAAAATTGAATTTTTCGAAAATCGTAAATTTTTTTTTTAACCATGTTTTTCTTCGTCAAATAATAACCAGTAGATATCATACGCTATTATTTATTTATTCAATATCAACCAGTGGGTACTGTATAGTACCTACTGAGCCTTAGACGAGATTTACGATCCAATTTGAAGCGTGTTAAAGTTTAGTTCAAATCTTTAAGATTTTTATCAGGACATTTTGTTCTGGTCTTGATCTGTTCTCTCAAAAACATTATTTTGGTCCTCAATTTCATTATGCCCTGAGCTTCTTTTCGCGTTATGAACATTGTATTGGAACTCATACCTGAATGTAATGATAGAATATTTGATTTTTATTAAAATTGACTAACTTTGAAAAAGCTCAAATACCGAGGTAAGGATCAAATAAAAGTGGGCAGCAAAATCGGTTATGAAATATACAATTAATGTTAATTAGAAAACGAAAACAAACAAAACCGGATCTGGGGCGGGACATAACTAATAATCTACGTGTTTCTGAGAATAATTTAAAACATCTATTAATCAAGGGCCATTTTATGTTATAGCAATGATTTAAAAACACATACGAGGTGTGGCAGAAAAGTAATGAGAATGATTTTTATTTACCAAAGTTTTATTTTTTTTCAAACATCAATGTTATCCCCTTCAAAGTAGTTCCCTTGGGCAGCTACACACCGATGGAGACGTTGTTCCCACTGTTGGTAGCAGCGCTGGAAGTCTTCAACCGGTATGGTCTTCAGCATGTCCGTTACACTCTTTTGGATGTTTTATAAAGTCCTGAAATGACGTCCTTTGAGGACATTTTTAAGTTTAGGAAAAAGGAAAAGTCACAGGGACTGTGGTCAGGTGAATAGGGGGGCTGGGGAACACAGGAATGCCCTTTGAGGTCAAAAACTCTGTTATGGAGAGGGTCAGTTTTGGACGTTGAGGGCTTCCTTGATCTGTGTTCATCTTCAACGTGTTCTCTGCCTTCCAAAAATGATTTGTGCCAGCGAAAGGATAAAGAATGTTCCCCATAGGCCTGTTTTAACTTTTCAAACGTCACACTTGCTGATTCTCCAAGCTTAACACAAAATTTAATGGCACAACGTTGCTCCAAATTCCGTTGTTTCATTTTGCGTGAGGCACAACCAAAACACAACTTCACTAATAGCAGTCACAAAAATCACGTCGTTAACGGAAGGAGTGGAAAATCGCACTGAGCTATGGCAGTACCCTCCTACATGTGCTCTATCAAGGACAACAGAGCAGGGTTGCCAGATTGCTTGCAGTGTTGCCAGTCTCATTACTTTTCTGCCACACCTCGTACACTTGTTTGCAAGTGATGGTTACTAAAATGTCAATAAATATCTGAATTTGAAGCTTTCATAACGAAAGATATTTTAAAATTTAAACTCACAATAAATGCACAAAAACAAGTAAAAACAAACGTGTAATTTCCGCAAACAAATGGCTTTGACTGAGTCATCCTGGAGAGGACCGGAACGAGCGTACGCTTTTTCGCAGGATAGTAAGATATTTGTAAAAACTATCGCGTATGTGCTCTTTAATTTTTTTGGTTTATGACCAACTTTAATCCTCCGGAAGTGGCACCCTCTGGCGGGCCACGAATAGTGACATTCGGTCTACGGGAACGCAAGTATATCTAACAGTTTTCAAAATATAAAATAAGTGTTTCATTTTCTAACTTTTTATTTTCAAAGAAAGACATTTTAACTTTTTTTACAAATAAGAAAAACTGAAATATTGATGCTAACAATACTCCTAATTAATTATTAATAGCAGACTTCCTTTTTCTGATTTGTTCGCTTTGGAACAAAATTAAAAAATTTCTACTGTCCGCGTGCGGTCTGTTGGACTGCAAACTACAATATCAGGACACAAACACATGCGAGGAGAGTTGGCGACCACCTGACGTGTTCCTACGTCTACTGCTTTCCCAGGAATACCCAGAAGCTTTTAGAAGTAGATTCGTTTACAACAGAAATATAAGGGAAATAATATTGGTGCGGACTTATAGACCGCGCCCGGCTTCCGGAAGGTTAAAGGTCAATTGTTCTGCCCTACTGTGCATCGCCCACAAAAGACAGAATAATTTTTCCATTTATCCCCATATATATCTACCAATATAGATTTAATCCAACTGGCTTAAATCCATCATGGTACATGTAAGAAGTGTAATAGCAACGGATTTTTATTGATAAATTCCGCACCTCTAAAGCTCCTAATTTTATTTGACCCGTTCGTCAAGTACGACCAGAGCCTGCTATAGATGCTGGCACTTTAGGGAGTCTGCCTTACATTAAATATTGTATTCGATTGAAATACTTACTCAGCTTGCAAGTGCACATGCTCTTTACTAAAGGGTTACAAGATGAAGTTTATGTGGAATAGAATCTCCTTCATGCATTGTTTTTTCTAAATTTTCTAAATAGCGTAACGAGCTGTCCAGCTAAGACTGTGAGATGTATACGAGTGTTTTTTGATAAACAAATCGCTACACAATTGTTGAAGCAAATCTATAGTATCTTTCAGTGTTCTGGTCATAAATAACAATGGTCCAGTCATCAAATCTATAGTTTTGAAAAGTCAGCGTTTGCAAAGTTGAATTCGAGGAGCCTATGTTAATAGAATCAAACAGGTAGAAATATGAAGCTCCAAATGATGACATATGATTTCGAAATTAAATAAGTGGAACATCCTCTAGCAAATATGTCAGACGAGAATAACATGTCTGCCTAGTTTGTCGTTATAGCATTAATATATATTAGCCTTGGTATGTACATCCATCCATGTAACAATACGGGAGTGTGTCCCCAAATTACTCTATAGCTTCCTTTTTGACATCCCTCAATTCAGTTTGGAACCAAAATAAAAATATTTGGTTAAGACTATAGCCTGAGAGATATTGAACGTACCGGGTGTACTTTTACATATGAAATAGGACTAAATTATAGTTTTTGAATAACTGACCATCCCATCCACTTAAACAAACCTATTTTTGTTATCTCACTGATGGTAGCACAAAATTTAGTAGAGTCTAAGATAACTATAAGAACTTGAACTCTGATTTTAATCGATGAGAAACAAATCGCTTTATTCTATCTTTTGTTGTTGTTGTAGTTTCGAAGTTTCGTTTTTCGTTCTTTTACACTTAAATTGAATGAATTAAGGATGCTATCATTTTCCTAAGACTAGATCACCAGAATGCCATTGTTGACGTTCCCTTAAATTCACCTTGAATTATGTTTGAAAATTAAACAATTTCGGCAGAACATCCGAAATGCTATTAACCAGCGGACCCCCTAGAAAGTTCTCAATGATTTTCAAGTACCCACCCGAGATTTGATATTCATAGTTTTATTGTACATTCAGATGTAGTAGAAGAAAATTCGGTATAGCTTCTAAGGCTAAGATATAATTACTCCTACACATGCAAGTCGTTGTAGTTTTTCTAACTAGAAGATTAAGTTGTCTCTTTTTTAAACTTTGACTACCACATAATTGAAGCACCGACTTAAATGACCATTTTTCCTATAATAGTTATATAAGATTAATTTTTGTTTGAGCTGCCAGAGTCCTGCCAAGGAGCCTACAGCACGCCCATATGGGCTGTCATCTTCTGGCATCAGTTGTGGACTATATTTTAGGCATTCTTAATTAAATTTCCAGAACAGCAACGGTTTTATACTTGATAGATAATTTTTTTTTAAATACTTTCGTTGAAGTGGCCTGAATTTAAAAGTTCGTTTATTTATTGTTACTTAAAATGTTGCTTAAATTTTTAACTGTTTTAAAAATTGAGAAACCCATACTTAACAAATATTTTTTTTTTGTTTCAGGTAAGTCTAAAATTGGAGAACGATTATTGGTAAGCCAATTACCAATTTTATTCGATGTAAAATTTCTAATTTATTGTAAAATTATATAAATAAGGTGCGTAATATATTTAGTCATTGTCCATATTTCAAATAGTGCAAAAACTAAATATTGGTAGTTACTTCAATAGCTGGCCATACACGAGAGGAATTTTCGACGGTTCTGATCCACTGAGGCCCTGTTCCGCGGACCAATTCCGCATGTTAGTGAGCAAAACGAGTGAATCAGTTCCGCGGAACAGTTCCGTTGATTCAAGTCCGTCATAGACCATTAACAGTGCAGTTGATGTAGTAAGAGTTCTGCGGTCTTTCCAATTTAGATATATAAAAAAAAAAAAAAATTAAAAATGGAGTGGTCAAAACCAATTTCGGTAGAATTTATTAACATGTATAAAGAAAGATCATGTCTTTGACAAACTAAGAGCAGAAATTATAAAAATAGAAATTTAACGTGGCGTATGATGAAATTGTGAGTTTTTTTAAAGAAAGACAATCCGGAAGCAGATGTTAAGTTAGTAAAAGAAAAGATACAAAATTTAAAAAGAGCAATACGGAAAGAAAAAGGAGAAGTGGAGCAGGGGTAGAAGATCTGTATGCACCATCTTTATGGTAATAATTATTTATCAAAGAATTTATGTACAAAACAATAGGTCAAAATCTGTCTCACTCATGCGTAGATAATTTTTGAAATCATCTGGCTCATTTGTCCGGAGCTCTTTAATTAATTTCATATGTCCAAAAATATTTTTTTCACTTAACCACTTTTTAACCCATTTTGATGTTTCCTTCTTTTTTATAACGGTATTATAATTTAAAACAAAAATACCTGCAGCCACTACAGCGATTTGTTTCCTGCTCCTAGGTGCCATTTTATATGACTGATCCGGCATGAAAGTCCCCAGATCTTTCAAACAAGCAAGAAATACCAAGTCCGCGGATCAGATCCGCCAAAAACAATAGAAAAACATGCAGTTAATTTTTTCCAAGGACCTGATATAATGAAAAGTGAATATATCCGCGGACTGGTTCCGCCACGTTAAGAGGCGACAGAGGACCTGATCTGCGGAACTCAGTTCTGAGGACTAGATCCAGAGGATCTGGTCCACGGATCAAATCCGTACAAAATTCCGCTCGTGTAAAGCCAGCTAATGAATATGAAGTGTGAAATACATAAATGCCAAAGAATTCTGCTCATTGAAATAAGATAATCAAACATGATGGTTGGAGCTTTTAACTGATTGTGCTAAACTATTCCAAATTTAAAAAGCAGAGCTAAATACAGGTGATTTAGTAATTAAACCTTGGTTAGATCAGTTTTGAAATTTTTTCAGATCCATACTCACAGGCAATGAAATTTTATAATTTTTTCTAAAAGAAGAGGAACTGAACAGCAGAAATGCTGCACATCAAAATGAAATTTAGATTATTACAATACTAGGAAATGGTTTTTTCAGTATAATAAATATTGTACATTTACATGTTTGTCTAGTTTGAAATATTTACACAATTGTGCACTTATAAATTTCAGTCCCAATTATCCAGATAAGAGAAAACTAAGTTATAAAACGAATAATTTTACACGGCTTACATGAGGAATTTTTAGTACATATAAAGATACTTCAGAAAAGTGTAAAAAATACTGCAGAATTATGATATAATGTAAGTGAATACAATATGCCCACCCTAAGGGTTTGCTTTTAAACAAGATAATGTTAAATAAGAAGCGGAAATTATATATGTATCATGATAAATTGCAACATTTTTAGAACCAACAAAAAATCATTGTCGTGGCAAAATTGTTTTGTTTTAAAAAATGTGTGTAAATGGTCATATTGCCAGCACGGTATTAGGGCATCCCTCGATTAGCACGGTACTTGAATTGCACGAAGTCGCGAATAGCACGGTTGAAAATTGCGACAACCCTCGAATAACATGGAATTCGAATAACACGGAACTCGAATAACACGAAGTCCCGCATATTACTGTTAAAAATTAACTCGATCACACAGTACATTATTTATGTACATATACACATCGTCGGCTTACAGGGAAAACTTATTGCTATATCTGTAGTATGTATTAATAACGCAGTAGTTAGTTCTTCTATTTACTATGCATGGCATATATTTAAAGCGGGCAAAATACTGTTGCACATCGAAAGTCGAAAACGAAAATGCTGAACCGAAAAACTCACTTTTCAGGGAATATTTCCAATTAAACTTAACTAAAAGGTCAAAAAATTCCAATTTTTTATTATTCGC
The DNA here is from genome assembly GCA_963930735.1 of Dioctria linearis. NCBI lineage: Eukaryota > Metazoa > Arthropoda > Insecta > Diptera > Asilidae > Dioctria > Dioctria linearis. The sequence goes on along the minus strand of OZ005743.1, from coordinate 166,966,791 downwards.
AAAAAATTGTTAATTTTTTACATTGTATCTCGAGAAAAGTACATTTCATTATTTTTAGAAACGAAAATTCAACGAAAACGTGCACCTCTCGAAAAACAAAACAAACAAAAAATTAATTTCTTGCGAATATTGAAAAAATAAGAATTTTTCGACCTTTTAGTTAAGTTTAATTGGAAATATTCGATATTAAATTTTTAAATTTTGTGTAGAATTTATTCGTGTAAGTTTTTAAATCGAAGTATGTACACAGAATAGTTTTCATATCATAGAAATATCATTGCATAAAATGGTGAGTGTTTACTGGTAAATGTCACTCATTTTAAACTTTCCAAAATACGATCTAAAGGTTTTAGTTGAAGGATCTAAAGGTTTTAGTTGAAGGTTTGTAATGTTTCTATAATAACTATATTATACTAACTGTTAGTTTATTGCACAGTTATTGAAAAAAATTTCTCGATTCTTGCAAAATGTCATTCGAAAGAAGATTACCCTTGAAAAGACACGTTTTTGCACTTAAGGAAAAAATAGAAATTTTAGACAAGTTAAAAAAAGGTGTCAAAATATCCACTTTAGCCAAATCACTAAATTTACATGAAGCAACTATTCGGACGATTAAAAAAAATGAGGGAAAAATAAGGGAGAATGTCATAGCAGCTTGCTCTACAACATCAAAGCGAATGGATTGTGCACGAGATATAAACGTTGTAAAAATGGAAGAAGCTCTTGCAATTTGGATACAAGATTGCAATGATAAACGGATTGCTTTACATGGACTTACTATCAGACAAAAAGCTCTGAAGATCTATGAATATTTGAAGGAAATAGGAAGCTCATGTGCACAAGAACAACAATAAAAGTCATTTTCTGCGAGTAAGGGCTGGCTGGAGAAATTCAAAACAAGATACTCGTTGCGTAGTCTCAAACTTCAAGGTGAAAGTGCTTCAGCAGATGCAGAAGCTGCTGAACTTTTCATTTTAGAACTACAAAAAATTGTAGAAGATGGATAATATACGGCGGATGAGATTTTCAACGTAGATGAAACGGTTTTTTATTGGAAAAAGATGCCATCTCGCACGTATATTTCAAAATTCCACAAATCTGTGCCTAGATTCAAAGTAGATAAACAGAGATTTACTCTCTTAATGTGCACTAATGCATCAGGGAATTTTATGTTAAAGCCTTTGGTTATTAACCAGTCATTCACTCCCCGACCATTAAAAAATATCGATAAGTCTAAGCTGCCTGTTCATTGGCGGGCAAATAAAAAAGCTTGGATGATAGCAAATATCTTTAAGGAATGGTTTGAAAACTGCTTTATTCTGGAAGTAGAAAACTACATGGTAGAACAAAATTTAAGTTTCAAAATCTTATTGCTATTAGATAATGCCACAAGTCATCCCAAGAACTTTTATCATCCAAATGTGAAGGTTGTATTCCTTCCCCCAAATACAACATCACTTCTCCAGCCCTTGGATTAAGGTAATATCACAACTTTCAAAGCCCATTTCATTCGAAAATCGTTTGAAACAACTCTGCAAAAAATGAGTCAGACGAAGGTAAAACGCTTGTCCAGGCATGGAAAGAATTCTCTATTTTGGAATGCATAACAAAGATATCCTCTGCCATAAGCGAAATAAAACCTTCAACAATTAAGGGTTCTTGGAAGTCAGTACTCCCTCAGATTATGCAAAAAGAAAATTCTGATTCATCCGGGGAAACTCTACGCAATCAAATTCTTGATATTGCGCATAAGATAGGTGGAGAGGGATTTGATAATCTAAATAGCCAAGACCTGGAGGAATTATTTCAAGAGCCTACGTTGACTGAAGCCGATTTAATGGAAATAATTAATGAGCCTTATGAAAAAACCATTACAAATGAAGATTCAGAAAATTATCCTGAAGATTCTTCTTCAAATATTTCCGTCACTGATGTTAAGCAAGGTTTGGACTTAGCAAAGAAATTAGAACTTCATTTTATGGAGATTGATCCGTCACTGTTGCGCAAAAGAACCTTCCAACAAAATTTAAAAACTTGTTTAGGTCCCTATTTGAAATTGTTAAACACTACGGTAAATAAAAGAGTGCCATCCTCCAACATCAACTATGAAAATGTTTCCAGTGATAAGGAGTTGCTACCTCCTCGAAGAAAGAGAACTCGTATTTTGGATGACGACAGTAATCAAGAAAGTTCCATTGATAAGGATCCTCTCCCCATTCAAGGAAAAACCAGTCAATGTTTGGCGAGTTACAGTGATTGAACATACGTAATTAAAAGTTTTTACCTTTTTACATTTTTAAGTTTCACTTTTCTAAATTGAATGAATTTTACGTTAATTTTGTACAACTGAAATTTTATAACTAAAAATACATAAAAAATTGTGTTCTTATTTTTAATGTTTTTTTAATTAATCTTTGGAACCAAATGCACAAATTTGTATGGATCGCGAGTTTCGAATTGTACGGTTTTGAATAGCACCGAACATTATCTCCAAAATTGTATAAATCATTAGTATCGAATAACACGATTTCGAATAGCACGGAACCAATGAACCGTGTTATTCGAGGGATGCCAATATGAAAAAGTGTGAAATTTTATTATATTAAGGACTGGAACGAGAAGTCTTTTCGTCACATAAACTCAAAAAACTCGCTTAATTTTTAATAAATTCAGTATTTAATTTCAATCAATTTAAGATTTACTATAACACCAATTTTATTATTTTTTTATTTTTAGACAATTCCTTAACTTTTTCGGCAGTACATTCCACCAAGTTCATAATGACCTCTTTAGTCACCAATTTTGATTGTTTCAACCACTCTTTTTTTAAAATCGTCCATGGTTTTTTTTCAGTTACTTTACCTTCTTTTCTTAGTTTATGCTTCACTAGCACCCAATATCGTTGGATTGGTCTCAGTTCGGAAACATTTGATGGATTAATTTTTTTTTTTTTTTGTACAAAATTTATGTTATTCATATTGTACCCCTCAACGCTGTGCTTTGCATAATGGCAGCTGGATAAATCAGGCAAAAAAAATTGAGAGCGTCTATGTTGTTTTAAAAATGCTAGTAACCTATTTTTCAAGCAACCGTTGACATAAGTTTTTGCATCGATTATCCCTTTTGTGAAGAAGGGCTTCCTTCTGAGGCCACATTCACAAATAGCTTGCCAAACTATAATTTTTGGTCCAAATTTTTCTATTCTAATTATGACTTTCATGTATCAGGAAGTACTGTACCAGCTTTAATGGTATAAAATTCGGGATCTGGTAGTGTCCAAAAATTTATTTGAAAATACGATTTGTCATCGAAATCAAGATAGCTGTCAAAATTTTTTTAAATTCCATTGTAAAATTTATGAGCTTGCAAAATTCTGCTTTTTATACGTTTTTAGCTTGTTTCCTTTCTTCACAGGTTGAATCGTTTTCAATTTTCGATCGATATTGCGTATCGATGATGATTTATTCAGATTAATCTTCCTCAAGACTCTTGACTCGACTTTTTTGTCAACTCGACCTATTAGGCAACCCGATTTTATCTTATCCTCTAAAGGCTGAAGATCCTTAACACTTTTTATAACGCACTGAATTGTTTTAACCGACACTCCTATCTCTTTCGCGATATTTAGCTTAGATTTAGTTTTATTTGCTCTATAAATTCGTGCAGCCTCTTTCCGCAATTTTTTTTGTGATTTTTTTTCACGGTAATTTTTCAAGACTGATCCATTTCAACTGTCTACGGAATACTAGTGACTTCTGAGAAAATTGTATATCACAAAAAAAAAAAATTGCTGTTCTCTTAGTGTTATACTACATGATTTGATGACAATATACTTCTCGTTCCAGTCCTTATAATTAGGTTATGATTGATTTTATCTAATCTTTTACTGCATACTCAATCATTTTTTACCACAATCTGAGCTTCAATACCGATGTATGGAACACAAGATATTGCAATACAATAGGACTTTTTTTTACTTAATTGGTAAATATTAGAACTGCGATATGACCACTGGCCATAGTTTGGTTATTTCACGTAAGATGACGACAGCATAGTTTGCCCTTATACAACTGTAATATCTGAACTGGAAATCGGGCTAGTAGATGTCGCGAAGCGAATAGTGTCTGCTTCGCGGCATCTACTAACCCGATTTCCAGTTCAGATATTACAGTGGTATAAGGGCAAACTATGCTGTCGTCATCTTTCGTGAAATAATCAAACTATGGCCAGTGGTCATATTACCAACATGCTCATATTGTATTCACTTACCTTACAAAAGGTAATTACATCAAAAGAGAGGAATTTTGAGCACATTAATGTAAAAATATTTGGGTCTGGGAAAAAGTTCGTGGCGTTTGTTTTTTTTTAATAGTAATATTCAACTGGTTTTCTTATAGTGTGAAAATCAATTTATTTAAACCGCAAATATGCTCCATTATTATCGATAATGTTTCGCCATTTTTCGGGTAGAGTCTGATACCATCGGTGAAGAACTTCAGTGATTTCTGCTTGAAAAATTGAATCAAGTGGTTTTGATAGGCTACTTTTGAAGCCAGCTTAATTCCATTGAAAGAGTTCTGCAGAGATCGAAACAAATGAACAAGTTAGGGGGTGCTTTGTCTGGACTATACGGTGGATGCATCAAAACTTTTCAACCAAATTCTCGCAATTTTTAACGAGTCATCAAAGAAGTGTGTGGCTGGCCGTTGCCGTAATGGAAGACAACACTTTTCCTATTATCCAATTCGAAACGTTTTCTTTCAATTGCCTCGCGTAATCTCTCTAGTTGTCCGCAGTAGAATTTGACCAACTGGAAGTATGTTCCTTATGGTAGTCGATTCCCTTCCACTCCCACCACACACACAGTATCATCTTGTTTTACGTAAATCCTGGTTTCACGTGCGCTTGTAACGACTCACCATCCCTTGTCCACGATATTTGATGCTTCCAATTGTCGTACATATGATTATCGTCGGTTATCAAAAGTTTCAGAAACAGGGACCGAACCAGTTATGACTTTTTACGAAAAAAGCCAACTTTACTTGTTATTCCTGACCGATAATAATTTGAAGCTAAAAAAACCAAGCTGGAAGGCTTTTTATTTTTTCTGGCAAAATTAAAAAGCCAGCTTGGCTTTCTATTTTTTCGAGCTGGAAGTAACAGGTTTTGAAGCTGGTTATTTTTTTGAGGAAATATAAAAAGTCAAGCTAGTTTCTTACTTTTTCTAGCCGAGTATCATTTTTGGCTAGAAAAAATAAATTTCCTTTCCATTAAAAATAATTCGGATATGGGAACCGTAATCGCTTTTCAAATTATTTTGTCAGCATTGCAGCGCGGCAACGGCAAAAATAACATGAAAAAAAGATAGATAGGAAGCAGCCGACAACGATAAGCCGCGCTCGTGCAGTTGTTAAAGTTTTTAGAACTCCGGCTTTTCGGTAAGTTAATGGCGACATCCTAAAATAAATCAGAAGCAGAGCACATCGTAAATCATACCTTCCTTTAGTTATTATTATTGATAATACTTAACTACACATTTATTACCGGAGACCGGATAAGAAAAAAAAATTCATAACTGGTCCGGACTCTGAAAATAAGAGACCAGCTTGACTTTTTATACAGCCGGCTTCGAAACCTGTTACTTCCAGCCCGAAAAAATAAAAAGTCAAGCTGGCTTTTTATTTTTGTCAGAAAAAATAAAAAGCCTTTCCAGCTTGGTTTTTATAGCTTTTTTTAATAAAAAGTTACGTTTTCAAAAGCTTTGCAAGAATCGAAACGGGTTTCACGAGACATCTTTTGGTATATTCCACAAAATTCCATGATCATGATTTATCCCAGCTTTTTTTGTTTAAAGTTTTCAAAATACCAGTTATTTTCGGTCCCTGTTCAGAAATGATTCGATTTCATTGCGTTTCTGCAGTCCATCCTTTTCCCGCTCAACTCACGAGGCGCTCATACATCCAGCTTCTTTTTGTATCCAGCTTTGTGTAAATGGCTCAAAACTGTTTTGTAGTCAGTGCCTAGCTCCATACTGCCGATATGTTTATCTTCCTAGACGTTTTCAAGAATTTCATCTGCTTTTTCAGTGATTGGACGACCAGAGCGTGATCCAATATAATATGCTTTATTTATGGATTAGTGGTGCGTATTTGTCCATGATAAATAATGAGCGAAATTCAAATAATATCGTCTCTTCCTGCTGTTGAATATGGTATATCCAGATTCTTTGTCGAAATATCAACAAACGCAGAATAGAAATGTTGTTAATAATTGGAGAATATCCTTGTCCATAATCGAACGAGAAACTATCAGATATTTGTATTTCAGTATTATTATGCTGAAGCTCGTTTTAAGTGGGCAACACTAACAAGTGAAACTCTTCGAATTGTTCATTACCTAACTCGGCACACAGCGCATCCTCTATTAGCTATTAGACTTTTGGTAAATACTACTAAATACTAAATACTGAGCCAAAGTAGAAATTAGATATAACAGAAATAATGGTACCCTTAAGTCAGAAACACATCCAAGTAAGCCTCAATAGGCCTAATCTCTCTCATGCTTCTTCGCGCAGATTGCTTCAAGTCTTGACACCACCGGATTGGGGTGTAATTTTTACATTGGAAAAACAATGTGTTGGTAGAAGTAGGCCTAAGAGAGTAAAATGTCCAACATGGAACGAAGCTAGCTTTAAGGCTAGTTGCTCGGCTTGGATTTTTACTGGAAATTTCAACAACGTTCTGAAGAAGCCTCGAGGCCTCGATTTATCTCTGCCTTAACAATCTTAAGAATCTCGACTAAGTTTGTTCACCCCTCACACAGAATGTGCACTCTCCTTCTAGTGCACAAAAGTAAAAAAAAAAGAAAAATTCTTGTAGCACTTTTTGATACTGCTACGTACCCACTAATGGTCATCAGCAGTAACTCTGTATTTCTTCGAAATGTATAGCCTTTTCTATCACATTTATTGAGCAGGTATAAATAAATAAGGTATTTTCTTAAAATATTTCTATTTCTACACTAATTAAAATTAATTAAGATAAGCTAAAATACGAATTTAAACCCTTTTACGCTCTACAGACAACCTACCTATTTTATTTCTGCTGGATATTTTCTAAAAGCAGTCATACTTTACTGATGTGTATCCAACAGAAAATAATCCTACGCTTACTTATTTAGAGAGGTAGATATTTCATAATTGCAAGAATTCTGAAGAGACCAACGCAAAAATTACATTACAGTCCTTTAAAAACAAAACTCTCCTGAACGCTAAAGCTATAGATCAAAGTTATTTTAAAATAAGTCGTCGCGCCTACATGGAAATTCAAGCACCACTAATTTTCGAATCTCTGATTGAAATACAAAATAAGTAAACTTCCGAATATGTAAGGCTATATTTATACTAGAACATCAGTGAGGGAAGCTTTATATTTCCTTAATTGAAATTCATCTATTTTAGTTATTTTGCCCAAGATAAAAGAAGACGCAAAGTTGCGAAGTTAATTGCATGAAAGTCTTGGAGCAACGTAAACAAAATAAATCGAATAATGACATTAAATTATTATTACGCGATAATGAATAATCAACTCATAAACGTAAACAAGGGAAAACAATTTTAATTGATTTTGAAAATTTAACATTCCAGGAAGATACAGAGATGAAAGTTTAGGTATACTCCTACTCGCACTTTTAAACACCATCGTTTTGTTTAAATTTCTACGTTGCTACTGAGACTCCTGAAGGTTGGAAGAATTACACATTCTTAAGGAACAAAATTAATGGAAAACTTTTGGGAGAATAAACGTACGTATTATATAACTGCAAGTTTTATGTAAGTATTCAACCGAAAATATTATGGCATAACTTGCGTGATGCTGGCATATATGTGGAGGCAGGATGACTAAGTTCAACCTGAGCCCACAGGAACTTAAAAAATGTTCATAGCTGATTATCAATCTCAAGACAATGATCAGTTGTTCTTGGCAGGCTTGGATTATCTTTATATCTCTAATGGGTTTAGTTTCCGGGGAATGGCTAGAACTGAAGCCTGGAATGCGATTTTCGCTATGAAATCTGATGCTGTCGGCTCTGACAATATGTCACCCCGTTTTGTTAAGTTAATTGCACCGTTCATTATGGGCCCACTTTTATGTACCTTCAATACCTGCATTACGAAATGCGCACGTACTTTCTATCCCTAAGAGGTTGCGGCTACAACTCCTGCTGATCAGTTTGCTTTGTTTTCTTTTGAAGGCTCTGGAAAGTTACTATATTGGCAGGTTCAACAAATACATACTACACAACAACCTCATAAGTAGCTGTCAATCTGGGTTTCGACCCAGGTATAGTTGCGAAAGTGCTCTCTTTAAAGTCACAACAGATATACGACGTTGCACTTGATAGAAGAGAGATTTGTGTTCTGGCGCTTTTAGACTTATCCAAATCTTTCGATGGTATTTACCATGTAAACTTGCTAGAAAAAATGTTTAATAAATTCCATTTTTCGTATCGAGCTGTTCATTTAATCAGGGAATTCTTAAACAGGCGATCGCAAAAAGTTATCCTCCGGAACAGTGATTACTCAAATTTTCTTCCTCTGTCTTGCGGAGTACCACAAGGCTCCATTCTTGTTACTCTACTCTTCAGCCTATACATTAATGACCTATCTGAAATAATACAAGATGCCAACATTCATATTTATGCTAACGACGTTCAGTTCTACATATTTCAGTCAACCTCCAGGTCTTATCGAAGACTGTGTGACTCGGACGAACTACGATTTCCATAACATATACACCTGATCGATTGACAATAAACTTAAACTAAATCCAAGCAAGTCACAGTATATCACTTTTTCCTTTGGTACTTTTGAGTCTTCATCAGTTCCTCCTATAATTTTGAATGGTTTTTCAATTCCGTATGGATAAAGTCTGTAACCGCGGGGTCACCTTAAACTCTGACATGAAGTGCTGTGATCTCGTCAACTCTAGCCTATCAACGATTTACGACACCCTCCACTGCCTTTGGTTGTCTGCTAGAATGCTTTCCCCTAAGGTACGCTCTTATCTGGTTAAGTCTCTTATATTACAGCATTTCACACACGGTTCACTTGTTTTCCTGATGCTAGATTCACAATGCTCCAGGAAATTACATGTTGCATGTTTAACGATTGTGTAAGGTTTGTCTTCGGGTTACGAAGATTCGATCATGTTTCTCACCTGAATTTTGAACTGCTAAGTTGCTCTATTGAAGTATATCTAAAGCGTATAGAATTATTCTTCCTATTCAACTCTACTTGAGGACCATGTTTCAACCTTTGAACTCTACCAGAGGTTAAAAAATTGCTAATTCCACGTTATCAGATTTCTGTTTTGATAGATCTTATATTTTTCAAATAACTCGAATGTAAGATTCACACAACATCCAGAAGGCTAACTCAGTCGGCATTTTCAGGCGTCTTCTTGTAAATTTTTTGACATAAATAGCAGATAATATCTTTGTTATCATTCATTCAATTTTGGATTTTCTTATTTCTTCTCATTTGCTATAATTTTTTCTTCGTTTTTATTTTGTTTTATATCTTAATTTTACTTATTTATTCATTATTTCTTTGTTATTATTGATTATTTTTTACTTCATCTAATATCATTTGCTGTTTTCCAATTTTTTGTTGTTGTTGTATTTTTTTAACATTTAATTTAGATTAGTTTTTTAATTTTCTCTTGTATTATTGTATTCCACTCAAATTGGTACTAAGAAAATGATTTGTATATCATATGCATTAGGTTGAGAATTGCCTGTAGACTCGTATATTGTACGGGTCTCCAAAGAGTAAAAAACTCATTACCACTTTCCACTTGTAGTATATCTTCCAAATACACAAATATTCTATTCTATTCTACTGGCCCAAGTTAGCGCAGCAAAACCGCTCTTATCCATAGATAGTATAGAGATTAACAGGTTATGGCCTTCCTGAAATGGTAATTAGGAGTCGCGTATGTGGTGGAGATTTTTGCTAGTGTTCAATTTTAACACTAAACCTATACCAGAGCGATAAAATGAACGCTTTCTAGACTTTAATCAAAATTGTTAAATTAAAAGTTTTCGCTTTTCCTGACCTTTGGGTACGACATTTTCTATAATATATAATACTACTTTTTTTTTCAATATTTGTCTCTCTTCTTCTTTCGTTTTCCCTGATAATCCTATGTAGGTACTCACCGTTATCTACCATGAGCGGTCTCTTGACCGCTGGAAAAATGTATGATGTTTTAAGACGTTATCAATACTGAAATCTAAAACTTGCTATTAATTTGAATTTTTCCAAGAAAATTGTCCGATTGCGTTTTTGGAACCCAGCACTTGCTTAGGGTAAGTCCGGGTAAGATGGCCGCCTATTTGGTTACCCAACTAAAATATGGTAACCCTGAATATGTTATATCTTTTGATTTCCTACGAGGCTGTACAGATAGATGCAAATTGGCCATCAGTCCCGTAATGCAAGGGTGAGATTGCTAGTACATATTTTGACACTGCGGGAGAGATGGCCACTAATTTTTTTTCTAGAAAACATTTTGCATAAAACTACGCAAATTCCTTCTGTTTATATTTAAACTTTTATTTCAACCTAAAAAAAGACTTTTATTCTGGTAAAAAAAAAGCAATTAAGAAAGTATAGTAGGTATAACATTAAAAAAGAACTACTTATTACCACGTCAATTTCCGACTTCGAACTCGAACTGACTTTCCATGCTTTCTTGCATGATGTTTTTGGTAGCTTTTCCTTTTGGGCTTGCTTCTTGGGTAACAATTTGTTTTCTTCTAAGAGTCCTTTCTCGCAATTCGGTAATGTTCTCGGATGATGTTAAAACAAATCCAAGATTCTTTGAACTCCTTTTAATTTTATCAGGGAGTGTAGGAATCGGAGAAATCTGTTTTAGGAGATTTCCCGGATTGGCATCTGCCTTAGAAGTACTTGGGTGTGTTGACACTTCTCCACAACCAACATTATTTATGAAATTTACGGATCCTAATATCAGTGATGAAGGGACATTTGATTTTTGAAGTACCATACCACTCGTAGAAGGTTGAGGCTCGAAAGAAGCCTGATTACTTGGTGTTGAAGTTTATGAGCTTTCCACAATTGCATCCGAAACTAAAAACGCATGGTTTGGGAGTCGCATCAGGGTTAAACAAGCAAGACAACATCATTATCCCGAGCAATTTCAAGTAATTCCACAGAACTAGAGTGCGATGGATGCCCATTAAAGATCAATAGCACCTTACCCGCAGGCTTTTTAGGAATAAAATAATCTCTCAACCATTCGATAAAAATTGTTGTGTTGACATAAGCCGACTTTTGTGACATAAAAATAACCGATCCGGGTGGCATACCATCTTGGTATTCTTCCTTTTTATATTTCCCCTTGAAAATGCAAGCTGGTGGGAGAAATGTGCCTTCTGCATTGCAGCAGCTGATGCACGATATTGTTTTTCCTTTTTCTGAACACGTAGTCATTAATACATTTTTGGAACCTTTTTCAACAACTACAACCCCCGTTTTATTGTTGAGTTGTAGGCCAGTCTAATCGGTATTATAAATACAACCTGGTTTGTTCACCAAATTATTTGCTTCAATAGTTTTCTGAAGAAGTTGGAAATAGTTTTCAACCTCTACTCTATTCATTCCTTGACTTCGTGCAATAGAGACACCTTCTGTTTTTCTGAGGGATAGATCTGGATGTCGGCGTAGAAATGCGTTAAACCAGTCGTATGCTGCTCTCTGCTTTTCCTTATTGAATCTGTTCGGTATTTTGATTTGTTCTGCGAAAAAAATTCTACTCTACGCACATCATCAATACTCATAGGAAATGCGGAGCTTTGCATTCTTTTCAAATGATTTGCAAGAGTTAATTCGTTTTGTTCTCCTAAAGTAGACTCTGGACCCATACGTCCTTTAGAAGAATCATTTTTTTAAGTCTTCTTTCTAATGTTTTTCTAGGGATTCCACATTTCCTAGCTGTAACATTAATCAAAGAGCCATTTCTGACAGCCAGCATAGCACTATTAAATCCTCTGTAGTCCATGAGCCCCCATCCTGATGTTGCTTTACGCTTATAGTGGGTAGGCATTTTTACTAAAAGAAAAAATTACATAATTGAAAGTTGCTCATCTGTACCGCAAATATCTTGGCCATCTCTCCCAATTATACGGGAGAAGTGGCCACCAGAGTATAAGCAATCAAAATGATAGCAAAGCGATGAATTTGAGACTATTTTTTGAATTTCCATCTATTTTTAACTCACCTAATGTAAAACACCAAATTAAACATAATTTACAGAAAAACTGCAGTGGAAATTATTGAACACTACGAATTTGTGGCAACGTACAATTTCTATTTTGACAAGAAAACTCACTTGTTTAAACAAAGTAAGCGTGTCTATCCTTACTGCTCTAAAATTCGGCTGCTACTGACATAATGTGCAAGTAAATGCAATCGTGCACGTACAGGTCACAGATTTATTGACCTTGGAAATCTCACCCGGACTTAAGGCACTTTCACATCAAACACAAGAATCGTAAAAATGTATACCGGAAAGCTCAGTTTATTCCATTTTAAAACAAGATTTTTGCTCCAATGATTAATAAAATCATAGGAAATAGGATAAACTAAGAATTGTACTAAAAAACTTGCATATTTATCTTGAATTTTTAACAAATACACAACTTTTATGTTTTATCGGTCGAAAAACTTTTTCGCTCGAAAAATTCGGCTGATAAAACATAAAACTTGTGTTATTCTTAAAAATCTGAGATAAATATGCAAGTTTCTCAGTAAAATTCTTAGTTTATCCTATTTCTCTGGATTTTATTAATCATTGGAACAAAAATCTTGTTTTAAAATCGAATAAATTGAGTTTTTCGGTATAAATTTTTACGATTCTTGTGTTTGATGTGAAAGTGCCTTTACTCTATGTATAGTTTGTTTCATGTCAGTTCCAGGCCGCTGACTCTTTGTAACTCACGAATCAAAATAACGGACATTCACTCGAATTGGTTTCAATTGAAATAATAATTGCATATATGTAAGCTTCCAGAAGTGTTTGTACAAATTTTCGGTAAAAATAAATAAATAATAAATAAGAATAGTAAATAGTAATTATTTATACTTTAGTGTAGTACTATTCAAACTAAAAATTTTATCTCTAAAATTCCAATGGAAATTCTTCGAAGAAATAAATAATATAAGCGAGCAGTTATATCTGAAATCGATGAAGGATTGATTTCTGAGGGCCGTGAAGACGAATGTGAAGAAAATTATCAGAACATTGATGATGGAACTGTTTGGAAAGAAATACAAGACCTGGAAGATCCCCGCTTCATACTACTATGTATTTTCAGAGAAACATCAGGGCCAACGGGATATGCTAAACGCAATATTATAAAGGATAAGATACTGAATTTTTCTTGCTAATGATTGACCAACTTATTATAAATCATATAAAAATGTGCATAGAATCAGAAGCACTTGGAGTTTTAGAATTCGAATGGAGTTTAAATCAGGGGGTCTATTATTGAACACGAAACGAAATTTCGGACTTCCCGAAATTTATGTACGAAAAACTATATTCGAGCTATGATTGAATACGAACGAACTATATGTAAAGCATTACCATATAAAAAAAACAGTAATCTAGTACAAAAACTCGATATATAATAGATTTTCTGTCAATTTGTCAATTGTCATAGTGATGAGTTCATTCTTTTCAGAAAAATATTCAAGTGTTGTTATTTTAAAAATGGATAGCTATGCATTTTTTTTTTTTTAAGAAGAGGAGGGGGGAAATTTAAGGATTATTCGAAAGCGAATTCGCGATCAGTCTAACATGTTTGAGACTCCTACGAAACAGTAAGGCTTTGTAAGCATTTGCGACAAATCAAATTCATTTTAATCTTTTAAGGTTCATGAAATACAATCGGTTCTCAAAGGATGCATTTAAATATTTATTAGAGGAGATGCAAGATAAATTTAAACCAACCGTCCGCTCTACATCAATAACCACCGATATTAAAAATTGCTGCGGCAATGAGATTCTTTGCTGAAGGAGGTTATCCAGGTGGGACGGGCCAAGATCTAAATATTGGAATATCCCAATTTGGGTTTCCAATCCGGATATCCGGATATCAAATTATCCGGATTATCCGACCCATTTTGACTATTCGGTAACCCGGATATTTTTCCTTAATTATCCGATAATCCGAATATTTTTGACATTTTTTTTTCAGGAAAATACTGTTTTCTTTCTAACTGTTCAACAATTTTCAGAAGATTATACAATTAGTTTCTCAAGTGGCAGTTTTATTTATTATTATTATTTATTTATTAAAGTTTCTTTGAATAAACAAATAAGTTTTCTTGGATGTTTTTTTATCCAAATTTTAAATAAAACAAGTAAGAAAGCTAGAATTGATCCAAGAGTAATTCTTATGATACCCTAGATGAATGCCCTTATGACCCGGTTTAGACGGGTCAATAAGCTGCCTCTACCCCACGAAAACTTCTCGGTAATATGATGGTTGGGGCAGAGACAGCATACTGAGACTGACCTGTCTAAACTGCGTCTATGTAATTTCGTATGGTCACCCATCTGTGTAAGTTTGATTTTCTAAGTGGTTTTTCTAGAACGGTTCGTCGGACAGTAAAAATTATTATAACTAGTTTCATAGCATTTCATATTCTGAAGAACTTTTGAGTACACAAAAAAAAATTCTAGGACTGATTGTTTTCACAGAATACCTACGTAAAATTATCAAAATTTTTATATGGCCCAATTTAGCTCATATATGAAATTATTTTTACTATTTTTATGAAAACGTCGCGTAGAAAATGTCAGCTCTCTACGCTGATGCTCTCTAAAGCAATGCCCAAATAAGTAGTGAGAAACGAAAGTTTTGTATGGCAACTCCTTGAAGGAGTTACCCGATTTGTCCCATTTTCGAACTTGAATTTACTTTTTTTTTTAAAAAAGCTCATGTGCAAAATTTCAGTTCTCTAAGTACATGCGTTCTCGAGTCATCGTGCGGACACACAGGCAGATAGACAGACGGACACGTGTTCATTCCATTTTGCTCTAATATAATTATTTCTATGCGTTACAAACGGAAGGACAAACTTAGTATACCCAATAGATTTCATCTATAGGGTATAAGAAAACCTACTAAGCACTGAAATTACATGATAACAGTGTGGTTAAAAATAAAATATTGAGTTAATCGCCCAAAAAGGTAGTATATACATTGTTTATGGAGTAAATAGATGTCTCTAGATTCCGATGTAGGAGTTTTCTGTTACCCGTATGGCGTTATCCATATATGACGTGATTATGTATATAAAATCGAGGATGGCTCGACTTGTTGACGTTACCAACGAGTGAGCCAGCAGTCAACGATGCGACATTTAATTTTTAACCATTTAAGAGCAATCAAGTTTAAAAGAATTGTTAGATGTCATATTACCACTAGAGACTGCAGCAAAGGAATTAAATAAAAATTCAGTGACACTTTTGAATGTGCTTATAAATTTCTATTTGAAAGCTTAGACGAGTTTAGAACGAACTTAGGTTAAAATTTATCGAAACAGAATAAAAAACGAATGGATGAACGTCGAGATAAAATGCTTATGAAAGTAAATCTTCTTAGAAGCAGGCCATATACCACATTCCATAAATATTTTGATTATAAATCAAAAGGTGCTCCCATTACATTGCCAGTCTGCAGGGATAACTGGAAGTGGCAATTTCTTCTGTTGATGAGTATAGCAACGCAAAAAACATATTATTAAATGCATTTCTTACCCCGGGGTTGCACCTGCAAGTACAACTTGCATGCAAGCCTCCTTTCCAACGCGATTTTAAAATTGACAGCAGAAAGCAGTTCGGTTGATGTCTTATCAGCTTGCATGCAAGTTCATTAAAAAAAAGGCATCGAGACGTAAAGTCTTGCGTATATTGGAAAATTATAGCAATAAAGGAAGTAGCAGAATGATAAAAACCCAAGAAAAATGAAGAGGAAGGTGTTGGTAAATGATGTAATGCAAATGATCCCAGAAGATCTCATTTTCCCAGAATAAATTTATCAAATTCTCTCAAGCATTTCTTTTCCGCCATTTTGAAAACTGTATAATGTCAAATTACTATCACCTCAGCTGCCATGGTTTTTCATCATGCAAGTTCGCTGAGGTTACACGTGCAAGAAGTACGGCAGTGCAAGTTGCATGCAAGCTGTACTTGCAGGTGTAACCCCCGGGTTACAATAAAGCCAGCATTTACAGTTTCAATCAATTACAATTTTGAAATTTTTAATGCAATAACTTTTTAAAATATTCTTTTTTGAAAACAAAATAAATTTAAATCATATAATGTTTTTTTACTATTTATTAATTATTAATGTACATAATTAAAATATTTGAATAAATAAATTTTAAAACACCATGAAATATTGGATTCAAGCTATTTATTTATTTTGTTTTTCGTTATCCGGATATCCGGATTATCCGGATATTTTGAGTTTTCAGTATTCGATATCCGGATAGTCATTAATGTCGGATAATTGGAAACCCTAAATCTACTGTATTTGTCGTGTTATCACAAATTTTGGATATTATGGAATTGGAAGTATGTCCAAAATGGAAGAGTGTTTCACTACAGCCCATTCAAAGCTGTGGATTGTGACCATATCGTGTTGCCTCCTGAAAGTGAAGACGTGTGCCAAATCTGGATGGCTGGCCATAAAATTAACCAACGTTTTGTATTTATTAGTTAGTATTCGTAAGCTTGGCCCTAAAAATAATACATAGTTATTATCTCATTGTTTTTTAAAATAAAAGTCTGAATAAATTAATAACAACTACTCATGATTGTTTGTTTGCATAAACTATTCCACACTTCAATAACTCGATAAGTGAAATGTCAACGAGAAAATGTCCGAAAAGTTCCGCTCGAAAAATTGACTTTTTCGTGTTCAATGGTACCAGATGTACGAAAATTTCCATTCGAAATTTCCTTTCGTGTTCAATAATAGACTCCCAGGTGAATTTAGAAGCTTTTATTACAATTTTATATGCTCGTGGTGCATATATTTCTGGAATAACAAATGACATCCTGTATTCTTTTCACGAACTATGAGCAGAAATCGTTTCAGAGAAATTCTGAAATTTGTTCGTAAATTCAACATTTACTTTTACATGTTAATTTTTATTTTCATCATAGGCCTGTTAGACACCAGTATATACTTCTAGTGGAATTTAATAGAAAATCTCTTCTGTATGGCGTCAGACGATAACCTTCAATATCGAATGATACCGGTCGCAGAATTTTGTAATTATAATCTTATTTCTTCTTCACTTAGAGTGCTATCTGTAAAGCAAATTCATTTTTTAATTTAATCACATGCGATTAGATTGAAGGTTTGCTCTTAGAAGTTTGAAGAATAAAATACCTGCATAGTTGCCAAGTGTCAGTCATGCTGGTCCGTAACACAGGGTATAAAGAAACATTTTATTTCTTTTATTGTAAGTATTTCATTCCACAAATTTTACATAATTATTATTATTGTACCTTATCAAAACTTGAAAAATATTTTAATATTTCATTTACAATTTTCCGTACCTAACTACTACCGAACAACATACCAAAAATCCTGTGTAAAAATTTTGTATATGCCATCAAGCCTTACTATGTAGTTATTCTTGAAGTCGTTTTACAAATGAAGGAAATCACATAATTCTATATAACATCTTTGTGTTTTCTCGTAAATTTCCAACTTTATTCCACCGCGACAACAACTTTTCGGCCAATTAAGGTCACGAACTGTGGGCGAACTAATTAAATTGGATTACCTTCAGCTTACAGAAAGCAGCTTTCTCGGTAAAGCTTTTGAAAAAGATAATTAACAAAAATCCTCAAAACTGTTGTTGTTGTGTTATATGTATTATTGAGAAAAATTCAATTAGTTTGTCAGGACTCAATTCATGTAATTGAGAGGAAGAACATAAATGGTAACCGTGGTGGAGTGGGGTGTAAACACAACATAAATTTAAAGGTGATCTGTGTCTGATGTTTATGAATTTACGAAAAACAAGTTTTGCGCTATTTTTGTTTTTATCTATAGATATACACGAACCTCCTTGTTCCAGCTCCAACCGTGGCAGCACTCATCTGGAATGCTTGTTTATGAGCTTATCTAGTATATACACATAAGCGCATATATAGTGAGATAGTGAGAAATTCATCTTTACTACAGCGAGTTTGTATAGAATTTTTAGTGCTATGAAACATAATACGGGAACAGGTGGATTTGGTTTCTGTTTTTCGTAAGAAATAATTACGCCGCAATCAAAACAAATCTTTAAACTTATCCCAGAGGTGTTTAATTTTAAACCTGATGGGCAGCATATCAATAGACGGAGTCATTTTATATTTTCTATTCAATTAACAAATATAATAGGGGTTTCAATAACGGCAAGATCTTGATATTTTTTATATATGTACAGGGTATTTCCTCCATGGTGGTCAATAGAGCAGGACGTGATAGTATTCACCTAGGGAAACAGAAAATTGTATGGGGGGGGGGGGGCATTTGAACCGTTTCGAAGTTTGCAAATGATCGGGAGAAAAAGATTGGTGATGGCTTGTAGACTCGGTGGGTGGGGGTTGCACCACCTCTCATAGGGGCTGTCCAAAATGGGGTGTGTGGGATATCAAATTAAAGAGGGAAGAGAGTAATCTTCATACGGACTTTTTTTTTACCATTCTTTTTTCAGAATATAGCTAAGATATGCTGCAATACTAGGGGTGGGCCCAACGGATTCGAGGATGGAGATAAAAACGGCAACATTTTCCGATATTTTAAAATTTTAATGTTTTTCAAATCAATTTTTTAGTTCGAAATTTACCTAGGAAGGCTAAATAGGGGTAGTCATTTACAACCCCTATTTGTCCTAAAAATAATTCCTTTCACTAAATCTCGATTTGATTCTAATTACCGAATTTAAAATCATTTCTGTAACATACTACGTTTCATCGGTCATTACATTACTTTCAATGCCATCTTTCTGCTAAATTTGCCAAACTTTTAAGCCACTTTTTTTCTCTTAAAAGAATTATCTATAGTCTGTCATCTTGCATTTTAAAAAAAAACAACAACAAATCATTATTCACAAGTGTTTAAGAATAATTAATAAAATTAAATTACAGGGTTCCCTAAATTACTTTCTAATTAAGTTGCTACTGAAAAACCAACACCTTTTCTCTCGGTCGAACTCCAACTTGTTCCGACAATGCCGAACACCATCGCAATTTTTGTACATAGATAGTTAGTTAAGGCTTTTAGTTTAAAAAAGCAAATAAATACAAAAAAAAAACTAGAGGGTCCCTAGTAGAAAAAAAAACAAAAGATTCCCCTCAGTGCAGTGCTCCTTTACAGGATACGGTGACTTCAAAAATTTATATCTCAGAAACAAAACGGAAAATCATCGCAATTTCAAAATAAAAATACAACAAAAAAAACTGCTAGAAGTCCTAAATAGTTTCGTTTTTTCTTTTTCTTTTTATATTATTAACAAATTACAAATGTTTTTTCATTCGGTACTGTTATATTTTTTATGAAAAATATAAAGCATTAAGCTTTATTTGGCATTTGAATCAGAGAAATCGGATCCTCCGTTCTCGAGATAAAGTTTTTTGAAAATGACAGGGTAGGGGAAAAAAAATATGGCTAAGCTATTTGTATTCTATACAAACTGTGAACGTTTAATCCAAATCGGAGATGGTCGGGTTGTTAAAAGTATTCAGCACTGGGGTGTGTTACATAGAGTGAAAAATTCCGCCCATACGGAACACATTCCTTAAAACTATTTATCAGCGAAACGCTTAAACCTTTTGTTTTCCATCTTTTCATTAACGTAGAACATACCTATGTATATGTATGTTATGATGCCTTCAAATATGTAGTGTTATTTTTTCGACACTATTTTTCTCTAAAAAAACAAAACAACTCCTTCACACAAAATAAATTTCACAGTTTATAAATCATTCACGAGAAATATTTAAAAGGTCTAGAAGGGTAGAATGGGAACTATAGGTAAGGGCTTGCTTACTGTAAAGAAAAAGGACTGCCAAAATCCTTCGTTATCTATATAGATCGACCTCTGTTACAAATGCAAACTAATAGAAAATTCTAAAGTAAAGGAAATATGTAAATGTATGGTATACATAGAAAATGGAATAGAAATTATTATGTCGAACACGAATTCAAATGACACCTTTTGCTATGTATTATAGTATATATATGCGTTGTATAGTAAATGGAAAGATTTTCTATTCAAAAGGAATTTGTACCCGTCAGCAAGGATAGCTATATAAGAAGGGCGTGGAAATGGAAAGTTTCCTGATTTAATTTCAGTAAAAGAATGGTCGCATGGTTTGCATATTATTTAAACCCGTTGAGACTTGGGAAGAATAAATTCTCAAAATTGAAAATTCGTATTTCACATCTTGTAGTAGAATTTCGTGTATATTTCAGACTATTTTTAGGAGGCTTAAGATATGGATATGAATGCCAATTGAAAGAGATTGAAATTGGAATTAGTTAGCAAGAACTGATATGAAACGAGAAAAAAGTTATATCAAATTTCTGTAAGAATAGATACAGAGTTAATTCCCTAAAACTTTTCGTCTGCATTTCCACTGATTATTTTTCTGTCGAGCATAAAAAACTACTTAAGTAAGTAGTTTTAGAGTAAGTACTATGTCACGTTGTTTTACCCCTTCCCGTTTCTATTACAGTCCTCTAAGTCTGGAGCCAATGACTTTCGAATCAATCATCAGCTGGAATGGAAAACCTGCGAAGTCTGATTTTGTACTATCAAATAAAAAAAAAGTCATTAGTTGATTTCCGCAGTTATGGAGGCTTTATCAAAATCCTATATGAGTACATTTATATATAAAAAATAATACTTCTCGATCAAGCGATCAGGGAAGATCTCATAGGCATAGCTATTTTATTTGAAGACCTACCATGAAATTTTAATTTGGAATTTTGTTAATGCTGAATTGTGATTAGAATGATTCCTGGGAGTAATTTCACAAGGAATAGAGCCAGGGACCAAGAATCATCATTCCACTTATCGTAATTATGGTAACAGTGGAAGAAACAACTCCTAAAATTTGTCCATGATTTTCTCCTCAAAGAGCTCTCCAATTTGATTAAGAAATAAAAATTTAATATTACATTCACGATCTCCTTTCGATTTGTGTTTACGTCGCGCGCTATTCCTAAATATTTTTCCAGTTTTTCACCTCTGACGTAGGAATTTGAAATTTGGCAGAATGTTACGTCTTCATGACGCACACATATATTGACAGTCAAATATTATTAATATTTTTTTTTAATGTTTAAAGGGGAGTGGGGTGGAGCTTTGGGTACATGTCTATCCCCTATGTATAGTACCTATAGCTGCGCCGTCGTAGGAGTAAGAGCCTGAAATGTAAGACTAATTGTGGAAATAAAAAGTTGATCAAAAATGAAAAATTGACAAAGGTCTAACTCCGATGTATAACGCTTCACAATCTGATTGTAGTTGTAGGGGCTATCCCCTATGGACAGCGCCTACAACCGTTCCATTCTTCATTTGATTCTCTTCAATGAACTACGCCTCTGGGAGTAGGAGGTCAACGAAGGCTCTTGATTGGACCTTCCAAGGAGCTACAGCCTCTGTGGTCTTGATCTGGTTTACTTCAATGAATTACGCCTCTGGGAGTATGAGGTCCGGGTACGTTCTCGATTGAACCTTCCGGGAAGCTACGCTTCTTAAAGTTGACCTTCCAGGAGGTTCTAACGATAAACGTTACGGCGAATAAAGATTGTGAAACAAGGAAGAACGTTTCATCTTTTAACGCTACCCACTAATCAACTCAATTTTTGGTATCTTCATATGATGTGAAATGCTGTTCAGACAGACCATGTGCCATCGACCGGAAAAAGTCATAATCGGAGGGGGCAATGTCTGGTGAATACGGCGGGTGGGGTTGAACTTCCCAATGGAGTATTTCCAAGTGGGTTTTGACCGACGCGCCATGGTGACGCAACATGTAGCAAAGCATTATCCTGCAGGAGAGTAATTTTGTCGTGTCTGGAGTAGTAGTATGATGGACTATACCCTTTTCAACCAACGAAAAGACTCCATAATTTTTACTATTTACTTTTTGCTAACCTTGACACTTGATCCAATTTATTGTGCTTTTCAGCACTTACTCTCCATGAGACTTTCAGTATCCTTGGTATACATCCACGTTTTGTTATTTGTTATAATGTGAACTTCATAAGCAACATTACTTATAGAGATTGGGTAATTATTACAGTAGCTGTTCATTGAATTAGACGCACCTTCAATATTTAGAAAATGTTTTATATAATAAGACAATTTTTTTATAAAAGACATTGTTTTTTGGTAAATTAAATATTATTTTCATTAATTTATTTTTTTCTACACATATTATTGTATGGTTTTTCTAATAATTTGTTACACTTCTCTTTGATTTAATCACACTTTCTATGCGCGCGTCGGCATACTACAAATACAGGCATTTATCATTTTTATCAAATCTTCACAATTATTGCAAATGTTTTTTATATCCTTTTTTCTTTTAAGAATATCTACTGTGGGATTAACAACCCTATAAACTTTGGATTTGAGGTAAGCCCAGCAAATTTTTTATTGGGTTCAAGTCAGGAGAATGGCCGGGCCAAGGAAGGATATTTAGGTTTTTATTTGTGACGAAGTTTGCAATAGATTTTACTGTATAGCAGAGAGCCCCATCTTGCATAAAGTGTAATAATATATATTATAGTGGAGAGAATTTATAATTTATGTATGGAAGAAGGATATCGGGTAGGACCAATTTATATTAGTCCTGGCGCATCATTTGTTCAACAAAATATATGGGACTAGGACCATCTCCGCTGATACAGCCTTCTTTGGATGTTTGATAGTTTGTAGTATGCAGTTGTCTTTGTATATCTCTCCTTGTCTTCTACTCACAAATTGGGAAGATTCCGTCACTGCCTCTATTCGGGATTCCTCACTAAATGAGTTAGGAAAATTTTGCTTATTTCTAAAATTAATGGGAAATACAGTGTAATAAAAATAAATTTTTAACCTTTTTCCAGTCATCAACTGTTAGATTCCAGTCAAGTTGAGCCCATAACAACCGCCTTTTCTTCATTCGATTCGTCAGTTTAGATTTTTTTTACGGAACGCATACACTTTACATTTGCCGCGTACAATCTTTGTCGCAATGTCATGACGGATATATTCAATCCTTACTCATTTAGAAGCCTTATAAAAATACGAGCAGATGTTCCTCGTTGTAGCTCAGCATTATGGATAATCCATTCTTTCCATTGTTTTCCTAATTCTATAGCAATTTATCCGCCTATTTACTAGCGATTGAGACCCCCTACCGAAACTTTCTTGCCACTCTCTTGACTGTGGAAGCCGAACTATTTGTTCTTTCTGCTATATCTCGGTTAGAAATCATGTTAGTTTTCAATAAGGCCAAAATCTCTTGTCATTTCTCACGGCTAACGTCTTTTACAAGGCCAATATTAAAAAGAAATTGTCTAATTTGTTTTCAATCCTCAATAAACTACAAACACTGTATAAAATTTAACAATTTTTCATTTTAATAAATCACTTGAATAATGTATTTTCGATATTTAAGGCACATAATGTTTTAAACTCACAAATTCAGTACATATATTATAAAAAGTATAAATACGGATACAATTCGCATACCCTGCGCCTCAACCCGTTTTCAGGTAAATTGCTTATTTTCCCGACTAACAGATCTCTCAAGAAGGTGTTGAGATTACATTTTGCAAAGTAAAATTATTACAAAGAAATCATTTCAAGAAAAAATGTAGCATTTCTTTAAAATTTCGGAATTTTCACATGTGCGTCTAAGGGTACGTGCACAACGTGGCGAGGTGAGGCGAGGCTATATCAAAAGTTGAAGAAATAAAATTATTGTACGCTGTACTATGAGAGTGTTCATAATAACGCTATAGCCACCCGCGATGTGGCAAGACACCTCGAGTCATCTCGCTCGAGAATAAATTTTTTGATTTTTTCGCGCGGTGCAGCGCGCTAATTTTGATAGCTGGAATATTCTTTGAAGAGTTTTTTACTCATTCTCATATTCTGGAAGAATTTATGAGGATCAGTACCGTAAATAGTGGTTACTTTGCGCCACTTAAACGTAGAATATTTTTTTATAGCAAAATATATCACTTACTTACATATAAGCAGAATAGCTAATATTTTTAATTTTAATTTAATTTATTCACTTGAAAATATTATTAATACAATTAATAAATACATTAAGACAGGGTCTTTTAGGAGTACAAGCTTAAAATACTAATAATTCACTGTATATTACAATCAAAAGGTACAATTCATGATTCATATTAAGGAAACTAAGATTACATTATAATATTGAAACAAAATGTATTAAGTACCAAAAAGAGAGAAAAGAAATAATAAAGGAGCAAAAAAAAAACTATAAGAGAAGATGTTTCAGGGACTTAAATGATTAAATAATTTAGTAGCAAATTGTTTGACAGACCTAATGCGACGGAGACCACTAGGCAAAGAATTCCATAACTGAATAGCATGAATGTGGAAGAAGGGCTGACTAAAAGCAAGTGTGTGAGCAGGTGTAACCAAAGCAGTCGTTCGTAAGGATATGCAGAAACGCAACCTTTCAAACAAATATTCAGGCTTTTGTGTATAAATCAGTTTGTGCAGAAAAATTAAAATATTATAATTAATATATGTAGGCAAGGAGCAGCCAACCAATGTATGTGCATATATGGGATCATATCTCCTTAATCTAAAAACATATCTTATCATGGAGTTGAAGGCTACAGTTAGTTTGTTAAGCGTAATACAATCAAGACGACAATACACTGTAGCTCCATACAAGATAAGTGGAATTAAAGAGCCTTTACAAGCCTGCATCGAGCATCAGTGGGAGTGTATGCACTTGATTGCCAAAGATTACGCAGTCCTCTATATATCCCTGAAATAACTATATCAATGTGAGAGCCCCAGGTGAGAGTTTTATTAAAAATTATCCCTAGATTATATACAGCTTTCACATAAGGAATCGTAGCTGCGTTTATGGTTACTGGAGGAAAATAAGATGTATCAAGCTCGAACCTATATATAACGATACTCTGCGATTTAGCTGGATTTAATCTAAGACCATTAGATGCTGCCCATAGACTGATTTGAAGCAGATCATCATTAATACGTTCAACTGCATCTTCAATTAAACCAAGGCGTTCCGAAAGATACACCTGAACATCATCTGCATAAAGATGAATCTGGCAATTTGAAACTCCTGAGAAGATATCATTAATAAATATCGCAAACAGAAGGGGACCCAATGTGGAGCCCTGAGGAACGCCACTGTGAACGCCAATCTGATATTTTACCATTACATGAAACATACTGAGTACGATTGCTAATATAGCTTTTAATGAGATTTACAGCTGAGGAACTAAAATTAAAATACCAGCTCAGTTTTTGCAGTAAAAGTCGATGATTGAGTGTATCAAATGCCTTACTAAAATCAAGTAAAGTAAGTATGGTCAATTTATCTTGATCAATGCAGCTACGAATGTCCTCGGATATTTTCAGTAAAGCTGTTGTATAACTATGATGCTTTCTAAAACCAGATTGCAAGGGCGAAAGGAGGTGATGAGCTGACAAAAATGAACTAATCTGCTCGGCTATGACTTTCTCCAACACTTTTGATAAGCAGCATAGTATACTAATAGGTCTATATTCCGGCGATCCTGACACAGATTTTTTATGGATGGGTATAATTTTTGCTCTTTTCCAGTTTGTCGGAAAGGAGGAACTCATTAGACTCGAATTACAAATATAAGTGATCACTGACAAAATAAATGGCAGTAAAATTTTAATAAATGTAATGGGTAAATTATCAACACCAGCGGAAGTAGTCAGAATCGATCGAACATGCTTCTCAATCTCATAAGAATATACTCGAGAAAATGAAAAAAAAGGAAAGTTAAATGCCCTTTCGTCTTGAGTAATCTCGATTATAGGTGAAATATTTGCTTTAAAATTTGAGAAAGGATGACATTGAAATATTTTATTTGTACTTTTTTCATCATGAGATACTCTCTATAATAATATTATAAATAAAAATAAAGTGGCGCAAAGTTGTTCTTATTAATGGGGTTACTTTGCACCGGTTTATAATTTATGTCAATATCTTATCTTAAATCGCAAGGGGCTCAATGTTATGTGGTCTGGAATCAAACTTTGCGCAACGCAAACAAAAACAAGTGAATACACATAGGAAAAAAATAAACAAAAAGTAGACCAATAAATTACCCAATGTGATTCAAGCGCCTCTATGCGGAAAATTCCTCGTTTAGAAACCAGTTTACGCTCTTCAATTGAGCCAATTATATCAGCCCAATTGTAAAGCATTTTGTCCTTTTTCTCCGGCCACTTTCAGTTATTTAGGCACTTAATCATTGCAGAAATGACTGCCCCCCCCCCGCCACCCATCTTCTTGCAATGATTCTATTTTGCCTAAAATATTCCCCATCATACAGGAATACAATATGTTGTCCAACTTTCTTTTTTAAACGTTGAATATATGCCGTCTTCTTTTCACCAGTTGAAACGACGAAATTTTCAAATTCAACTTCATCTTCATATTCTTCTAAATCGTTAGAAAGATTCCAGTCACAACTGTCATTATCGTCATGGTCAGTGCTGAAACATTGTTCAATTTCAGATTGGTTGAGCTTTCTTCTTTTACGTGGTCGTTGAAGTTGTTCATGATTTTCTTTCGAATTTTCTTGTGATTTGAAGTGTACTAATATCATGAAAAGCTGATGTAGAAGCTATAGCACTATTTTGATTGATTTGACTAAGTTCAGAGTATGTTTCCGGATAAATTTGTCCATCCTCAGCACCTACAGATAAACTTTTATCTGGAGCTAAATCTACTTTAGGTCTTCTTTTCCTTTCACCTCCACAGCTATCCCACCGTCGCGTGGTCCAACTTAACAGTTTTGGAAAGTCCTGCTTTTGGAGAATAACTTGCTTTTGTCCACTTGTGGACGTCTTATAACTCGCTAAAATTTTTCTTCATGTAACCTTCATGGGATGAAAAAATGCAACGTTGAGGGGTTGTGTTATGTGTGTGCTATTTGATGGAAGGCATACGAAGTCGATATTACACTGCTCAGATATTTGAATAACATATGGTGATAAATGTGAAGAAAGATTATCGCCTATAAGCCCTTTTCTACCCTCCTGCTTCTTAAGTCGAGATAACATTAAGGAATCGAAACAATCGCTGAAGGTGTTGGTATCGAGCCACCCAGTTTTGGTGTTGCTTAATCTACATCCAGTTGGATCGCCCTCCATCCAAGTGCTCCATAAATGCGATGATTTATATACGAAGATATGTCCCTCGGCATTTCCTGCAAACATTACTGATATCGTGGACTTACCTGTATTGCAAATCCTTTCCGGATATTTTACTTCCCGTTTAGTGATCATTTTTTTTTTGCCCCGGATCATCGGTCAAGTTCATCTTATCATAGTTCCATATGT
The DNA here is from genome assembly GCA_963930735.1 of Dioctria linearis. Lineage (NCBI taxonomy): Eukaryota > Metazoa > Arthropoda > Insecta > Diptera > Asilidae > Dioctria > Dioctria linearis. The sequence goes on along the minus strand of OZ005743.1, from coordinate 166,939,067 downwards.
TTTCAGCAGGAACACCAAGAAGAACTTCAGCAAGGTTAGAGTGATAACTTTTTAATGTCTCTTCATCAATACCTGCTCCACTACGCTTAATGTTCGATGCAAAGCGAACATTTGCGGATGTCTTTTCAAAAATCCATTGGCCCATTCAATTCTGGGAAGATTATCCTTAAATTCCTTCACAGATCTGCCACATCGATTCAGATTCAGATTTAATTATGATTCGCAGTTCCACCTTATCCACTTGGAAACCATAATCTGACATAGGTAGAATGCATTCAACAAAATTCTTTTCCTCATCATCGCAAAAAGTGCTAGGATGTCCTGCTTTTAAATTGTGACCTCCTTTTAATTTATATTGAATAGTACGTCGGGGAATATTGAACTCCTTTGCAGCCAAACGTTGAGGAATGTCGCCCTTACTTATCTTTTCTAAGCATTCCTCCAATCTTTCTTTATTATAGTCGATGTATCGTTTTGCTCCAGGCTTCCTTTTATAAATTCGTGGCATATTTGGGTAGTAGACGTGCTAAAAACATCAAAATGATAATCAAAAATTTATAAAGCTATCACTGAAATTGGTTTGTACTCCTCAAGAGCAACTTTGCGCCACTGGCGCAAAGAAACTCCAAAATTTCACTAACGTGGACATTCTTTCAGGAAATTTATATTACCTAAGAATTGAAATATAATCCTTTGAGGATACCACTGAAGACATTTGATATGTATATATCGATTTCATTCCAATATGACTTATGTACTTCCAAAAGCTTACTTGAAGTTCAAATATTTTCTAAATTTTGCAAGACTAAAATTTAACACTCTTATTTCACAAAAATGTATATCTCCGAAAATAAGCCTTTCCCTCGCTGCACGAACCCGAACTAACTAAGCAAGCAATGAAGAAGAACTATGTGGGTATCAAGTAATTTCGAAATTATAACGGTAGACACAATGATGCTGCGACATGATCATTGCAATGGATTTTCCTATGAATGGCGCAAAGTAACCACAGTTTACGGTATGTAAATCTTCATAAAGATGACGAAATTCGCCAAATTCCAGACGTTTGTATTTATCGGGTTTCAAGTAAAACAGCTGAAAGTACACTTTGTGAAAAATGCAATATATGCATCCTTGACAACCACAAAATTTCTTTTTCAGACTCTGATAACATAATTTATTCTTTCACTTCGCGATTTACCAAGAAACTGAACGCCTTGTTGTGAACACTACACCGCAAGATGTATCTTCACTTCTTCTCGCTCAATTGCCTAGTCTCGCCTCGCTTCGCCTCGCCCCGTTGTGCACGTACCCTAATTCATTGAACAGGTACTTTAAGTACAATATCGTTTTTTTCTTCCAAATTTTCATCGGTGGTTGATGTGCTAGGACGTACAGCTTTTTTGTTATCTTCATCCTCCCCTCAGAATTAAACCCTTGATTTCAATATAAAAACCTACCAAAAAGCTTTCACTAATATTCGCACCACATTTATTCAATTTTTAACACAAAACTTCGCTGATCGCATCTAAATGCATCTTCAATGTTTTGGTGTCCCACACAAACTATACGCGTCTAATATGACTGAAAATTAACATGCATCCATGTATACCTATCCTGCATAGTGGTACCAATGAAAGAAAACGAATAGGGTGCAATATTCAAAAATCTCTTCATGTTAAATGTAAAGGGTGTCTACATGGGTAACAGGTTTAAGAATTATACTCTTATAAACGATATTTTTTTTATCAATCCGACATCCATTTATCTATTGTCTCAAGAACTAGATGACGAAGATTGAGATTCTGGAAAATACTTAAACCAACGTGCTATAAAATGATAACGTTCTGGAGTAACATTCGAACTATGTATCTTCTTTTCTGCTTGTTCTATTTTCAATGCTAGCCATTCTCAAAATTAGCACCCTCCTCAGACTTTCCAAAATTAAAAAAAAAAAAAGTTATTTGTGCAGAAAAAACCGTGCGAAAAGCTGTTGATTCACAACCAGAAATTGATTTTTCTATCAATGAAAAACAAAAAACAAAAATAATTCTCAGGAAAATATAAACTCTGACCGTATTTTGTTTGTCCTATTCGTATAAATGAAAAAAATCGGAAAAATTATTTTTAAAATCGATACGTAATTTTTTCAAATATTAAATGTGGTTACGTTTTATGTATAATAAAAAAAAATATTCCTCATTAAACTGAATTCTTGATTTGATAGAATTTAACTACTCATTCCACATATATCCTACATATAATTACCTAATTGAAATTTTTTTTTTTTTTATTTATTCAAATATTCCGGGAAATTAAGTGAAGGCTGCATATCCTATTCCAATGGTAGTAGCTAGCTTTACATTGATTATTATTGAATTTATTAAAATTGTGGCTGGAGGCCATGAAACGACAATGGATATAATTTTTTCTATGGTTTTATTGATTTAACAAAAAGCAACATTTGATTAATGCATAATTGTTATTTAGTACTAACACAAATCAATAATAAACATTTTCCTTCCCTTGGGGGATGATTTTAATAGTGAAATTTTTTCATAAAGTTGGCTGTATTTTATTTAATAGCTAATGCGAATTATGTAGACCTACACGTCAAGAATTATTGTTGATTTATTGAAATGGACTTGTGATTTTACGTAAGCTCATAATTGTCGAGTGTGAAATCGCATGATCTTGGTGTAGTAATGTGCTGTATTATATGTGGCGCCATCTTGTTGAAAATACTTATTTCATTCAATCGAGTTCATTAAAAATCTTATCATTGCTCGATTCCTTTCAAAATTCACCGTAACACCGACTCCTTGTTTCCACTATTGTTGTCGATTCTTCTTGGCTATGAGTTTTCGACCACAAAGGAAACATGGTTTTTAGATATGGCGTCTCGTATCCTATGAATTAAAGAAAAAACGTGTTATACACCTTCTATAGGACATTATATCTCTTTTTCTACTCACCCTGCTCTAAATCGAGACTATGTATGAGGAATGGTTGAAGTAGATCTGCTTTTTTTTTCTAAACATGCTGATGTGGGATAATCTCAGATTGTGTAAACTTTCTTTTAGTCGCATTAATTAAGTACATATCTAGTTATCACTCCTCACCTCCAAATACAGTCCTCCATCAAGTTGTCGGGTATTGATAATTATAAATATGGACATGATCGAAATATGTTAATTAAATACATTAGATCAATTAAGGACCCCTGTAGATCAGGAGTGGCCCAAATATAGAGCTTTGTGGTATCCCACGGAGAAGAGTATGAAAATTAAAATAATATATTGGCAGTACAAATATGTATCCGTCGTTTATTATCAAAAATTGGACAATTGTCTTCTCCACCGCTAGCCACTACATTTGCTCATCCATCTGACGTCATACGGACACCGCGTCGGAAGAACGTTTCATCTTTTAAGGCTACCCACGAATCAACTCAATTTTTGGTATCTTCATATGATGTGAAATGCTGCTCAGACAAACCATGTGCCATCGACCGGAAGAAGTCATAATCGGAGGGGGCAATGTCTGGTAAATACTGCGGGTGGGGTTGAACTTCCCAATTGAGTATTTCCAAGTGGGTTTTGACCGACGCGCCATGGTGCCGCAACATGTGGCAAAGCATTATCCTGCAGGAGAGTAATTTTGTCGTGTCTGGAGTAGTAGTGGGCGGGTTTTTCCTTGAGTGTTCCGCTCAATCTCATCAATTGTGTATGATAGAGTGCCCCAGTTATGGTTTCGTTCGGTTTGAGCAACTCATAATATACAACACCAAGCTGATCCCATCAAATACACAACATGATTTTTTTCCATGAATATTCGGCTTAGCTGTCAACGTTGAAGCATGGCCACGTGGTCTCGATGATTTGCTCATCTTTGGGTTATCATAGTGGTTCCATTTTTCATCACCAGTGAATATTCGATGCAAAAAAAACTTTTTGTTTATGTCTGGTGTTCAACGACGTTTCTCGGCTTCAGTTCATATGGAACCCAAATTCCTTGCTTTTGAACCATTCACAATAATTTTAAACGATGTGAAATTGCTTGTTGAGTCAATCCTAATGTAAGTGCAAGTTCTTCTTGCATTTAGCACGAATCTTCCCCCAATAATGCTAACAATTCCGCGTCTTCATACACTTTCGGCCTTCCGTTGCGCTCTTTGTCTTCGGCGTCAAACTTACCATTCTTAAACTTTTGAAACCATTCACGACAACTTCTCTTAATCAAATCAACCTCGCTATATGCTTCTACAAACAAACGATGCGCCTCAACTGCAGATTTCTACAAATTAAAGAAGAAAATCAAAAGTCCCCGCAAATGACGCTCAAAAATTTACATTTTCGCTTGAAAAAAATTATATGATACCGATACAAAATCGCGAATACTTCGAGGCTATGGTGTTGCCAGATATCCATCTTTACGATATGACGTTTTATATCAGAAAATGTCAACCATAACTTACGGGTGGAAAAGGACGAAAACTTATTTTTACTCTCAATAGTTTGCTAAGATAACCTTCTGCTTTTTCTTAAATATATAGTTTTTGCTTGGGTGAACAGCACTTGCTCTAATTAAACTTAGAACTGCGACGACAATATTAAGCACACATAATCTGTTTGAATTGAATACTTTTCTAATTAATCTAATAAAGTACGAACAGTCCAAATCTAAAAAATTTTGCGAGAAGACTAATGTGGAAATTACAACACATACATCTTTAAAACTACGTCACGGTTTTCCAGGCAAAAGTCAAGGCCATCCTCAACTTAGACACTGTGAACAGGGAGATTGTCATCTGTTCGGACAGGCAAGTAGCTGTTGAAGCCGGCCATTACAACCTCTAAACTAGTATTGGATTGTAAAACCACCCTGAATTCTCTCTCCCGGTGTAGCAGGACACGTCCTATTGGTACCAGATCACAGTGATATCAACAGAAACTGTCTTGTTTCATCCTCGGAGGCATCCCTCTCCACAATCAGGATCGCCCCAAAACACTTTGCTTCAAACATTTCGGTTTTGATCGACTACTAACACAATCGTCTTTGAATAGCTGACCCTTCCGATGAATCTACAAAGGAACTGTAGGGTAAACTTGACCTGAACGAAAAAGCTATTGGGACTAAGCAAGCCAATCCGGAGAACTCTAGTCTCACTGGGCACTCATTTCTCAGGGGTCGCTTACACAAGATAAGACTTGTTGATGATCCTGTATGCAGAGGATGATGCGAAGAGGAATCCGAAACAGTGAACTACTTTCTTTGTCATTGTCGGGCTCTCTCCGGAGAGCGTTACAAATTCCTTGGCTCACATCTCCTGGAAGAACTGCATGAAGTGGCTAGGTAAGGTTGGAGGCTAATATTATACTTTGTAAAAGTGTCCAGCGGGGATGTATAAATCTGGAGGGTGAACAATGGACCCTGTTGTGGTTTACATTCCAGAGACCCCCTAGGGCCTTAACCTCATTTCAATTGATCAATCCAAAGCATAGGAGCAGTAAATTTATCAGAGTCAAACTAAGCCTAATATCGACTCTCACCTGGTTAACAACTGTAATTTTTTCAAAAATAGTTTTACCATAAAATCTTTTGCATCGATAGACCAAACACTGAACAAAAATTACAGAGTGATGGCGCAGTTGGTGTGTAACCAATTCAACCATGGTTACCTAATTAGTTAAGTTGCGAACTTTTTAGTAAAACGTGATTTAACATAATTTAACCAACTAAATACATTTACGAAATATACTTAAAGACGACGTTGTTTGATAATAAAAACGGATAGAAACCCTTAAAATTCCAAAATTACGACATTCGCTATAGACTCGCGTAACATTTGACACCAACCAAATTTCTGGACACATCAAAGACAGTCAATTAATTCATTTTCATCCAATCGATTTCCGATTTTCTCCTACTACAGATATATGTAGGTATATGTATTTAGATTCCTATGCTAACCAAACCTTCGTTGTGAAGGGTTAATTGCTGATTGCGCAAAGTTCCAGCTAATTTATGTAATCCCGTTGCCGAAAAGCAAACAATTGCTAATGATTTAGAGATCATCCCTTAGTCATATCTATATATTCCCCATCAGCTTATGGTTGGTATAGTTAGTATCCATTAAGTGGGATTTATTTGCTCTTGTTATTCAGCATGATGGTTGAAACTCGTCCAACAGGCGACACTGGCGCTATATAATACCACCACACGTCACTCAGCAGAACTCCTATCCTGCTGTCTGTTTTGTTGTCATAATGAGTCTTATCATTGGATTCGAATAGATGTCCCGTTGGTGCCGCTATAGTTTTCATTAAATTTATGCTCTGATATCGATTTCATATTGAGTGCTGACTGCTGTGTTATTCCCTAATCATCAATCATATATATATATGTGTATGTATAAAAAATTTTCAATATCATTCCTCTAGTTGCTATCCGAGAAGCGTTAAAGTTCAATTGACGTCAATTCGTCGTTTTACATTGATGAATTCCATCGATGTGAGTGGTGTAAAAAACGTGTGGGGTTTTACAACATACCTACTACATAGTATCAATGGTGGGTTTGCATATTTGTGTATCTTATCACATCCGCTTACTTTTTAATAACCGCCTATTGCTGATAGAGTTATGTGATGGTCCTTTTTTGAAGTTTTTAGCCTACTTATTGCTACTGCAGAATTGTCAATTGCTCATTGGGGTTGTTCCTTCATAGCTTTCTTCTCCCACTCGACTTCCTTTTCTTTCGGTAGGACATTGTTTGATAACAAAAGACTTAATGACAAGGAGATTTATTTTCCATTCTTCCTACATATAAGAGAACGAACTTCCACAATCAGAAACTTGTGGCCTATTGTTGGATACACCTACATTATATGCATTATTCTGTAAGGAGAATGTATATGTTGGTATTTGTGTGTGTTGGTGTATGAAAAAGCAACCTACTTATAGTTCTAATTAAGTATTTTCATATTTAAATATCTTAAGACGAAAACTAAAGAATCCCTTCATACTATACCTACCTCTATGTAATATACTCTTCTCTCCTATAACTGACTTTCATACAAATTGAAAATGCTATAGAAGATAATGAGCAGAAGGTGATTGTGGTGGCCACATCCGGTTAAAAATTGATCTTCATATCGTCCGCAATACTTCTAATCCTCCTCATCCTATCCTCTTCACACTTACAGGTCCAATTACAATAGATGGTCTTTTCCGTTTCCATTTCCTGACAAATCATTGGATGAGGCTCTTATCAACTTCTCTAGGATACCTAATTCATGATCGACTTGGCATTTTTATACTTTTTTGTCTTGCTATTTCGTGTGCTATCGACGTTTTCTTCTTGAAATTTTCCTCATTTTTTTTTTTTTTTTTTTTTGTACATTCTCCATGGAAAGCGCACGTTTTCTTGATTAATGACGGATTATATTTCTGTATTGCTGCTCTCTGGTATAATAGAAGGGAAATGAGTAGAATAATGATTGTATGTATGTATGTGTAGAGTTCATCCAATTCATATTGAAATTCTCGTAAAAAAAAAAATTTTGCAAACGCTAAGGTAGTCGAGTGCATTTCAAAAAATGGGATCAAAAGGATTTTCAAGGAAAAAAGTCTGCAAAATGCAACGCTCTTTAGTGATTTTATCACCTATTACGAATGTAAATTGTATAAAATTGCATGATTTTCTCATTAAGCCCATAGCTTTTGACTGTCGCATAAGATTAGCTTTGTTTTTTTTTTATTTGCCATCTTGTTTAGTGTATGTTATATACACTAGGATTCATGTCGTCAAGAGTCTTGTTTTTTTTTTTATCATTTTTGAGTTGAATTTGACTACCCTTGGTTGCAGTTCGTGGCATTATCAATAAGAATTTAGATTTGTATTTTCTATAATTATCTGCATGTACATAGTTCAGTGAATAACAAATTATTTTAAGTATTTGTTTAATATAAAAAGTCGCATGTATTAATTCACTAAGAAAATTTAAATTTAGTTCTTTACTAATCTGGTGATAAACAAGTTACGCTATAATATTAGTAATATGTAGGTACCTACACTATAATAATGGAGTGTAACATTATAATTTTAAGTGGTGTAAATTTAGTCTGGGTTTAGTATACAAATTCGTGTCAGGTGTAATTTTAAGGTTTTTTAGGGGAGGTTGGGGTAAGCAAATTAAGCAAATATCTGATTATTTATTTATATTATTTAAAAAACGAAATATAGGCAAGGAAGGCATATTTTATATGTTTCAGAAATATATTAATCAAAATAAAAAACTTCAAAAATTATAAAATAATAATAAAAATTTATAGATAGGTATTTGTCCGGTTATGCCCCCATATGCGAGACATAATCGGACAGCTCATAACGCATAATGTGGTGTAAAAATTGTTTATTTGCAACATTTACCTAACTGGCATTCATCACACTCGAAATTGTCCAAGTCTTCGTCAATCTACTTAGTGCAACTCTATTGCGCCCATTTCCTGCAAGTCAAGTACTGAATCCAATCATCACTCTCCTAAATACTTAGCATAAAATAAGATCAAGCACCACTCAATATTGACAAAAAAAAACAAAAAACTGATGTAATGAAGAAACAACAACACCTCCTCGCTGCAATATTTCAGTGGTGTTGTTTTTGTTCCGGAGCAGTATGGAAAAATCTGTAGTTTTGTTATTTTTGAAGATGTAGGCTTGAAATTTTGCATACGGCTATTTATAAAAAAAAAAAAAATGAAAATTTAAGTTTTAAAAATGGGACCAATCGGGCAAGTCCTTCATTTGGTTACCATACAAAAATTTCGTTTTTCGCTATATATTTGGCCACTGCCTGAGATTGCGTCAACATACTGATCTGAACTGAGCTGAGTTTTGTACATGGTCTTTTTATACCAATAGTAAATAAATTTTCAAAAATGGGGTAAATCAGCCAACCCTTTCCTGTTGTTGCCATATGAAATTTTAGGTTTTTTTACGTATGATGGAAAAACGAACACTGCTAGATGCATCATACATAGTAGGTATCATTAGAATTATTGGTATTAGACCAATTCTAGGTCTTTTACTTGTTCTTTTCTTGTTTTAACTCTTTGTTTTCGTCGCTGACCAATTTGATGAAAGATTATGTGATATGTGTAAAATCATCTCCATGCATCTAATCCAGGAATGTAGATAATGGTCATAATCTATACTGGAAACAATTTTCGTCGCCTGCCCTGGCAGTGACTTTCTCTAAATTGTTCATTAGAATTAAAAATTGGTCTTGGGCTAATTCTAGCTTTTTTCTACAGTTTTAAAAAAAATTTAAGATTATTTCAGTATATATTGAGCTTACCTATAAATATTGTTTCACTTATTTAAAGTATAAAATTTTCAGAGAAATCATACTCATTCTTACACAAGCTGAATATTTTAATATTTTATAGCCTTGATACGGTATCAAACATCTTTTTTCTTTCAAACTTTTTGTATACCTATGTAAATATAAGGATTATAAAATCCGCAAAAAAGAAGTACTCAGTGACTGCAATTGGTATATGTAAGTCCAAAATAGCCTAAAAATCCCTATTTTCGATTTGACCGATCTCGTAAATATTAATGAATTTCATTGAAATTTTGCATAGAAGTTTAAAATCATATTGTCTAACAATTTAACACTTTCGCAAATCCATACATTTTTGAGTCACCCTAATGTATACCTATACATATATTGCTCACCGGCTGCGAATAATGCCAATATTGGAGAAACGAAATGCAATAGTTTTAATAAAAATATTTCAGAAAAGAAAAAATGCATTATTTAAGCAAACTATAGTATTACGCATGTTTTATAGGGACATAGAGAATATCATATTTTATTTTAAGTTCAGGCATTAGCACAAAATTCGCGAATTTGGAGTTGTGCCACTATTGTTACTCTATGAATTTTCAATCTAAACAACACTTATGAGGCTATCATCGAGTTGTAAGTAAAATTACACTATTTATATGTAATTTCGTACAATTTGTTAATTTTTTTGTTAAGAATTTTGTGTATTGCATATTCGGGATGTAAAGATCGTCTGTGTTTGAAAAAAATATTTATTTCTGAGAGACTAAATTCGAGAATAAATTTACACGTTTTACAATTTTATTCAAAAGATATTTTATGTTATTCATAAAATTATTAAACTGCTAATAAAAAAATCCAACTTTCAGAACTAAAATCTATTACGTTTTTTTTTTATTATTTTATTTAAATTATTTAAAATTAACTTTGTTTTTAATCTTTTTGATAATTTGCTTTCTATCTCCCCCTCTTCCAAAATCGTCCTGGCAGGCGATTTTTAATGTCCGTAACATACCGTGGCTCAGACATTTTTCAACCACGAGCCCTGCGGATCGATTTGTTGAGCGCTTCAGACCACTGCTTAATCACAGCTCAATTTACCACCACAAATCTGTGCCGCACTACTTCCCCACCTACAAATAGGGTGCTATGGTACTAAAAAACTGCTGATTGGGAAAATCTCAATCAGTATCTTTTTTAGACAAAGATTCTTGGCAAGCCGCAAAGGCAGCAAAGTTTTCTGGTTCCTCTTCAAAACCATCAGGAACAACATCAGCAATTCTCTATACCTTCACTACCTACTTAACGACGGTGAAGTGCTTGCTGACTCGCTGGATAAGGCTAATGTTTTAACTGCTAGATTCGCTTCAAATTCGCGTCTTTCTACCACTTCCACCAGGCACCTGTTTTGCATCTCCAGTCTGGATATGTACAAGAACTGATACACATTCGTATATGTGTTCACGGTCCTTAAGGAGATCGATATCTCTAGAGCCGCAGGTCCTGATGTTTTCTCGCCCCCTGTTCAATTAAAAAATGCGGCTCTTACTTGCCTAAGCCTCTGCGCAAACTATTCTACTTGTCTTATTTGACAGAAAAGTGTCCAACTGTTTGGGCTCACGTTTAGCATTTTCCCAAGAAAGGAGACGGGTAGCGATCTCTCAAACTACAATTACAATTACTTCGATTCATTCAAAGGTTTTTGAATGTATCATTTACTCCAAATTAATGAAGTATCTAGAAACCAATCAACTCATCAACGATCGCTAATAAGGTTTCCGGGCTGAACGCTCATCTGGAGAATTGCTGACTTTTCTTACTTAATGTTGGAGCCGTAGTCTTCACAATTTTAGTGAGTGCAAAAACGTTGACCTATAATTATTTCAAAGTCCTTTGATAGAATCTGGCATCCAATCCTTTTAGCAGCCCCACTTAAAGCACCTGGTCTTTTCCCTTCTTTTCTATTATGGATTGAAAGTTTTTTATCCGGCCACCTAATACGGGTTGTACTAAATAGATGTCGTTTCATCCTAACATAAATACCTGTGTGCCCCAGGGCTCTATTATCTCTCCATCTCTCTTAATTTTCATTAATGATCTGCTTTCGCTTACTCTCAATCCCCATCCGTAGTTTTACAGATGACTGTACCTTTGATTTCACTTACTCCTTTGACACTCCTGCTTACTCCAGAGGGAATGCAATATCTGTCAAACGAGATCGCATGATTAGATCATTTAATAACGATCTTGACAATATCCTCGCTTGGAGCAAAACGAATCGCTTCGAATTCAATGCATCTAAGTCTCAAAGATGTCTTATCTCTTTAAAACAAGATCATAATTTTTCCATTTCCATTTCTTTTGATGGAGCACGATACACCTTCAGTAAGCATTCTTGGCATTAATATATCCAGTAAGTGTTAAGCTGGACAGATTACGTACATCTTTTCTGTTGCCAAAGAAGCATCGAAATGTCTTGGATTTCTGAAAAGGTGTAAGAAATATTTCAGTCCATCGAATCTAGTGTTCCTCTATAAGTCCTACATTAAACCTAGAATGGAATACAATTCCCATATCTGAGCCGGGGTAGTAACACAGCTCTGGGTTCATTGGACATTGTCCAAAAGAGAGCTTTCAAGCTCATTGGCGATTTGGCAATAACTAGTCATATCGACTCACTCGAGCACCGTCACAATCTTGGACGCCCTTCGCTCCTTTATCGCTACTGGTCAATGTTCTGATGAAATATCTAGTCTGATCCCTTGTAGAATGATTCCTGCATGCAATACTCGCGCTGCAAATTGGGGAACATTTTTTATCCTTCAAACTACTTTCGGCCATACAGTAGAATTCCGTGATGCTTTTTTATCTCGAAATGTGCGAATATATGAAACAGTCTACCATCTTCAGTCTTTCCTCTGGCATACAATCTGTGAAAGTGTATGAGTGACATACATCAGCACCTCCGCCGCTCTCCTCACGCTCTCTAATTCTTTTCCATATCTCCTTCCTTGCCACGCTACTCTTTACATCTCTAGGGTATCTACTGAGTTTGGCTTAATTATATTTTAAAAAAAAAAAAAAAAAATCTCAATTTTGCCAACGAAATCACAAGGAAATTAATTTTTACATCCTTTTACCCATCTATGGAACAAAACAAATAACCTTACCTATAGCACTTTGTGGACTGCATATCTATAATTACATTTAAAGCATAAAAATTGAATAAAGTTGCTTGAAGCTAGAATAGTAGGTATAAAACAAATGCAATTAAATGACTTTAAGTAAATTAAGGTGAATAAACTTAAGGAAAAAGATTAAAAGTCTGAAACCGTATAAGGATTATCTCTCATCCTATATCCATACATATATATGTAGGTACATACCTACCTACCTAACGTTTAACTTTAACTTTAACGAATTTTTTTTTTCTCCTGGTCACTATAACTCAGCTTTACCACATCTCGATTATCCTCTTAGAAATTAATTAGTTTGCTGCTTCAAGTCCAAAGGACTTTTATATCCGGGATAACTCTTATAATATACTGTAGTAATTTTTTCCGCAACTTTTTTCGTTATCGCAGCTTTCCTTTTTAATGGAGCATAAAATCACAGGGATCATGTAATTAAGAACGCACTTAAGTCTTAACTTTTAATCGATTTAGTGCTTCGTATAGGATCCTCTATATTGTGTCAATATAAATATTTGTTAGAGCAGCATTATTATACCAATAATATATTTGCAAAGTTGCACATGTATACAACATTAACATAGTCTGTAAAAGCATGTCAGCTAACAAATAGCCGAGATTAAAATTTCTCATTTCCTAGAACAAAATTAAAAATTTTTTCTTATCAGTTGGACAGACTTCTGCTTGTTTCGAGATTATATTATGTGTCCAGAGCAATTTCATACAATATAATAATGTAAAATGTAGATATTTTCAAATACCTATACATAAATTTCTAAGTAAGACTATACATATGTGTGTATAATATCAGTCCAGCTATCCATAAATTTCGATGTTAGCTTTTTTTTTGTTTTTTTTTTTGTTTTATTCCTTATACTTACTACAGAGAGAGACTATGACCGAGATAAGACGCCCACAAAGCGTAATTGATTGCGGCTGCGACAATGTTAAGAACATTTTCAACATATTATTACAGTTACAGGCTTACAGAAACGTTTAGTTTAGATATGTTGTTCACCATAGTCGTATTCTATTATCGTATCGTATCGTATCAAATCAAATCGAGGACGAATCCATAAGTTCTTGTGGGAGTCCTTTGAAGTATTTCTTCCCACTAGCCCCACCACAATACTATTCATCATACAGTAGTAGTAGCCCGCATTACAAATAATTTCGGGATTAATTTATAATCCCAAGAAGATCTCTGTATAATAAGTCGTCTGGGAGTGTTTTTTTTGTTATCTAATTTCATGATAATAGTCGGCGGCTGGCAGCTCATTCGTTTGTATGATATCGATCTAGGGGTGAACTTTGATTAGTCACTATATACTATACTCACTCAAATAGTATACTATACTCTCGCCGAAGAAAATTCGTCAGACGGGAAGAAAATAAGCTTCTCATCATTTGTTGTAGTCAGTCTATAGTGTCTAGTCAGTTGTTGAGTGTGGTGTGTTATAGCAAGTGTATTAATATATGCGCGTCTTCCGGTTACGTTTTCTTCATTTGTAGTTTTGTATACATATCGCAACCACACGTCTAAGAAAGTAGCTGCTGCTGTTGGCTGTTGCTGCTGCTGTTGCTCCTGCTACAACTGCTATGACATTTTCTTTTTTAAAGTGAACTGCATTCTCATAGCTTCAATTATGATGATGAAGTCATCAGTGTGCCCCGCTTGCCTATACAACACATAACAAAATCTCTTCAACGAAAAATTTGTGATTGAATACCACGCGCTCTCTGGAATTCATGAGATTCACATTCAGTGCAGTGAGAAATTGTGTGCGATTTACAAGTGTTTTCGTGTTTTCGTTGACGAGTTTAATTTTGTTTTCTAAAGACATGTCCGCAGACGTTTAGGATTTTTTGGATTATCTTTAGATTAAGGGATTCGAACAAACCACAGAAAAAAGCATGTTCAGTCTGTCCTACATACATGAATTTTGATAGAAAAGTATGAAAAGGTATGTTATGTTGAAAGCTGAAAATATTATGTGAAAATTCTTTAGGAATACTATCATCTAATATGTATATGTCTATGTATCTAATGAATAAAGATACATACCTAGGTATACTCTTCAATATAGCTCGGTTACAAGTGGATACATGTGAAAGCTTTCAATGTCAGCAACAGTGAATGAATGAATGACTCAGTTCGGTTCAATTGTTTTGATACGAGTTCAGCCATTATTGGTGTAATCTGCTTATTTATAACTCTAATCGCTTCAAGTTACTTATGTATATATATATATAGAAATTGTATACGGAATAGAAAAATAAACACAGTGAAGGTAATTTACTCATAATTGAGTTATTGCAGTTGACAGTACCAACCAACCTACCTATCTACCTACCTACCTATCTACCTACCTAGCTACCTACCCTACTGAGTGGAAATAATTGTTTCTGGAAATAGATATTTTATTCTTCTTTATCATTTTTCTGTAAAGGTTAATATCTTCTTGTTATTATCTTGTTCGCGTTATCAGCCATGAGCCGTATCTAAATATAGATATTGGAATCGTGTATGAAATCTAAAAAAAAAAAAAAAAATAAAAAAAAAATTTAATTTGAATTTTGGATCTAGATTTTCAATTTGTGTTAAAAAAAAAAATAAATAAATAAATTGCCATCTAAAATAATTTGTCTATTAGTTTTGTTAGTGGAATTCGAATCGATTCTGATGAAATTTTCTTAGTTAGGTACATTAATTGTTTTTATTAATATTTTATTATGATACTCAAGGGATTCCCAGTGATGTAATAGCGGTAGAAAATTTAAGAGTAATGGATTGAGTCATATGAATCTTGAAGGCTTTGCTTGAACTCATCCCTCATAATACAAAACAGATTGTTCCACATACATACTGCTCTACTTACCAAAGATTCATGATACATATTTCGTTAGAGTAGTAGATCCCATAGCAGTAGCGATGAAAATGGGAAAAGACATTTGATGAAAAGAAAAATGATATTTGAAATCCAAAACATAAACCCATCTTTTATGTAGACTTCGTCTAACGCGATCAACGATGTACGCATCCAGCTCCTGCCGCAACGAACAATTTTTGCTCGGAGCTCTGCTATAGGGAATAAATCTTGCGAACATAAGATTCCATAAAAACCCAGATTATTGTCTCACCGAATTCCCAGGGATTAGCACTAGACTCTTATAGCGCTAAAGTGGAGAATCCCATATCATGCTCTGGGAATAAAATTTAGTGTTGATATAGGAATAACAATTCCTGTAATATACATTTATCGTAATCTCATATTGATGCTCAAATCTTATGTAAGACTTTATATATTCCCTATTGTAGAAATTTAGTGGTGTATGACGTTGTTGTAGGATTTTCTAAATTGGTTTACTTCACTTATATAGGAATTATATATATCCCTATGTGATATCGGAAAAAACGACCCAAACGTAAATTCATCAGATCCTAGTTGACACTACAAATTTATTATTCATGTGGAACTTATTATGCATGGGTGATTTAGAGTTCTATTGAAAGTTTTCAATTAATACAAAAGATGATATTATAAAATATGATTAACATATTATGAGGAACATATTTCTGAATCTTAAAATTAATTTTGGGGAAGGTATGTTTATATTTGAATTTACCAACGATTTAAATTTTATACTGTTATAGTATTTAATTCCGATCGGCCGACGTGGTGTGCTTTTAAAGTTTTCTTGACATTTGCATAATAAACTTATGTGGACGTGCGCATAGTGGCATACGCTATAGTTTTAATTGAAAACATTGAACTGGGTCTATCAGAATTGAGTCGAGTGTATAAAACAATATAGACAAAGGAAAACCATAACAAAAATTCAAGAAATCGAATAGCAATAGCGCAGAACACAAATTTTATGGATTTTTGCTATCAGATTTCGTAGAATTTTGTTTGAATTTTCTTTCGTCTATATTTGCTATTTTGGTTGGATTTGGTATTTTTTTTTTATAAATTATTATAGTAGCACTATTTAATATCATGCGATATAAAATTGTGGAAACAGTAACATCTCCTATGAGATTTCTATAGGAATACAATTCCGAAGTGATCCCCTTGATCCTATATAAAATTTCACTAAATACTGATTGCTTATATGAGTGTTGATAGCTAAAATGAATTCTTACTGTAATTACTTATTCCGGTTGATTTGGGATTGATTTTTGATATGAAAATCGATAAACGAACATATTTCCCAAGAGCTGTACTCCTATATTTCCCAAGAGCTGTACTCCCATAATTAATTTCCACAATACTGATATAAGAATATTATATAGGATTACAATTATCTGGGAATTATAGTCCTATTTACTCACACTTACGGCATTAATATTCAATTAGTAAATTCTTCATATACCTAGGACTTATACTCCTTACACTCATATAAAACAATAAAAAACAATAATAATGATCAAGGTTTATATAGGAGCCCTATAGGAAAAATTCTAAATTTCCAGCACTTGAAGTCTTAAGAACATCGTTGGGACAGAAACTTATTCTAATCTAGGCTTATAAACGTCAAGCCTAAAATTTCTTGTATCTTTGCAAGAAGCGTATAGTCATTTGATCAAGCCAATTAAAATTATTGCATTTTTCAATTCCTAAAATATTTAGAGATCATATCTACGGCATCGACAAAATTGGGTTGATAGGATGTTGGAGTGATATTAAACAGAATTGAGTTTTTTTACGCGATTCTTTCTACGCTGTACAAGTATAATTGTAAGATCATTGCTTAGGTTATGTTAAGCATAGGGACGACTAGGCCACTAGGATCATGCAGACACCACGACCATAATTGATCTATTTCGTGTGTTTATGATCTTAAGCAATAATAGCAATAATAATAAACTAAATATGTATCAAGGATTTTCAATTGTATAAGTCCGCTAAAAGTCGACTAAGTACACGAAATCAATGATTGCAAATCTGAAATATTGCGAAAACTTAATTTCAAGAGAGGTAGATATAAAAAAAAGAAGAGCTAAAAAAGCACTGGCTCAAGTTGAACTGACTAAAATAATAGATGGCTTCAAGTCTCTGTAGAAGGCCTTGGAAATATCGAATACAATGATTTCAAACTCAAAACTATATGGAGACATTGGATGTAAGGATGAGTAAAGAATGTTAGTAAATCTCCAGTTAAGCTGGCTTCATATAAGCCGTACTGATAACTATTAATAAATTTTGTCGAATTATAAATATTTCAACAATTTGTAATAATGAGAATCAGTGTAAATTGCAAAAATTATATCTAATTATATCAAAAATATATTTTTCCTTTTTTTACGTTTCCTGATCACTTCTGATAATGAAAATATACATATTGTCTCTTCCATTAAAAAAAGATGATGTTTTGCTATTATGAACGATGATCCACATTTATGATGAGCCTAATTGCTTGAAAATGTGGGCCCTTCAATTAGTTCTCTGCAGTGATCCTAGAGCTCTTTAATATAGCTGTCGTAAAAATATCTACGTTTCACTTTTACTTTTTACACACTACAAATTGGAATAAAAACGGCCATCTTTAAACAAGGTCTGTTTTTCAATCGTTGTTTTACTTAATTTTAGCAAAGGCTTGTGATTTTATAAATCATTTATGTAAATTTGCTTGCAAAACTTTCCAGGTAATTTCTCTTCATAATAGCAAGAAAAACGATTTACTAGATCAAAACGAAAGCAAAGGCAAGGCAGATATTCAGAGATTGAGTTCTTCAGACGTGGTATACCACAGGGATCCATATTGGTGCTTTTAATATTAATTTTATATATTAATGACTTTCTAGTCGTAGTTTTGTTTGCTACAGTTTATCTTTATACAAAAGCAAATATGTATGACTATTTGCGATAGTTTTGGTTGAGGCTCTAGTATCCTTTTGATCAATTTTGTGCTTACGGCTATCAAAATTGCCCTTATTACACATTTTACATAATTCCAGTATATTATATTTCCTATGTTATCGTTAGTATGCCCAAGACAAATATTTGTGAGTTTTAAGATGTGAGAAGATTTGTCTGCCTCAACATATCAATTCGAATTTCATCAATCGTATTCGTGTGAAACAGCCTTAATACTAGCTCAATGTTTATAAATATAAATATAATTCAGATAATCTATCCATCGAGTAAATAGTAAAATTAACCAGAAACCTATAGGTGATATCTCTTATTTGGAATTATTTTGTTTTAATAAATTTGCGATATCAAAACTAGAAATGCAGTTAATCAACTTCAATTCTCCAATTCTTTATGAAATGTGTAAAATATAACAATATAATCAAAACATTTAATTATATGCCGCTCCTGTGCCAATTCTAGACTTAAATCTCATTCACTTCAGGTACAAGTCCCGGCACTGGTAATTATGAATTTTCAAGTAAAAGTTTAAGTACTGATACTTGTAAGCCTCATCTAACAGCCTTTCAGTATACTTACCTGCTTAAGTACGTACTAATAATTACAGTGAAGTACTAAAGTCCTTGTTAATTATTCAAGTACTTGAATAATTAAAAAGGATTTAAGCTCTTCTAGTACTTGGTAAGTAAAGTATATAATTTATGCCGATGAAGCGGAGCTTACAAGTAGGGACCTGTAGCAGTTCTTGAACTTTTACTTGCAATTTAACTTTTTTTAAGTTCAGGATTTGGTATTTAAACTAGTACCTACTTAATTACCAATATGTACACTTAAGTACTTTACAGATTGTTAATTAAAGAAGAATTAATTAATATGTGTATTTAAAACTAGAAAAATTAGTTGCTCCGATCCAAATGAGTTTTATTGAAATCTTGATGAGAAAATTTTCATAAGCTTTCAATAAACCGTCAATCATTGATATGCAGATATTTTTTCTCAACTGCCAGTGTTAATCACTGCAATTTTTCTACCCCGGAAAATTTTTCAATCTGTTGAAGTATTAGCAGATTATTACTATCGACTAATTTCTATTCCCAGTTTTTAACTTTACTGTCGTCTTCAATGCAACTATAACAGAGCATTTCGAACTTGTTTAATGTACAGGCAGTCCTCGCTTTTACGGCAGGTTATACGTTCCAGGAATATGGGGCGTAAAACGGAACGACGCGACGTAAAGCGAACCTCTTATTTTATACATTTATGTACAAAATCATCTAGTTTACGTTCTTATGTATAAAATAGCAACCCAAGAAATCATTACTTTTTAAATAGAAAAAGTTTCTATTTCGCATCTTATTTTTAATTTCCATGTATGGTCGATATGTGGCCAAACTCTTTCCAAACTCCAGTAAAGTAGACTTCCTTCCTCGACGTGGCTATATAACTCACACCGTCTAAAATGTTGAAATTTTTCCAGAATGTTTTGAGATCTATCCCAGGGCGGATGACTCAGATTATTCAAAAGAAATAGAGTGTAAGCTAAGCTTTTTCAAGCACAGTAATTCTTGACTTTAGGTATGAAGCTTCGCCTAAACCATATATCGAAAAGATTTCCAAATGACAGGAAGAGTACCTTTAGCTTACTTTTTAATACCGGTGAGTTTTCCCTGTGTTACCAACGCGAGCTTGTCAGTGACGCCCAGAGCATGCCTGTGACGTAAAACGAACGAATCGAGACGTAAATATGAGCGTTGGTCTCAAAATGCTGCTTAACGTAAAACGAAACACCGTAAAAGGACTGCCTGTATAGTGAAAGCTATTGCAAGATTTTTACATACATAGAAGGCGTTTCTGTAGAGTAGGTACGTAGTATCAGCAAACTGTCTAAAATACTGGATCGCACACATGTTGAACAATAGAACTGTCATTCCGAACTGGGCGGGGTAAGCAGAGTAAAAAGAGTCCAGATAGGCACTCCTCTAGGCGGTATTCTATCACCTTTGTTGTGGATGCTCATTATGGATGACCTTCTGCTTACACTCAACCGGATGGCATACAAAGCTGTATATTACGCAGACGACCGGGTAATCCTGGTCACGGGTAGCTACGAATCTGAACTCTGTGGACTGATGCAGAACGCAATCCGACTGGTCAGAGACTGGGCTACGGATTTCGGACTTCACGTCAACCCATTGAAACCAGATTATGCCTCTTCACTAAGAAAAGAACCATTCCCAGATTAAACCTGCCCCTTATCGGCTCCACACGTTTGGAACTGAAGGAGAGGGTAAAATATCTAGGTATTATATTAGACAGAAAATTAAGCTGGAAGCCACACCTGAAGGACAGAGCGAATGTGCTGCAGATCTATGAGTAAGAAGTGGGGGCTTAAGCCGCGGATGATCCTATGGATCTACACTAGCGTCATCCGACCAATGTTAACCTATGGTTCTATGGTGTGGTGGAAGGCAATGCAGCTCGCCAATCATCGCAAAATATTGGAGAAAATTCAGAGATTGTGCCTACTTAGTGTAAGCGGCGCTGTTAAATCAACCAGATCAACGTACAACCCATGCATATACATACATGTCAAGAAAGAGGCGTCAATCGCTGCGCTAAGGCTGCATATCAGTAAGAGCTGGATTCACACCGGTACAAGAGTCCCACATGAATCCATCTTTGAATTCGTGCAATTCATCGTACCGGAAATTGACAGGAACAGTGATCACCTCGTCGAGGCTATGCTAAAAAGCAATTTTTAAAATGAAAATTCCACATAGGGTAGAATGGGAATCACATTCCGTGTTTCAGCCATTAACAAATCTTATCATATATACAGACGGCTCTAATTCGGAAGAAAACACCGGAGCTGGCGTTTTCTGCGAGCAGCCTCATGTGGAAATCGCCATACACCTTAAAAGGCATGTCACGGCTTTCCAGTCTGAAGTCAATGCCATACTTGAAGCAAGAGGGCATCTTCTTAATTCAGACACTGAAAGGAGATTGTAATCTGCTCAAAGTCTTGTCAAAACCCTTTACAAACTCCAAACTTATATTGGAATGCAAATCCACCCTAAACTTCCTTTCTCGGAACTACAGGGTGCTTTGGGTTCCAGGTCATAGCGACATTAGCGGAAATGAAAAGGTGGACGAACTTGCTCGTCTTGGTGCAACCTCGGAGCATCCGCCTCTACAATTGGGATTGCACCAAACCACCTTATTTCTAATATCTCGGCCTGGGCCGACCGCCAACACAGTCACCTTTCGTTAGATCATCCTTCAGGTAAAACTACAAAGGAGCTGTGGAGCAGACCTAACCCAAAAGAAACAAAAAAAAACTACTGGGGTTAAACATGCCAACCCTGTGGCCCTGATGTAAATTCTTACTGGGCACTCTCATCTCAGAGGTCATCTACACAGGATAGGGCTTGTTGCTGACCCTGTATGTAGGGGATGCGGAGAGGAGTCCGAGACAGCGACTCACTTCCTTTGTCACTGTCCAGCCCTCTCGGGAAAGCATTATAGATTCCTTGGCTTCCACCTCCTAGACTGGGAGCCAATACTCAAATTCGTAAGAGTGTCTGGTTGGGATCTATGAGCTATTACTCATAAGTGTGGAGGGTGAACAATAAGCCTTTTAAGAACTACATTCCAGAGTCCCTGTAAGGGATCTCAACCTCAATCAATCAATCTATCAGTGAACTGTCCGCACCTACGTTGATTATGTTGATCATTAAAATCAGTCTATTTATTCAGAGGAGATAAATTTTTCAAAGTGTTTTTCATCGATAGCGAAAAATACAGGAAGATATTTTTCATAATTCCATTTATTCTGCAAGATTAGATTGAAACACATCTCTAAAGTAACGAGAATTGTGTGGAGTATAACTTTTCATTAGCAAAATTATTAAAAATCTCAACAGAAGTCCTCAAACCACATAAATGTGAGTCATGAAAGAGTCATCCTTAGCAGTTACATACGTATGTAAATATCTACGTCTCCTATATCTTGTGAAATATATCTCATCGCGATCGTGTCAATCAATTTATTTTCTCAAACTGCAATGACGGTTCATCATAATTTCTTTGAATTCAGTCATAAAAATTTATCGAAGTGACCAATTCACATTGATGAAAATAAGTAAAATTACTTTGAATTAAGTTTTTCACAATTACATCTTATTTAATTTTTTCTTTTGTTTTATACTAACACAACCATAACACTGATGTAGTGAGAGCATTTCTTGTTAAACACATTCTTATCAGCTCTAAAAGAATTAAAACTTATCAGAGCAGCACATTCTCGACGCCAAAACTCATTAGCAAAGTGAATCATAATAACATGCGAGCAGGACTGAGAATAATAATTAGAACAGATAAAACCAGAACAGAATTTCCTTATCAATCTTCGATAACAAACAAAAATACTTTAAATAACTTTTGTCTATGCATATATCACTGATGAGAAAAAAAAATGAAAAGCATTCAAACTTCAACCAGACCGGACAAGAAGACCCGAGCGACTTGTGATGCTTTTCTTTCTTATCCATGTGATACTAAAAACAGAAACGACTAAAACCAGAGCGTAGCTCTCCCTTTTCTCATAGTTAAGTTGGTCGTTTTCCCCTGCCTGGATAACAAATTAAAATCACTCAGCACAACGCTACTGTCGTTTTGTCAGGGATAGGCTAATCAAAGACTAAAAAAGCGGAAAACAAACAAAAGCGTGTAAAAAAAATAAATAAATAAAAAGATGCTCGACGGCGATAAAATGGAAATCTGCTGTTGTCGTCTCTCCTTATGTGTGCCATAGAAAACATTTTTGGGTGTGGTCAGGTCAGTGATGAATATTAATTTGATACTGAAATGAAGGGCGTTTTACTGAAATAGTCCCTAAATTATAGGCTAGGAAACGAGAGGGAAGAGACTTTTAATAGGCATGTTTACTTCGGGAAAAAGTAGAGAATACTTCAAGACTTATTAGATAGTAGGTAGGTAGGTAGGTAGATAGGAAGAACAGAAGAAGGAAGGAAGGAAGGAAGGAAGAAGGAAGGAAAGAAAGGAAAAAACGAAAGCTAGGTGATATAATTTTATCAAGCAATTCTTAAAATAGCTCATCACTTGGTATACAGATTGCGAGATTATCTCAATTCTAATGGAGAATTGCCTTGGGATAAAAAGCTTATCAGCAAAATGCGATGTTTGTTTAGCTTCATCAGTTTTGATGGAATTTCTCTCGTAACTTTTGGTACTATGGTTTGGTGCCTTTGTTTTTCAAATTAAATTTCTTTTTTCCTTTTTTTTCTGTAATATTATTAAATCGTATTAGGTTTTAGATATTTCAAGTTATTTTAGGAAATATTTATTCTTATTAATGTCCTTCCAGAAATAAGTACCTCCGCTAAGGAAGGCTGCAGTTACTTCTTCCTCTTGAGTTTTCAAAGGCTGATAACACTTCAAAGTCAATTAAAGTTTGATTAAATAATTTTATCAATTTATCTACATACATATTTTAAAAAGAGCTTGTCAGGTCTATTCTATTTTCCTGCATAAAGCGATATGTTATATAGTAAACCGTACACAGTAAAAAATTTTCACAACTTTAAAAGTTGGCAATTTGTTGCCAACTATAAATGTTGTAAAATAACATGTCGAAAATGCTTGCAAATTGTTGTTGTAAAATCACTTAAAGCATGTAAGCTCAATTACACATTTGTTGTGAAATTAAATTAGAATATGTAAGTTATATTACATATTTATTTGAAACTAAATTAAAGTGTGTTATAAATCCACATTTGTTGTAAAATTAAACAAAGGTGTGATAATTAATTAGAGATTTGTTGTAAAATTAAATGAAAGTGGGTAAACTCATTCGATAACCATACTGCAAAAGACATTTTTTTGGTATGAATTAATATTTATTAAAAAATAAAACATTTCATTTATATAGCTTAAAATTATAAAAAACAAAATGCTATCTCAGCATACACAATGAAATTAATAAATAATGAAGACTGTTCTGCCCGTAGTTAGAGTGAACACGCAAATAATGAAGAAATGTGATGAAATTTATAACCCTGGTTTAAAGTCAGTATTTTCGTAGCTTAATTCTTCGGTTCACCAAGTTTATTACACTGTAACTCGCACTCCAACTAGATTTTTTAAAATTCAATAAATGCTATAATTTGTAATTAATATATAATATATATGCCTGATAATATTATATCAAAACCACAATTATAATTTAAATTTATCTGTAAAGCTAAATTTAATATTGAATAAATGTGAAAGAATAAGTAAGATTAAATTAAATTTATGTTTAGAAAATTTTAATGTATCTGACAATGTACTCACCAGCTCAGTATTAGGCACTCGATCAAATTGGTTTTCTAATTTATTGAGGTTTGGAATTGGACTATTCTTTATTCTAGTGGATATCCAGAATAAAGTGAGGTTATTAATTCTGACTGCAGTCGATACCCACAGAAAGAATCTTTATTCGGTCGAGACCCGTAATAAAGTGGTTTAAATTAGTAAATATCTTATTCGGTCGATACCCGCAATAAGAATCTTTATTCGGTCGAGACCCGTAATAAAGAGGTTTATGTTAGTAAATTTCTTATTCGGTCGATACCCGCAATAAGAATCTTTATTCGGTCGAGACCCGTAATAAAGTGGTTTATGTTAGTAAAATTTATAGCACTTAGAAATCACACTGGGAAATGTTAATAAAATTTAGAGCACTTGGAAATAACACTAGGAATTAGAGTACCAACTTGATCACTGCACTGCCAAAATGCAAAAGGAGAACGAGTCAAGTCAGATTCTGATTTATATAGCCATGGGTTGCTCATGGCCCCAAAGAACGGTATTCAAAGGCGCATGGCATATTGGCATAGCAGCTGCACTTCGTTTTCTATTGTTTAAAATGCAAAAAAAAAAAAAAAAAAAACTTGTTTGTAAATTCTATTCAGTCAGAAATATTCGTTGCCTACTGAATTTTTTCTAAATAGATTTTTAGTTTCAACTTACCAAGTGCAAATGCATTGCACTACCCGTGTACAGTTGTTTCTGGCTGGCTCACTTCACTGCAGCGTTGATAATTTGAACTTCTGATGATAATTTGCTTTAGATCGATAAAAAAAATTACCATGCGTGAATGCAATGTACTGCCCGTGGACAGTTATCTGGCTCATGTCTCAGCGAAATTGTTACAATTTAGATCCTAAATTATTTGTTTCTTTAGGTCGGTATATACATGTGTCAACCTGTAATTTCGCTAATATTCAGGATTCTTATGAATCCTGAACAAAGACAATTAATTTTTTTTTAGGACAAAATGACAAATTAAAATTCTATATAAAGTAGAAAAAAGTTTTCAATCTCTTAAACATTTCAATTTTTCAATAAGTCTAATGACTTTTGCAATAGCAGTAATTTTGTTTTTATTTCCACGAGAGCATTCCAAAAGTATTGAGAAGAAGTATCCCTGTAGGAAATCGTAGGACTACGAGACTTCTTTAGGATACTGTATGTTCAAGTTGAACTAACTTGTAAATGTTTGCATTAATGCTTCCTTTCCGGCGTAAATATAATAAATATCATCTACATCAGTTTCTGATAAATAGGAAATAATAAAAGTAAAGAATTATATTAGTGTTAGGTATCTAATGCATAGAATATAAAAAAAAAGACTCCAACAATATTTAAAAGTAATTCAACGATTTTCACAAATCAATCAACCAAACTGTTTTTTTCTCTTAAAATAATTCAAATTTTTTATATCGTAATTAATTAATATTATAAAATACGTTGTACTCCATCTGGAAGAAATTTTGAATTAAATGCAAAAACTGATTTAATTTTAAAATACCAGTTGAATTTTATAACTTGCTATATGATTTGTGAAAATCTTTGAATTATTTTTAAATATTGTTGAAGTCTTTTTGAAATCTGCTTAAAATAAATTAAAATAAATTAAAAAAAAAAAAATTAAATTAAAAAATTAAAAAAAAAGTAAAAATGAAACGAGACAAAGTTTTAATTGTTCTAAGAGCTATATTTTTTTTGAGTACCCGAGTCTAGATAGGCATGGAATGTGCTCGAAAGGTTTTCAAGTTTATTTCGAGTAGAAAGAAAAGTCTGAATTTTTGTAGGTAACCTTAAAAATATCGCCACATTTCTTTTTAGAACCGTTCCAGAACAAAAATAACAAGTTGGAGTTTAAGCTTTTTTAAAATCGATACGACCTTTTTTATGATTATTAATTATTATTACGCCCTAAAAAAATTTCAGTAGGCTCAATAAAATAAAAGTTTTTCATAAAGTACTTTTGACGTTTGTAGGATGTAGGTATCAAGCTTTTCTAACAGTTGTTTTTCTTTATTTGAAACTATATAATTTGCAAGTTTAATTTTCAGAACTTCATTAAATCCTTCCGTGAGGCAAAAATGCTCTACGTTTTCTTCTAAATTACTTACCTCACATCGGTAGGATTATTTCATTTCAGAGACAAGATAATGAATTGTATCCTCTGTTATATCAAATTTCATTTTTAAATTCTGGAAAAGGTATCCCAAATCTGGCGATTTGTCATATAACTTCTGTCTGAAGTATATCGCAAGCCTTTCATAATCGCTAATTAAATTAATTTAATTTACAGAACTTCATTAAATCCTTCCGTGAGGCAAAAATGCTCTACGTTTTCTTCTAAATTACTTACCTCACATCGGTAGGATTATTTCATTTCAGAGACAAGATAATGAATTGTATCCTCTGTTATATCAAATTTCATTTTTAAATTCAGGAAAACGAGTCCCAAATCTGGCTATTTGTCATATAACTTCTGTCTGAAGTATATCGCAAGACTTTCATAATCGCTAATTAAACATAATTACACATTTCGGTGAAGCTTCGCTACATTCTGCATGATCACGGATTCTTCGGTGTTTTCTAAATGTATGACTATGTAAGGAAGATTTTGTTCTCAACACTTTATTGCAATTCACATTAGGACACAAAATAAAACTTGTGTGTAGCAGATGTATGGACGAATGAGTTACAATTTCTCTAAAAGTATTACATTTAAAATTGTATTCAGCTTGTTTACACAGATAATATCTTTCAACTTTTAACATTTTTAACTTTCTTTGATCACGAATTTTTGACAATTTTTATTTATGCACTGAAAACTAAAATTCTCATGATACCTATGAATATACTGATGTTTATTAGAAGCCTGTATGCTTATAAATTTATAATCACATGTTAAACACTTCATTTTTCACCTTTATTTATTGTCCGATGTATTGCTACAAACTACTTAAAGCGCATCCAAATGTCACAATTTCACATTTAACAATGCTCATGCTGCAACAAGTTCCTATTTTCCATGAAGAGTTGTGAAAATACAGTTTCATATGTAAAATTAATCCATTTGTCTGTAGATTTCATTTTTTGTTCGTAAATCTAGTGTTACCGGCTTTGTTTTTACATACAAGTGTTGTAAAAATACCCAAACAATTATTTTTACATACGAAACGGTAGAAAAATAAAGTTTTCATTAAACTTACAGCATTTTGCTGCAAAAAAACTACTTCCTTGAAAGCTGTAATCTTCAGGTTATTTTTTACAGTGATAGTATGGAATAGTAATACATAATTCCAAAATGGTTCGCGAAACTTCTGCACTTAGACGGAATTTCAATCTACAAATATCTGAAGGTTTCTAATGCACTTTGAATTTTATGTGGATTTGGACTTATCCCGAGAGTTCGAGTCCGTTTTTAAAAAACAATCTGTAATTTTTTATTTTCATATTCGTCATAATGTAAACGCATGCTATACTTATCATTTTTCATTTCAATATTGCACTCTGACCTTATGGTTTGACATGGAATTGCATCTATGATGTCGTTGAAAAAATTTAACTCTATTTATATTTAATAACTTATTTTAAGCATATCATTCGTTTGCTCTACTTTCTAACTAGTCCTTTATGCCATTACCTCCAGCTGATTTTATGGGTTTATACCACGGGCTTATCTTATTTTATTTCTCAAAATAAAAATTCTTCCCTTTAGATTTTTACTCATGTTTAAAGAAAGATCTTGTAGTTGACGATATATACACAGTGACCCCAAAGTTTCTCCCCACAAAACTTTTTGTAATAAAAAAGCAAACTAACAAACATAATTTAGAAATTTAAATTTATTTGCCATGCTAACACTTACTAATATGTCGTAAGTCTACCATTACTATTTATACATTCCAAAATACCTGTCACATAATTTTTTTAGTTCATCCTCAGTATAACTGCTGCATTCTTGCTGTACTCTTGCAATTAATTGTTGTCTATTCTTCGGCACCGAATGTCTAAATACGCACTCTCTTGAAGGCTGGGCCAAATAAAGTGTTCGATTGGGTTAACAGCAGGAGATTTTTCAGGCCAATTTTCCCAAACAGTTGAAAACATTGATGTTGCCTTTGCTGTTTAAGTTTTGGCAACTGTTAATGAATGATGCGTTTATTTAAATAGCTGGGAAGAAACTTCTGGACCACCCTGTAGATTGGTTCGAGACTGTTATATTATTATATTTAATCGGAAATGGTTGAGTCAGGGTAAGTGAATTTCTTGGAAGAGTTTGACATTTTCCTTACAACTCTCGGTATGACTCCCATTTTCCTTTTGAACCCTGTGGAGTCTGTGAGCTACAAGCAGCTGATCTAACTATATCATGGTGTTTCTTTTTTTTGTTGTATTCTATATGAGCCGTTTCGTATTCTCCCAGGTGCCAGAGAATTTGGTCCTATTCAATAGTTTTCTGAACCCTGTTCTTTTCTTGCTCAGTTCCCTGTTCCACTATGACACCTTCGGTTACATATTTTCTCTGTTTCACAAGGTAACTGCATTCGAAAACGAGAATACAAAAGCCACTTGTAGTTGTAGTCCTTGGTAAAGTAAATCTTCCAGTTGGTTAATTGAATCTGATATGTCTATGATTAGACATGAAAATCTCTTTGATACGTGTCACCAATCTTTTATAGGAGTAATATATTAAAATTTTCTTAGATAGATCTCCTTGTAAAGTCCATCAGATTCAGCTTTGGGATAGTGGTGGAGGTTTATTGGAACATGAACCTACTCTAGCCATGCCAACGATGGCCTCTCTTAGCTATGCCCTTTCGAAAAGCTGCATTGGGAGAAGGCTTACTCTTGGATCACAATGTTAACATTGTGATCTGTTTACACTAGCATTCTGATTGGCTCTTCTTGATTGGTTAAACTGAACAATTTTTGTTACATTAATTTTAAAATCGAATGAGCAATGACTATATTTTGTGTAAAACTGTAGTTAGTCGCGTTTTGTATCTATTATTTTTTAGATTGATAACAAAAATTGAAATAGAACTCGAAAATTGATCAAATCTAAAATATACTGCCTTTTCGCCGCCGTAGTAAGTATATGTATGAGAAAAACTTTAATTCTAAGCGCCGTGACATATAAAAAACAGAAAACAATGACAGGAGCAGATTTTTTTTTTTCTGAAACTATGCTTATATATGATCGGTAATAGATTTAAAACACAACATGCATTAGAAGCAAAAACAGAAGTTGAAAGTTGTTCAAATATTAACAAATTCGTTTTCTTGCTCAGTGGATCCAATATGAGTGAGGTTAAAAAAAAAAATTGTTTTTGTTTTTTACCATCAGAACCAGCTTAAGCCAAACTCGCTGTAGTGACACGATTAATAAATAAACGATCAACAATACATGTGTTGCATCACTTAATCGGTGGTAGTATTAGTATGTTAAACTAAACATAAACCAAACACCGTGTAAAATGACATGCAATGCAACATAGAACAAAAAGAAGAAAAAAATTAAATCTAACAAAAAAGATTAAATCTTATATAGACGTTTTTATAAAACGTGCTTAGAATCGTCAACAACAAAATGCTCAGCCAAATTGTTAACAGCCATGCACATGCGATTAATAGGTTCATACATGCCAAAGTGAGACCTTGAGGAGTTAACATGCAGCAGAGATAGCCTTCGCAAATTGTGCCTACTACCACGGAAAGAGATTTTGTTAAGTAACAACGGAGAAACATCATTCACGTTTAAGATTTGGTGCACAAAAGTTACATCGGCAAACATACGACGTTTCTCAAGCGAGTACATATTTAAAAGCTTCAATCGATCCTCATAGGGTGGAAGAATTAATGAATTATTCCAGGGTAAGTGCCTGAGAGCAAATCGTAAAAAGTTTCTCTGAACAGACTCGATACGGTTGATTTGTGTACCGTTAAGTGGAGACCAGACCTGGCTGGCGTATTCAAGAAGTTGTCTCACAAAGCAAGTGTACAAACGCAATGTTATGGTAGGATTCGAAAACCCTCGGGACCAACATTTTATAAAACCCAGCATAGAATTACTCTTTGATACCATATAAGTAGTTTATATGGGAGATAAAATTCAATCTGTGGTCACATTTGACATCCAAGTCAAAGACAGAATTAACACAGTTAGAACCCATATTCATAAGTGATAGGTTTCTAATTCCTGTGGAAAAACATAACCTCACATTTGTCGATATTATGAGTACCAAATTATTTGCTTTTGCACCAATCATGAAATTTATGGAGATCACCTTGTACATGTTGTTCACAATCGGTTTGAGATTTAATCTGAACAAAAAGTTTAATGTCTTCAGCATAAGTCAAGACTTTACAGTGCCTCATAACAGAGACAATGTCGTCAGTAGATAGAATAAAGAGCAACGGGCCCAAATGACTTCCTTGAGGTACGCCAGACGAAGCTTTCAAGACCCCAGAGATGGAGTGGCGGAAATAGATTTGCTATGTTTTGTTATCTAAATATGGCTCTGTCCATTTTAGGAATGTTATGGGAAGCCCATACTTTTCTATTTTAAACAGTATCATTAAGTGGGATAACTTGTTGAAAGCCTAAAGTCATTTTTTTTTGTTTTAGTCTAGGAGTAAAATTAATGAAATTATAAATCAAAAAAACAGATTTATATCAAAATAGGTTGCACGCATCTATCTGTGGAGAGCTGTTTGGAAGGTTACATTATGAGGTTTTCATTTTCAGGTTGTGTAAAATGGTGCTAATGTAAAACCGCCAAAATTTGAATAAAATTGTTGCCATTTTTTTTTTACTTCTTGGATATTTTAGATACTTAAACACTTTACTATCATTTGATATCTAAACTATCTAAGTAGGATCTACACTTATTTATAATACCATACAACCTCTCTACTGTGCAAGAGAGACGCACTTTACACTTTTAAGTTAGTAATACAGAGTATCTTGTAAGAATCTTTTATGCTGATTTTTTTTCTTCTTTTTTTTTGAAAAGTTGTAATAAAGTTAGCTCGAAATAATATGAATTAATGTAATTTTACTTTATCAATGATTGATACAAAAAATTTTCCTAACATTTCAATTTCTAAAACGTCTAACTTTTGTCATTTTCTTAATTATTTCAGTACGGACAAAGAGTCCCAACAGCAGCATCGCCTAGTAATACAAATTCAAGCAGCTCATCAAATACCGGCTCGCAAAGTGGAACACTAAGTACTAGTCTCAGTAATACTAACACAAATACAACAATGGGTCCTAATGGCACACCGCAGCAAGGAGAGCAATTGTCTAAAACAAATTTGTATATAAGAGGATTGCAACAAGGCACAACTGATAAGGATTTAGTAAATATGTGTGCACAGTAAGTACTTGTGTATATAATATACATAAATATATAGCTCTTCCTGTGAGATGCCTTACTGTCTCTTTTGTTTATATAAAACTTGGTTTCTTTTTTTTTTTTCCTTTTTTTTTTACATTTTACTTGCAAGTCCTCGAGGCTCAAGCACTTCACTCATTTTTACATTTTTAGAGAGAGGATGCTTAACTTTTCACTCGAAAATTTTCATGTAGGAAGTTTTTAAGCGGATTACTGTTTTCTCTTTAAGTATTCCCAACTTTTAGCACTTTTTTTCTTCTTTTCTGCTGTGATGTAAAACGAAGAAGTAATATATCTTTAAAGAGTGGGGCTTAAGGATGACACGTACTTCATATTTCCCTTACGGAATAGGAAGGAGTAGAGTTAATGTAAATGTCATTTTTATTAAAAGGAACAAATTTTTGATATATTTTAATGGTTAGGTTAGGTAGGTACGCACATTCATTTTAGATGATTCACTTCTTCCAGTACCTACTTGTGTGGTACTGCTGAATCTTACAATGAGCGTGTATCATCAAGTCACCCAGTCAGACTTCATCAATTGCCAGTTGGAAGAAATGGAATCATTCCGTACGATTAATTCCAGAGCAGTCTTGGTTGAGCTAAGAAGTGGTGAATTTTTTCTTCTTATTGGTCTAATTTTACCAGTAGTGTATTCTTGCAGAAGATGGCTTTCCTATTTTAGGGCAGCCGAAGGCTCCGTCTTGGCATTAAAATTCAGATCGTTAGGAAAATTGATTGCAGCATATTCATCGTGACACCAAAATAAAGCTTGAAAGTCTTTCATTTAAAAACCTTAAAATCATACTAATCCTGCAAATTGTTTTTTTTTTAACAATAACTGTGAACCCTTGTCCAGCTAAATAATGGCTGGTCAAAATCTTTGTTATTTTGTTGGTCTTACCTTGGTTATTAAAATCGTCAAATCCTCCTCTTCACCTATCTTATGGGCAACACATCAAGAATCTGATTGCGATGAGTTTCTTCCATGGATGAATTGTAATTTCCTTGATAGATAATCTGAGAGTGTTCTACTGAGGCCTACCATGCAGAACATACATATACTTGGTAGTCATTCCAAACTAGAGAATTGCTTTCAGGTCTGGGTAAACGTCTTACTTTCGTCTGACACTATTTTCTGGAAAATTCATTCAAATGTTTTTCGAATATAAATAGGCCTTAAGAGCTTAGATCATTGTAAGAGTTGGACAAATTTTGTTGGTGTTTTGTATTGCTAATAAGGAATAAAACTTTCACATTTAAATTTTATTAATTTCAGGGATAGACCTTTCACATTATCTAATGACAATAAAATTTAAAAGCTTGCAATTTTTTTCGAGAATGTAGTTTTTAAAATCGCTCATTAAACGTACTTGATGTCATCTAAGAATTTAATTAGCTCGCCAACAAACAGGCAACTCAATGATTGGGGATTGAAAAAGCGATTATTTATACATTATGCTGCAACATCAAATTTCCTGCTGCATTCCTGGACATTACAACGTTAATTCTCTGTTTATCTACTTTAAATCCAGGAACAGATTGTTGATTTTTATAAATATACATATGTTCAAGATGGAAGTTTTTCCAATACAAACCCTTTGCATCTACACTGAAAATCTGATCCGTCATATATTCTCTATTCTTAACAAATTTTCGTAGCTCGAAATTAAACCGCCTGAATCTGCTGAGCCTGAAGCTCTTTTTCCTTTCAGTGTTTTTTTTTTTCTTAATTTAGGGTATGTTCAGAACAAAGCGAGGCTTTCTCGCAAGTTGTCAAGCGTTAAAAAAATTAAATGATTGCACTATATACTATGAGAGTGTTCATAACAACGCTGTGATAAGCACACGATGTGGCGGGACTCCACTAGGTATAGGCTTATAGGCTTTTTCCAAGGTTCTTTACTCATTCTCATATTACTGGAAGAATCTATCAGGATTACATAAATCTCATATAGATGATGAAATTCCCCAAATTCTAATCTCCCCTTATTTATGGGGTCATAAACAATCTGTGAAAAGTACATTTACTTTAAAAGTGAAATATACTTAGGTAGTTAAACTGCTTGTCAAAAACGGGATTTCTTTTGCAGAAATTGAGCGCCTTGTTGTAAACGCTACACCTCCCGAACTCAACTCTTGATGAAGCTTCGCGCAGCGACGCCACGCCTCGCTGTCCATGTACCCTTACTCAGAAAATTAGTTTTCTTATTTACGTTGTGAAGATAAGGAATTCTAGTTGGCCAGTCTCACCCAATCCATATTTTATACCCTATATGATGAAATTAGGGTATGCGAAGTTGGAACACGTATGTTGAAGTAATGATGATGGAGCAAAATGGATTGGACACCCACTCGTAATACAGGGTGGGGCAAAGTAACTTAATTAGAAATTCAATTAAGAAAAAAGTAAAGCAGATATATATTTAATTTGTTGAACAGCATCAAGTACAACATTTAAATTTTATGTTTATACAGTTTTAAAGATGATATCAGGCAGTGGGCGTCTATTATTGTCAATACACTGCTTTAATCGAATGTAGCTCTTCAGGTGTTCTTCGCCCTAGAACGATCGTTGTAGATAAGTCATTTTAGATGGCCCCGTAAAAAATTGTAGCAGAGCGTTAAATCAGGCGACCGTGCTGGAAAGTGCAGATCGCCCCTCAAGGAGATGAGACGTCTTGGGAAGTGTTGCCGCAAAACACTCATTAATACATGCGCTGCGTGGGCCGTGGCACCATCCTGCTGGAACCATCTCCCACATCCATTTCTTGGATCATGTTGACATAACGGTCAGAAGTCTCGGAAACTGCCCATAAGCACCACACATGCATTTTCTCGAGCAACAAAATCACGTGAATTAAGTTCATGCATCACACCCAATTTCTAGGGATGAAATTTTAGTTCTTCATGAAGGATTCGCCTCACAGAATGAGTAGATAATCCAGCAGCTGCTGCAAATTTTGCGGGTAGAGCGCTGAAGGAATCGCAAAACAGAACTCATTAACATGTCAATGTTTTGGGGCGACCTTGCTGTCCATGGAAGCCCAGTTTTTTCTTCACATCACCAGTTGTCCTGAAGTTTTTTGCCCATGAAAAAAACCAAACGACTGCCGGGTAGGAACACGATAACTCGAGAGCGCGTTCACTCAGAGAGCTGAAGCACACGGCTTTTAAAAAAAAAAAAAATAAGTAAATTTAAGTTCGAAAATGGATCCGATCGGGCAACTCCTTCAGGTTTCTCTGCATATTTTAACACTGCCTGAGAAGGTTGAAATTTTCTACACGGTATTTTCATACTAATAGTAAATAAAGTTTCTAAAATGTACTAAATCGGGCAATCCCTTCTTGGTGTTGCCATACAAAAATTTGTGTTTTTTACGTATTCTTTGGAAACGATCAGTCCTAAACGCGCATTCATCTAGAGTATCGTATGAATTGGTCTTAGACCTAGCTTTTTTATTTGTTTCTTACTTCGGACGATTGTGTCGTTCAAATACATACATAAGTACTACGTAGTTGTTTTATGATGTAAAGAACATTGTATTTCTCTTCCTAGGAAATATTATTACATAGTCCAGGAACTTTAGGCAAAAACTGGGCTCATCTTCGGAAAAAGTCAAACCAAGCTAAAAATTGCCAATACGGCAACAAGTTCAAAAATCACCTAATTTGAAAATTGCAATGAGAAATCTTGCTACCATCTAATTCATACTTGCTTTTGTTAAAAACTATTTATATGGACAATTGGTTGACCTCTATCATCGAACTTCTGTGGTAGGCGATCAGAGATAACCACACTGATGAGACCTCTCTGATCGCTGGGTCGAAAAGTTCGATATTTTTTCTGCATCTGAATGCATTTTGTAAATACATTGGGGAAAAAAATCTTTTTTTTTCAAATGAATTTCAGTCTAATAAAGATGAGAAATTTTCAGCTTAAAAATTGGTATGCACTTACCTTTCTATTGTTGGGGATTGTCTTGGTAATTTGAATAATAATGAAGAGATCTTCTTCCTTAAACCGGGCAAGGGAAAAGTCGGGTGAAAACTTTACTCTTCTTGTAGTTTCAATGATCACGAAGACATCAGGATCATCTTTTACTTCTACACGCTGTCACTTTTTCATAAAGGCAAAACTGCTGTTGATCTGAAACTTTTCGCAAAACGTCAAGACTTACGAGCTGCAGCATAAGTTTAAGTCGAGAATCAATTTCTTCGGATGAAATTCGAATCTTTCTAGCTCCAGTTTATGAAAGCTATTGAGAGACGAGTATTCTTGATGCAATATGCATATCGGTTTAACAACAGAGTAGGCGCCTCCAGACGGGTATTCTTGCTGCAGGCTTTCACTGGGGGACTGAATGTGTGCGTGCATTATTTCATTTCGAGTTGAGAGCTAGGAAATGAATTTACGGCCCTCTCTAAACAAGAAAGATTTTGTTGCGGTTGGATTAGTGCGGTACAACAAGTGAATACTGTTTGATTTTTTATGCAAAATTTCTCTCCAAAGTGCAGCACATTTGTAGAGATTTCTCTCTGCTTCTTTTACCTCTTTCTTAGAAAACCGGTATGCATACTGCATCAAGAGTACTCGTCTGGGATGGCCTATTGGCAGAAACAAGTCCGTAAATTTGAGTTTATTACCCTCAACAGCGGACGCAACTAAAAAGCACCTGTATTGTGTTTTTACTTCCAGGTGCAGTATTGGTTAGGAAATCAGCTGAACCCGCAAGATTGAGGATGGATACTCAAAAACGGCATATTCGAGCCAATAAACCGTCTTTTGAACATGATTTTATGTAATTGTTCGAAAGGCTGTGGCGCATTGTCCGGCTGTCGAAAGTTAGGCCTCCAACGTTCAGCAGTTTACGGCAATTGTCGTGGGACATCTTGCCTGAATGCTGTCCCAATCGAAGATTTGATAGAAAAAAGAAACGATATCGACGATCCAGAAACTGGATTCTATTGATTCCGAACAATCTTGAGATTTCCCACCAGTCCCGTGGTACAATCAAGAACAATGCGAGAAAGAAGAGAAAGAAACCGAAAGAGAATAAGCTCCAGCAATTACTTAAATAAACAACCTTCAATTTTTTTTTGTTATGTATTTCTAAATATTCACAGAGAAAAAGACCAGACCAGCCAAGCTTAATATTTTTACGGTAGTCTTTTACATCTTTATGTTAGAATAAGACGATCAAAAACAGGAGCGTTAATTTTGTATACACTTGAATACTACTATTTATACCCCGAATGTCTATAAAAATGTCAAAACTGGAAGATACCGCAGAGAAGCCTCGATTTCGATCATTATATGCAATTAAATGTCAATTTTTTTGTAGAGAATTTCTCGATCTTTCTTTTTCATAAATATATCTTATAGCCGTAAGACCGACAGACAGGAACGAAGATATTCGTAAAAAACCGAAAACAAAATTTTGCCCGTTTTTGGGCTGTCACAAGTTATGCGGACAATCCAAACTCCGGGGTCTTTTCACACCTTTTTTAGAGAGCTGAAAGGTAAGTTTATACCAATTTTTAGCTTGGTTGAACTTTTTTCGAAGTGAAATCCTAAAGTTTCTGAACTATCTATCCAGTCTTACTGAGATAAAGGACAATTTGCTGATGTGATTAATAAATATCAAGAACATTTATAATTTCTCTTATTGCATTTAGCGGAAGTATAAAATAAAATCACTACCTAAGAACTCCTCATTTGTATTAATTTATTAATAACAGTGAATTCTCAAAAATTGTGTTAAATGTTTTTTTTTGTTTTTTTCTCATTTCAGATATGGAACCATTATATCAACGAAGGCTATTTTAGATAAAACAACAAACAAATGTAAAGGTATTTTTTTCTTCACTTTTGTTATTTATTTTGTTTTTTATATTTATGTTATTTCCAATTACTAAGTTTGAAATCTTATTAGATCAAAACTAAGTTTAATTTTTTAATAAAATTTCGTTTTTAAAGTTAGTTCCAGTTAAATTTTCTAAAAAAATTTACAAAAAAAAAATATATGTTTTTGGTTTTTTAATTATTTTCAATTAATTTTAATTTTTGTCTTCTGAGTTTAATGCACAATAAAATTACACTACAATTTAATTACTAATTTTGAGAACTCTATATACATATATATAACTCACATCTGAAGACTTCAACTTATAAATATACTTGAAAAATACTATTAAATGGGGAAAAGTTGATTTGAATATTTGTTTTATCTAATATATTTTTTCTTTACTATTTTTCCTTGGTGGGATTTCATTAAAAAAGAAAAAGAAAAAAAAGAGAGAATTCTCAAATTACAAAATCAATAATTCTTTTGATCTGTCCATTTTAATAGAAATCTTAAATCCATCATATTTTATGGACTGTCATTGAATTATAAACGTTTGAAGGTTTCTGTCAATGCATCACATTCT
Organism: Dioctria linearis; assembly: GCA_963930735.1. Classification (NCBI taxonomy): domain Eukaryota; kingdom Metazoa; phylum Arthropoda; class Insecta; order Diptera; family Asilidae; genus Dioctria; species Dioctria linearis. The sequence goes on along the minus strand of OZ005743.1, from coordinate 166,900,446 downwards.
GAAGGCTTTTAATGTCTTTCAGTTCCATTTTCCATTAGGTTTTCATTCGAGGACATTTTTCGATATACATACATTATCCCAACATTGGGTGGTTATAGCTATTTATTTTATAAATGTGTAAATTCTATTTCTGTCTATATGTGAGATTAAAATAGGTTATTTTTGCACAGCATATCAGACACGACAGATATTAAATGTCTTCGTTTTATAAATACATATAACAACTCAAATGTGGAAGTGTTCTACATACGTATACGCATTAAATCAATCAAAATCAATCAAATTTTATAGATAATTTTTTTCTAATGGAGGCATGATTCAGTATGGGATCAGTTTTTAAAGATAAACATAATTCCATTTTGAATTTCCCGATTTTTATTTTTAATTTTGCCTGCCACTTCTTTGACGTAGGCTTCTACATTGATGTAAAGTCTCCAAAAATATATATAGGTGGTACCCCCCAAAAATAACATCCGAGACTCCTCAAATATAAAATTGCGAAATACAAAATCTGCACTCATTTGGAGTAGTAGTAGTAGGATTTTATTTGATTACCCGGTGGCTATACCTAATTATTTTAGAACATCTTTAATCGCTCCCATTATCTCCGGTTTTCCATAGCTACTCTCATAAAGTTCACAACAGCAATCATTCTAACGTATCTTTCATCAGGAATAGTTTATCTTATATCGCCTCCTTTTTTGTAATTCTTGTGTTTGTGTAACTATTACTACTGTACAGCAGATTACAGCCTTAATAAAAATTATTATGTTTGGAAAATATTGTTCATAGTTTGTTTTTACTCCAAATGAGCTTGGTTCACAAGAACCCCACATAAAACCTTCTGTTCTAAATTAATTTAAATTCATAGATATTCCATATACATACCATGATCTCTACGAATAGTTGGCAATATGCTAAATATAGATAGGTGAGACGAGTAAAAAATTATCTAGCAATTGTGGTGAGGGTAAATTTCAAGGATTTGGACGGTGTACCAACGGTTTAGAAATGTATGCAATTCTCATTTGTTTCACTCACTTGTTGTATTTATTATTACCTTCTGCCCTCATTCCTTCTCCTTGAAATGTGGCTGCTTCTCAAAATAAGAAAATTCCATACTGGGGCATCTTTCTCTCCCTTAAATAGTAGGTAAGTAGGTAAGTAACATCTCCTCAGCTTAGCTCAGACTATTATCTCGTTTCGACTTAATTCTCAATTTTCTCTCTCTAAACCCCACTATAGTTAACTTCTCCTTCTCAGCAGACGGGCTGATGTGGCACTGTGCTAAAGCTAATTGAGCTCGTTCCAATTTTGAGAAGAGTTGGACTGGAGTCACATTCCGAATGAATCGCAATGTGTATGAGACTGTTCGACCTATCGACATTTCAGTCTTGATGTAAGTAGTTATAGTACTCCTTATCTTTATCTAAAACTCTGCTCAAACTATTTCACTTATCCTATTCGTTTGAAGTTTTCCTATTGATATGGAAACTTCATTATGTTCAGCTTATATCAGAAAAATGAGATTCGTCACACTATACTCCTGCCCGCATGAGAATCGTCACACTATAGTCCTGATCAACCGTAGATTTACCAACATTCCTTATTGAATGTTGGAATCACTGTCTCCATAATTTGAACGAGTTTGAAATTATTGTAGTACATATTTCGTAAACATTATATAAAATCCATTTAATTCAAGTTATACTCGACAGAATTATATCAGCGCCGGAGTACCAAAAGGTTCAGTACTCTTTCCTTTTCTTTTTCTCATTATTATTGATGACTCAAAAGCTTTCACTTTCAGTTCTATTTGGTACTTTGCAGACGACAACACGGTCGATTCCGTGCATAATACTCCTTGAAATCTATAGTAGACTCCAGCAGGAATGTTTCAGATGAGAATCGCTGATTTTGTTCACTAAAGATGACTTTATAACAATACGTACTTCAATTAGATCAAAACGCGTCTTGGTTATGTCAAAAAGTTCAATACTGATATTATCGTTGATGGATTGAATAATACAAAAATTCTTTTTCCATTAACACTTTAGATCTTGAAATTTCAAATATCAATTGCTTAATGTCGGAAGTCTTTCCTCTTCTTTTATCGGTCTGATGGAATCTCTAGCCTAATATCTGTTGGAATTCTTCGTACGCATATCATACAAGCCTCAACGTGACATGACAACTGTCGAATAGTTTACCATTGTGATAACTTCGACATTTTGTGTTCCTTTAAAGACCCTATGAGTTTGCAGAATTTTGCGTCGCCTCCCATATGTGCCTTTTTTCTACTGAAGTAAAAGGTCTTCTGATAATCAACAAAAGCTACGTATAAAGAGAATATGCAATCTTCCTTTATTCTTTGATTATTAACAAAAACATGATGAATGAACTCTGGAGCGTTCTTTAATCCATTCTGGTTTCTTCTGATTGTTTGATTGAGTGCAGTCTTAATTCCTTCCAGAATCATCTTTCAAGTCAGGTTTTTAGATAGCTAGCACATTTCCTCTACAGAAATAATTATTTGTTATATCGGCTTTTTTGAAATTTTTGCAATGGTATTTTCCATCCAGTTCTCTGAGGATCTTCAAGGTTTTTGGAAGAACTTGAAATGAGACGTCTGATGATGTCCCTGGATCCGATTTTAACAATTTGGATAGGACGCTGCTATTCCTGTAGCTTTACTCCGGACCAGCAAGCAATTTAATAGGTACCACTACTATTTTTATTCTGGACGATTCTCCGTGAAAATTTCAAGTTATTGTTCTTCTTTCAAATACTTCCTGTTGCTCCTACCTTTGGATCCTTATTGCAAATTTATTTCTGGAGCGTTTTCTGCTTCCTATTTAACTAGTTATTTGTGTAGGGCATTGTACTGTTGCTTTCTTTGACTGAATTTTCCGCTTTTAATGTAAAGTAACTAATTTATGCATCATTTAACTTTTCTATAAATTTGAGAATATTTTTTTGCTCATGATGCCATTATAGGTTACTGATGGACTTAATACTGTTCTTAATAGCCTGCAACATTTTGGCAAGCTTGACCTTCTCAAATCCGCTTTGTACGTAGCTCATACTCCTAGCATATGTATGTAGTAGGTGTTGGCAGAATATCTCTATGTAAAAATCAATTCGATGATGTTGTACCAGGGAGGTCACGTAGATAAAATGTTTTTCGATTAGAAAATCTATACTATACATTTTTTACTTTGTTTTAGCCTTATGCTAACCACAACGATTTCTTCTAATATCTGCTCCTCTGAAGCTTTGGATATAATTTGAAATATAATTTTTCTTCTACGACTAATAGCTAAGTGGTTTATATGTGTATGCGACTTACTTATTTGATCCAGTGGTTTCCATAGTTTTCACCAACAAGTTGATTATAGCTTCAAGATTCTACGACGAAATTACTATTGCCTTTAACTTTTGACCACACACCGTTCCGAAGAATTTGTTAAACCATGCATATGGATGTATGCATTGAAGAGAAATTGAGGCCCCGAAAAGGACCCTGGAACGTAAGCCACAACAAGGCTCATTGTTCATATTCCAGACATATGCAGCTATCACAGAACCCAAGCGGACGCTTTTACAAAGTTCAATATTGGTCCCAAACACTCCTTACTGGATTCATGCAGTTCCTTCAGGAGATGTGAGCCAAGGAATCTGTAACGCTTTCCTGAGAGAGCCGGACAGTAACAAAGAAAGTGAGTCACCGTTTCGGATTTCTCTTCGCATCTTCTCCATACAGAATCATCAACAAGTCCCATCCTGTGTAGGTGACCTCACCCTTGAGGAAAGTATGTCCAGTAAGAATTGACACTAGTGTGCTTAGGGTTGTTTAGTCCTAATAGCGTTTGGGTTAGATTTACCCCACAGTTCGTTTGTAGTTCTACCCGATAGGTCAGCTAACCAAAGATAACTGTGTTGGCAGTCGGCCCAAGACGAAATATTATAGGCAAGTTGTTTTGGTGCAATCCCGATTGTGGAGGAAGATGCCTCCGTGACTGCACCAAGACGAGCAAGTTCGTTCACCTTTTCGGTCCCGTTGGAATCGCTGTGACCTGGCACCCAGAAACGCGTACCCTGATACTCCGAGGAGGGGATTCAGAGTGGTTTTACACTCCAATATCAGTTTGGAGGTTGTAAAGGGTTTTGACAAGGCCGAGCAGTCGGCAATCTCCTTGTTCTCAATGTCTGAATTGAGGAGGTACTTTCCCGCTTCCAGGATGGTCTTGACTTCCGGCTGGAAAAGTCACGTATATATGTAGAACTTCTACTTTTTCAATTATCATCAGTCGAACTGTATTAATTCTCACCAAAACTGATGACCAATTAATAAGACTGAACCTGGCGATTATACTGAATCATCTCTATATTCTCACGCAGCCTTTATGTCAGATCGATTCATTTTTCAAAAAGAATCATTCAATTACCCCATTCAGTACTTAGTACAATTTTTCACATTCTATTGTCCGAATCATGTTCAAAAATCCATAAATCATCAATTTTGAATCAGTCTCTCCTTCTAGTCAGGACAGACTCTCAGAGTTGCCAACAGCTCCTATGTTTGATAGATGAGCCGTAACTGAAGTATTACTCTATCTTCCCTTTTTTTTTTACATACCTTTTATGTCATTTTGACAGACTACAAATCTTTTTTGTCATGTATTTTATTATTTATTAATTCGGCACTGTATTACCAATTAATTAAAAAAAAAAAAAAAACATTTAAATGCAGAAGATATACAACAAAATTCAGTCACCTTTCTGCTTTATGTTAGATACATAATTCCTACACAAGGCAAGGCAGACTTCTTCCGAAACTAGCTTATTTCTATACACTGATATCAGTGTTATCTTTAAAGGCAGTTTATCTTATCGCCTTCAGATTTTTTCCAGTTCCGGTTTATACACATTTGTCCAGTGGTTTTCGCTTTTCATTTATAAATATATCTTGTAAATCTGTAAGAGTATCAGCTTAGGAATGTTCACCTTTCTTTTCTATTCATATATATACCTTTATGTTTTGTCATAGATTTAGATTAGATAAGTTAATTTTATATGAATTGAGAAGACCAAAGTATGGGGGATGACTGACGGTACATTGTAGGTATATTTGTGAGGGTATCTATAATACAAAGCCAGTTTAAAATGGATGTTGGAGGTATAGTCGAAAAAGCTGACAGCTAAAAGGACATTGGAGTCTTAAGAGTAGAGTATCTAAAAAAAAAACGTTTGCCCTTCCCAAGTCAAAATGAGGGAAATGTGACCTTTCTTACCAGACCCTTTAAGCTGCAATACTGCCACTAATGACAACCTTAGATTTCATGTGATCAATTGCTCGGTAATTAATAGTAAAGGACAACTATGAAACTTACAACAATAAATGGGAACATCTCATAAACAATATTCTAGTTCTATTAGTTCTATCACATCATACCTATATACCACACCAAACCAAGCTATTTAATCTTTTTATTTCTTCAAAAGATTCTTAAAATTTCAATTTTTTCTCAAGAAAAATTAAGATATTTTAAATTTTTTCCTTTCAACTTAATTACGAAAGAGAAAAAAAGGTGCAAAATTTGTATATGGAGCTCTCAAAAAATGAAATTTTATTATAGATATTAAATATTATGCAGTTGTGGTGGTGATCATTAATTAATTATATAAGTACTTTATGTACGTGTGTACAAGTTCTATTTTATTATATTTATTTTTTCTTATTCCTATGAAGCCAGACAGACTACTTATTTTGGTTAAACTATTTATATACACCAAGACCGAATACATTCGCAGTTTTTGACAAAATTAATAAAAAACAACCGGCCAAGTGCGAGTCGGACTCGCACACGAAGGGTTCCGTACCAGAGTACAAAATTTAACACTACTATGTACTTTATATTTATTTTTTCAAATGGGAGTACGCGTCATGTGAAAAAATAATGCTGTGATTTGAAAAAAAACGGCCTACTTATGATAATAATAATGAATGAGAATAAAACGAGGAAAAAAACGCCGAAAAGATCACGTTTCTTGTATGGGAGCCTTCTTTAATTTTTAATTTAACTTTATTTTTATTATTTGTTGTTATATCGCCAATAGAAATACACAGTCTGTGAAAATTTCAACTGTCTACCTATTAGGGTTCATGAGATAGTAATTGGGTTCCCGTTGTTACCCTTTGGGTACGGAACCCTAACAATCAGAGCCCGACAGTACATATTTTTTTTTACTATTATTTTCACATAATTTTTTGGAATTTCATTCATTGGCATAAATGTAGTTCGCAAGAACTGATATATTTTTTTTTTTGCAAATACCTTTCATATAGTAAAAGGTGTTTGGAGAATGGTATAAGGAAATAAAAAGTCAAGTTTAACATCTACTTTTTCTAGTATGTACAAGTTTATTTGAAATGGAGAGAGACCGCGTTCGAACCTTCGCCATCAATTCCGGTCAAAATCTAACCTCAACTTGGTATTTGTTTACATTTAAATTTGAAGAATTTTCTTCTGGGTGATTTTGCTTATTATAATATCACCGATATTCGGAGTGCATACAAAAAAAATCTACTACCGAATTTTTCTACTTGCATTTCCCCAAATATATTTCGGTGCATTTCATGTCAAGTAATTTGTCCCTCGGAAGAAAAAAATTGATTCATCAATGGAATTTTAAAAATTGAAATCAAAGACTGCCACATTACAATTAACAACATAAAAAAAAATTAACAAGAAAAAAGGAATAAATTTAAAAAACTATATTCAAAAAATTTAGGATCATAATAAAGATGAAATATGTTGTTGGAAAACAGATAGTACAGGTATCTCTCTCTATTGAAGATGCAGACCACAGCTTGTTAGCAAATCGAAATATCACTAATTCCGCATAAAGGTAAAGATACACGGTGAGGGACTTGTGGTCTCTGGCCTCCGGTTTACAGAGACTAACAAAAATCTCCAAAACGAGATAACGGTTGAACTAGCAAAAAAGGGTTTTACACGGCAAGAGAATTTTGTCTCTGGAGATCAAAAAATTGAATAAGACAAAAGTTAATTGTTAATTTGTTAATTGTCAAGTAAGAAATTGTTAGAAAGAGTTTTCTCAAAAAAGTTGTTAATATTTTTATGTTGGGCGAAAAATGAAAAAGTTTTAAAAAATATATCCTTGGTGACAATTTTTGTTTTTTTTTTGTTTTGTAAATAACCAGAACTCTATTGACGAAACACATTTGCTGGCCTAAATTAATTATTAATTTCTTCGTAACAATTCGTCTAATTCACTCCACTTTATTTCTTTTCTCTACTGAAAAGACGTAGATCTACACTTAACAGTCCAGGAACACACAATAAATGTCTCCGGAGGCTTGAAGATAAAAAATGAGCAAACTTCGTAGACCAAGCCTGGAGACCTGTTGTTTTGAAATACACGACGGCAGACCGGAATTGATCTCTTAAGAGATTTTTTTCATCTCCAAAGTGTATACAGGGGTCTCTTTTGAGTATCCAGACCAAAAATGTGGTCACTGGAAGCCAAAGTCTCTCGCCGTGCAGCTTTACCTCAACTTGCAATAATTATAAAAGCTTTACCGTCAAGATTCATTCACTGCTTCTCTTTTTGTTAACGTAACACAGCTCTCGCATAATTTTAGAAGCTTAAAATATAGAAGTGGTTGTTTGGAACAATTGCAGTAAACCTTTTTGTGGACAGGTGTTACACCTTTTGGGTACTGATAGCAGACATAGGCGCGACATTCAGACCACCAACTTGTCCTATATGAACAGATTTGGTAGATTCGTTGAGCAAAACAATTACATGATTAGCTAATTGCAAGATAAAACGTAAAATTGCATATAACTGAATTTGAGAGTCCTGCACCATTTCCAGTAAGTCGTTTATGAAAAGACTGAAGAATAGGACACCCAATACAGAGCCTTAAAGAAATTCACACACTACAGGAAAAGGAGAAGAATTAGAACCATAAGTTAGAGCAAGGCGTTGTCAGATCTATGACGGCACCAACTAAATTCATATTGACAGTTCCGTGCTTTTAGATCAGAGAAAACGAAGATACCGCACAATGTTAACAAAATATAAATTATACTATACTACTATTAAATGAAATAATAAGTCTGTAGATACAGGAAAAGCGCAGAATCATAATTCATAGTGGGATTCGAACCCACGATCCCTAGAATGGTAGAACAGTGCGCATATAGTCCTGCGAGGCAACAAATGGGGTTTGCACAATTTTGAAGATTTTTGAATGATAACGTGAAATTTCTATTAAATAGGCCGTCCTTAAATTTCGCCCATTTTCAAGCTGCTATATCTAGAATTTTTATATTTTTGAAAACTTTCATTAAATTTTAGATATACTTGCACACTTTTCGGAATTATAGGAGATGACACATTGCACATTCACATGTACATATATGTACATATATTCTAAATAGCCTGGTTTGAGGGACGCAATTGTTTTAACCTTCAACTTCAAGGCAGATCTTGTGATTATTTATAAAAATATTATTTCCTGGAATAGAAACAAGAGATTACGGATCATAATCCAAAGCAAAAATACTAAATTTCCAATTTCCTACGTATTGTGGCAATATCATGCGAAAACCGTGCTTTTAAATTTTGACAACTTGCGTTAAGGCTCCAGCACCACATTCTGGTTCTATGCTTTAGGCAGCATACTTGACAAGACAAAAGCCGAGATCAAAAGTCTCTGTCTTCAGAAGACATTTTACAGACAGAACTTTTGCTCCAAAAGACCTGAATGCGTCACATAACACTACTGTATGTACTTGTCCAATATCTTGCGATGATTGGCAAAATCCACAACTTAACACCACACTACAGCTTTATTGGTTAAGATGGGTTGGACGACACTTTCGTATATCTAAAAGATCATTCAATGCTTTGAACCACGTTTCTTCCTCATTACGCTCCATATGGCGAAGACATTACCTGTCTTTCAGGTGTGGTTTTCAGCTCCATTTTTTGTCTAGAAAATTTGTAGATATTTTACTCCGTGCTTTATTGCCAATAGCGAGCAGGCTCACTACAGGAGGCAAATATCAATTGTTATCGAATTAATGCTAAAACCGAAATCCTTATCCGAATCCTCTTGCGGCCTCTTCGAAACAACATCTCAATCGCTTTACATCAGTCTAAAGTGATAATTCTCAAAACTACATGTCGTACCAAATCACTTTACATCCTTTTCGGTTGAGAATAAGCATCCATAAGGAGCAGATATGATAAAGACTGCCTTAAGGAGTATATGCATATATGGTAGACTCCTATCTCTCTGATTTTTTCGCCTAGATTAGCAACAATTTTTATTTTATTTTTTTTAACAGTGCTTAAAAGCTAGCTTTTCTATATTTTGTTAAGCTGTAGGTCTGCGTAGACTATTTAAGAAAGAAGAGTAACTCGTCACGTGTAAAGAAGTTTCAGTGTTGATAGTTTTACAACCTGCTTCTGAAAATAGAGCTACTCATTTCCCATTTGCAAATGCCTTTCATGGTTTTGACAGAAAAAGAACTCAATTTTATAGGCCTATATACTTTAAGTGTTTAAGTAGATTGCTTGGTAGGATTGCTAGGTATAAACCCTGACTGACTTCTTGCCACAGCTTTGATGTGTAGCACATTTCCCTTAAAGAGGCAGGAAAGTTTACCTGAAAGTTTGATGAAGTATGCCTCGTATTTTCGGGACACTGTACGTAGATGAAAAGTCTCACCTTTTGGACGTGTTTTTCCATTGGAATTTTAAAAAATTCTCCAAAAAACTTAAGAAAATCTAGTGAATTTGATAACTACAAAAACTTTCTTTAATTTTGATGAATCATTAACGCCATTTACATTCTCAATAAAATAATTGCCATGGTTGTGTTTTTGATCTACCTAATCGAGTATTTGTACCTGCGGGGAAACATTGTGGTAATCTGTTCAATCGTTCATTTTCGCCATTTGACTTGTTGACTTTATTGTCTGTGCTTTTGTTTTTTTACTTATCATATAGACAGGAATTTTCAGAGTTGTGCTTTGTTCTTCTTACCTGACATGAAGTATATAAGAAAGCCTCCCAGACTATTCTGTTGAAAGTTTTTGTAATTCAATAGTCAGAGAGTAAAAGATCGTTCGAGACCAACCAGATGTGAGCATGTATGATGTACATTATTAAGTACGTACTCGTACATACTGAAAATCTAGATCAATAATAAACATCACACCCCAATAACATTTTCAGGTTTTTGGAGTTCTCATCCAACGATATTCTCCATATTTGTAATTATTCGTAATCGAACAAAAAAAAGCATCCTTTGATCGTCCAACTTTTTCCCAAATCGTGATTGCGTCCTTGATGGAATTAAGTTTAAATTTCTCTTTTGTAATTCTGGAAGTTCTTGGTGTACCTAAAGAGCGGTATTTGAGGGTGATGAGCATCAATGGCTTTTGAATGATTCACAATATTCACAATATTTCTAAAGAAGATACCGTCAATTATTTGAATGAATCTCATCAATATTTTTAAATCACCCTCATCTCTGAGTATCCTCGCTGTCTATACAGAAGTCACATTCAAGAATTTCACGCTCTTTTTTGCTACGCCAGCAGAGTAAAGTATTTAATTTTTTTTTCTAGTGGGGTTTTTCGACCCAGCCATGTTCTACTGTAGGACGCGTGACTTACATAGATAAATGGGTCACTTTCAATTTTGATACAGAGTCCACCTCATAACTTCACCACTACTTTTCTTCACTTAAGCTGTCGTCATTTTGATGTCTGGTTTTCACAGCCTTACTGATATGGCGATTGTGAAAACCTAAATTTTTTGAAAGCCAGTCTGAAAACATTGTAAAATCGTGCGTCAACTCGTGCTTTTGAAAATTAATATGAAAAATCTGAATAATTTTTCTGTTTGAGTAAGAATGCTTTCAGAGTATATTTCCGATGACAATAATCAATAATTTTCCATGCTAAAAAATTAGCCCAGCATATTTAAATCAAAAGTATGTGCATAAATCAATATTAAACTCTTCAGGGTCATCAATTAACCATTTCAGACTACGAAATGTATGAATCACAACTCTTCTACATAATCTGATGAATTGAAAACTAAATAATATTTTGAAAAAAAAACAAATTTTTTTATATTTCTATAATTGCTTATTACCACAACTGCATTAAAATAAATTTATATACATATATATGTATATATTTACATATATACAATATACATATGTATGTATATATAAAAAAGAAATATTAATAACATAAATATTTTTTTATTTTATTCTCTTCTCTATATTTTCAGGCTATGGTTTTGTAGATTTCGAGTCACCATCATGTGCCGAAGGAGCTGTTAAAGGGCTCCAGGCGAAGGGCATTCAAGCTCAGATGGCCAAAGTGGGTATCTGGGTGCTACATAGGCCGGCCATTGTACGTTTGTTTGCATGCAAGTAATACTCACCCCTTCTATCTCTTTCTAGCTATTCTCTATTATTATCCTTCTTTAAATTAATAGCATTTTGAGACAAAAAAAAAAAAAGTATAAACTATAATCAAAACAACAACAAAAATTTAATTATGTATAAAAAAATTTTACTTTGTTTTTTTTTCTTACTTTTATAATTTTTCAAAATTTGATTTTTGAACAAAAAAAATTCGTTCAATTACTTTTTGTCATATGTTTTTCTATTTTTGTTTTTTTCTCTCTAGTTTTTATTTACCTATATAGTAGTATTTTTCTTATTATTTATATTTTTGTTTTTGTTTACTTTTATGTTAAAAGCTCATACCGCCTTTGGTTTGTATAATAACTATATTAGCTAAGTACGTTCCATAATCTAACCCGCCAATATTTATCTACATTGACGAGCTATAATTAATTATATAAAATATGAATTTTGATAATACTAAATTTGAGCATAGAGACAGGGTAAAAGTGTTTCAAATTACCGCAACATGTCGTCCTTGAACATAAATTGTTCGAAATAATGAGAATTTTCATTCTCTTATCCCCTGCAAACCAATTATTGTCTTCGCTTTGCTTCAATCAATTATTAACGGCAGAAATATGGAGTGATTCTTTGATGGCGATTGTGGTTTTTTTTCACAAACCATTTCAGAGAGGAATTAGTTAGGTATCCTAATCAAGTTTGTAGGCCTTACTGAACAAAATAAATAACTTTTATAAAGTATCGGCCAGTTCCTTTTGAAAACATTAATTTATTTTTTTTTCATATCGTCAGTGGTCATACCACAAAAATTGCTTCAAACAAGGCACCAATTTCCTCAATAGTCTTCATTTGAGTTTTGTAGGACGCTAAACTCTTTTAACATCTTCTACGTCCTCACGACTGTCTTGGGAACCATTTGTTTCGATATAGCATTCTCGCTAAAAGCCATCTCCAGCATTGCACTTTATTCTATATTTAACCCGAAATTTAATAAAAATTTTGTTTGTTCTATAATTTTCAAAATGTCATTAATTTGCTGGCAAACACAAACTAGAATCCAATATGACTGAAACGTTGTTAAAAAATATATACTCAATCGAAAATGCTTAGCGCGCGAAATTCGAAATTTCTTGTTATCTTTTTAGCACACCTCATAATTATTTAATTTTTTTTTAGGCAAGAAGACAGGAGACCCCAGCACGGAAGCTAGGGCCCATTGTGATAACCTGCTAGAAATCCTCTCACTAAAACCTACCTGTCCTCCTAATGAAGTGTATCAGGTCTTGATAAAGAAGGTTTTCAAGCTTCCACAGATAGGAGGACAGACCCTAGCGTATCCAGCTTGCTTCCTCCAGGCGGAGGCCGGACAAGTACACAGAAATTGTTTGGTTGTCTTACACTATCCCTCCAGGCTGTCAACAACTTCCATCCTTGTTAGATAAACGTGAAGCGATCTGTGGTCGGTGATGATGCCAACTACATTTCTATATTGTTTCTTTCCGAGCCCCAAAGAAAAAATCAGACAAATTACTATTGAGCCCATCAAGAAAAAGTTTTGTGCACCTGCAAGTACTCAGATTCGCCCATCTGTGCTGAGGCTTCATACGAAACATCTGCTTTGATGAGAGACCCGATAACCGAAGTGGCAACGCCTGGGCGGGCTCCCGTCTGGAACGGAGAACCAGAGCCAGACCTCGCTAGAAGGTCAGCCCTTTCATTAACCATAATCCCCAAGCGACCAAGAACCCAATGAAGGGACACATTGTTGTGGATACACAGCTTATCCACAGACGACCTGCAGTCCGCCACACCTCATCTGTATATACGGCTTTCTTTTTTATATATGATAATGCCAAAGCTCAGACAAATAAAAAAAGTTATAGATAATTTCAACACTGTATATCTACCTTAGTTACTGTACTGTCATTTCATTATCGCCCAATCTTTTAAATTTGGAATATAGACAAATCGTTTGTAAGCCAGTGTAGCTAAGAGTAACTCTTCATTCGAATTACCAAGACTCTTTTCATTAGATCTTGACCCAATAATTGAGGTTGAGCTCACTTTTTCTCTTTCATCATATGTTACACATTACGTTACCCATTTGAAACCCAACACTCTAAAATCACCCTAAGAAAAATTAATGTCACTAACGCATTGTTTACACTTGTAGTTCACTCAGTCGCTGTGATATTGGGTCAAAGTAAAAACACACATAGTCACGCTAAGCTCATGAAGACATTCTGAGAGTATACTGTGTGTTTCGATCAGCAGTACAGGGCGATCTCATCAGGACAGCAATAAAACCCTGAACTGCCTGCTGTCTACACTACACTGAACTCACTTAATTAATTAATTCCTACACTTCTAGGAGTTGTCTCATAATAGATTAAAACAAAATAACAATCGAAATTAAAATAAATTCACATGACAAAGAGCCCTTTCTGAAATTCTTGCAAAATTCCCATTCAAATTCTATTCAATCACTTTCAAAGTTATCTTTGTCCAGATGCCATGATATTTAAAAACAAGAAAATCATATAACAGGAATTTCAACAATAGTAATCTCTTTTGATGTGTATACTATTGGAAAGTATCCCTCTCGTGATGTAAATGAAACCTAATCTAATCTGTCCGACATAACAACTTATGCTGGTGTGCGATAAGAAAATTTCCTTAGAATTGGAAGAAGTTTTATTCAAATCCTGAGTCTCCTACTCCGCCGCCAGTCTGTGTCCAAAAACATTTTTATACATCTAGTAGTCTTGATGGTTTCAACTTAAACAATTGCTGAAATTTAAAAGTGACTGCTGTTGTTAGCCCTTGTCACGTTAATATCGCTTCACTGAAGGCATTTTCATTTCCAATTCTAATTGGATTACATCTATCCAAAAGAAATAAAAGAGCAAGTCATTTTCACAAAGAACCGAAGGATTCTCTTCTTATCGCCTATAATACTGTCGGTAAAAATGCTCTCGTAATCTATGGATATAACATTGGTGGATAGAAATGGATTTTTTTTTTTGTGGTAGGAACTTTTTATGAGATGAGTGCTTATCCTAGAAGAAGTGGTTGAAATGATTTTTAACTTCATTGTCTGTCGCCAGGATGTGCAGAAATTTGCATTAGTCAGCAATTTTCACACCAGGCGATTGTATCCCGTTCTGGTAGGAAATAGTAATGGAATTTTTTTGTTGAATGTTAGATTGAATTACATATTTCAAAGATTGATTTAATGAGTATAATTCCATTGAAAGCAAGATTCGAAAAATATAAGCTATACACAGTATGTGTTTATACTTGGTTAGTACATCTACAGGAAGTTGATTGTACTATTTGATGAAATTACTCAAGCCACATACCTATTGATATGGTTCCAGAGAATTTGCAATCAAATCGCTGCTCTTGTACCACAACATCACAGGAGTATGTAACCTGGGATATTATTCTGAATTCTTTCTTTTTCAACTCCATTCAGACCGTTACAAAAACAGTAGCAAGTAAGGTACATTATACCATATTGAATTGGTCACGTAAATATTTTCCTGTCTGTGTACAATTAACTCGCCGAGCTGCAATGAAATCAGCATTTGCGTTATTTTAAACGAAGCGATCCATAGCATTGCTCTGTTCACTTGTTCACTCGTGCAGATTAGTTTGTGTGTGAATCCTTTGTGGAAAATACGGCATGATATTGGTTCATGTGTTAATTGTCAATTACTTTTAAGTAAGAATCCTGTTGTCAGTTGACATTGGCGACCATTTACGGGCACGGTTGGGTGTTATACCTATAGAGCTATGCTTTTTTTTAGCCAACGTGTTGCCATTACATCATTGATGCTTTGTATTAGCATACACACACCGTTTCATTTTAGCCACCTTTTCAGCATTTTTGATGACTAAATCTAATTTCATCAGATTAAGGAAACCTCAATAGTAGAGACGGTACAGACAAGCTGATGAAAGCCTAATTCAAAGAGTTCTTTGATTTTGAAGACACAGCATGGGTGGTAGCTTAAGCTAGTATAATAAAAAAAAAATCAAATTCACTTATCAAGATCAAAAAACAACGCAACAGGCAAAACGCTGTGGCTGTTATTTGATTCCTGCTTGATTGAAATGTGGGTTATGGAACGATAGCTTTTCGGGCTCGTACGTACATAATAAAGCTCTAAAAAGCTTCGGAATTAAGGTAGATAGAGATCCAATTAGAATGTATGCGAGATGAAAAAGATACAGCCATGATACAGAATCGTTTTTTTTTTCTGAGATTTTGCTCTCTAGTATTTTGTAATTGAGATTTCGTATCCACCCCAGTATTTTTTATTTTTTTTGGACTTCGATATTATCTAGAGTTTTTCAGTTGCGATTTTATTGACTGATATCTTGTTTTCGGAGTTATGTCTTCCGGCATTTTTAATCTGATCGGGATTGCAGTGTGAAAAAATGACAGCTCCAAAAGTGACATCTACCGAAATAGCGGGCTAATTAAAATAACACCTCTTATTGGAAAACCCTTTAGTTTCAAAATTCCGGCTAATGATAAATGTCGACTAAAAATCAGATTCAGTTTTACTCATTTTCAGTTAATATCCATTTCCTATCGAAAAATAATCTCTGTATTTGTGCTTTTTTTGGGATTTCCGTAGTTGGATATCATCGCAGACTGATACCAGTGCAAGTTTTTGATAATATAATGATTACAAAAATTCCATGCTATTTTATGTTCCTGGATATATAAATTGTAGTGGAGTTTTTTGCAACTCACTTTTTTCATTTATTCTACATATTATCATAATCCAAATAAAGCAGCTTGTCAATTTACATCTCTCTCTCGCTCTCTTTATCTCTCTCTGAGTTTTTTCGCTTTCATCTCCCTTTGCTAGAGATTACCTCCACATGAACCTTTTTGAATTTTTTTTTTTTTTTAAGAATTAATAGTCAGGATTTAGTCAAAATTTTGATTTATCGGGGGTCTTAAAAATCTGTATTTCGTTCATATCTGCTACCTACTGTTTACCAGAGAGAATTCTACGGGTTGGGTACGGAGTCCTATATCTCTAAATCCTAAAAAACTTCAGCAATTCTGTCTTCATCTCTTCAATCACTCTTTCATCACCGGTTATCACCCGTTTGAGGAGTTCTGGTTTGTCGTTGACTTCATTCAGCAACTCCTGAGTAATGCCCATTTGACATTGCTTTTGGTCGAAATTCAATAATTTCGGAACAAATTTTGTTGGACAGATCTAATGCCTAAAACATATGACAAAATTGCTTAGCATGAACCAAATGAAATATGCAACATCATCAGCAACTGCTTTGATAGTGATTTGTCGATTGTCATCGGTTCTAGTGTACTGGGGAGTTCCGGGTGTTCGTCATGTTCAAAGTCTTTACGGTCCTCTTGGAAACGCTTGTTTCATTTATAGGATACTCACAAAAAGAAACATTTAACATTTCCAATACGGTGCTGCACCTTATTCCATTCTTAAAGCAAAATTCAATGCAAATCGATTTATACCACACAAATAAAAAATCTTCGACCACACCAAAATATTCGTAACTTTTTCAAAAGCCAATCAGCCAGCTGAGGATAAGCAAAATGTTTTCTTAAAGCTTTTTAATCTCATTGGGATAATGGAGCAACATTTTCTACAATTTTAATTGAAATCAAATCACATATTCATGATTGAGGTTAATTTTTCTCTACTTCATTAATAATACTCCATAATGCAGTCAATCTAATAATAATCAGCTGTGACTTTTCTTTCGAATATATAGTCAAGTTCACAATAAAAAAATTTGCGTCTGAACTTGGGTTTCTATCTGGACTGATTTTTTGTTTAAATTTATATGTAATTCTCTAATTACCAATAGTATAAATTTTCAAAAATAATAATGTAAAACTCAATTCAGGAAAGCTATTGAAAACTTACCATAGTTTAATTTTTCAAATTAATTTAAATGAGATGAAAGGCACGGTTTTAAGGGTAAATTGAGTCAATATCGGTCAACAAAAGCGTGTAAATGTCGTTTATCCTAATTACCAATTTACCACTTTCTTCCATATATCGGTTATAATTTAGTCGTACCAACGTTATTATAAATCATAGGAAAATTTTTGATAACTGTTGTTTCGTTGTTTAATGATTACGCGAAATATTAGACTTTCGGTACTAAGTATTGAGTACTGAATGCTGGGGAGTCCAGGGCGCTCGTCATCATCTTCAACGTCTTCACGGATCTCTTGCAAACGCTTGTACCACTTGTAATCGTTTGTTTCATTTACCAAAAGAAAATATGCATTTTTGCGCGTAACAAATTCGTTTCAAAATGTGAACGTCTAACCACAATTTACCGAACGTATTTGGAAGAGTTTACCTCACAAATTTGAGCAACGCGATTTGTATAATATGGAATGTATTATAAACGCGAATGCGTTTGGTATTGTTTCCTGTTGGAACAGGTATTGCACTTGCGGTTGTGGATTGGCAAGCTAACTCAAACGAATATCGTAAGTGTCTACGTCTCCTCAAACCTGTGTTTGTATTTGCATGGTTTCCATTTGGAAAATTGCAGCACAAAGTAGTACATCAAGTTTCAGTGGAGTTCTATTCGATGTCCAACAACGACTTTTTTTTTTATACCCCAGAAGAAATCTAGAGGATATACTAAGTTTTTCATTCCGTTTGTATATAATACGAATTAAAAGTTTTTTTTTTTTTTTTTTTTTTTACATATCCATCTGTCCGTCCGTCTGTCCGCCTGTTCGTCTGTCGGTCTGTCTGTTTACACGATAACTCGAGAACGCGTGTACTTAGAGAGCTAAGATTTTGCACATGGCAATTTTGAAAATATTGCTAAGTTTGATATGGGACAATTCAAGTACCACCTTCTTGGGATTGCCATATACATATTTAATTTTTTTTACACTTCCTGAGAACGCGTCAACGTAGAGAACTGAAATTTGGTATACGGCGTTTTCATAAAAAAGTAAATATAATTTCAGAAATGGGCTAAATCGGGCAACCCCTTCTTGGTGTTTAGGTAGGTTTTTACATATACTGTGAAAAAAATCACTTCTAGATGTTTTTATTGTATGAAAAATTATTCAGGATACAAAATCATATGCAAATGTTTACAATAATTTTTATTATTCGACGAATCATTCTAGTAATAGATGTGACAGACCAATTTAACAATCAAACTTACTCATCTAGGGTATCGTAAGAATTGATTTTATACCAATTCTAACTTTTTCCTTGTTTCTGTTATTTTATTTTTTAGGTAAAAACCCTGCACTTGCGATTATTAAATTACTGAATAACATGTGCACGCACTAATTTTTAAAGAAATTTACTTTCTACGTATTTTGTTCGTTCTTGCTTGGAAATGCGTACACACTTGTCAGATTTGTTTGCCACATTACGAACGCATTTGTTGCAAATGCGGATTTGGCAGGGAATATGAGCACAGGATATAAAACACATTCGTGAGTTCAAACAAATGTGTTTTCGTTTGTTTGCTGTGTGCGTACCCACGTTTAGATTTTACCAATCTATGTACTCTGCTTAATTTGCAGATTATTGCTCAATTCTTTAGTTGGTTACAATATCCGTCAATGTCCTGATATGAATCTAAAAGCATCAATAAAGCATCTCAACATATTCTATGAACCTCTTTAGATTGAGCTGATTATATTGAAATTTTTATATAAAAGTTTTTTTTTTTTCTTAATTACACTTAAGTTTTGTACTTTAATTTTTATTTTTATTTTCTTACATTTTTTTCTTGTGTTCACAAAAACATTGTAAGATTTGAATTACATTGAGCTGTGTATTGAAAAAGTATTAAAGTCGGATAAGTCAGGTAAAAATCATTTTTTTTAGGTATTCAGCTCGATTTTTCTTTGATTGATTTTATTGCTAGAGAATTGTTGTTGAAGAGATTCTTTTGATCGAAAAAAAAAGTTAATTAATTTATAGACATATAGTGATGTTTCCATATCTAATAATACATACATATAATAGTGTAGTTCCTTAGTAAAAAATTTTCCTAGTAAAATATATTATTACATACTTATTCTCATTACAAATCGTATTTAACCGTTTCTTATATAGTTAGAATAGCAAGTTTGAATAAATTTCATTTTTAGGATTTTCTAGTTACATACAATTTAATTATGGTAAAATTTAGAAAAATGTTTTATGACGTAGTAGAGTAAAACGTATCTATATTATAATAATCTCATAAATATTTCTAGTTTTTGTATATATATAAACGATATACATATACATAATATAATACATAGTTACGAGTAGGTATTTACATAATATATGTATAGAAATGATCATGAATTGAAAATAGCTTTAAAAGATAATTTTGACGTGTTCTGATAGTTTGATAGTAATATAGGAATCTGTATACAATGATCATTTGCCGGAGAGCTATCAAAATGTAAAACACAACCTAAGATCGTATCTAAACCGTATGTGTTAAAGCTTCTGCGCTATTCCTAAGCTCACATTCTGTAAATTTTTTTTGGAAAACAATTTCAAAAGTTTCAAAAGTCACCTCAAAATGTGTGACATTTTAGTTGATATTATCATCCTCAATAAACACCCGGTACAAATACACATCAATAGGAAGATGACAATCGCTGCGCAGAGACTACATATCAATCGGAGCTAGAGATCCACAATGGTAGAAAGGTTCCACACGAACCTATCTTTGAGTTTGTGCAGTCTATTGCACCTGACATCGACAGGAAGAGCTATCACCTCCTGGAGACTATGAAAACCATGGCACGGTTTTTCAGACGGAAGTCAAGGAATGTCCTCAATTCAGTTGCTGGGAATAAGGATTTCGCCATCTGCTTGGACAGTTAAGCCGCTGTCATGGCCTTGCCAAAACCCTTTACGACCTCTAAACTGGTTTTCGAGTGTAAAAGCACCTTGAATTCCCTCTGTCGGAATAACACGGTACTCGTTGTTTGGGTGCCAAGTCACAGCGATATCGGTTGAAACGAAAAAGCGGGTGAGCTTGCTCGGCTTGGTGCAGCCTCGTAGGCATCCTCCATCAAAACACCTTGCCGCTAATAATTCGGTTTGGACCGACCTCCAACACAGTCGTCTTTGGTTGGATGACCCTTCGGATCAAACTACGAAGGAACTGTGGGACCGACCAAACCCAAACCTAACGAACAAACTATTCGGACTAAACAAGCCAACCCTGAGAACTCTGGTGTCAATTATCACTGAAAAGAGAGACTCAGGAGTCACCTACGCAGGATGGGGTTGGTTGATGATCCTGTATAACGTTACAGTGATTCACTCTTTTTGTCAGCGTCCGGTCCTCTCAGGAAGGAGATACAGATTTCTTGGCTTACACCTCTTGGACGAACTGCCTGAGGCAGGGAGAGCTGAGGCCCAATACTGAACTTCACAAGAGTGTCCGCTTGAGACCTATGAACAATTTCTCGTCTAGGGGTGCACAATGCGCCATGTTGTGGCCTGCGTTCCAGGGATCCCGCCTGGGGTCTCAATCTTTTTTCAATTCATCCATCCATCCATATTGCTATACATACTACATTTTGTATAAGATTTTAGTACAATTTTCTGAACCGATTGGACACAATCGTAATATGCACACATTGTGTGTACATTAGAGTTGGATTTAAGTCTATAGCGGGGCTACTACAGCCATTTAGCTCTCCATTGTAGCTGATCCAATATTCCCACTCTTCCTAGAAAGAGTATGAATCAAAAGCCTGGAATCTACATTGTTCAATGGCCTCGCATTTGACTAAGACGTTCTCCAATGTTTCATCCTCTTCAAAACATAACCTACTGGAATCAGTGGGTGATATATTCCTATGCGATACAAGTGTTTGTTAAGTTTGCAGTGTCCAGTTAAGACTCCTGTAATAAATCTATTATTTATTGTTATTATTATTAGTGGAGGGATGCACACAGAGCTCGCGCCTCTCATCTAATAACCGAAATCTTGTGACATTACCCCTATAAATGCCATAGGGCCCCATTCAAACTTAAGGTCTTTTATAAAGCCTATGACGCTCTTGGGGCCATTTTTGCGACATCTTCTCACAGTGGAAATACATTTCCTAGAGTAATGGATTTAAGTTTATTCCTAGATACCATTAAAAGATCCACGCTCTTCTTTTGTGAAGGTCCTTTAATGAATCTTTTTGCTTGTCTGGACTATTTGGTTGTGGATCCAGTTTTGTATGATAAGTTTCACGGTATTATAGGAGATACTGCAAAATGGTTCCGAACCGATGACGAGCATGGATGGATGCTCCTTTTTTGGCCAATCTGTCTGTATTATCATTCCCTTCATCCTGCCTGGCATCCATTGAAGTGTTAGGTGGTTCTTTGTGCCAAGGTAATACAGAATTGAAAATTCAGCTCAGGCTCACGGCATCACAGCGTAAGAATTTCGTCCTTGACCGTTTAATTAAATGAATTAATTTAAAATTAAATGAATTAATACCTTTCAGCGTTTTTCAAAAGTAATTTTTTAATTAAGAGTGGGAATGAAATTAGACTAATTTATAACAAAAAAAAATAAAAAATAGTAAACACCTGGCTGCAGATAATTTCTATAATTTTTTACCTTTGTGTGTTTTTTTCTTGCGTACCAGTATTTTGCATTTGCATTTGTATAATTACTTTGCATTTTCCGTCATTTCCATACAAAATCGATATACTCTTCACATCAGCACAGACCTATCTTCCAGAAATGGTATTTTAGTGGGCCATTTCTGGTTTTAGTATGTCAATTAGAAATGCAATTAAACATTTCATTCGGTTTCTTTGACGTATAGACAATGACCATTTTCGCTTGCCTTTGTCCTGAATGTCCAGTATGATTGATATTTCCTGCAAGATGGTTTTTTTTGTCAGTCCGCAGACATTGTTATACTAACTTATTGTGTAGACAGTTAGAAGTCTAGTTTTGATTGATTTCTTCATATTCAGGCACTCATATCATCTAAGTTTGGTATCCGTTGTCAATGTTTTCAGGATGTTAAGAATAAAATTCCCATAGCAGTTTATTTTCAAAAATAAATGTTTAGGGATTTATTACAGCTTGGCTGTCTGTCAAACATTAATTCAGACTTTCCTGCTACCAATCAATAGAAATGACCTGTCATATTCTTAATTTTCAAATTTCTAATGATTTTTCCCAGAACGGTTTTTATTCATACATAAGATAAGAGCCATCTATACGTGACATATTAAATTAAAATTCGGCGAGATTTAATAGGAAGTAGATTCACGTTTTTCACTTGTGTGTAAAATATAAATAGAACTGAACTAATTCAGGTCAGTGAATATAGAATGTGGTCATTGTTAGGTACACTATGCTTCATCTTACCAATTTGTATGTATTTAGGGCACAATCTTTTATAACTTTCACTTCATTTCTCATTCGGAAATTGAGACTTCGAGTAATCTCTGGTTTTCTCGATCGTGGTATAATTTTCTTGAAAGGATTTTTATGTACTTAAACCTTTTAAAAAATAACGTGGCCATGAAATTTAAATTCGCTATTACTGTTCACTCCAACAGGGATATGCTAAAATACTGATGACTATAGCAGGTAGCTTTCTATGATGATAGCAAAACTATTTTATTTTCACGTTTGTACTTATCTTTGAAAACTTTTAACTCACTTAACTTTTGCTAGGCATTCCTATACTTTTACAAGTTATTTTTCTTTCGATGATACCTGGTTTTTGACAGTTTAAGTGTTGTATTATGATGGAAATAGAGTCCAAATATTTTCACGTGATATACATATGTATAACCGATCGATTTCGTTTAAAATATTTGCTCTATATATGTATCTTATAAATATTTCCACCAAACCGCTCTTCCGTTCACTAAAATTGCACTGTTTAGTCACATATATACAAAACTAAAAAGAAACCACAACGCATATTGAATACTGATTACTATAAGCAAATGAACAATTTCGTAATATAAATGCAAAACATTTTTCAACGTCTGTAATTACAAAAGCAGTGCGCAATTTCAAACATATTAACACTTTAGCATCTTAAATAGCATACGAAAATTCTTCTAGCCAAAGGTCATTTAAAACTTAGAGCAGGTAGAAATGTGTAAAATAAAATTTTTTTACACTTCTACATATAGAATCGAAATTGGAATCAGGTGAATTTCAAATTGAGAATAAATAAAATTACGATTTTCGAAAATTCGAAATTTTGTCACAGAAATTTTCGAAATTCCATTATAGATGGATAGACAGATTAAAAAACTCTACGTGTTTACAAATTTTATTTCACTATTTTAAAAATAATGAAATTTAGAAAGAAAAAAGAAAAAAATATAAGTATAAATTTTCCCCTCCAACAAAAAATTAAAAATCATTTATTATGAGAAAAATAAAGAAACTTTCTTCTTAGCCTTTTCTCGAGAAAATTCAGGTAGAAAGCTGCGAAATATTTCAAGCTTCTCAGGTGCACTACATAGGATTAACGCTGGTTTCTGAACTGATTTCTTCAATAGTATGCAAAGAAAAATTGCTTTTTTTTGTACTATGACAAGCATGATTTCATGCAATAATCTCAGTACTATTTTGCAGTGATTCGACATTTATCTTCTGCACCAGAGTGGTTTCTCTCGATATGTTGGAGCTTTGTTTCCTGTCTATTTTTTTCTTTCAATTTGCTCGACCTCAGTTTCGTTATAACTCACTCTAATAGAAATATCACGAATGATATTCCTCTTCTAACTTCACTCAACTTTAAAAAAATAAGCAACACGTTAACTTGAAAACTCCAGAAAGTGGAAAAAATATATAATTTCGTAACATCAACGCGTACACAGTTGATGGAAGAAAAGATAAGATGAACAGGAAACTGTGATAACACTTCGATGAACCGCTCAAGCACAGAAACGACAATATATGTAGGAATACAATATTAAAGCTTAACAGCGTACTTGTGTCCCTGCATTCCAGAAGCCGGATTCACTAACACGGAGAGTTGTAGAGCTGTGGAGATGAGAATTCTTTTGACACTTAACTCTCCACTCGGAATTCTGTAAAACTCTCTTTCCACTCGACAAAACTCTCGGTTGTTTTAGTTGTGGAGAAGTATGAAGAATATTTCTCAACTGACAGTATTGTCTGAATCAGTCCTTCTAAAAATGGCAAAATGTCCGTTTTTTGGTGCAAAAATGGACATATTTTCAACTCATCATTATGAAGAACTGGTAAGTTGTGAAAACTCACTTTCCATGAAAGAAATGTTCACAACATAGTTCTAATGGATGTGAAACAAAGAACGGAGGAAATATATGCAAAATATAGGAACTGGGATGTATATGACCCAAGTGCAAAAAATCCGTCTTTCTGCGATAAAATGTGAGTTATAACGTTAAAATGATAAAAAAAAAACTACACCAGTCGATTACCTGCTCCTCCTTCTTTAATTTAATACGAAAAATGATGTATTTTTGACAACCTCTAATGACAACCTCTACGACCCCCCATACCCCAAAGTCCCTCCACCAGAAATTGGTCACCTATATTTTTGTGCTCTTAACTCTAATCCGTAGGAAAAAACCCCAATGCTCTACGATTCTCCCATACAGAATTAGTCGTCCTTCAATATTGCGACACTTTTCCATAACTCCCCAAGTGTATTAGATAATCACGAATGAAGAGTTTTAATCGGGAAAAACGAAAATTCCCATCTCCCAAATTCTCCAACTCTCCGTGTTACAGAATCCGGCCCCTGACAACAATGCACAGGGTGTTTGGAAACTCATGCATTATATTTGAGTTTTACAGCTGAGGTTGAAAATGCAAAAGTTATACTTATTGTAAATTGATGGTAAGATGGATTTTATGTAAATTTTGAAGATCCGTTTTTTGTTTTTTTGATAAAAAAGTATAAGAAACAATCCTAAGAGCTGCTCGAAATTATTTCCACGTGGAAAAATTTTTAACGCAGATCTTCACGTCCCTATAATGTCTTAATTTATGTTTCCCGTGTACTAAACTCAACCTCAGAAAATAAAAACCTAAAAATTGGAGAACAAGAAAGTAATGAAATAAGACCATCGCGTCCATTTCATTTTCCGGGGATGCTTTGATTCAGCTAATCTCGTCATGCAGTGGTGCTCCGTAATGTTATTCTGAAACATCATCGTAAGCTTAAAAGATAGTCATTGTGAGGCAATGTTGTTTCAAGGAGCTCGAAATATTCTTGTGTAGTCACTCCACTTCTGATGAAAATATACTTTCATCTCACCACAAAATAAAAATTAAGCTTATGCCGATAACTTAAAACTCAATTCTAGGATGATGAAAATCCCTTTTTAGTAGGGGCATATTCATTTGTCGTAAAGATTCTATTACGCTGACATGCAATTCTTTGGACGATATAAATAAGAGTCTTATTCGTCAATATTTCTTAGGAACTGATTTACCTCTCTTAAGATTCCAAAAGTTTTCACCATAGTTTACTATGGGGAACTCTTCTTCTGTTTTGAAAACACGGGAAATATTACAATATGTTGACGTGCACCACCATGTCAACGTATTTATTTAACGTGGTCTTAATACATAATGGTAGCATAAAGGGGATGCCCACTTTTCATACAACTTTATGCTCGACACCTCCAAACATGAGAGATGAGCATATTTTATTAACAATGTTGTTTCTATCTAGCAGGGGAAAGCATTGGCGATGGGATGTAGCTTGAGCGACTTTCTTGGGTGAATAAGTGGACTTCTATACTTATCGCGATTGTGTGGAATTGGGCCGTCGTGGATAATGACTTCCTAAACTACCCTAAAATGTATGCAGAGACAATTTTTCTTTTACAAATTGTAGCTGGTAATTTCTGGTGGTTTTCCGATCGAATATAATCTTACCGAATTAGAGTCAATCTAAGGTGCGAACATATTCTAGTACTTCAGTTCTAATAAAAAAGAGTGAAATACTAAAAATGTGAGTATGGGGAACCTCCGAGTATAGGAGTGTGAGTACTCAAACTTCTTCTCAGGACCTAAGGAATTCGGTTCTGTACTAGATTTTCCAAAATAAACTAGATCAAACTTTGACCCCCTCCCCCAAGCTTTCCCCCGCTAGATAGAAATAAACATTGTTAATAAAAAATATTCCGAGTATCATAATGCATCGTTTAAGATATTTTTCATGTCATATGAAATGGAAGCGAAAATTCGAAAAGATCTCTTAAATGCTAAGTCGAGTCCAATAAGCTGCATCCACAAATTTTTTTTTGAAATTATTACAAATTTCTACTAGATTTCAGCTGAAAAGAATCATCGTCTTTGTAACAATGCCGGAAAATACTCTCAGATACTTGATATTTCCCATATTTTTCGCAATTCCAAAAAAAAAAAATTTTTTTGGTGACAATAACCGAAAATTAGGTTAACTTCAAAGCCGGTTGTACGGTGACATGTAGTTAAGTACAATATGAACAGTAACAATCTCAGGTTTCTTATCGTTTTGTGAGTGATAGCATTTTTTTTTATTAAGCCAAGCTTAGGAATAACTTTATGATGCAATGCAAAGCACAGTATGGCAGGAAGGAGAAGAAAAGGGGTGTATCATATGAAATTCACAGGGTGTATATTGACAAAAAAATATACCAAAAACACAAACCCCCCAACGACGCAACTAACTTTCCTTAGACTGCGGTTATGAACCCCGCCTGTAATACTGGCGCAGCTAGTATGATCTGCTTTTGGTGGCGGTCACGTACCTCAATAGCAGCACAAACATCAGCTGGCATCACGCTGTACATTTAAAGTGTCTTGAGCTAGTATTTTCAAAGTTCAGTTGTTATGTCTAGGTAGTGTGAGTACTTTTCACTTCAGTAACTTTGGAATTATAACAACGTACCGACCTATCTCTTATCCAAAAGCATAATTAAGGAAATATTCCATTCATCCAATTAATGAGAAACTGAATAAATTGGGTGAATATCTACACAATATGTTGAAAGCAGATAAAGAACCTTTTTCGAATATTACAGAATAAAACCGGCAATATTTTGAGTAAAATTAGACAATTAAACAGAAAAATCCAACGGTCCTTGCCACGATTTCACCAGATTAAAGGCGGAGACGCAATTTTTGAATAGCACTCCTTTTCTTCATTATAGGCAGAAAACTGATGAAGTTATAGTCCCATCCAGCTTTTTCACATCCATTTTTAATGCTAAAACTTTATTGCATCTAAACAACTGGCGCTCTTAAATATACCGCAAAAAAGCACTGGCGACAGTAACAGCCGCCGCCAGCAAACGTGCCTGGCCTTTTAAAATTTTTATCTCGTAACCACACCATTTACTATCAATGCATTCTAATTGCTGGCGAGAGATGGTGCTAGCTGGCGTTATTATTACTGGCGAGGTGCGTAACTGCAGCCTTACATAATACAATTGTCTACATATTTGTATAAAGAAAATCAAAAAATTGCAAAAAAAACGTCTCGAGCCCATAGCTATCAAATTCTTAAACGATACATAACTTTCTGAGATAGAGTTGATTTTAGGTTTTACTCGAACTTTTAAAGTAAATTACTTCAAGTTATGTATAAAAACTGAGATTTCATATATAATTTGAAAAATTTACTTCAGAAATTTGTAGTAACTTAATCTCATTTTATTCATATCGGACATTATCATTAAAGAAAACCGCTATCTTTATTATAATTTTTCTTATTTTTATTTTATTCTGTTATTTATTGTAATCTTAAGATTATTTGATCTAAAGTAAAATTCAGCCCGTCACCCCTTTTTTAAGCCATAACTCTTAAAAAATATTGAAGAGTCACCTATAAATATTTTGGTTGATAAAATCAATTTGATGATAATGATGGAATTATTTTTAACCAAAAGTGATAATAATTATATAAAATATTCATAAAAAAAGTTAGTTTTGTTGTTGTTTTTATAAAAATTAGAAGAAAAAAAACTTTCTTTTTTCGGTGATGGGAAGTACGAGGGAAATAATCTCATAAAAGCACACTAAATTCCACGTGCGGTGTCTGTTTACTAAAAAAATTATTGTATCATACATTCGCTTTAGTTTTAATAACTTTGCATTTTCCACATTTCATTTAAACTTGCAATTATTACTACAAAAGCACACCACATACTAAAATTAACAATAAACAAACAAAGAATTACATTGTTCGTATCGCGCTTTTTCTGTATAAATTCAAATAATATTTGGATCTGATCATAACAACTCTACTCGTATCCTTACACTTCTTAGATTTCTAACTTAACACACTTTTTAAACTCTGGTTTAAATTAAAAAAAAACATTTTTACATAGTTCTCGAAGTATACTTATACCTCTATACATATATATGTATTATATATTAATAGTTTCCTTGTGTATTTATCTAATCTTTACATAATTATTTAATAATCCATTAATAGACGACTTAGTAATTTTCTCCCATGTACAAAAAGTAATTGAATAATTTTTTTTTATACATAATATTATAAATAATATAAATAGATCTTCTGTTATAATATAATAAACTTTCCAAGAGAAAATCACAATAATATTTTATAGTGTGCCGGCCAGTTTTAAATAGAAATTTATTGATATTCTGTTGTTTTTTTTTTACAACTTAAATTAATGTAAATTAGGTAGAAAGGGAAGAGTTTTATTTTTACTGTCGAAATTTCTAGGGTTTTTTTTAATAGAGGATGTTTCGCGAGAATAATATTGAGAAACTTTTTGCAAATATAAAATTTATTTCCAAAACGAATTTATCAGATTTTGAGCATTTGAAATGTGAGAAATTTTTTCGAACGCATTTTCGCCATTTGGACAAAATTTCTCTTTCTATTCCCTATATAAATTGCTAATTTTGTGTTCATTAAAAATGGCTAATTTGGTGTTCTTTTTGAGAAAATTATAAAAGTGACAAATCGGTTGATGATTTTTTTTCTTTCTATTACATACGAGACACATTGAGAATCTCTAATTCATTAAGCTGTGCCATTTTCTGTGAGTGTATCTACTTAACATTATTTTTTTTATGTTATGGTTATTATGTGAAAATGAAAAATCTAGAGTTCTCGAATCGTCTCAAGACCATTGAATCTCCTTCCCCTTTTAACAAACTTCTTTGTACATACATCTAATAAATGTTGGCATTCATGCTCTCCAGATCGCTCAAAATTGAGTCGACTAAATTAAACCAAAGATGGAACTAACCCTCATTGGAGACAATTCCTCCTGACCTACACAGTGATGTGGTCTTTCGACCTATTATCTGTGAACAGAAGAAATTTTTAAGACAGTAAATACATTTCACCAAGACCACATCTACTTCACTCATTCTAGTGTAAATATAATGAAGTAAAGGTTGTGGGTATTGTCAAAGGCTTTTCCACATCTGCAAACAAACTCAAAACAAAGTTCCTATCGTTGCGGCTTTCCGATTTTTGGGATCAGATCATAAAGATCTAAACAATCTGATAAGCATTCAGTACAGCCCGCATTTTTCTACTAGGCATTCCAGACACTTACTTTATGTAAAAATGAAGTCATTTGATTGGCTTTTGAACAGCCTTGTAGCTTTCTTTACAGGTTTGGGAATAAATACCATAATCATCTTGTATTAGGCGGTTGGAAAATAACTATAGACAATATAAACCCCAAAAAAACTCTCTTGGGAGCATGTTATCCGTTATGTGAATGTTGAGGAAGAGGTGTAAGCTTTTCCATCAACCTTCGACCATTTTTTCAGCTTATCTTTAAGCTGAATAACATGTTTTGGTCCGCTGAACTGGCTTGAAATTTCGGTTTTACGTGTATATGTAGATGAAACTGAAGTGGGCTTGCACATGTTTTTTATGGTTTTTTTTCCTGCTCCTTAGTTTCCATAGCACTGGTTTTCTTGGTGTCTTGGTGGCATTACCCTTTTCTTGGTGGTTCTTTTGTTGATTTTTTTATATTCCTAACAACTGGTTTATTTACTTTCGTGGATTTCTTTTGCTGACTCTTAATAAATTTAGCAACTACTTTTCGGTCTAACATTTGGTTCTTACATGAAATTCAGGAAAATAATGTAGTTTAGCTTCTGGATGTCTGCGAGAGATTATTCATCTATTAAAAAGGATAGCCTTCTGGTCTTTATTTATCTATCACACGCTATTTTCCCGTTTTAGGCTGAAATTTAGTCTCAGTAATTTACGCATACATATATGAATTATACTAGTCCCGATCTCTGACAACAACTACCTCCAAACTGAGACTGTACAGTAGATGCACTTTCTTCTAGATTGTCAATTTCATCAAATAGCGCTGATTTTATGTACAAATCCGTTCTTGAAAGTTAGCGCTGGTATTTACCATATTTCTCTGGATGTGTTATAAGTATTCGTGGCCTTCACCATTCCTACTTTTCGAGGTAGTTCATGGTTCTCCATACAAATTCTTTAATTAGGAGTTTTTACTATTCTTTTCATAGACCTTGATCCTTAGTCTATTATTCCTTTCATGGCGTTTTATTTGAAAAGTCTTCTGTCAATGTGGTTCTTCTCCACGTAGCTCTAGATCGCCTTGTAATTTTACTGGTTCATAATATCAGCTGGACTGAACTACTACAAAAATTATCTTATCTCCTGCCTTTTTAGTGAGTTATAGGATTCACAGTAAATAAATTGGGTCACCATTCACATCTTACAATCTCATCGAGCACTATTATTTTCACATTGAAATTGAATAGTCGCAGTTTTGTTTTAATTGAAATCTCCCTTCTGGGCTTCCAAATCTGGAATTACTAAACTTAAATATATCCGAGATAGCTCCAAAAGGCTGTCCAATGAGATAGGTAAGTTTACGGTATCTGCTGAATTGGACTTATTGGAAGGAGCATAAGTGAAGATAGAAAAGAGGTGCAAAATGGACTTTTTTCTAAATTTCTCATGCTACAATTCATGTGAAGAAAATATTTCTCCTCCAACTGCTTTAATATTTCAGTTTTCAAGCTCTTCAATCCAGTTATACATATCTATGTAATATTACTTGTATACATTTCCGTTAATGAGCATTGCATACTTATATGAAAGATTACAATGTCTTGAAAATATTTCATTTACGAATGAAATCTCGTGGTTCAGTTGAAGCATAGTATTTCACAAGTTTCACTGGCCGATTGACAGACCTACGGCTATGTGCCACGACATCAATTTTCCGTTTCAATAACTTGAATCGTTTAATTAATATTCTTGTAGAAAAAAGTGGCTACGCTCCTTTCTTTTGAGACGATTCCAGATGCACCAAGCAAACTACACCCTTTGGACCTTTCTCTATATCCTGTTCCTCATAAATCAAAAATTAAATTTTTTCAACCAATTTCATAACGCATTGAATTTCGAAAATTTTCGAAAATCAAATGTGCATCTGTGAAAACCCAATCCCCGTTAGTTTTATATTTCTCAAATAATAAGGAAAAAGTCTTTTTCGTAAAAAAAAATCCTTTCATTTAACTCTGATTACTCGAAAAACATACTAAGGACTGGACACGAAAGTTCTGCACGGTTTTTGATCAATGATAAATAAAGATAGAAATAAAGCTTTATTATAATTTTTTTATTTTATATTAAAGCACAACGTATATTTAAAAAATCAAGTTAATTTCTTTAATTAATTGCTTGCCGACTAAATTCTCGCAACTTTTTCTTGATGGAAGACATTAAATTCTGCACAACCCGATCTTCTACTTTTTTGCTTGCTATGGACCACAAACGGGAAAAATTTCGCAGTGAAGTTGCACTTCTTCCGTCTTTCCGTAAAATACTTTTCACTAGAGCCCAGTATCTTTCTATTGGCCTGAGCTCCGGGACGTTGGGTGGGTTCATCTCTTTTCCCACAAAATTGATGTGTTCTTCCTTAAGCCAATCCTGCGTCTTTTTTGCGTAGTGGGGTGTTGCTAAATCAGGCCAAAACATAATATTGCCGTCATGATGTTTAATAAAAGGCAGCAATCTCTTTTTCAGACACTGTTCAAGATAAACATCAGTGTTAATGGTCCCTTCTGTGAAAAAAGGATTGCTTCTCATCCCACACTGGCAGATAGTTTGCCACACCAGCACCTTTTTACCAAATTTTTCTACCTGGATGTGTTTATCGACATCAGAAACAT
Source organism: Dioctria linearis (assembly GCA_963930735.1). Taxonomy (NCBI): domain Eukaryota; kingdom Metazoa; phylum Arthropoda; class Insecta; order Diptera; family Asilidae; genus Dioctria; species Dioctria linearis. The sequence goes on along the minus strand of OZ005743.1, from coordinate 166,867,751 downwards.
CCCTTTTGTCTTTTGCACTGTAGTATTGAGGTCCAGGTAGTGTACTGAAATCATATTTAAAATATGATTCATCATCCATTACAATGCAAGCTTCTTCATCGCAAATTTTTTTATACAACTTTCTTGACCTTCTAACAGCCTCTTGTTTTTGCTTGACGGTTCGTTTTGCACATTTTTGTTTTTTGAATGTCTTTATACTATTCCTTTTTTTTATTTTATTTATTAAAGAATGACTCACACCGAACTTTTTTGCCAAGTCACGAATTGACATCGATCTGTTCCTTTCAATGAAGCCTACTATCCTTTTTTCCAAATTTGCATCACTTGCACCTTTTGGCCTTCCACTTCTGGGATTGTCTTTCACTGTAAACCCTTCGTTGAACTTGTCTATAGCGCGTTTAACCGTCCATCGCGAACATTTCACTTTTTTTGCAATCGCGGAATACGACAAACACTTATTTTCCGAAAAAATTCGCAAAATTTCTTTGTGCACGTCTTCCCTTTTCGAATTCATGACTAGCAATACATTAAGGAAACTTATTTCATAATTGCTTCAATAAACCACATGAGTCATTAAAAAAACCCAGTGCATAGTAAGGGTTGCACAGGCATTGCTTCATTTTATAACTAGCAGGTAAAACATGTGCAAAACTTTCGTGTCCAGTCCTTATTTAAACACAAATAGATATTTTCGAGAAAAAAACACGTTGCTTCGAGTTCGAATATCGAACTAAGTAATGCTGCAGTAATTTTCTTCCGTCTTGTGTGTAAACAGTTCTAATAGCTAATAATCAAACAAGACATCATGTTCATAAGAGTAAACAAACCTTTGTAAAGGATTTTATTGCACAGTACCATTTGTTGTCATAATCAAAAATTTGGATCACTGAATTTTTCCGAAGATTTCGTCCAGTTTTCCATTCAGTATTTAATAGTGTCCAAATAATGTCGTAAGCCTTGACTCAGTTCGGTGCCGATAACCTTCACCGCAACCCAGTCAGTATAGAAGAACTAAAACCTTCACAACTTATTGGGTAGTGAGGTCCGTTGGATGAGGAAATATCTAGTATAATTCATCTTATGTCATTACACACACTACGACCTCAGCGTTTTACACCTTGATATTATTAATTTTAACTAATCTTTATTGTCTCCGACTACTATGAAGCCAATGAAAGCAATATTTACCTGTATCATAGGAAATCGTTAAAAAACCATCGTGTATCTATTGAAAGATTTTGACTCTATAATTAAAAGCAGAACTTTGTCACTTTTTAAATTTTCTCTAAAATGCTGCTAGCGATAATTCAATTAGGGTTCAACTTTTAGCCAGACCTCTTCAAATTAGCCAGTAAATGAAATTTAACGTAACTAACTAATTTCAATTTTTAATTCTATTTTTCCCCAAACACAAAACAAAAAACAAAATGGACACAGCAACAAGAGCAAGATCCTACAAATTTGTACATAGCAAATTTGCCACCGCATTTCAAGGAGACAGACTTAGAAAATTTATTATTAAAATATGGACAAGTAGTTTCAACGAGAATCTTACGTGATCAACAAGGAAACTCCAAAGGTAGGCGGCTATTATTTATTTGCTAAATTACCTTACCATTTTTTTTTTAATTTCTAAACAATTACAAAATTCATTTTAAATTTTTTAGGTGTCGGTTTTGCTCGCATGGAGAGCCGTGATAAATGCGAACATATTATTCAAATTTTCAATGGAAACACAATACAGGGTGCCAAAGATCCATTACTAGTTAAATTCGCTGATGGCGGACCTAAAAAGAAGAATCCTTTTAAGAGTCCAGATCCTAGCGCAAGAGCGTGGCGAGATGTTACGACTGAAGGTATACCCGTAGCTTATGATCCATCTATGCAACAGAACGGAGTTAGCGTGAATGTTGGCACACCAATTGGAGTTCCTTATACAAGATTCGGGGCACCACAAGTTAGCGGATATCCAATGCCAGGATCTCAATGGATTCAAAGTTATATGATGACACAGCCTATTGCTCAGGTAGAAGATCAGGTGAGTATTAAATAGTGTATGAACAGAAAATTTACTAATTTTGTTTTTTATTACGTTTTTTTTTTTATAAAAATAGTACATGCAAATGGCCGCACCACCACTTAGTGTTACATCTGCATATAAACCAGACGGTGTAACACAAGTTCAACCACGTGGCATACCGATGGTGATGAGTGGCGAAACTGTGCCATATGGGGCAATGATGCCCCAGTTAGCAACACTTCAAATTGGAAATTCAGTAAGTTTTAATGAAGGAATTTAAATGGATGAGATCCCTGAAATTGAGCCTTAACTTTTCGGGTTATATTGCAGTACATTAGTCCATCCTATCCATACTATCCACCACCAACGATAATTCCAACAATGCCAATGGCAGATTCGGAGCAAGCGAGTACGGCGGCTTCACCTGATGAGGCATACACACAGTATCCGCCGCATCCTGCTGGGGCTAAATAGGTCATCGACAGGTGAGTCCTCTCAACTGAAACACTATTTGATAAAAATTTGATGCCAGTTAACTCGTTTCACTCTGTTCCCACTTCAGCGATCTGTTTAAACATTGATTGCTGCCAGAACGGGGTTTTATTACTCGAAACATTATGGTTTCGTGCTGGTTCAATAAATCAATTAGTCCTGCACCACTCATTAGCAATTACAAAATGAAAGTTGTATGGGTGGGGCACAAACTACATACCTTATATATATATATATGCATATGCCTATAACTTTCCATTTATATACATGAATATATATATATTTGTACCACCCAGACCCGACGTTTTGTACTTCATAGCGATTTAGCTTTCCAGGGTAACTAATTTCTCATACAACTGCAACTTTTCGTCTAATAGTAGACGTCGGTACGTGACTGAAATCTTTAAATCAAGAAACTTTTTCCATGCATTTGCTTTTAGGGTGGGTGGTGGTTTTACTTTAGAAAAGATTTAGTTTGTAATATGTTATGGGTTGGATGTAGGAGGGAACTTTTTTTTTACCAATCTAATGCATTATTAGCTACATGGTTTCCTTAAACGGAAATGGATGGGTGTGTAAAAATGTGAAGTTGGAAAAAGATTTGCTGATTTAGTAAAAATATTGCGAAATCAGTGGAAACATAATCCAGATTTGCGTGCAACAGCTATTATTTTATTTATGATTAAGATGAGAGGCGAAGCTCTCATCTTATGATTACAACCAATAAATATGACATTCCCAGACTAGTTTAGACTCAAAATTGTGCTAGTGCAGTTTGAGTAAAAGTAGGCTGTCTAATATGATGAATATTTTAGCCTGAATAATAATGGGAGGTGAGGACCCCACTGCTTTAGCCAGTCGATATTTCGACCCATATACGCCCACGCTTGCTCTGTCTTCTACCATTTAAGAGATCCTTTTTTTAAAGTGTAGTTCACATATGCTACTTTTGATAATCTTCTAGAATCACTTAGTATGAGTTTTAAACCTAACTTCCAAGATTGAGTTGATGCCTATATGAGAGAAGAAAAACTTTCGTTCGCAAATTGTTTCACAACTGCATGGTTATAAAAAAAATCTCAAAATTTCACGGTACAGCCAAAATGATGGTGGGTACGCTTATGTCGATGTGCAACTATTGATATTAAGGTCCGGAAGCAAAAACGAAAACACTCTAGGTTTGATGTGAGACTTGATTGCATTTGTCGCTATTATAAAGTTATAGTCACTGGAGCAAGGACTTCTAGAAATTATAATCCAAACAGATTCAGAGAGGATGCGTTAGGGAGGTCACGCTATCAACCAAAATAGTTTATATGATGATTTTAAAAATAGCAGGTAATATTGGGCTTAAAATTCATTAATTTCGAGGCGATTTTTCCTGCTCTCCAAACGAAAATTTTATCAATATCCGAGTTCCATTGTGATTACAATTCTGTGAATTGAGTGATTGCGTCTTTGTTAAACCCAACCTTTGATAAAAGACAAACACTTCTAGAATTCTACTGACAAGTGATTTCTTGATCTAATCATCAGCAAACAAGAAATTAATCGAGATCTTAGAGCACATCAGCATTATAAATTGATAAATATTATGGGAATTGGATGTTGCGCCATCTAAAACTATACGGATAGAGCAGTTAGATGAGAACGTTCAACTTAAGAGAGCAAAAGTGGGTCAATATCAATACTAGTAAGATAGGATCGTTTATGAGGTGCCTAGAATCAAGATAATTCGTTAATTATGTGATAATATGTGATGCAAAAACTTTTGATAGAATCGGGGTTAGGGTGGTTGACGGAGTGCTGTTGGAATTGCTAGGAGTATGCTTCTTTTAATAATGCAAAATACTGCTTCGTTATCTAATAAGGTGCATAAGAAAACATCTTTTCTAATCTTGAACTACCCGCGCCTGGTTTCCATGTATTGGCTAAGTTCTATAGTCCTTTAATTCTGATGTGATCATCTAACTGACAGGGCGTTTCAATTTGCGCTGGCAGGTGTCCATCCTCCTCTCCTGAGAATAAATACTAATTTCATATCTCTTCAAATTTAAGGCTGGGTAGTTTTTCAACATTATCTTCTGTTATTTTTCAATCCGGAAAGTGAGTTTATGTAGTAATAATCTGACGGTCGTGTCCAGACTTCTACAGCAGTTACCACATCGACTTTCTCTTGTTATTATCCTTAGAGGACGTTATCTTACCCCCGCAGAAACTTCCTAAAGTTCTTCTCTTGGATATTTTCAATTCTTTATTGTCCTTAGTCAGGGCCTGTTTGTACTCGTTCCAAGCTCCTAATCTTTTGGCTCTGTTGAAGAACCTTCTGGAGCTATTTCTTGATTTGTCCAATTTCCTGCTTCACCAAGGCACAGCTCGGGAAAAACTTAATATTGGTATTAGCCTCAAATTACTTTGTACTCTCCTCGCTTATTGGTATCGCTGCTTCCTTTTCTGCAGAAGTCCAGAAGCTGCGTAATTTCTCCTGAATGCAGAAAATTCGTGTTGGCAAGGAAGTAAGATAAGTCCTCATCTGTGCCCTTGCTTGTCAGCACTTGAGCCATGGTGATAATTAGATCTCAAGATATAAGTTCTGAAATGGAAAAAGCTTAATTGTTAGTTTAAATAAACTTGCCGCTCTGTGTATCATGATGTTTTCAATCGATTAATTTACAATATTTGATCCCAGGTCCTTTTGATTTGCTTGCTCAGAGCCCAGGCTTGCTGGAATGCTATGCCGATTTTGTTTCTAATAAACTTACTGCTACTAATGATATCCTAAACTGTTTGTGCATGGTTACTCAATATATGCTCTGTAGCGCATTATTTGGTCAGATCGCTCAACGCAGGACTTCATTCTTTGTTCTTCAAATTTTTTGGCGGCCTATCCCGGAATATTATGTTAGTCCTTGGCTGAGGATTTTTAAACCCATCCTTTGACTTATCTTGCAATGCCGTGATCTTGCTAGGCGATTTTAGATCAGCCGCTGCCGTTTCCAAACTGCATTGGTCCGTTTGCCAATTTCGTTCGAGGTTGAGATAGTCGTACTCATACATAGAAAATACAACACACATAGAAAATACTCAAGAAGTGCTCAAAAAGTATCTCATTTTCTAGGCAATCTATTTTTTTGTAACCTGAAATATGTGAAGAAGCCTTTCAGCGTAATTCAGCCAGCCAGTGATTTACAATTTTTGGGTTTTTTCGCGAAATCCATTTTGGAATTTAGAATTTATTTTGTATTTTGATTATTTTTGAGGTGAAGTGGAAGACATGCGCTCTAAGCACTGCGACTTATAATTCTTAATTGTGTTCTTAAGAAGGCTGAATTTTACGAGGCTTTCTGCCTTTGGTGTGGATTTTACATTAAGTTACCGATTAAGTAGTTTTATTTGAATTTAAATAACTTGAAGTAAAGCATTATGACAAAACTCTGGGAATAAATTTAGAGTAAATCTCAGTGTTAAAGCAGTACGGATAATTTAACCAATCCGTGAGAGAGATGACCTAACTATAGGTGCATATAGGTGCAAACAAAAAACAAGATAACACAAAATGTTTTTTTTTCTAACTAATCTAAAATAAATAAACATAGATTCATCGGGTTGATCTAAACATGTAGCTCCGATGGTACGTACTCTTAGACAAGTGCTCCCAGATAGTTACCCCATGAAGCATTTTTTGAAGTGCATAAGAATTAATCAGACCACCTTTCGTAAGAAGTTCGTCTAGTTGATGTCCTATTTTAAAGACGAGAGCTGTAATCTATCACCCACATAAATAGTTAAGGCTTCGAAATCAAAAATGCGGGCAAAGGAAAAATTGAGCTTTTCCTTTATTTATTTGACAGCTACTAATAAAAAAGACAATAGTAAGACATAAGACTCTCAGATTTCCGGAGAAACGATTTTTTGCAGACAGAAATTCTGTTGCACTTAGGAAGAAGTTAGAGAAGGTACCAAGCGATGATTCGCAAGAACTGGTATGTGAAAAGAATAACTCGAAAATTTAGATTGCCCTTTAAGGCGGAGGCTGGATTGATGTGACCAGGATATTGAGGCTAAATAATAGTAAAAGCATTGAAATGCATGAAATCTCAAGACGAAGAGAACGAGGGTTACAAGACGATATCAGTTCCAGTCAAGGAATCGAACATTTTTTATAAGCAGCAAGTTTGACCTTCGATGGAAAATAAGGGTAGTTGGCCATGTTAAAATTCTGAATAGCTCAAGGGTAAGCTACATGTACGTATATAGCTTTGGAAACATAAAAAAAGCATGAATTTCATACAAAAGTATTAATGAATGATAAGTAATTCACCGTGGAATAGATATGCTGTCCATCCGTCTGCATGATTACTTGAAAACGCGTTTATCTATTTCAAATTTGTTAGACAGTAATTTTAAGATGTGTAAAATCGGGAAACTTCTTCGTAGTAGTGCCGTACAAAAGTTTTGATTTTTCATATGGTATTTAGACATTGTTTTTGAAGCTATTCAGGAAAAGCTTTGTACACGACATTCTTGTAATAATTGTACAAAATGAGGCTACCCATACACAAATTGTAAAAAATTTCAATATTCACAAATTTTGCACATACGATGTATATGTACTGGAAAAATGGTTACTCTTACATGTTTTATACCCTAGATTACCAATGATGTTACAGTAAAAATGTTGTGAACTTCCATTACAAAAACAAGGAATACGCTTTCTATATTTTTATTTTTAGCATAGATATATTAGAGTAGAATCCTTTTTCACACCGACACGATAGCGGTGACGGTAGCGGCAGCGGTTTTATTGCAGTGTCTGATATTTGCGGATAGTCTTGCCTCAAATTCAACCAAATATTTGGCAAAGGGGATACTTCAAAATTTCTTTTCAAAGCAGAATTGCAGGATGTTTGAATCGATTGATTTTTCTGTGTCGAAGTTAAATCAGTAATGTTAGAAGCATCTGTGTTAAAGGTTTGTCTGCAACCCAATTTTTATTTTTGTCTGATACTGGGAAATAATCACGAAATGAAGACCTCAAGGCTTGAAGATGGTACATATAATAATTACGTCTTGTACATCAGTAAGGCAGGACTTTTTCCCTAATGATTATTAAAATTTAAAAAGAGTAGGAAAAATGTGCGAAATTTTTTTAAGTGAACTTTTCGCCCATAACTCGAGTATTTTTTATTATGGCTGCAATTTTATCTTCAATACTGAAGATGTTTTTTTCTATTTCCTGGAGGCTCATGTTCAATGCATTCAGAGCATTAAAGGTATCAGGTAAATAAGCTGTCATGTAAAAAGATTTAAGTCATTAAAATGGTCAGCATATTTGGTACTGCAAATGGAATTCTTCAAAAGGAACATTCTGATCTAATGGCTTAGCACAAAAATTCGGCTTTGCCGCGAGACAACCAGCGCACTTAGGCGTGCAGTAGCATACGAAAAATAGGAGAGTTCAGAGACCTTGATCTTATTAAGCTCATCACTTTCACAATATCATCCAAATTTTGTTTTAATTTTTCTCACCTATTTTAACCAACTAATACCTCGCTATAAATGCAAAAATGATTCCAAACGTAGACGAATTCATCGTTTTGATACGATATTGAGGTCTAAGTCGTACATCCGACATATTTCGAGCGGCATTTGTACTTTGTGCTTTCTGCTACATAGTTATCCCACTCAATTTCTTTTACACTGCTGAGCAGAAAAAGGAATATATTTACACATAAAATAACCCGAGAGTACTGACTGCTCTCACACTTTTTTTAATATAGCCCCTCGAATATACTAGCGAACCCCCAGAGTTTCGCTGATGCTAGTTTAGGAATCCTACCTCTAGGTGATAAAATAATAGGATATACTAAGTCTGTCATTCCGTTTGTAAAGGGGCCCATAAACGTTCACACATGTTGGCCAACTTGAATGGGACAACGATGTTGTCACGCAAATTTGACTTTGTGTGTGCCTGTTTGACGGTGTGACATCAAATTAATTTAATTTTTAGCGGCGTGACTACGTGTTTGACAACATATTGAACCGTGTAGGGCAAAGTTTGTCACACATTCGTTATTCATGAGTAAACTCTATTGAAGAAATGACAACAATTAATAATTCTAGCAGGTCCTGATATGTGTTCCTATCCTAATGTTGGAAGTATGTTTGACAACGTGTGGAGAAAAAGCTTTCATGTGTGGCACACCAAGTTTGACAATATGTTCGCCGTGTATGGTCCGCTTAACGCATATAAATAATTATGATATTATGGATTTGACACCCACGCATAATATTAAAAGTTATTTTGATTGTCAGTCCTCTCGATAGCTCGAGGATGCGCTCACTTAAAGGCTGAAATATTGCATACGGTCGTTTTAAAAAAATTGTACATCTAAGTTCGAAAATAGGACAAAACGACGAAGCCTTCGTAGGGTTGACATACAAAAATCTCGTTTTTCACTATATGTTTAGACACTAACTGAAAAGAGGTCGAACGTAGAGAGCTGAAATGTCATACGTGGCGTTTTCATAAACACAGTAAATACAATTTCAAAAATGGACACAATTGGGCAACCATGATGTTGCATTGGACAAATTGAGGCTTTTTACGTATACTGTGAAAACTATCAGTCCTAAACGTTTTTATTGTACTGAAAAGATCTTCAGAAAGTAAAATCCTATGAAATTTGTTATAATCATTTTTACTGTTCAAGGAACCATTCTGAAAATAGTTGCGATAAACCATTTTAGTGATCAAAGTTGCACAAAGGGGCACTCTACGATATTTTGTATGGGCAGTCTTCTAGACTATCTTAAGAATTGGTATTAAGCCAATTCTAGCTTTTTTTCCTTCCTTAATGTACTAAAAAGTTTTTCGGTATATAAATACCTACGAAATTGATAATGCTGATTACCATTCTTGCTTTTCATTCGGCCAACCCAGTCGTAGTAAGCACGAAGCGCCAGCATTTTGCTACATTTGTGCCCAGATCTGTCATCACAATAATTTGCTCCGCAGTAGTTCCTTATATGATTACCGAGTTTAATTGTGTGCGAGTTGAATTAAGTTACAGTTATTGATTTAAATAATCGCATTCACTGCAACCTGAAAGATCTATTGTGAGTTCCCGTTCAATTTACTCCTTTTCTAGGTTTGGTTTGTTAATATAGTCCAGAACCATTCTGGGATTGAGGTTCCAAACGTATAGTTTGATAGAGGAAAAGCATGTTTGAGGTGGTGTAATCTCCGCCTGCCCAATGCTTTACAGTTGCAGAGCAGGTTCTCCGAGATTTTATGAGCATCCTGATAGAAGCGGCAGGATGAAGTCTCAGCCAAGCCCATCTTGTTTAGGTGAGTGATATCTCAAGGGGCAATGACCTGAAAAGAGCTCTGTAATCATCTTGAGCTCTGTTCTCGTAAGAAGTAGGAGTTCTTTCATTTTTCCAGCTTTGTTAGTCTCCACTTGATTGCACTAGGAAAAAGATTTTTTGTCGATATCTCTGACTATAGCAAGAGATAGGGGAACATTACATATATTTCAAAAAAATTAAGTTTCAAGTTTGCTTTCTGAGGACAATAATCCTTTCGCACCTTTTTCTTGTGTGTTCCTTTGATGACTTATGTATCATAAAATTTTAATTGAGTTTAAAAATCTTAAGTTGCAATTAGTAGATCAAATTTTGATCAAGTGATCAAAACAAATATACGCTGAAACTTGTTTTAAATCGTTCATGACAACCGTAAAAGCTATTGTCTGCAGTTGGATGGAGATAAAGCCCTCCTGTTTTAGCAAATTGCTTACAAGTTTTCATCCGCTTGGAAAAGTTTCTTTTTAATAAGAATAGTATAACAGAACAGTAGAAATTGTTCTTTACAGTTTATACTAATACCGGAGACAGACTTGCAATTTCAATTTGGATATACTGATATTGCAATTATGTTAATTGCAACATAAAATTTCAGAGATACACTTGCGGTTTACGATACTGAAAATTAATTAGAGAATTTACATTTAATTTGTCAATTGACTTAAGAAAGCTCCGCGCACGTACAAAATGCGAGCAAATATTGTGAAATTACTTGTACATATGGAAAATAAAAACGAAATAGACACTTTAACTTGACATGTATTATTATTAAATGTCGAAAAATGTTGCAGCCAACATTGCAGTATAAAATTTGGTTCTGAAAGGTTCGTGTATCAAATGATTATGATTTATAACTAGGGTCATATTGCAATAAACTCGTATATCGCATACATTTTTCACAATTTCAATATTGAGTTCCAATGTACTACATACTGAGTGTACACCGAGCATATATCGAGCTGTTTTTCAATATATAGAGACGGTTTAGCGTAAATTGCAAGTTTGTCTCCGGTATAAGAACCAAAAGGCTTTACTGCTGCCTTCGCGGCTGGTAAAAATGATCATCCGAAGATTTGATCAAATTGAAATGTGGCTTATCTTATTGTGTTACGCATTTTTTTTTTTGTTTTTTTTTATAAAAATGTTTAGAGGAACTGTTGGAGGCTTGTAGGTTTAGAGGCTGTTGGATCGCTTTGTTGGAGAACTAATTAATGGAAGTGAGATCGCAGATGGAAAAGTGTACCGAAATTAAACATCAGTCCAATGCACCAAGATAAGACAGCTTACAGATGTTGAATATCTAATTTGGATATTTCATGAAGAACAGATATAATAGATTAAAAATATTCCTCGGCACACAGAACTTCTGGTTAAAGAATATCTGATCCAGACTATGTGAATGGACATTGAATATAACTGACTGGAAAAACAATTTGTAGCAGAAATGTAGTAGAAAACAGTGTAAACAATAAGCATTTTTAGCAAGTATTAGTATTATTTGTAGCAATTACATATGCAAAATTTTTTACGAAAAATTTGCATACAAGTATATAACACCTACGAGAATACGTTTCAATGACATTTTTAATGAGTAACTTTCAATGAGTGCGCATTCATACAGATCACTGACCTCTCATGCTACCCCTTTTCGGGACCCTTATCATTACGCTTATCTCTTAACAGAACAACATACATATAAAACTTAATTAAAAAATAATTACAAAAAATAAAAAATAAAAATAAACAAATACCAATATAAAAAAATTTCTATTATATTTCAGGTTTGGTCACCAAATACCTCATTTACTACATCCGATAAAGGTGATTGTGTAAAACATTTATATGTTTTCCATTAAATAAAACAAACAAACAAACAAACAAACAAACAAACAAAAAAACTAAAAAACAAGAAAAACAAAAAATCCAAAAGACTCAACCAAAAACGACAAAATGAACATCGTATATGTAAAAAAAAAGATTGCAAAAACTCATCTATGGAAATGACGAGAAAACGATAGAGAGAAGGAAAGACGTCGAAAGGCAGATTTCATTTTTTTCCTTACTTTACTTTAGAAAAGAAAGTAACAACAAAAGGGCAAGAATCAATATCTAATTCTATTTTCTCTGCAGTTATAAACTGTTCTCTGTTTTTACTTTAAGATCAATTTTGTATTTGTTTTTTTTTTTTTTTTATTTTACACACGTTTTATTGAAAAAGAAAATGTTTTGTTGTAAAAGACAGAGTGAAAGTTAATATTTAAAAAAAAATTGAAAAAAAAATAGAGGAAACAGAAAAAAAACTAAACAAACAGACTTGAGAACTATTTTATTTCATTTTTATTATTATATTTAGAAACAATTCCTTAATTTATTATTTCGAACATTTTTGAACAAACTTGAGAGTCTTGTCTGTTTAGAACAATAAATTGAAGAAGAAGAAGAAAACGAAGAAGGAGGAAAAGTTAAAGAAGAAGTGAAAAAAGAAAGAAAAAATCATTATAATTCTAAATATCAGGCTAAATCTAAATATAAGACAAAGAAATTTAAAAAAGAAAAAAAAATAATAATAATAAATAATAGAAAACGGGGGAACAATACAACACACAAAAAAAAGGGTGGGGAGAGTGAAAGTGAAAAGAAATTTCATTCATTCGGCAACAAGGCGCGTGAATTTTCTTACATTTCATTCATATAAAAATGTTCACATTGAGTGCGTTTTTTGTTTTTAAACTTTTTAATAATATTTTTCTCGAAACTTTTGTTTTTTGTTTGTTGTTTTTTTCTTTTCTTTTTTTTTTCCTTTTTTAACTGTAAGAGATTTAGTCAACTTTTGTGTAGTTTTTATTTTATTTTCCTTTTTGTTTTTTCTCATTTCACTGTTATAGTTTTAGATGAGAAACAAATTTCGAACGAATGTTTGCTTATAGAGTTGAAAAAAAATCAGAGTAACGCGAATGATCAGAGTGTGGAGATTCTTTTAAAGAATGAATTTTATAAAGAAAAAAAAAATATATTTTTAAACTTTTTCTTTTAAATGATTTTTGTTATTTGTTATGTGATAGTATCTGCGCGTCCGTGATATATATAAAAAAAAAATTATTTGTTATTGAAAATTTTTTCAAAAAACTTAGGCAAGGAAAGTTGGGTGTTCAATTCTTCCATTTCGGAAGTATAAAATTACAATAGTCTACTCAAAAGTAGTTACTATAAATTTTATATAATTTTGGGAATAAGGATTATGTGTTCGATTGTTAATTTGATTTCTGAATTTTATTTATTTTTTTTAATATGTATTGTGGTGTGTTCTTTCAAAATTAGTATAGAGTTTTTCAAAAATATTTTAGAATATAGAATAACTTCACCCAGATGAAACCTTATGTTATAAAAAGCATGAGTAATTACTGTTTCTGGTTATAATAATCTAATCAGTTACAAAATATCAATTGTTGTACATGAAATCATGGCAAAATATCTTAATACATGGATTAATATCGTATGTGAAAGGCAGCTAACTGCAGCTTTACAGTAATTGAATAGGCGCAATAACATGTGTCTTTTAGTACATTTTTCCAATAATAATTTTTTGATGGACTTCTGTACATATTATGATCACCACTGGCCTTGTATTTTGTCTAACTTATAAACAGCTAGAATATTCATTGCAAACTGATTTGATATTTATGAAATCGATTTTAATTAAGAAAAAAGACCGCCTTAAAAAAAAAAATCCTAAGAAATGAAATTTTGGCGAACTACAAGAAACCTTAAATATACAGTGCATATTAGCGTTGACGCTTGTTCTGTATGATTTTATTTTTCACTACGCGGAAATTCGTTTTGATTACTCCACGTATTTTATAGGTAGTTAATTCTGTAGAACTCCTTCCTTCCTCAATATTGAATATTGTTGTGCCGAATCACAGCTAGAAGGATTTTTCGGATAATTAGATAAGAAAATTCTCCATAAAAATCCAGATCACTTTTTCAAAGCTCTTTAACTTAATATTCAACCAAAGAAAACTATCAGTAATAAATGTTGCGAAGTATTTATGGGACATAAAATAGCAGAGAAAGAGAATGTATAGAGCTTTCTATTAGGGGGCAATTAGGTGGTTTTAATTCGGACCGCTTCTTATTGAGGTTTTCATATCTAGATGTAAGTAGTCTCAGCATAAACTAAGCAAAATTTCTCCTATACTTACTGATGGAATGTATACACACTTGAATTTTATCAGAATTTCGATACAGAACAATTTGTCGAATGTACCTTAGCGATGCTGATAGCTAGCTATTCAGATTCTCTTCAGTTATTTTCCCGTTTAAAAATTTTATGTTTTTCTGTACATTAATTATGCAAATATTGCGAACTTCATCCATATCCTTTACTTCTTCCAGAAATTTTTATTTTATTGAAACTTCTGCTTCTCTAGATGAAAACATAGATGGAAAGAAGCTATATGTACATATTTTATTCAGTACTGATATTATTGTTCTCTGTAAGAAAAAATCAAAATGCAAAATCATCTGTTTTTTGTAAGCAGTCTTTCCAGCTTTGGATCAAGGAGTTAATTTTTTTTATTCTGACTGCTTCATATAATAATTTTCGAAGTCTATTTCTAAGATTTCAATCAAACTTATAGATTTTTTTTTATCTCTTCTGCATTTTTTACGTGCACAAGTATCAACACTTGTTTTTAGAATCTATTGCATTTTTCCCTCTTTGCTAATATTTTCTAACAAACAAAACTGACTTAACTGACTTTATACGATTCAATCACTTTTGCAATGTAATCTTACACCGCTACAATTTTACCTAACCCACTTTGAAAAACAGTTTTTTTTTAGCAATCTAACATAAAGCTTATTTAGAGTAATCCTCCGATAGCTTCTCGTGGGCGAAATCTGCCTGAAAGTGTGCTATAAAAAAATACGGTTTCAACAATTCGATTGCACTGATCCTGTTATATTTCTATTAACAAACTCAAAATTATTGACAACATCACGAAAACATACAGCTTCGAAGATTTTTGAAAATTGAGTTCTTTGAAATTTGTACGTCACAGGATAACGTTTTTATTTATCACTTCCAAGCTTTAGATTTAAATGAAAAGATGAAGCTAGAGGCGGTTTTATTACGGTAATTACCTGATCTTTAAACGTGAAGTGGTGACAATATTTTCATTTCACGTTTTTTCTGTTTCTTGTTTTGTATTTATGACCTTACAGTATTCCTGGGGATGGAACCACCATTAATCTCCATGCATAATTAGCATGATATTAAAATGAAATTCTTAGAGATCATCAATACAATTTTTCAATCCAATCAAAATTATTATTTTTACGAATTCGGCACTCACAATAGTTTCAAAATATATTATACTTCGCCTAACTTTTCTTTTATTTATATGTAAAAAAAAAAAATCAATCAATTTTAGACGGCATATCAAAATTCTCCAAATATTAAGAAAGAAAAACACGGAACGCAGATTGCTAATTTAACTGTATTTAATCCTCATCAAAGTGGATTTTCTCTTTTTTTATAATTTTAGTTGTTTTCTCTTTTTTGTTTTTGTTTTAATTTAAGACGAAATAATTCTAAGTTATATTTAAGAGCAAGAGAATAGGATTTGATAATTATTATTTTTTTTTTTTTTTTGTTAAACTTAAGTAGTTAATTTATTTTAGAATCGTAAAAAAATTTCCAATTTTATGTTTCCTTTTCATTGAAGACGGAAAAAAATCAGCAAGTAAAGTTATAAAACGACAAGCGACTGTTGTTGTTTTGTTGTATTTATAGTATAAATGAACACATCAGTAAAAAGAATACAACAGAATTCGCATGGACACTAAAATTATTATTTAAAGAAAAAAATCTATTTATTTAAAACGTGAAAACCGAGTGCTGTTTGAATTTATAAATCAGCATCGATTGACCTCCTAAAGGAATTCATGTAAAAAAAAATAAAAGATTTTCCTTTCTTTCTTGAATAGCATAATTTTTTTCCTTCTTTTTTTTTAAATTTGTTTTTTGTTTTTATTTTTATAATTATTCCTTTTATTATATTAAATTTCTCTGCTTAGATACTGTAAATAGAAGGGGAAGAAGGATAAGTAAAACTATAAAAGCGTGTTAGAGAGAAAGAGAGTGCTAGTGAAAAATGAGAGCAGATGTGAAAATAGGTTTAAATAAATTAGAAAAAAAAAGTAAAAGAAAAATCTACAAAAAAAAAAAGAAACAAAAAAAGGAAAAGATTTTTTTTTTTGATAAATTTAAGAGATTTAATTGCAATGATGATGATGAAGATAACGATGATGATAACGAAGATAGTAGTCAGAAAATGGAGTAGGATAGGTAGGAAGAAATGATCATAGGGAAAAATATGAGACTTATGACGCAGGCCAGACTGAAAACTGAGATGGTAAAAAAAAAATGAAGAAAAAATATGGCTTGATTATGTGAATGTAATATTTAAGTTTGAAGTATCTTGCGTTTGTGCGTTTGCTTTATTGGGAAGGAAAATGTTGGGAGAGACATAAACGAATGGAAGAAGGAAATGAAGGGAACTTTTAGGTAATAAGGTACACACACTCACACACACACACATGCAAACACAGAGAAAAAATCGCTTGTTGACTGCGCTAAGTTCGATGTTTTAATTAAATGAGAAAAAAAAAGAATTAAAATTTAAATTTAAAGATAATTTTTTAGTTGTTACGTTTTATCTTGTAAGTGAAACACAAAAAGTAAGGCAAAAAATTTATTTTTTGTGTCCTTTTTATAATTCTAAGTTTTCTAGTGTTGTAGTGGCAAAGAGTAAAAAAAAAATCTAAAAGAATAGTTTTTTTTTTTTTTGAGAGAGAAACAATAAAATCAATTTTCTTCATGCAAAGAAGATTTTACGTTTTATTTTCTGTGTATAAATTTCATAGTTTATTTTTTTTTTATTTTTTATTTTTTTTTACTAATTGGACGGATTATATGATTATATTTTGGTTTATTTTTTCACGTTAAGTTTAACTGAATTTTAGAACACCGAGTACATCGTTGTGAATTATTGAATGCGCTTAGGCAGTGTCGTCCCCAATTTTATTTTTATATATCTCTAAAAGTAATCGCTGATTCGATGAAGCGTATAAAGATTTTTGGTGTTATAATTTGATTTCTGTATACGGCAATAATTCAAATGCACCGCTGCAACGATGGATATAAAATTTGATATATTGCAAGAAGTAAAATCAAGAAAAACTGTAAAGAATTAGTTTGCTGCATAAACTCATTAAAAATTCTAAAATATTTGAAATATAAAACCAAATGCAAACCATTTTTAAGTAATATTCCTCTTGCAAATTATAATATTATGCAAAAGTTTAGAGTAGAGTGCGCTTGGTACAAAGACCAAGAATTAATCAATGCTAATTATCACGCTCTGACATAATCAAAATTATGAATTTGACTATAATTACCGAGCTGTGATTAATGGAAAATTATTATTATTAATAATTTTAGCCTTGGATTCACTTTTTAGGACAGTGTTTTTGTAGGTTGTATTTGTACTTTCATTGCTCATAATATGCGGTTTACTATTGACGTGCTGATGTGGTGATGGTGAAGTTTTAAAATAATCAGCAGCTGAAATATTGCGAGGACATCACATCAGTAGGTAATGCTTCATCCAATTTAAAACTTAAAGCACTTGGTATCACTCCTCCTTTTCTATTATGGATTGAAAGTTTTCTATTTGGTCGCCTAATTCGTGTTTTATTAAATAGCGTTACATCTGAACCTCACCCTATAAATGCCGGTGTGCCCCAGAGTTCTGTTATCTCTCCGTCTCTCTTCCTAATTATATATTTTAACTACGATCCCTACCGGACTTTACTACTAAATCAGTGTCGTTAAATTATATTAATATATGAAGTGCGCAGTAAAGGTCAGTTTACACTTATTTTCTGTAACAATTTACTTACTTTGAATGAGTGCGTGAGTTATTTCAAATTATTTG
Source organism: Dioctria linearis (assembly GCA_963930735.1). Taxonomy (NCBI): domain Eukaryota; kingdom Metazoa; phylum Arthropoda; class Insecta; order Diptera; family Asilidae; genus Dioctria; species Dioctria linearis. The sequence continues at coordinate 166,849,868 of OZ005743.1, read as the reverse complement.
TGTGAATTCGTGACAGCAAGAAAGAAAAATTTAGGGTAAGTGATTTAATAATTCTTGTGTTCTATACAGGTCTCTTTTGTACTATTGATATATTTTTTTTTTAGATTATTCTTCTTTATTTTTCCTAATTAATTCAAAACAAAAATGTATAATGAAAATCAATCAATTTTAACTGGTGGCGGTTTTTATAAAATAGTTAAAGTTTCGTAGCTCCATCTCTAGTAGGGTATATATGTACATACATATCAATACCTACATATATCGTTCGTTATACTGCATAACTGCGAAACTAATAATGTCACTACCGATCGGGTAAGTTAATGTTAAGTTTTCAGAAGGCATTAAAATTGAGCAAGATAGGATGAGAAATATCATATTTTTGGATTTTATACGTAAAATTTAAATAAAAGGTTGTAGTTTCTTGAAATTAGAATTTCGCTACTCTTTGATTACACGGTTATGATATTGCTAGTCTTGCGGTTATGCAGTATCACCGACGACATTAGCATTTAGTACTTTTAATTGGTACTTTCTTTCCACCGATTTGATCTTAGTCCAAACTAAATTGATCTTTTCAGGGCATATATGAATTTAAATTGGCAATGTATCAACAGTACAGGAAAAATTGCGAAGGTATTGGAAGGCGTAGTCGCAGAAACCGGGGGAATAGGGGTATTCGCGCTAGCTACATAAACAACAAAGGCAAGTGGAACGATACTCGAAATAATTTCTTTAGAAAGCACTCTAGACAAATTACTCCTTACTTCTTTCTTGAAAATATCTAAATTTCTAAACGTAAATTTCTTTATTTTTGAATACGTTTTCATGCACATGTGAATTTAGATTAGTTTTGAAAAAAAGTCTGTCCTTCACCCAAATTTTAACTTGAGTTTTACTATGCAATCGTAGATGGTCTACAAACAGTTTTCTTTAAAAATTTCTTTCAAAATATATGTGGGAGCTTTTGAAGTATGTATATCATATCTCCAACCAAAATTGATTCAACATGTCCTACATAAGGCACAATTTATTTTGATTTATTGTAATTATAATAATAATAATAGACTCATCTGCTCATCATGTCCAAAATAAATTTAATTCAATGACAGAATTAGTAGGTGGAGTTGTTCTAGAGAACTACCACAAGAGTGTGGATAACAGCCATTGAATCCTGCGTGCAATGCTAGTAACTACACTCCTCTGCATTGTCCAGGCGGAGATAACTCTACATCGAAAATGCTTTTCCTCCAGCAAACTACGTGTGGAACCGAAGTCCTAGAATGATTCTAGACTTCATTAACAGTGTAAAATTAGAATGGGAGTAAATTGAACGGGGATCACAATAGATTTTACAGGTCGCAATGAATGGGAGGCCAACGTATGCACACCCTTCCACAAATCTTATTAAATCTACACTCTTCTGTGATTCCGGATATCATTTTCTAAAGAACTGCGAAATCTTTTATCGTTCATAGTTGCTCAAATAAATAAATTGTGTGCATGTCAAATCGAATTTGCTATTTTAAATCCAAAGTAGGTATGTATGTACCCTGCTAACGATTAATTTGGTTTGGTATAGGACTAATTTACTTGGAAAAAGTTTAAATTTATTTGGATAAGAATATAATGTATGTAAAAAATTGACAGAAAGAAATAAAATAAAAATTAAGTGCGGTGCGATGTTATTAAAATGATAACAAAACAGAGATCTTATACTGCATTAGATCTAAAGCATTCAGGATAAGAAGGATAGTTCTCATAAAGGATTTAGCTTATAGACAAACTGAGAAAGAAATTATGTTTTTTTAATAGAAAGGAGAGAATTTGTTATTATTATCTAATCAAGGAAACGACGATTCTCATTGATATTGTTCATCTTGAAGTCAAATTTTCAATCCCATTTAATGAAAATTGGCTTTGATGCAAAGTTTCTATATTAGTTATTAATTCTAATGTCTATTTTTTACTAATCGTAAAGAAATTATATACTTTTTCTTATAATTCATCTACAGCCTTGTGTTTCCTAACAAATCTTCAACTTCTTAATACATAGTAACCTTATGCGAACCTTTTGAAATTTCTTTCAAGGACCGCTTTGTGGAAGATGTCCGCACGTTTATGATACATGCACAAGCTATCTAAATCTAGCAGATTTAATAATAGTAGACCAACTGAAAACCTATTTTTCAACCAGTAAAACAATCTATTACAAGTTAGTTTAGCTGTTAGAGCTTAGCTATTGAAAGTAGACCCTGGGATTTATTCGAAATTCTAAACATGGAAACAGACTTTCATACAAAGTAACATATAAAAAAAACGTCATTGCATAGTGACTGACAGTGTTTGCAGCCCCTGTATTATTTGAATTTCACGCCGCATTTTTTTATGGGATACTTTCAGTAGCCAATTTGGTAATCAGAAAATTTTTATACTGTTCGGCCATGTTAGCATAATACTGGCAGCTCTGTCTGACTGTTATTCCCCTGAATCATTTGATCACAAAACGACTAAACCGCCTCGCACGATCGAGGCTTTCCCTTTACTTTAAATACGACATTCGAACGGGGATTCCCCTAAGCGTTAATTTACGATATCTCTTTTGACGGGACTGAAAATCAGTATACTCTCCTTTGAACTTGCAATCTGTATGTTTCCCGTGTTGTGTTTGCGATTGTATTTTACGTTATTATTTCTGTTGATAACCCCAGTTTTGTAAGAAAATAATTTCTGTTAGAGGGCCCCCATATCCAAAAGTGCCCCCACTTGGCTTAAGACGGCGGCCCTGAGTACATAGTTTATAATGTTGTAAGTCCCGAAGGTTTCATACACGATTAGTTAACTGCTTGTCCTTTGCCGATAATCATCATTGTTATCTTGGATTCCAATATGTATTATATATAGCGCAGCAATCTACACTTGAAATTGCCTAAAGTTCTAATGCTGTGTTTTAGGACTCAGGTCTCTGACCTATTTTATTATAAATACGCAAACACATCTACATATGCACATATGTAATCATGATTGGGCGATAAACACTCTCATTCAACTTCCGCGAAACGAAGTATGATCTTACGTAGGTATATGAGAGGTCTCACTGAAACAAATATAATCCATTAGCTTGTGGATCTGAAAATGGACGACCGATTGTTGACTTCTTTTGCAGTTATAGGAACAGTTTTCCCTGTGAACTTTTAGCCCTATAGGATTAAGGAGACAACCTTAATCCTTGTACCAATTCGGTACAATTCCAAATTTTAGCTTGTGCCAATAGGTAACTATTTGGATGACTACAGAGTGGATCAGGGTCGATAAACCTAGATTTGGCTCCTTCCTTCAAAAGCTCAGACTCAAAGGTTGCGATATCAAGTTCGATAGCTGTCGAATTCGAATTCGATTGCTGTCTGGTTGCCTGATATGAAGTACATTTAAAAATCTACATATACTTTTGTGTGTGATTTCATGAGCACAGAATTGTATGGCGTCAATCTCTGTTTGAAAAATGAGAAAAAAGGCCTTAACAAGTCGATAGTTCGGCTCATATATTCCAACTTCTTCTCTGACTACCATTATAGATCCATTCGTATAAAATTTTAGTGATCTTTTTTCAAAAGCTAAGTCACCAGAGCGACACTGTTGATAATCCTCTATGATCACCTTGAATAGTGTTTTAAATCTCTAACTTTTAAGACTAATTTCTAACTTGGAGTTAATCATCGGAGCCTGTTGGAATTTCATAGGGATTTTGAGGTGGCCAGCAAGATCTTCTGATTTTATGACCGTTGTCTTTTGTATTCTTGTTATACTCAGACTTCCTTTGAGAACTCCTCTACTGTGCGCGGTTGAGGCCCCGACGACGACGATGGGATCCCTGGAACATAGGCCACTCAACAAAGCCTATTGTTCTCCCTCCAGACTTATAAGTAATTGCACATAAGTTCCAACCGGACGCTCTTACAAAGTTCGATATTGACCCCCAACCCTCCCAGCTGGCCTCATGCAGTTCGTCCGGGAGATGTGAGCCTAGAAATCTGTAATGTTTTCTTGAGTGGGCCGGGCAGTAACAAACAAAGTGAATCACCTTTTCTGATTCCTCTTCGCATCCCCTGCATACAGCATAATCAACAAGTTCCATCCTGTGCAGGTGACTGCTCCCATATAGAGATGGTGCTTATAATAAAGCTTGCTTCCTCTTGAATAGAATGACTATTGTTTTACTAGGTTTGGTACAGAGGTCCATCTTCTATCACAAGCTGTAGACTAGTGAAAACTAGCTATAATCACTTTTTAATCGTTTCTTGTGTTCCTATCAGATCCTAGCTACCACTAAGAGACTTAAAACTGGAAATCGGGTGTACTCTACGCTGTGATTCCATCAGAAAATTTCATGTGCATGATGGTCTTTTCACACGAAAATGGTATATACTGTGGGTCACATACACCCCACGAATGAACAAGGTTTTTCAGTTTAAATGGAATTTTCGACATCTTCATCTTGTAAAATGTGCTTGATACTCGTCACTTTATTAATACACATTCATTTGATAAAATACTTGTTTACGAACTGTAGTAAATACTAAAAATTATTAAATATACGGATGCTGTTGTTTTCGTTATATTTGACGCTGTTCTTAGATTAAATTTATTCCAGCGAATATCCAATAACATAATCAGGGCCAGGAAAGTTGTTTTTAAATTGTTTGATCTTCCTACTTTGTTTTTCGATATATTTCTGAATTAAAGTGGATATATCAGAAGGTTTTATATGAAAGCCCCACATACTTGTCATCTGACGTATTTTAAAGTAGCTCATGTACTCCAGCTACCGAATCATATACTTAGCACCCTGAACTATCTATCCACTGCTCTGGATCTCTTTGTCAGAATAACAAGCGGTAATCAGCGCTCGGCGGGAAAATCCACCCCCCGAATTCCCTTTTATGCATTGTGATTTTAGTAAGAAAAGAAGTAGGGTATTAAGAAAAGAGCAATTCAAGCAAGCTGTGACTCTGGCCAGAAATTATGCTTATGCCCATTTGGACCTGCCAATAGCTATACACAGATTTTTAATGAAAGCTTTTTTCTGCAATTGAGCCCACAATAAAATCTGCCACAGCAAGTTAATATCAGTAAAAATCTATTTTGAAGCTTTATATTAATCATAACTTGTCTATATTACTGTGCAATTTTGAAAAAAAGTTTCCTCTTATCAAATATCTACTCCAGGCATATATTCAGCTCTTCATTCTTACTTTATCGATAGCTATAGATAGAATATAAAAGAAAAAAAAAAGTGAACAACTTTTTCGTATTTTTTTTTCAAATTTCAACGATGTTGTCAATAAAATTCTATGCATCTTATTCTTCTGAAAAAGGGGAATACCCATTTTATGACCGACACCTCCAGACATGAGAGATGTCTTAAACGATGCATTATGATACTCTGAACATATTTTATTAACAATGTTTATTTCAATTTAGCGGAGAAAAGCTTCAGGGTAAAAGTTTGATCTAGTACATTTTTGAAAATCTAGTACAGAATAGGTCCTGAGAAGAAGTTTGAGTACCCACACTCTTATACTCGGAGACCTAAATACCCATCCTCATACTCACTTTTTTAGTATTTCCCTCTTTTTTATTCGAACTGAGGTACTAAATTTTTCACACCTTAAATCAGTTCTACCTCGGAACGGTTCTGTCCGATCGGAAAACGGGTCGCAGTGTTCGCCTCAGTTTATTACTATAGCTACAATTTGTAGAAGAAATTTTTTTCTCTGCATACTTAAGGGGTTAGGAACCCCGACGAGCGAGAGGGTGATTCGAATATGTCGTGTTGCATATCAAATGAAAGGTCTCGTCGAGTACTATTGGGTGGTGTACTTTTTACCCGATTCAGAAAACTTTCCGGGGACGTTTTTGCTGCTAGAAAGCCCATTTACATACAAAAAAAAGTTCACTTTTTCAGCCATATAATGTTGTATGAAAAGTAGGCATTCCCCTTTACTACATTTACCCACGTTGAATTTTCCAAAGACAGAGTAGATAATATATGTGCATCTAACACTGCGTTTCAATTTTTCAAATTACAAATCCATGTTCAAAAGCACACATCAACTATTTATGTGTATTTTGTGGTGATACTCAATGGAATCTCTCAGGGCTCAATTTTGTGACCAGTAATATTCATACTAGCACGACACTGTTACTCAACAAATTCATAGGAAAAATAGTTCAGCAAGCTCGGTGTACTTATCTTAATAAAAAAAAAAAAATTCTTGTTCCTTTTATTTTGTTAATTTTTTTCCTTAACATTTTTGTCAAAATCTTTAGTTAAATCATTTGCTTTTCTTCAAAATGCAATGGAAAATTGCGAACTCGAGTATATATATGTATATATACCTGCATATACCTAAAAAAAAAATTTGTATGTATTGTATAGCACATACCCACACATATATAAAACTTGCAGAATTGAAGAAGAAAAAAAATAAATTAAAATAAAAAGTAATTGCAAAATATAAAACAAACAAACAAACAAAAAAAAACAATATTTTTTCTAATGTTTTTTGAACCAAATGAGAATTTGTTGAAAATTGCTAAAACGACTGCAGTAGAATAAGACAAAAAAAAATCGATAGCTTAGGTCTATAGAGAAACTACTTCAATACATACATAGAAGAAACGACTGGATTTCTTTTTGAATAGTTTTTTAAGATATTTTTAAGTAGTAGAAACATTTAAGAAGCCAGTTGAAAATGTAAAGTTAGCAGCACATAGTGCTCAATGATAATATTTATTAAGAAATTAACGTACTAATGTTTTGAGAGAACAGAGAAGATAAAGAGATAGAGAATGCGTAGCAGAAAGGAAATGTGTAGAAGGAAGGAAATAGAGAAAGAAAGAAAGAAAGAAATAAAGATAGATAAAAAGAAAACACAAATCAAGTTGTCTTTAAGATTTATGGGAGAAAGATTCATTTTATCGCGTTAGTTATTGATGTATGAAGTAAATTTTGTCAGTTTTTCTTTTGTCGTTCATTTTTTTGAATAGATCTTTTCTATATTTTGCTTACCAAATAAGAGACGAACGTTATTTTTACAAAATGAGAGATTTACTTATTTATTTACAACAAAGTAAAAAAATCATTATTAAGGAGAAAGGAATCTAAGAAAATTTATATTAAGTATAAGAAGAAAAAAAAACAGAAATATAAAAGCTCACGGTGCGCAGTTTTTATTTCACATGTGACTGCCTAGTTTTATAAGAGAGAATAGAAAGAGAGTAAAAAGTAAATAAATAAATAATAAAAAAAAAATAAGTATAAAAATGTAAGAAAACAAAAATATATTGTTAAGCAGCAACAAAAAAAAATAATAAGAATTTAGTTTTAAGAAAATGGGAAGATGTTTCGAAGAGGTTTTTCGCATAGGCAGTAAAAAAAAAATTTATACTTAAGAATCCCCGTAGAACATATACATATATTTAAGGTAGACACGATAGTATTTAAGACAGATTGAAATTTTATTTATTTTTTTGTTTCTATTTATCTGAGATTTAGTACATAAGAACTAACTTATAGGTGAAGAAAAATAAGAAGAAGAAGAAGTGAGTTGTAGTAGGTAGTTGATGATGTTGGTGAAGAAATCTTTAAGACTTTAGACTTTAAGGAATTTAATTGTTCTTCTATGAAGCATATAAGACATGATGAGATTTAGATAATAGATGAAATGAAAAGAAATGTAATAAAATATGAAAAAGATGCTTCATTTTCAGTTTAGCTCAATGATGTAATTTTATTATTTTGAAAATGGAAATTGCGTTTGTTTGTTTAAACTATAGAAAACAAAAGAAAACAGAAGAAACGCTGCTTAAATCTTTCTGGTTATTTACATATAAGAAGACTTTCGTCAAAATTGCGTCATATAAAAGAATTTTTCATTCAGATTTTTCCAGTGATTATACTGAAATTACTTTTCAGTTGCCACATTACAGAAGAATGGCTCAACCATTGCTGAATTTTGAAGAGACTCAAACCGAATACATAGAATATGAAATTCAATTTGAAAGCAAGTAGATCGGATTATTCTCAACAATTAGCTTATTGTGTGCCATTTTTTTTCATGCATTTTCCTCTAGCATTTTTTGGTTTGAAGAAGCCTCCAGATTGTAAGCCAAAGATACGCTTCGTACGTACTGGAAGGTAGAGCAAAACCGGGTACCATAATAAATTTTTTCAAAATTGCGGGCTTTACAAAAATACCTCAGCTATTCTTTTTCGGCAGATGTGAGCAACCAGCATATAACCCATTTTACCAAAATAATTTACTTACACACTCGAAAGAACAACTTTCGTAGATCAAGCAGTTTGATTGTGGTAACCTGATGTTGAAGGTATATCCAGACCTGTTGATGATGCTGGGTGATCAGAGAATGTCGAAAGCTGATCACCAGTACTGTCTGCCTATGACGTTGAGGGTGGGATGATATTCGATTCTGTTGCTGCAGCCACTTGTTTGTGGTTGCATAGATCTTTCTGTAGCTTATACAAATGCTCTGGGATAGCGTTTCTGTTGAACGGGAAAATTTCGGTGCATTTAAAACCCTTAATGGTTGTTTCTATCACAGCTGTTCTGGCGAATGAGTTGTCAAAAAGTTTTGCTACTTGATAAATTATTACCCGTCTCCCAGGGTGGGCAATCATCGCTGTTTTAACCTCTTGCTCATAAAAAGTGCAGAGAGGAACCATGAAAGTAACGTCGAGTGGTTGCAATCTGTGCGTGCAGTGTGGAGAGACACACAAGAGAATGACTTTTTTTCTTGCACGAAGAATCAACTCAATGCTTTTGGTATGAGCGGCATGACCGTCTAGAATCAATACCACTGTCTTTTCTGGTGTTGAATTAGAAAATTCAACAAATTTATTGAACCAATAAAGGAAACTTTCTTTGTTTATTCAACCTGATTCATTGAAAAAAACGTGGGCCTCAGGTGGTTCATCATCCATCAGCACAGGGTTCGACGTCTTGCGAGAAAAAAATAAACATAGGTGGTATAAAATTACCTGCCGCATTCATACCGGTGACAGTGACCAGTATTCCTCTTTCTCCGGATAAAAGTGAACCGACCTGTTTCTTACACCATGTAAGGTCAGAACTCTTGAGCGCTTGCTAGGGACAGTCATAATCCCCATTTCGTCAGCATTATAAATGTCGTTTGGAGAAATTTTGTATTTCTCGTAGACAGTTTGAAGCAGATCATAAAAAAAGCTTGAACTGTTATTCGACTGAATTTCTTTGTGCGAGCCAATGCAGTCGGCTCGGGAGTCCTGAGAGAGATTTTTTTATGCCTATTTAAGAATTTATACAGCTAGTCCGTACCAGCCCTTTTTTCTTTATTGAATGGGTAATTAATCCAATTTTTCTCTGCTAACTGGAACTGCTAGTTCCCGTAAATGAGCTCATTTTCCTACTCTATTGTAAAAACGGTGTCATACCGCACGCATGTTTTTTTATCAGCTTCCTTTGGAGATAAGGCATTTTGGCGGACCTTCTTCACCTTATTCCACAATGTTGTTTGGGAAACATTGTACATTTTGGAGGCTTTCAAGTAACCCTTGGAATAATAAAAAAAAAATTAATCCAAAAAATTTAAATCACAGAGCTTGGTGCTCACGTGATCTGCAGTTTTATGAAGAACTGCACAATTATTCGCAAAAAACTTTAATAGAGTACATCACAGGTATGGTAATGTCACGTATATTGTTCGCTGTCACACATTAATTGACTGGTATCTAGATTCTAGAAGTGAGTTGGCAACCTCACTTATCACCATGGAAGCATTTGTCTATGAAAACGTGATGCACCCGATTTGACTCGTCTACCCGGTTTGCACCACCTTCCCCTACTTTTTCTATGGTGTCAGGTTTAAAATTCTCTTTTTACAAGCAGATCTATATATTATGGAGGACTATTTACATTTGATGCGAAGAATCATGATATTTTTGAGTAAATGTTAGCTAACACTATCTATCTAAAGGCAGGACTCCGATGGTCCAGCAGGGATACTTGTCGTATTGCGAGGCAATTGTGGCCTGCATATGACAGGAAAAGGACAAGGGAACTGCTTAATAGCAACAGGGAATAGCGGCAAACGATTTCTGCAGGAGTTGTAGGGACTCGGAGGAAATTGAAACCGTCAAACATGTGCTTTGCAAATGCCCCGCTCTGATGAATAAAAGAGGTAGGCTACTAGGTAGCTACTTCTTTTCAAGTCTGGGGGAGCTTCAAAACATAAAGTTCAGAGACATCCTGAGTTTCCTGAGTGAGGCAGGTTGGATCTAGGTTAAAGGTCTTGGATATATCCTGAGTTTCCCAAGGAAAGCAGGATAAATCCGCGACTTGAAGGGTTATTCCATGAGGTCTAGGGGCACAATGGACCCGTTGGAGGTCTAAGTGAGGCTGGCTGATTGTCTAGTGGCACCCCTCTTACCTAACCTAACCTAACCTAGCTAACACTAGCGCCACTATCTGAAAGTTTGTTATACTGGAATCTATAGTAGCTGCATTAAAAATCTAACTCATAAATGAGGCTCTAATTCAGACTCAAACATACCGGGCATTGTAGAGTTTCAAAGATTACCGAACTGAAATTAATAATGATGGACTCAATAAAGAATGATTGTTATTGACAAAAATGCCAGATTATTTTCCTGAAATCATCTGTTCTTAAGGCAGTTGTAGAAGTATACGCAATCATCTAAATTAATCTGCAATGAAATATTTTCACGATATTTTGACTGAAGGACAAACATAAATTCAAATTGATTTGAGTCAAGTCAACTACTGAATCAAGATAACGAGGAGAGTGAAAACTTTTTACAAATCAATAAAACATACAAAGAATGAGTCGTGAGCCTATGACAATGACGTCAAAAACGGCTATCACAATCCAAAAAAGGGAAGGATAATTTTGACGATCGAATGCTTAAGTGATGCTGATTAGTTTTGTTTTTCGATTCAGTAGATGAATTATTTTTACATGCTAAAACAACGAACAACGAGCATCTTCATATGCACTGCGCTGATAGGAGGAAAAACCGATGGATATATGTACCTCATAATTACCCTCGCACAAATCGCTCCAAAATGCCCTAATTTTCGATAAAAATGAAACAACAATCGCTCCACAGACTCCCTATTAGATTGACCTCTCATCAAGGACCAGTTTACAAAATGAAATAAATTTTTATTTTTAACTCTTCAGTTGGTGCTCTGTAATTTCACTACATGAAAACTATGAGAACTTTTTTTATTGACGAAGTAAAAACATATGGTAGGCCTCAGTTAGCCGCCAAAGTTTTGGAGAAAGGAAATAAATAGAAAGCGGAGGTAGAGTTAAGGAATTTGGTTCGGAGAAAAAAAATCAATTCTCCATGTCACAGAATTTGAGGGCCCAGCAAATTCGCCATATTTAAATTGACATTGAAAAGTTGGTGGGCATTTTTCTAGTTGATTAACACTCATTTAAGACAAAGTTCTGGTAGCGAACTGCGAGATAATCTGAAGCAAAAATTGTGTGTGGTGATTACAAGATGCTTCGAATCCAATCCAATCCGTAGATTTTCGAGATGGTGACAATCTTCTATGGATAATATGTATCACAACCAGTTATGTTTTTAATCATATTTCATTAATTTGGAATCGTGCATATTAAAATTGTACAAACATATCCGAAATATCCCGGAAATAATCTAAATATTCTGCTGACAACCTTAAAAAACAATGCTGTAATATGAAAGTGATACCTTAATCGGTGTCTTATAGTCCACCTAAAATTATGGCTCCAATTACATCAATCATTCTAATGGAACTATTGTGTCTGCCTAACTCTTATAAAAGCTTTCAAACTGACGAAAGATCCTAAGCAACCTGAAAAACCTGAAAAAAAACGCTCACCGAAACTTTCCTGTCCTCTTAATGATGCGCATCAGGTCCAAGTGAAATAATCTTTTCAGATCATCTGCAGATAGAAGTGCAGGCCCAAGAGTATTCAGCCTGCATCGGATAAAGGTTGGATAAGTGCACTGAAACTGTTCGGTTACTTTAAGCTCACCTTCCAGGCAGGACAGATACACAGGGCTGTCAACGAATCCCATCTTTGCTAGATGAGCGTGAAGCGTTCTGTGACCAGTAAAGACAGCCACCGCAGTTCTGCATTCATTCTTTTCTACCATGCTCCAAGAGGAAATCCGTGGACTTAAACAATGAAATTTTTATCTTCGAAAAACTGTTTCTCAACTATTTCTCTGTACGAGGTCTGAATGAAAAATTCTGTAGCAATTCGAGTTTAGTTTAGTTTAGTGTTTTCATTTTTCCAGAACGCAGTAACAAAATTGCACGAAAGTCCTACGTTGAAGTTGCAGAAGTATTGTGAAATTGCAGAAAAGTTATATAGTAGAAAACTAAGAAGAAGAACAAATAAAAGGTTAATAATAGAAAGTTGAAAAAGATAAATTTTTGTAGCATGAATGAAATGATTAACTACTAGTTGTAGGTATATTGACATAAATTTAAGCTTAGAGAAAAGATAATGAAAAAATGAGAAAAAAAGCATAAAAACATAGTGATTGAGTAGATTTATACTGTAGAATTGTAGTACTTTTTAGAGATTTGTAGAAATTGCGATATTTTCAGTTGAATGTTGACATCATTTCTCTTTTTCGTTTATGTGTAAGCGAATGAAAAAAAAATTGCAAAGTGAAAAATCACAAAAAACTGAAAAAATTACAAAAAAAAAACACAATTTGTTTTGTAGTATATAAATCATGAGTTCAATAAAGACAGAAAGAGATAGCTATGGAAACAGCTGTGAAATAGGGAATTATTGCATCGTGCAAATTATTGTAAATCTTCCAATTCGCCTCAGTATATGCGTCTTCAAAATGTCACCAAATTTTTAAAAATTTTTTACTATTGTAAGCGAAATATCAGGTAAATATAGGATAAGTTTTCCTGAATGCTGTCCTACACTGTGCTACTTCTCTTTCTGTCTTGAACTCTTGTTTTTTTGTAGCTGAAACCAAAAAATAAAAAATAAATAAAAATGAATACAAAAAAAATAAAATAAAAAATCATGAAAAAAATAAATAAAATACAAAATAAGAAGAAAAAAAAAATTAAATTTAATGCAAAACTGAGGAAGTAATTTATTAAGAAACAGCGTAGGTCACTAGTTAGTCAACAAGAACACTAGTAAGTAAGTAGTTAGGTTTAAAAATTTAATTGAATTTCCAAAAATTGATTACAATGACGAACTTTTTTGGTGAATATTGCCAGTAAGAGAACATATTTTCATTTTCGATGCTTCTCTTCTACTTAAGATTGCTATTAATTATTTATTTTCAATCTGTTTTTGTTGGAATTCGCTTCTTTTATGTGACTATTGAAATCTTGTGAAAACAATAGAGAACAGAGAAAAATAAATGTTAATTTTTTTAAAATCATTCAACTCTAAAATTATTTTATTTACCCAATTTATATCATTTTATATACATTGGCTTACCAAATTATTAAAGACAGTTCGATTTTTCTGAACTTTCTACGTTTAAATGTATTTAATGACCAAATACAATTGCTCTCGTGTATTTTCTTGTCTTATTCTTATTGCCGGTAGATATAGAAATACAATTTGAGAACTAGCAACACTTGTAGTAGGCCCTATCTGTCAAAAATTCACGTTATTTTACTATACGACCGTTAAAACCTGTGTTCAAGTTAAATTTAAAATTCCATTTGAAAAGCAAAATTTTACAGTGGAAAGTTATATAAACGTAAGTATTGTTTGATATTGTATTAGTGTTGCTAATTCCTATGTCAATATAAATTTTTTTTTATATATTAAGCTTTATTAATGTCATTATTGGTTTTTTCAGTGTGGGAAAGGTAAAGACATTTCCCCGACAAAATGTGCAGAAGTATGCGCACACACTGGACATTCGCAAAGGCAGATACCATCAATTGCAGGTGTTTCGAAGTTGGTGGTTAACAGAATAAAGAAAAAAACCTACGATAATCTGCCCACGGAAGCCAGCAGTAAGGAAAAATGTGGGAAAAACGGTTCGCCACACCTCGTGATGACCCTAAAATCAGGGACTTTCGTATTGAGCATCGGAGAAAGAGTGTGGCTCGAGTAGCCGCCATGATCAACGATGAGTAAATTAAGGTTTCCAAGAGAACAGTCTAGCGGCGGTGGACTGAAGAGAACCTGATTGCTCATCGGCCTGCATAAATACCATGCCAGATTGATGTAATAAAAAAAGAGACTGGAATGGCGCTCGAGTACACAGGAATATGACTGTTGAGTCGAATAAGGATGATTTATTATTGTGTAATAATTCTAAATAATGACTTTGTCATGATTTTGTTACTATTTCTTAGGTCTGCTTCTCCGACGAGTCAACTTTCCAAATCTTGGATGAGAACAGTTTGTTTGTGCGACCGACGCCCCGGAGAGAAATTCCACCCTGAATGCCTCGTAGAGAGGGTGAAGCACCAAACAAATGTTATGGTGTGGTCGTAATATCCACAAAATGTATGGGATGCCTGTACATCGCAAGCAAGCCGAATACAAGAGAATCGTCCAAAATCACCTGTAACCTCAGGTCGCTGAATGGTACCCTGTTGATGAGGAGTACGTATTTATACACGACTCAGCCCCATGTCATAAAGCCAGAAGCATTACAGCATTTTTGGCTGAAAAAAAAGTCTGGGTTTTGCCATGGGCAGGTAATCCACCATGAACCCTATAGAGAACCTGTGGAAGCTAGCAAAGAGGGAAGTAGCGAAGGAACTTTTTACAAATAAGCGATAACTTTAATTGTAATTGTAATTGTGGCATAGGGAAATAATAACGAAATATTAATAGTTTTTCCGGATTTTGTAATTTAAAAACAGTTACGAAAAATTAAATAGGTACCAATACAATAACTGACATGCTGTTTTCTTGCTCTAAACTAAACCTCTAATAAATTAAAAATAATTTCATTACATTAGAATACAATTTTTATTAACTATTGTTTTTTTTAAAATATAACCAGGAAAATTTTTTCTCAAAGCATCCCTAATAATTTGGCAACCCACTGTAGGTCTGGATTGAGATTG
Source organism: Dioctria linearis (assembly GCA_963930735.1). NCBI lineage: Eukaryota > Metazoa > Arthropoda > Insecta > Diptera > Asilidae > Dioctria > Dioctria linearis. The sequence continues at coordinate 166,834,713 of OZ005743.1, read as the reverse complement.
GCAACTTTTGTTTCTATTCTACAAATAAAACTCCGGAAAAACATAATTTACAAAATTATGAAAAGAACAATGCAATTATGAAACGAAGATATGAGAATTGAGAATTTCCGGATTTACAAAATTCTGGAAAGCATATCCCCGGTCAATGAAATCAGGGAATATAAATGTTACGAGTGCGCAAAAGTTCTATTGGCTTTTGGTAAAAGCGAAATACACACAATTGTTAGGCGCAATATTTCCAACCCTTGGCAGAACTAATCAGCATCTGTCGTTTGGTTAACTGCAAGCAATTCCATATAACAAGACCTTTCTCGGATGCAATCCTCTTCTAAAGATATTATTGATATTTGTTTCAGGTGCAGCCGATGCACCAAACTTGAACCAAACTTCACATTTTTTTATTATGTTGTCGAAGCTCAAGGGGATACTCTATAATGCAGTAGCACAGCCTTGGAAGGAAAGGAAGAAGGGGTAGGGAATAGTAGAATATTGGGTTCAGTATTGTTGTGTCATCGCTGATAAGCCAAAAGGTCTTCTATTGAACTTTGTCTAACGCGGACAATGCTGTGTGTCCAGCCTCTCTACAAATATGGGAAATACTCTAATCCAGGCCTGATATGAGATTAGTAGATTTACGCCAAGTCTGATGAAATAAAATATTTCTTGCATATTTGCAAGAAGCCCAGGCATTTCATCGCATTTTTGGTAATACAAAAATGTGATCGAACCAACTAAGATTGTTGAATATTTCAATTCCTTAAATGTTTAGGGGTGGTGAGTTCGAGATATCTTCTCCAATCGACGGATATGGGTTGATCAGGTGTTGGGGTACCTTTGAGTGATAACAGACAATATTGCGTTTTGGAAGTATTAAACAAGACCCAATTCCCTCTGCTTCAAGGGAGTGTTGTTGTAAGGTCATTGTTTAGTGATCTAAATATGTGGCTACGTTTGTCAACTATAACATTTCCGTGGGAGTCAGCTATAGAGTCGGAGGAGTACACGAAATCAAAGGTGCTGTCATCTAGAAAACTATGAATACGATTGAATGTGAGAGCTAGCAAATTAGAAAGGGAGTAGGAGAGAAAATGGAACCTTGCGGTACATCGGCATTGATTGAAAAGCAGTCAAACTTAACTCTGTGAAATATAATTTGGTTTGAACGGCGAGAGAGAAAACTTTCAATCCATTTTAAGAAAGAGAGCTTATACCTAATGTCTGAAGTTTTGGCTTAGAGAACAGAATGCCAGACTCTATCGAAGACCTTCAAAATATTCAAGACGATTTCTGGGGCCAAATCATGTAACTCGATATCGAGTGAAAACTATCGTCCCTCACTAGTTTTTAGATTATGCAACTCGATATGTCGACTACCTTATGTCGAATGCTCGATAAAGACAGTTCGATATGACTTTTGATATCGAATTATTGTTTTTAGTTGACAAGCTGTTAGTTCTGGCCGCAGATTTTGCACAAATTAACTGGGAAGTACGAAAATGTAAGTTTAAATTTATAATTTTGATTGTTGTGCCAGCGATTACTATAATAATTTTTATGGTCTCAACAAACTACGCAGGTACAACAGAACGTGTTGATAAAATTCATGGAAAAACATTCGCTTGTGGCAACAAACAGTTTGCAAAATATCGGCAATGGAAAAGAAAAAAAGAAAGAGTTATGGATAAAACTTGCTAACATGTTAAATAGTAGTGGACCACATACAAAAAAACAATAAAAGCTTGGCAAAAAGTATGTTGTATATTTGTATTTATTTATTTTTTTTTATTATGGCTTTCAGGTATGGACTGATTATAAATACAACTTAAGAAAATTACTAAAAATAAGAAGAGTATATTTAAAACTGGCGGAGGTCCATATGAAATAATCCCAATTTCTGCGATTGAAGAGAGAGCAATAGCTGCAGCACATATAGAGCCTCAAATTAGTGGCATACCAAATGTTAAATCATTTGGTGCAGAAATTGTAGAAGACAGTATGCCCTCATCGGATTCAATGCATACCATAAACCAAATCCCCGCTATTGTCGCAACTCTATCTCCTACAGAAGAAATAGAAAAAATATTAGCTCAATTTGAAAATGAAGTGCCACCTTCTATTGAATCTGGAAACAAACTCTGTATCTTCGCTATCGCTGTCAAGTAGAAATTGATGTGACAAAAGCATTTTACTTGAACAAATTGTGGAATAACTGCACTAATAACAATAATTATGCACAAATTTTAATGCAAATGACAGGCCGTCAGAAGAATTAGAATTATCGATAGACCAAACGACATTCGATGAATCGTTTTACATGAAGCAAAAATGTACTGTCGAGCTGACGATATCGTTTTCATTCATCGAGCGTCGAATTACATGATTTCGCCCCTGATTCACCAAAATTTTGGAAACATTGATTCCATCGATCGGTATGGAACGTTAGTACATCTCCAGTAGAGCGGCCAGCATGAAGCCAGTATTGGCGATCGCTAATAAGGTAGTTGGCCTTTAGATATTTTATCAATTGGATATTTATGAGTGTTTCGTAAACCTTGGAAAAATTGGTTCTTAGTTTGAGGGCTCGCTTGCCTCTCGTTTTTAGAGTATTGACTGAACATGACCAAGTTTCCATGCCGAAGACTCCTGTCGAATAAGATAGGTGAAATAGTTTGCGCGAAGATTTAGCTAAAGAAGAGATGCACTACTTGAGTACTAGGATTTTGTCCGTGATTGCATATTGGTGGAAAGGGAATTGCCTGTAAATAAGGTGAGGGAAAATAATTTGCAGCAAACTTAACTGCAAACAAATTGGCTTTGTCCAAAGATTCTGTGTACACATTCCCACTGTGAATTAGGGGCAGTACCGAAGAACTGGTGAAGTTGTTTTTGACTGTTTTAAATGGAGCCCAGAAACTTTTATTTTACTGCTAGTAAGTAGCTCTTGTCTAATGCTTTGGTCGAACTTCCGCTGTAGAATTGATTTTCAGGTGTTACGTGCCTCTCCTCTAGAGATCTGTTCAAATTCAGCTGAGTTGCACAGCTTGTAAGCGTGAAATGCAGCTTCCTTGATGTCTCCCCGCTGGACTTGTGGTAGAAGAGTGTCTGAGCCATTGCATGGTGTGAACATTAAAATTCCAAGCAATACCGATTTCAGAAATAGAAGATTTGCTTAAAATATCTTCAATATTGGACGGCAAAAAATCAAAAGAGCATACAGTGCGAGCAGCAGACATAAAAATATATATAAAAAACAAAAATTAATGATTTGTCGATGGAGTTTAAATCTAATCGAGACGTAAATCAATTCTGAATTAGTTGAAACGAATTCAGGGACAATAAAGAAAGGGACATCATTACAAATGTACAGTACGAATGCCTTCTGAGGAGAAAAGAGCTGTACCTATTAAGTGATAACCGGGTAACTATACGATACTGTAGCAATAGAAGTAACCTTGGTTTCACTGAGCGCCAAAACAGTCGGCTAAAAAGAAGTCAAGTCAAATCTAAACAAAACTCATGCATTGTCCTAACTGAGCAACAGCACACAAAATTTCAAGCAGAGCCCACAGAGTCACCGAAGAGTTCGAATTTGCTTCTAATAATGATCGAAGGTCATCACAACTTTCTAATCCAATTTCTTGGTTGCTTAGTTATTTTAAGTCAAGTTGCTTAAGTCTGTGGATGAGCTCAAGGCGGCCTCTAAGAACACAAGACAATTTTACTGGATACAATTCGGAAAACTCAAAAAACCAGTAAAAGGGTGGGTATTTGTGCGAGTAGAACCTCAGTCGCAGGTGATGTAATGCATCCATTGCTGTGACTGCTCTATAAATCTCGCCGGCTCAGGCTAATGTCTAACCAAATACATCCCTTAAAACTGCAGCCTCAAAACCAAAAAGATGCAGATCCAATGAGAAAGCCTTCCCGAAAGTATTACCTTGGTAAACATCTACACCCACCCTTATTAACGTGGCCGAGTTGACGCTGGTAAAACGACCAACGGGGGAAGTTCACACAGGAGGAGGCTGGTTATCTTCTGTCCGGGATTGGTATAAAATCCCATAAAGCCATAAAGCCTAACACCAAGTGGTTATGAGGGGTTGAAAAATTTTCACGCATATTTTGTAATATAACATTTGACCACAATAATACCAAATGAATAGGGTAGAGTTGCATTAGTCCAACCTTCTCCAGTGCTCGATCACATGCGCGGAAAACACATCATAATTCTTCTAACTAAGAGTTTCACTACTACTGTTGTAATATAAACGTCCAATTCGCATCACTTTGCAGGAGATTTCCGATGGTTGTGTCACGTGTTCCATTAGAAATAAATATTTAGTGAATTCAGTTTTATTTTTGACTAAACTTTTAGTGTTACAGAGGGGAAATAGTTAGTGTCGGGCAACGTTTTGTAAATCACTATGCACTTTGTTTTATTAAGATTTAGCAAAAGTCTATTACCCACCGACCATTGATTTAAAGCCTCCATATCCAAATTCAGGCAACATACTGCATCTTCAACCAATTCAACTGGTCTGGACAGGAAATGCTAAGCATCGTTTGCGTAAAGGTGTAATTGATAATGATTAACACTACCAAAAATATCATTAACAAACATTACAAAAAGCAGTGGTCCTAATATGGAGTGTTGGGGTACTCCAAAATTTATTCCTAAAAAATAAGAAAACTTTCCGTTGTAAAAGACTGCCTGAGATCGCCCATTCAGAGTCAGGTAGCTGAAGATCAAACGAGCAACATGTGAACTAAAATTAAATTTTGTGATAAGTTTTTGCAAAGAATTCCATGATCAACGGAATCCATAGCCTTAAAAAAGTCGAGAAATACAAGTGCAGTAAATTTATCATCATCTAATGCGATTCTAATGTCATTAGTCAACGGGTAGATATGGGACGAAACTCTGACGATGGTATTTTCGGAATAGATATTACCTTAGGGTTTTTAAAAGCACAAGGAAAAATTGAGATATGAAACATGTATTACATATATGAACAATAGAAGAGACAATAAAGCGCAACAGTAATCGTACTAATTTAGGATTAATCATGTCGAGGCCGATAGAGCACGATTTAATGCACTTATAGGATTCAAATACATCAGCCTCGGTTACCCTAAAAAAGGAGAAGCCATTATCCTTGATATGAAACTAATGATAAGAAATCCAACAGTGTTTATTAAATTGATTGCGTTATTAACTCACATATTTTTATAATTACAAAATTACCATAATTCTATGTATTATCAGTAAACAATAGTTTTGAATTCATTAAAGGATTTAATTAACTCGATTTAAAAATAACTGGCTTTAAACCATGTCAAAAAGCCTGTTCACTAGGGAAACTGAACTCGTCTTATAGTGGTCCTATAAAGTTTTATCTAAATGCGACAAGGTAATTAAATTATTCCTTATTAGTTTAGTCTATCCATTCAGGAATAATATAATTATCTTCTCCAAGATACTAACTAGATCAGATACAAAAAACAAAGTAATATTTAATATTTAATTTACAATTAATATACACACAGTATACAGGGTGTTTCCGCCATGGTGATCCCTAGTGTATTAAGAGGTGATTGTATTTACCTAGCCAAACAAAATTGTATGGCCGGGGAGTGGGGGGTCGTGCATCTCAACAATTTCGGAGTTACAGGATGATTAAGAAAATATGCTAGTTTTTCATAAAACACCCCGTATCTTAAAGAGTACAGGGTGTATGTTCCCCGTGAAGAATGTATGAAGAACTTCATGGCACTTCCAACAACTGATCAACCAGCGTCGTACTCCATTCATCTCAGGAGCTATGGCGGTCTAAAATAAAAATTTCAGATTTTCTTTTTTTATTTTATTTTTATTTTGAGCTATACACCATAAATCCTAAGAGGAGAAGCGTACGGGGCCAGTCGTTGGAAGTGACATGTTCTTCATATAATGAGCTCTTTACGGTGATCTGTACTTATTATGATACAGGATGTTTTGTGGGAAACTAGCATATTTTCTTAATCACCCTGTAACTCCAAGACCGTTAAGATGGTCCTCGGTTGCCATATAATTTTTGTTTGTTTACGTGAACTGTCACCTTCTACTCTATGGACCACCATGGCGGAGACACCCTGTATAATTTTAAATATCGAACTAAACCGATATCATAATCAATAAGAAACTAATTAATAGTAAAATTCATAACAAATCAACAAATTTAAACTTAGGATAATAAAAACATAAGACAACAAATTACAAAAGTTTTTACGATTACAATTTAATACTTTTTAATTGCTAAAACATTCTTTCTATTTTACATCAGTAAACCTACTCTTTCAGCATTTCACTCCTTCGAATCGAATCAAAATTATTTAATTAAAGTTTTCCTAATTTATACCCCATCTATGCCTAATACAAAAATTTATTCCGCTTTAAGTCCACATAGTTCATCCCCTATTCCTCTGTTCAGATCAAATCCAAACCAGTCATATTCGTTTATTGTCTTTCATTCAATTCATGGTTCACTATAAATTTCGAAGTTGGGTATAGGCAATTTATACACTTTCCTACCATTTCTATCGAAACTCCAACTATGATCAACATGTCCATTGGACGATTGATCTTTTGCTTCATAAATATTTTTATTTGAATTTGTTTCTGTTATGCCAGAGCTGCCATATCCTTCAAAAGATATGGATGGTTCCACCTTAGGTATCGAGCTAGAATTCTCTTTAATATTGATATTAATGTATCCCGGTTCACCTGTATGTTCATCAAAAGATATCTCCTTCTTTCCTGGCCGTCTACTATTCGTATTTAAGGCTGCTTTGTTAAATTGTTCACTAACGTAAAGATCGGTGTTGTCTTCTCTTCTGCCATTGATATTTATTAGATGTTCTCTTTCCGGGATCCGTCCATATAAAGGCGGGTGACTATAATCATGAAATCCTGGCTCATTTCTATACACTACAGTGGTATATGTAAGAGGTTTGGGTTCAGGCAGATATTCTATCCTTCTCCGGATTTCTGAAACGCCCTGGTTTTGAGATGCATAATGGTCACTAATATCATCGTTTCGGTAGTGATTTCTTCCATGCTGTCTGTTATTGTGAAGATTATCATAACCTCTTGGAAATTCTCTACCTGTAAGATCTCTAAAATTATAACCGAAGTCAGAGTATAACCCTGGATTTATTTTAGATTGTAGATGATCCCTCGTCGCACTAGAATCACTATATCTGAAATTATGGCCTTGGTTTTCAATGTAAGTGTTGGAATCAAATTGATTTGTTCTACTTTGCCCGACTTCTTGCTCCCTGTTATTGTCCTCAGATCTTGAAATTAAAGCTCTCCTTTGTGTCGTAATATCTCCCCCACCTGTTCTTATGTTCTGCTCGGGTTTTTTGCCTGTTTGAAATGTGGCGTCAGTTTCGATACCAGTACTTAATCCAAGTGTTGTTAAGGAACTTCCTTTTGAGTGGACGACTTCATCTGGATTTCTTTCGGGTAATTGGTAAGGAGGGTTCGTAGTTTTTGTATCTAATGGTGTGCTGAATTGCCTTACTGCACTGGTAGCTTTCACATCTTTTCTGAGGGCAGTAGAATCTTGACCAGTAAAGCTCGTTGGTATTTTTTGCCATTCAGAATTCTGAAATCCTCCAACTTGGCCTCCTGCTGTTTTTATATCATGTTCTATTTCTCCTATTTCTCTCCTAAATGCTGAGCCACTACTTCCAGGATAGTCATTGAGCTTATACGATACCGCAGATTCGCTCTCATAAGGCCGAGAGCCTAGCCCATCTGATTTTATACCCTGTTCATTTCCTGCTGTTGTAACTGTAACTTCTTTCCTGAATCCTGTAGAACTTAAATCTGTAAAGCCATTGGATATACTTTTTTCTTTTTGGCTGCCAGTAAAATAACTTTGGGGACCTCTGTTTTGTGTGGACGAATATCCTTTAAATACTTTATCCAAACCTATATCTGCTTGAATCTCTGATGCAGTAGAATCTTTTGTGTTCAGTGCTAAAGTACCGCGATTGTTGAAATCGAAGCTTTCACTGTTACGATCAAGACCACCAGTGCTGAAACCAATTCCCAATGGTATGCCTAGTTCGGACTGAGTACCTAAAGTACGTGGTAATTGAGATTCTATTCCTCTACTAACCACATCTTCCCTTGTTGAACTTTGTCCAATTTGTGATGTGGGAAGTGCAACATCTTTTCTGAATGCAGTTGAACTTGGATTTTCATAGCCACTGGATACTCTTTGTCTCTCAGCGTTACCAATGAGATAAGCTTGAGAGTCTCTGTTTTGTGAAGTGTTCTCTTTCACTCTCATGCTGCGTGAATATCCAGAAATTTCATCTGATTCCTTCTCTAAATTGGATGATCTATAACCTCCTAAATCAACATTTTCGCTGCTGACACCAATCTCACGAATATTGTAGCCAGGTTTATCTTGTCCGACGTGACTGCCAAGATTTTGTGTTAACTGAGATCTGGATCTTCCTCGACTGAACTCATCGTCGATTCTTCGGCTTTGCCCAATTCCTGATGTAGTAACTGTAACCTCTTTTCCGAATGCAGTTGAACTCGGATTTCCGTACTCACTGGATATTCCTCGTCTATCGGGGTTACCGGTGAAATAACTTTGGGAGCGTATGTTTTGTGATGCAGAATTTCGTGATGTGTTCTCTTTCACTCTCATGTTGTGTACATTCCCTGAAATTTCATCTAATTCTCTCTGTAAATTCGATAATTTGTCACCTTCTAATTCAACGTTTCTGATACTATCGCCAATGCCACGAATGTTGTAACCATTTCCAGTTTGTATACCGTGACTGCCTAGATTTTGTGTTAACTGAGATTCGATTCTTTCTACATTGATCCCGTCGCCCGTTTTCCCAATTCCTGACGTAGTAACTGTAACCTCTTTTCTAAATGTAGTTGAACTTGGACTTCCATTCTCATTGGCTACTATCTGTCCATTGGGACTACCGGTTAAATAACTTTGAGCGCCCCCATTTCGTACGACAGAATCTTGTTCAATGTTCTGTTTCCCTAAATAGGACGATCTCTGCCGTTCTAATTCAATTCTATCACTGCTGTCTTTAATGTCGTCGGTTGTGAACTCTTTGCCTGTATTTACATAGTATTGTTCAGGTTCTAACATGGTAACTGTAACTTCTCTCCTTAATGCAGTGGATCCACCACCACCTTCTAACACTTTTGATGTACTTTGGCCCTTTAGACCGTCAATTAGAAAACTTTCAGATTTTCTATCCACTATCATAGTTCCATCAGATCTAGTTACACCTTTTGTTCTTATATCACGTTCAATTTGTGGAGCTGCAGTTACTGGTTGACTAATTGCTTTAGAATCTCTATACGGGGAATTTTCACCGTTGTTAATAACATCTATCGTGTAGTAATTTCCAGTCTGTCGATTCTGTCCGGAATAGCTATTGACGAAATTCTGTCCTACAGATCCCATTGCATTGGCAGTTGTATCTGTATGAATCGCTTCATCTGTTCTTTCAGGTGTTTCGATTTCATCACTAACAATAGTAATCTTCTTAGTATAACCATAATTTCCTAAGTCTTTAGTTAAATTTGGTATATTTCTATCATAAGGTACATGTCCGTGGGAATCTGTAAATTGTGGCTTAGATCTTGCTATAACACTTTTAGATTGATCACTGTCCTCTATTTCTGAAGTAACTACACTTTTTTTCCTTAAATCAGTAGAATCCTGATCTCGTGACTTAATACTTTCACTGGTATCAGTATTATCTGCTAATCTTCCTTGTCCAGTATAATCTTCGGTAAGATATGTTATTGGATATTCGTCTCCTGTTCCTGTACTATGTCCCGTTTCTATGTTCGGATGTGTTTTCCCAAATGCGATGTAGTCTTCTGTTTCGGATTGTTTTGAAACTCCTTTCTCACTCTGACTATTCATGATGAGTAGACCTTGGAGCCGTCTATCTTTCAAAGTATAATCTTCAACAACCGCCGCATTCGGTCCTATATCATGTACCAAGTCTTTCCTAATTGCCGTAGAAACCTGATTTTCTAGTTCAATCCCTTTATTGTTGCCATTAATACCATCGATATTATAACTAGATCCAGTATTGTAATGAACTGTTTGAGAACCAATTTGGTTAACTTTATAATTGCCTAAGCTGCTTTCTAATACACCTTGGCTATTTTGATATCCTCTATTTTCTGATATATAGGGCTCAGATTTTTCCAAAATTAGGCTTTCTGCTGTAGTGACACGGCTCGGAGATTTTTCCTGTTGTTGAGTTTCAGTTTCAAAAATTTCTTTTTTGTATGAACTATTTTCTGGCTCTACGGTTTCAATTCCAATACTTTCACTCTTATGATTAATATCAGTGTTAGCAGCGAGTTCCGTCGATATAATTTTTTCATCATTATCCTTAAGGTGTTGTCGTAAGTAATCTCCATTAGAAAATTCAGTGTCATCTTTTGTCTTGTACTCCTGTGTTCCTGGAGTGGAAATTTTTTCTTTTCTATACAAACTAGGGTTTTGATCTACGAGATCAATACTCTTACTACTATCGCCAATAACAATTTTCAAATCAATATCCTTTGTAGTATCTTTTTGTCGACGATTTCCATCTTCATTAAACTCTGTACTTAGCCTCGCGTGGTCTGATTGTCCCACCTGACTAAGTTCTGTTGTTATTTCTCTTCTTGATCCTATGTCCTCTGTGCCTCCATGTGGAGTATTCTTTATACGTCTACTATAATCTGCTTCAATGCTGTAGTTAGGAACTGTCGAAGCAGTTTGCTTTCCATTATCTAGATTTCTTATTTCACCATTGACTCCACCATTGACTCCTGAACTAGCAGTAACTTCTTTTCTATTATCATACCGTCCAAGCTCAAAATTTTTGCTATCAGCATTCACACGAAAGTCAACAAGCTCTGTTCGAGTAGTTTTCCCGATTTGGTCATCGGTATAATATCTTCCTTGCTCTCGTGAAAGTCCTTGTCTTGCGTAAGTTGCAGAGACGCCTGCAGTGCTGCTTGTGTCCTTGCTACTAGTGTCGTAAATAAGCTCTTTCGGATTATTTTGCATTACATTTTCCAGCTTAGCTCTTTCTTCTAAAGCATATTCATTTCTGCTACTTCTATCAGTATTTATTTCAGAGCCTATTTTTCCATTGACGTTATGATCGGACTCTGAACTTTCCCTAGATATTCCATGTAATCCTTTGAGTTTGCTAATAGCTGTATCTATTAATTCACTAACGCCCCCGATTGCATGTTTGCCCTCAATTAAGTCAGCTTTGATATTTATTTGGAATGTTGGTTTTCCATTGGAATTCTGAACATTTTCACTTTTTCCAATATCGCTATCTTGGTGAACTATTCTTTCATTCCCAAAAATATTCTGGGCTTGTTCAGTGGCAATCGTAGATTGATCACCGCTTCGTTCATCTTTTTGGAGAAGAAATTCTTTCATGACATTTCCTATGCCTTTGCCTTCATCTATTTGAGATCCAGTATGATATCCCTGTTCCTTCGCCAACGTTAATTGACTTCTAGAACTCTTCAAATTTTCTAAAAGTTTTTAAGACGAAAATTGTTATACTTTTGTTAAGAAAAGTGCTTTAGTACTTACCGTCTTCTGTATATCTGCTTGCTCTAATTTGTGGAATGTCATCGCTTTCTCCCTCGGTACCTTGATATCGCAACCGATATCCACCACAATCGATGAATCCTAATAAGATTGAAATTATTTTCCAAATATTCCTTTAATATTGAAAATTTCAAGAGTATACCCGCGCTCGTGAGCAGGAAATAAATCCAAATTGAAGTTTTCAAAGTGTTGCTCCTCATTACAACTTTCTGGAAGGCCGTTCGATAAAGACTAAAGAATCTTTGCAAAGCATCAGCTTTAAATAGCATCTTTGGATCTAATAAGTGGTCTCAAACGTAATTATCGTGACGACATGGGAAAATCTATAAATAATTGAAAATATCTTATTGGAAAATAAAGTGAGTGTGGAAAATATGAAAATGTTTTGCGATAACCGAGGGGTGCAATTAAGTGATGAATTAGTCTGAAGCTTGAGAAGAACCCTTTAATTTGGAGTTTGTTGTCTCCATTTAAGTTGCAATAATTATATTTTAAATATTATGTGAGCATCTCAGTTTTTTATTAAATTTGAAACTTATTCAATTTGTTTGTGGTGAAAGGTTCTTTTGTAATAATTGAACATGCTCCGTAACATTTCATCAGATATTCAGGAAATTTTAATTTTCTTATGAATTGGAAAAAAAATAGTTAAATTTTCCAGTAAATTTCCAGGCTTGCAAATTACATTTGGATAGCTGTCCGGAATCCGGAATCTGTGAAGAATTGCCTGGATTCAGTGATCTTAGTATTTCCTTAATCTGAATATGTGCGAAAAGATGGAAACAAGCATAAAAATTCACTTCAGATTGCATTGTTTCAGTTAATTCAATCATTTCATAAATTAAATGCGATTGATAGAATTAAGTCATCCGCTGCTTCCCAGATTACCTCCTTTCTGAATTAGGAATCTTTACTATTGTGCTGGCAATCAGGTTTCAGACCACGGCATAGTTGTGTGTCGGCATTACCCAAGGTGGATTCGGACATTGGTGACACTCTTGACAGTGATCGGATAGCTACACTAGTCCTTCTGGATTTCAGTAAGGCATTTGATTCTATTAATCATGATATTCTTATTGTTAATTGTGACAAAATTTCAGTTTCTCGCCTACAGCTATGGCTTTACTGACGATGACCTAATTCTGAGTCCAACTAAATCGAATTGTTTATTTGTGAATAGGAGAGCTATGACCTAAATGATCAACGGCATCGTCGATATCACTAGCAACTTCAAATTATGTATGCATATTATTAGGAATTTTTCATATTTGCATATTTTTGTATATTTTTTGTCTATTTGGCCTTTTTTTAAAGTTTTTAACACAACTCCGACGAATAGAGCGGCCGACGATTACTGAAGTTCCTATGTAATATATGCTCGAGAAAACGTTCTTAGGGAAAATTGTTCCTATACTGCAATAGTAGACGGCCGCACTTCTCGTCGCAACTGTGTTTAAACCATTAATGCAATGGACTAATTTGCTTTATTCCTTATTTGAGTATTATTTTTCTAAGTGAAAACAGGTGTATATAAAATAAGTAAAAAACGAGTTTTCAAACAAAACTGAGGCCAAGCCGCATGAAAAAGTAGAAAATAAATTTTTCTTCACACACAGAGGTGCACTCAGATTTTTTGATTGGGACATTTCCCTTCATGAATCAAATCACTTATTACCTCTGCTTGATCATACTGAAATATATCGGTGATTGTCAGCGAATAAAATCTGAGTCCACCTCTGTGTGTGAAGAAAAGTTTATTTTCTACTTTTTCATGCGGCTTGGCCTCAGTTTTGATTGAAAACTCGTTTTTTACTTATTTTATTTTCTGCCGTTTTCACGTTAACTAAATTGTTATCGAATCGTTGAAGTAGGTACTGCAACGGTTTTCTGAAATTCAAATTATGTTTTAAACAGCGCTTTTTAGCTGTATTCCAGCTTGATCCCATATAACATGAATTTTCCCGATTTTCCATGTTTTCCACAGACTTTTCCTATTACCATGAATTTTTTTTTTTAATTTACATGAATTTTCCTCGATTTGTCATGCAAGTTTTCATGATTGTTGAAGAGAAAGTATTGATGCCAGTAGGACGGAAAAAATTGATTCCGAACTTATAAAACCTTTTTGTCGGAAAATTTTCCGGAAAAGTCGGAAAATTTTCCAGAAAAATTGGAAAATTCTGCATTTTTCCTGAAACAGATTTATCACTAATAATATCGATAAAAATTTGTCCGATGATTTTCCCGCTTTTCCGGGTTTTCCACGGAGTTTTCCACAAAAGCAACTTTATGCAACTCATTTCGCTCTACACCTTTGTCTTAGGTTGCAAAACTCTCAAACGCTTCCTTGGTCTGAAAAACTCCGGAAAAGCGTTTTACATGAATTTTCCTCGATTTTTTCTGCAAGTTTTCACCATTGTCGGAGAGAAAGTAATGATGCCAGTTGATAGGGAACTTGATCCTGCATAATTTCCGGAAAAGTCGGAAAATTCTGGAAAAATTTTTGGAAAAATCGGAAAACTCTGCATTTTTCCTGAAACGGATTTATCACTAATCAAATTTGTACCAAATTTTCAAATGATTTTTCCCGCTTTTCCGGGTTTTCCATGGAAGTTTCCGGCTCAAATAGATAGATAGATTCAATTGTCACGCGACATGAACCTGTGTGCCAAATTTCAACTCGCTGTGATGACGAAAAGTGGGCCTACAAGAGTGTGGAAAATAGTAAAAAAGAAATACATAGACAGACAAATTCGTGTACGAGTTAAAGGGAATGGCCTCAAAAAAAATTGGAAAAATTACAAAAAGGTGTACTTTGATCAAAGGGTAGATTCAGTCGATTGACGAACACAATTCAGAATTTTCTAATATTTCAGTGTACTATCGGAAATGTGAAAAGCGGTTAGTAGCTTTTCTTTAGCACTCTATCATACAATAACAAATCCACATTTTTATACCCAAGATGATAAAATATAAGGATATACTAAATTTGTTATTTCGATTCTAACGCATAGAAATAATGATGGTAGAGCAAAATGGATTGGACACTCATTCATAATATGAAAAGTAATTTTGATTTTTGTATGTCCGTCGGTCTGTTTGTCTGTCTGTTCTCACGATAACCAGGAACAGTTTCACTTAGAAAGCTGAAATTTTGCACACGGCCTTTTTAAAAAAAAGTGTAGATTTAAGTTCAAAAATGGGACAAATGGTTTTTCACTTTGACTTTCATATTCTTTTGTTTAAAGGTATCCTTTGAAAAAAAAGTGAAAAAAAAGTTTTAATTACAACAACATGTCAAGCACAGAGAACAATGAAGAAACTCCGTATCAGTTTTATTACGACTTCTGTCAAGGCGTGGTGGCTGCAAATATTCCATGACGTGCAGTAAACAATAAAGTTTGGCGAAATTTTTTGATGTAATATACTCAACATAATGTACTATTTACAAAAGTGCTATGAAAATAAAATAAAAGAAATTTAAGAAGACTTCGGTGAAAACTATGGGTGTCTGTTGATGAAACCACTGACTGCACAGGTCGTTATATTTCAAATCTAACAATTGGAAAGCTTCACGAAAAATGTAAAAGTAAAACGCATCTACTTGCTAGTCGCCATCTATAGATAAAAAAATCACGCTACTATTTTTAGATTCGTTAACAAAACATTTCTAATATTATGGCATAGCGGGAATTCCAAAAGAATTTTATTATTCCTTACAGCTAAATATATGACTAAAGCAGCCCTAAACTTAAAAGTATTTTTTCCAAATATGCTTCATATCACTTATTTGGCGAAAAACTTAATTTATTCCACTTTAAAAGAAGATTTTTGCTCCAATCAAGTTTACAAATTCGGGTCAACTTTTGGACCCGAGCAGATGATAACGATTTTTAACGTTATTTGATGCCCTGAACTCAGATCTTCAATCCGTGTGTCAAAATTGGTTCTAGTTTTCGAGTTCGCGCTAGGTGGTAGTACTTCGCTCTTACAACGGCTATCAGCTGACCACGTTGCATCGAACATCTTTTGGAACTTGTTTTTGTACTGTACCTAATTGCGTTTCGGAACATGTGAAAATGCAGTGAAAACGTGGCAGAGTCGATTCAAAGTGTTTTTGTTACGTTTGTGGATGCTATATGCTCGGAAAACGTGGAAAAATCATGACAAATGCACGCAAAGATGCGTATTTGCAGTACTTTGGTTTTGCTGTAGTAAACACTGACAAGCCATGGGTATCGAAATTATTTTGTAACGCGTGCAGAACAAAGCTGTACAAGTGGTCACTTGGTGAAAATATGTACTTTCATTTTCTGTGCCAACGTTATGGAGAGAACAGAAAAATCATGTAGATGATTGCTACTTTTGCTCAATGAATGTCGACGGTATAAGTGCAAAAAAAACTAGCACGGTATGAATATCCTGAGGTATCATCAGTGTCGAAGCTAGTTCCATTATGAGCCAGGACAACAAAACGTGTCCTCTATACCACTCGTGAGCCCATAGGACGTTTTATTGGCCTTATTAAGAACTTTGTCAAAGCGCTCAATCGCGAAGGACCGACTTTCCAGTACTTAATCAAGTTATTTCCAAAACTGTCATACGCAAAAATCAAAGAAGGAATATTTGTCGGACCTGATATTCGACAACTAATGGCTGATGCAAACTTCACAAAATGTTTAGAGCCTGATGAAGCAGCAGCATGGGCATCGTTTAAAAGTGTTGTTCACAACTTCCTCGGTAACCACAAATCACCGGATTACAAAGAACTAATCGACAATTTTTTGCAAAATTACCACAAGATTGGAGCTCGAATGTCTCTCAGGATACATTTTCTACATTCACATATTGATTTTTTCCCACAAAACTTGGGCGACACGAGCGACGAGCAAGGAGAGCGGCTACATCAAGATATAGTGAAAATCGAAAAGCGATACCAAGGATTTTGGGACGAAGGCATGATGAGCGACTACTTTTGGACCCTAATGCGTGAAACAGATCACAAGCAGTATAAAAGACTGACTCAGTTCAACCTCTGTTCATTTCTGATTTATACTTTTCAATTCATTAAATTGCCGTTAATGGTCAAAAATAGTAAAATGATGAATTTATTGAATATTTCGAAAACTAGAACCAATTTATAAAAACGGGCTGCTGATTTGGATTCAGCTCCTAAATTTACCTTATAAACAGCTTTTGGTTGCTCAGATCCAAAACCGTGTATACTTGTGGATTAATAAAATCATGGGAAATAGGATAAACTAAGAATTTTACTAATTAAATTGCATATTTATCTCATATTTTTAAGAATAACACAACTTTTATGTTTTATCAGCCGAATTTTTCGGGTGAAAAAGTTTTTCGACCGATAAAACATAAAAGTTGTGTACTTGTTAAAAATCTAAGATAAATATACAATTTTTTTAGTAAAATTCTTAGTCTAGCCTATTTATTTCCCATGATTTTATTAATCATTGGAGCAAAACTCTTGTTTTAAAGTGGAATAACTTGAGTTTTCGGTTCTGGGTTTTTATGTGAAACTGCCTTAACAGAGTAGCAGAAAAAATTTGACTTAATTTTTCTCTAATTAATAAATTGATTTCATCAGTCAAAAAGTTCTTCGACTTCAGGAGTATTGAAAAAAATTTGGAAACGAATGTTAAGAATGTCGATTCGATTTATATTTCGCTGCCCACATTTTCTCATATTTCGTCCTATGTCAACTCCTTCCTTTGATGCTCTCTTGAAATATTCCTTATGAACTGAAATTCTTGTACAACCTGATCTACGCGAAAGAACCAGCTTATCTCCGGGACCGTGATCAATTTCTGAATTCCACTCGGCATTGTTATTTTCTACTGCCTACAGTGTGAAAATATTGAGGTAAAATCAAGTTAAATTAATGGTTAATTCATCCTTTATTTATGTCAATTCTCAGCCTACCCAATATTAGTGTTAAAACAATCTTTTTTGTAAAGTTGTATATTGTTTAACCAAAGAAAATGGTCATTTCAACATTTTAATTGGGTTACTTTGAAATCTACCTAAAGTGATGGTAGAATTCAACTCTGTAGAGTAAGTTAAAAAATCAAACTTAAATATGTGAACTGAACCTAATATTTGGTTAAATCGACCAAATTTATTATTTGAATTTTGAATTATTTGAAGGGTTAAATTAACATAACAAATAGTTCATCTTCTTTTAATTCTTATAATAGCTCAGCTTGTGGGGTAACGTCACTCGCTGACGAAGTCGAAACGACGACTACGAATCGGACAACCCTCAGCATTTTATTATGCTTAAATTTAGTCACGCATGAAACGAAAAATTATTTTGATTTTTGCATGTCCGTCATGATAACACGAGAGCACGTTGAAGATAGATAGCTGAAATATTAGATATATAATATAATTATATTATTTTAAAGAAATTTTATACTTAAATACGAAAATCAGACATGTCGCGTAGCTCCTCCGTAGGGTTTCCATACAAAATTTTCCTTTTTCACTATATAAATTGAGGTTGCTGCCTGAGAACGGGTTGACCCAAAGAGTTGCAACTTTGTAATTCCGTACAAATAGAAAATATAATCTCGAGCAAGTGCCTCGTAGTGTTGCCACAAAAAAAATCGTGATTCGCTATATATTTGGGCAGTGATTGAAAATTCGTTGACGTAAATAGGTGAAAAAAAATTTACTAAATCTGGAACCCCCTTGTGGAGTTGCCATACAAAAATTAAATTTTTACGTATGGAAAAATAGTTTTTTTTTGTATTGATAATTTCTTCGGAATAAAAAAGCTTGATACTGGTTATATCAATTTTTACCGACCGACGAATTCTTCCAAAATAAATGCGAAAAACCAATTTAACTTTCTGAGAGGGTCGCTATATATAGGAGCAATCATTTATGATATCGTAAGAATTGATCTTAGACCAATTATAACTTCTTTCGTAGTTTTTTTTTTCTACTTGATTCAATTTAAAGATTAATCGAAAAATTGGAATAATCACGATTTATCAAATTTGTAGATTTTATAGACACAGTCTTTGTATGTAGTATATTTTAATATATTTACATATTAATCATGATATTGAGTTGAAAGTATTACTTTCAAACTAACGAAGGCATTATGGGAGGTTAAACTTAACATAGGTAGAGGTTAAAACTTATAAATTGTAGTATATACGTAATAAAATATTCTAAAATTGAGCAATTTAACTCTTCAATTATGTAATTTAGACCCTCAACTATTGTTAAAAATTTAACCTATTTATAAGTAGAAATAACATTATATAAAATTATTTTAAGAACTACATATTACAATCAACATCAGATTTTAGTCATTCTGCTCTAAATTAAGGTTATGTTAACTTATTTTTTAAAGTTAAAGAGCATCCTATTGTTTTAGGTTAAACTTAGATGCAAGTTTAAGCTTAAACTAAAACTTGTGTTAAATTAACCTAAACTTGTCAACATAGTTCAATATGTTGATTTTACCACAATTATTTTTCTCAATGTAGCTTCCTTACTCAAATTGATGAGCGATCTTACTTTGTACAGGTCATTCGTAAATGGAATTGCTTACCTATTAGCATTAAGCGGGCTAGCTCCATTGCGACATTAAGCAGGCTTCCGGCTTCGACCCGCTTACCTTAAAATGCACTGTTTGATGCTGTCCACTGTATGCTATTGCACCTCTTCGATTTCTCGACTATATTTTTGTATGCATTTATTATTATACTCAATATTTGTTTTTTTTTCATTTTTTCCCTTAAATCCATTTTAGTATTTATTCTTTTACTTTAACATTATATAAAACCTTCACATTTCATTTACCAATTTTTCTAAGTATATTTGTATACGTATATCATTGTTATGACTCTTTCCGCATTTATAATTTACACCCATTTGTTAATATTTAGAATTTTTCCTAAGTTTTATTGTACCCTATTAAGATTTCCAAAATCGTTTGTACCTTTTGCTGGCAGGTAAAGTTTATTATTATTATTATATCAGCATTTCGCGACCTTAGACCAGGTTCTAACTTATCGTGACGTCAAAGTTTTATTACCTTATAATTTGTTTTCCAATTCATAAATTCCAGTCATACTACGCATAAATTCAGTGCCATATAAAATTTACTTACTATAATTTTTCGTTCGAATAATTTGAAAGCCATCCGATTTATAGCATTTTCTTAAAATCTGATAAAACCTTTACCTAAATTTAAGTCACATAAACTAATTTTCCACTTAGAACTTCGGGATATCGTTTCCAAATATCCGTAAGTGCAAAGTTGTTACTAACTTGGTGTTTTAAACAAATAAAAATAAATGAACTGCATTAGAGTATTAGTGATAAGAAACCTGTATATAAAATAAATAACATCCTTTGTAGCTTAGGCCTTTAATGTAGACCTGCTCGAGGATGTTAAGATATCCCACTCCAGAAGAAGTGTGATCATCTCACCTTTTCCTTCGGAGCATAATAGGGGCTACATCTGGCTGCATAAAGTGGCTATAAGCCAAGACACGACGTGAAGGCACCAGTAGTGCCTAAGCAGGCCATGTTTTGCACCTTATCAAGGGTCTTCTTGCTGCCTGGCTGCATCGATTTGGGCGTCTAGGCGTTTTACCTGAAAGATTCATAAAGTAATTTTGGGATTGAGAGCCCACTTTTCTCAAAAAACTTTTTTCGAATGCCCTTACATAGGTTGGTTATCATTTTAAGATGGGGATTCCACGTAAGCTTTTTACCCAGAATTACTCCAACATATTTATCTTTTTGGAATATTCTAAAAAATTTCCAATAAATCTAGGACCTGCGCGGTGGGGGCTCCTTTTCCTGGTGAAAGAGACTATCACCATCTTACCTGGGTTTGTTGATAGCCCCATATTCTAGCACCTGATTATGTTAAAGGCAGTTTACATAATCTCGGGTAAAAGCTGATTCAAATTTCCCTTTAACACAATGTCATCAGCGTATTCCTGCGCCTTAAAGTCGGGTCTTTAAATACAACCACAACTAATAGGCATTGTAGTGGATTAAAACTTCGTCTTGTGGGCAGCCTCTAGTGGCTCTGATTGTTGGGGATTCGTTGGTTAAGGTAAGTAGTTATTATGCAGCGTTTTCGCAGGATAATTCCAATCCATCGGACGATACAGGCTTCGGTACTTCCATCTTCGATTACCCTTATGATGGATTTAAATAGTATTGTCGAAGGCGCCTTGTATGCTCATGAAGGAGCACAACAGAACCTTATTGTCTAAGAGGCTTTTTGATAGTCCCTACTAGACTGCTAATAGTATCCTCTGAGGATTTTCTGGATTGGTCGGTCTATTTATTGGTATGGAAAGGACCAAAACAGTGGTTTTAACTGTAGCGGTCAGATTTGAAGTAATTTTAAATACCACATCTTCAAAGTACAATATCATTGTATTTTCATCATCAGCTTCTGGTCAGTTGATTCTCACATCCTGTTTTGGTAATTCATTGAAGTTAGCCAATTAGCATGTTTACCACCCAAAACATAAGACTCGTTGGCTTCAAAATTCTTGACCATGAACTACTACGACTGAATGCAGAGAAGTGTGTTTAATCTTCCCACAAATTCGTATCTGCATGACTTGATGGAGTTTTTGTGCCCCATGGTTCTATATGAACAATATATAGCAGTTACAACTTTATATACCAAGTTGAGGTTCTCATAGAACTAAACAGTATGAAGTATCTCCTAAACCATTGGAGATACAACTTTGGTGACCATTTTAATCGAAAGAGAATGGTCGAATTGGTATGTTCATTAGAAAGCTCAATTTGTTAAAAAATGTCAGTTAGAACTCGGGAGTTCCAAGGTCGCGATTTGTCATCGAAAGTCAAGCGATATTTATAAATCGTACAAAAGTGAAGACCATGCATGGTCCGTCGTATAAGCGTGTGTTGCGCAAATCGGAGCTAGAGTAAGACTGAAGTTTGTCATGAATGAAATCGGACGAAACTATTGCGTACAAGCAAACCCAACGACTTTGCTATAGAATGAATTAAAGTTTGAATAAAATTCGTTGCGAGTGGAGGCAAAAGTTAACATTCGATTTTATCTAGTTAATTTCTATAGCAAAGTCATAAGTTTTACTTGTACGAAATAGTATCGCCCGATTTTACTCATGCTCTCTCAACTCAAGCTCCGATAATCGCTACACACGCTCATGCAAATCAGACGACTGGGCACAAGTCGCAAAATTTGCTTGAGCATATGTAGCAGCTTTAAGAGTCTTTTTTTGTCTGTAATGATATATTAAGTTACTTTGCGCCTGGTTGTACGAGTAAAACATAGTTCGCGCCACGAAAAATGAAACATCAAGGTCAGGGAAATTTCAGTTTGGGGTTGCCGCTTTACCAATTTAACCTGAGCAAAATTTTGAAATTTTCCCATTTTCATCAAATGATTTTATTGATTTTTTAGAAGGTCAGATAAATTTCATCCTTGCAAATATGTTTTATGTCGTTTTGCTTAAGTCGTTTACTTACAAATAAATTTGCTTATGATAATCAGTTATATGCCGATATTCTTACTGTACATCTGGAAGTACGCTACACATATTCCTTGGTCTGGTCTTTGATTACAAAAAATCCCTGATTGAACTTTATCTTCTATTCTATGCGAAAACCTCTTGGGATTTTATTGATGAAGCTTTTTGATTAAAAATTTGTTTTTGAGGAAATCATAAAGATTTCCCTTTAAAATATTTCTCTAGGTCTTTAATCTACTCCACAAATAATAGAAGTATTTAATAAATATAAAAAAATATAAAAATTTTCCCTTTTAACATTAAAGGTTTCCATTAAAGTGAAAGCATTTTAGTTTAGACACAAGCCATTTAGGATATTTTAAATGTCATTTATTGCGCACTTTATTTGAGACACAAGCCAAATTTGTCAAAATGAAAATTCTGAAATACTTCATGTTGCCGCATCAAACTAATTTATATTGATTCTAGTTCTAAAATAGAATTACAAATTACTTTCAGAATTTCTGTGACGAAATTTACTTATAATAAATAATTTTTTTTTGCAAAAATGAAAGAAAGAAAATATTATGAAGCTACAAATATTTAATAAAAGAAAATGCAACAATAATTCAAAAATAACAAAATTTAATTTTTTCTACTGCCATTGCCCATGGGGAATATACACAATGGTACAAACCTATAAATTTTCCTTTGGTGACCTTAATAGCTCATTTTCCGTAGCGCGAACTATAGCTTGGACTTTGTTCAAACACCATAATCATCATAAATTTGTTTTATATGCTATGTTTTTTAAACAGCATTAGAGAAAAAAACATATTCGGCTCCAATTTGTTATAATTTCATTTTTGTGTGGGAGCAATAGTTTTAGGCTCTAGGACCTGTTTGGATGAAATCGTAGTTCTTCCTCCATGAGAGTATAAAAGTATAGTTAAGTGCGTGAACTTCTAATAACTTTTAATGAGTTCGTGTGATTGGCGCCTTCATGGCTTCTATAATTCGGGGATTACGGTTGTTCTGTTGACAATTTAAATTATTAAATTTTATTTCGATTTTTAGGATTTCTCTGAAGGAGCCCGTTCCTTATGCCCACCTCGTGTTGCTCTAACTTGAAGATCTTGTATTGGATGTCTGCCAAGTTTCAACAATATCGGTTTAATAGAAGTGTATCAAAAACTGATTTCAACATTTCACCCAGGCAGACAGAATCTCTAAACTAAGTAAATAAAAGGTAAAAACGCATTTATTTAACATTATAATGCAAATTTATTCTTGTCTTTAAAGTTGTGAAATTACACAGAATACCTACTACTCATACTTACAAAACTGACAATAAAAAGAAATGGTTCGATCGAAATGAATACATACACATACAAATGGTAAAAATGTATAGTACGGAATATTGTAATACACTCATTCTATTAGGAGTTGTATCTACACATTGATGCTTTAAAAAAAAATTGAGATATAATAGCTATCTTTGGCTTCAAATAAAAACTTAAAATAAAATTCTTAAATTTATTTTCAAATCTGCTCCTTAATCGGTTCCATTATTAGAGGCTTCTCAACGACGGGGGTAGAAGTAGCAGTATTTGATGTATTTGTGATGTTACTGCTATTTGTTTTGGTGGAGTACTGACTCGTACGGTCTTTAATACCCCGAAAAACGCGGTACCTAAAAAGTGAAGCAAATTAATTTCTTTTATACTTAAAAATTGTATTTTGTTTATATTTAATATTGAATATTTGTATAATAAAGAACTCTTGAAGTAGGAAGAGCTTGTGAGTTGATATCACAACACAAGTTGAGAATATAGTTTCTTTGATAGTTTTTTCGACATTAATTATAATATTAAAACATCAAAAGTTAGTATAAACGACAACGTGTAATACAGTGGTTAATAATGTTATTAAATATTTTATTAATTGTTTTTTTTTCTGCGAACGTAAATATTGTTAGTTCCCTTTATCCCATTTCTTGATATTTGGACTTCTTAAATTACCTTTGCAATTCAGTAATTCTTCGTCAGGTATCAGTTTGTTCTGAAGATGATTGACTTCGGCTGCTAATCGTTATTAATCTGCTCAGATAATCCATCAATGAAATTTATTGAAATCATATGGTTAATTTTTGTAAATAAAATTTTTTGTAAACAAGCTACGAAATTGTTAGATATAAAATGTTTAAGTTACAAGCAAAAGCTAAGTTTATATATTAAGGAAAAGACAATTTTATTGTCTTAACGGAAAATATGTAATAATTTTGATATGTTAAAAACAAAAATGGATTGTATTTACATAAAGAAACCAATCATTGTTTAGGTACCTTTCTTCCTGATCTAGATCTACAAGTCTATAGCACCTGTAATTTAAATATAAATCTTTGATAATATATAAGCAGCTGATAAAAGTTTACTATTTATGATTCTTCCGATAGAATGAAAGGGGGAAAATTTAATCTTTCTAAAGTTCTGTTTGAGATGTAATTCGACAATTAAAAAACAAGCAGAGTTAAGTAAACTAAAATTCTTCAAGCTCAGCATTTGCCAAAATTTCTGTATTCTCATAACACGTTTTTTTCTGTAGTATAGCAGAGACAATTTACCACAAAATTGGGAAAGATGATACAGAAAAAATATCGCCCATCTTTTTTTTTTTTTTAATAAACAAACTTTTTACTTTCCAATCCTTGGTTAGCCTTTAAAGGCTTTAAGCCACCAACTGACAGTACTGCGGTACATGTCTTTTAATTTCTCTGCTCATTTGCAGTACACTGAAAATTACTCGTATATTGTACGAGTTTCAAAAGAGTTAAAAAACTCGTTCCCGTTGTCAAAGATAATTTAATTTTATAAAATCCATTTTTATTTTTACAAATCGATTAAAACGATTACTCGCAACTTTACAAAGTGTCAATGAAAAATACAAACTTAACGAATTCGAACTAATGAGTAAGGCTGCCCCCAAAATGTACTTACGGATGATTGACATTTTTGCGCTAAATAAACGTCATATCCCGTAAGATTTATTATCTTAACATTTAAAGTTTTCTATCGTAAAAAAGTGCAAAAATCAAAAAAATTAACAAATAATTAAAGTGATTGTACCTAAGTAAACTTGCTCAAAATGAATTTAAACAAACGTACGTACGTAAACAGCGACCCTTATGGCAGTTTACTTACGCCAATTTGACATTTAAACTTAACGAGAGCTTCCTTATGGACGCTTAAGGTTATTTTGCGTACTTAAGTATGTTTAATTTAAAGGGCGCGTTAGTCTTACGTACAGTAACTTTATAACACATACGTCCATTTTGGGCCAGTCTTAATTCACAGCCAGAACGCGAAAGCATAAAGTACTGAACATGTAAATCACGCTGTCGCCACAAGCTGCCGTAATAAGTATATACCTTTAAAGCAGGTATGTAAAAAAACTCATATCTTGACTCAACTCAAGTAATGAGTACGCTCAACATTCGAGAGATTATTCAACGCTCAAAAATTTCAGCGCGCTGACAGGTTGAGCGGACACAAGCCTTGAGTAGACTCACTGCTTCAGCAGGTTCAAGTCTTGAGTGGACTAATCATTTGAGTTGAGTAGACTCAAACCACGTTTTAACTAAGATAAATTGAATTTGATGTTTAGCATGCAATTTCAATCAAATAAGAAAGGCTCACAAAAAAGTCATTTATTATATTAATTTAGCTTTACTTAATTTGTTAGCCAATAATCTACCAATAAAATTGCAATTATCCCGTAATGGTAATGACAATTGGTATGACCGTTAAAATTTTATATGTATGCTAATGTTAGCTAGTAGTGGTTCTGCCGAAAGATTATTTAGCATAAGGCAACTAACGTTAACCCCAAATAGAATCGTTGAACAACCGCGCAAATGTTGAGCGAACTGAATAGTTGAACGGACTCATTGCTTGACTTGAGAGATGAGTTAGTATTAACAAATAACCCTGCTTTAAGGGAAAATCCAATAGAGAATTAAGGGCTTAATACAATGTAGCACCACAATCGAGTGTTGCTTACTATCAAATACGATGGCGGCTCCGGCATTGCTATATATGGTTTCGTACATTTAGAATTGACATTCACTTTACTTCAGTGCCGATGTTGGCATCGAATCGTGCATTATATTCAGACCTTTAGTAGTTTAGTCTATTGTGAAACATGATCAAATCTAAAAAGTTCATTTTTTCTCAATGCCATTTTATTTATTTCATTGTGTTATTGAATACAATTTATCAATATTATTATTTGGTCGGGGGCGGGGGTGCAAATAGAGTTACCGCCCCTCATCTAGTAACCACGACCTATAAGATCTTTTGTGCCATTACATACTTCTAAGTGCCCTAGGGCGTCCATTCGAACTTTAGGTCTTTTACAAAGCCTATGACGTTCTTGGGGCCACCTTTGCAACATCTTCTGGCAGTCACACAGGACGTGTTTAGCGGTTTCATCGTCTTACCCATCTTTTTAAGATGACATCTAAGTGAGCCTCGTATAGACACTTATAAAGTGTTCAAAAGACAAAAGGGCATGTTAGAAAATATTTATTGCATTGTCCAACTTGTTTTTTTTTTTCACAAAAAAAATCAAGTAAGTATAGTCAAGATTTAATATAATCGACGAATTTTAGATCTTTTGGTATCTAATTTTGTATGGAAGTCAACTACATTTTATTAAGCTGGCTAAAAGCTCTCAGTGATCGTATCGAAAAAGAAGTGTGAGATTTATTGAACTCGCAGAGTGCATAAAACCAACAAGTTAGGCGTAGTGAAAGTCTTAATCACTGTACGAGTAGGTCGCTGCTGAATTTTTTACAGTGGTTCTCAGATTATAGTTCGCTGATAGAGGATTCATACGCGTGATAATTTTTTTATTGTTTTTTCCTTACAGAAACATCCTATAAGATATAGAAATTCAAAGTTCTAAAAAACCTTTCAGGAGACAGCTTGCATCTATCATTTTCATGTACAACATTAATATTAAACTAACCTAAAAGTGGAGCATTTTGTTGAAACGGCTTAACTGTTATACTAACTAGTGCTAAGCCAAGTATAACAGTTACGCGAATTTTACTTACATATTTTAATATTCTTTACGATTGACAAAGAAATTTTGAAATAGGCAATTAAAATCAGTTTTAAATTGATCTGGATGGATAATAGTTGACTACCACAGTCGCATTGCAGTCATAAAATGAACAAAAAAAATGTTGCATTTTGGTTGTCAGAACGAGTTTAACGACGGTTATGAGACTTAATCGAACTAGATATTATTAAAGTGTTTAAGATTCAGATTTTTCGACGTGATCGCTACATTGATAGCTCATCTTGACTAGGTGGTGGTATTTTCATCGTAGTAAGAAATATTTACAGCTACACTAAAATTGACGTTTACAATACATCTAACTTATAATTTATATGCGTTGTCAGCTTAACTGTTGCGATAAAAACGCTGTACATTCTTGCTTCGTACGTTCCTCCTCTGGATTCTTGGAGGTAAACGCTGTTCATGAACGATTAGGACGGGAATTTGGATCCAGTGTATACTACAGATGATTCAATATGTGTAGTTTGTACTTATACTACACCTTTGGTTTTTGAAGATTCCTATCATCTGGCCATAATTGTTAATATCGATAGTGATAGGATCGCATTGTTAACAGTCGAATACATGCCTTCGTTTAACTTTGGAAAAGCTGATTTCAATCTACTCAATGCTAAGTCATCAAATATCCACTGGTCCTTTTTAGTTAATTTTAATCATATAGATGATCCTATTTCAATATTTTACAACATTTTGTTTGATTTTTTAAAGGATTGTATTCCAAAGTCTGGTATTAAATCTAGCTCTACTTATTCTCCTTGGTATGATGATGCTTAAATGTTTGCATAACTCCAGAAATAAGCCGTAGAAAAGATTTTGCTCTGTATTTACCTCTGGAAGGAAGCTGTTTTGCAAGATCATAATGCTTAGTAAAGATAAGAAATGCACTCAGAGTGGGTCCCAAATAATTCTGGCAGTTTGTCAATTAAAAAAAAACTGCTTTCTGTCTAACCTAGCTTATAAAACGTTTCTAGTCAAGACCCTGTGTGATATGAAATTATTTTGCTGATTATTTTAATATGGCTTTTTTATCTAATGACATTCAATTGGATATTTCTTTTTTTAATTGCTTAACGATACTTCCTAAAGTTGATATTCCCTGTTTATTTATTAATCAGAATACTGCCGAAGTCTCTATGTCCAGTCTTGAGTCTAGTTGTTTAGTGCACCCAAATGGATTCCTCCTATTATTTTAAAACAGTGTTGTGGTAATCTTTCGATTCCTTTGACATTTATGTTTAATTTGACTCTCCAGGGTTGAAAATTTTCTGATAGTTGGAGGAGATCATTTATTGCTTCTATTTTTAAGTCTGGTAAAAGAGAGAATATTACTAATTATCTACGAATTTGCTCCAATATTCGTTATCTTGCATTAAGTTTGTCGAGGTGGGAGGTGAAATTAACAGCGTGTATACTGACTTAAGTAAAGCTTTAATAAGGTATGTCACAAGATTTTGATTTATAAGATAACTGGTTACTTAACTATTTATCTTCCTACCTAATTGATCGCTAGGTTGTAATAACATTTTTGTCTACACGGGCAGATGGAATAACAACTATTTCTGGTGTGCCGTAAGGAAGTCATTTGGGACCCCTCCTGTTTATTTTGTTCATAAATAATGTCTCTCATGTACTTGTAAACTCTGAGCTATATTGATCTGTACAAATGACGTAAAGTTGTATAAGTCTATTAAGTCTAAATTGGATTGAGTTAAATTGCAGGAGAATCTAAACAGATTTGTTGCATGGTGCACGAAGAACTTCCTGTCTTTAAACTTTGACAAATGTAAGATCTACTTTTTGTCTCGCAAAGTTATCCCTCAAGTTTTTGACTGAAACATTAATGACGTAATTCTGTCTAGGAGTACTAAAATACTTGACTTGAGTGTATTATTTGACTCCAAACTTACCTTTAATGTATTGACCATATTGTTAATAGGGCAAACTCGATTCCGGGTTTAATAAAAAGCTGGACTAGGGAATTTGATGATGCCTATACAACAAAAGCTTCATTTACAAACCTCGTTCGTATAGTTCCCATCTTAAAGCGTCACTCTGATAGAATTGAAGGTATGCAGAGGAGATTCCAGCTTTTTGCTTTAAGAAGCCTCCAGTGGCGAGATTCTTTTCATCTTCCACCGTATATTGATAAATTAAATGATAAGGCCCACTTTTCTATGAGAGATGCCTTAAATGATGCATTATGATACATACTTTATTAACAATATTTATTTCTATTAAGCGGGTGAAAGCTTTGGCGATCAAATGTAGCTTGAGAGACTTTCTTGGGTAAAAAAGTAGACTTTTCTATTTTTCGTGAATATGCGGAATTGGTGCATCCTTGAAAATGACATCCTATGAGAAAAACTTTCACTGAGGTGTATGTGACCAAAGTGCATGAAAATGGAGTTTCCAGCAGCAAAAACGTTCCGATAAAGTTTTCTGAATCGGGAAAGAATTACACCACTCAAAGGTACTCAGTGAGACCTTTAGTTTGATATGCAACATGCGGTATTGGAACCAACCGCTCTCCCCCGCCGGGGGTTCCTACCCTCCACTCTAAAAGTATGCAGAGAAAAATTGTCTTCTGGGAATTGTAGCTGGTAATGAGGTGAAATGAACACTAAAACCCGTTTTTCGATTGGATATAATCCTACCGAATTAGAGCCAATCTAAGTTTCGAAAAATCCAGTACGTCAGTACAAAAAAGGGGGGAGATACTAAAAAAGTAAGTAGCTATTTAAGCCCCCGAGTATGGGAGTGTGGGTACTCAAACTTCTTCTCAAGCCATAAGGAATTCGATTCTGTACTAGATTTATCTAAATGTACTAGATCAAACTTTGACTTCCCAATCTTTCTAGCGCTTAATTGAAATAGACGAATAAGACGTCTATCAGGAATGTTCAATTAGGTCTTAAAATTGGCTTTTCCCTTTGATACACTTCTTATTCGAAGGAAAATATCGGATATCGTTTAAGTTATGCAGCTTTTGAATGGTGATATCGACACGCCTTTACTTCTTCTAGAGTCTTTAGGTATTATATCTCGACCACGTACGTCACTTAAAATCTACTGATTTTATTTATGTTAACTCACATCCATCATACCAATTATGGACAGTTCGAGACAATTACTAGAATGAGTATTAATTTGAATTTTAATCTTGACTTGATAGACTTTCATGTTAGTAAATTGCAATTAAAGAATGTGCTTGGTAGATTAGGCTGTTGTGAAAATATTGTGTTTTTATCTGTTTTTATAATTAATTTTCAGGCACTATGTAATACATTATAATTTTAGCTAGCATATAGCGAAATAAAAAAAACATTACAATTATGTTTGGAAGTTTGTTTATATGTATTGAATTATGTCCATACTTCCAAACTTCATTTTATATTCCTTGTAATTATAATTAATAAAAAATGTCAATTGAAATCAACTGTAAAAGTCAATGTTTTACAAAATTATATTAATGCAAATTATATTTTTCATCTATACATATGTGTGTATGTCAATAAGTGCACAATTAGTTTACATTCATTAGTGCAATTGTAAGCAATGCAACCCCCTTACTCACATTCATCAAAAAATTTTATTTTATTTAAACTTGTTTCATGCACCGATTGAAAACTTTGTGTTATCCCACATAATCGTGGTGTTGCAGTATAAGACTTGGCCATATTTTCAATTTAATTAAATATTCTATAATAATTTTGGATTACATTGCGACAGCATAGACTACAGGATATAAGGATTGTATTGCATTTATAATGGAATATTGCTGATTTTCAATATAAAGAATTGCATGCGATCTAAAATTCTACTTGTATACAGTCTTCCTTCTACATCTTTCCTAATGTTCGTTAAAATTCGTTCGTGCGTGCATTGTGTGCTGATCAATTATATTTCCTTGTATTCGTGTTCGTTCGTATTTGATACGTATCCGTGCGTGTTAGTGCTCGTATATGTTTGCACGTTCTCGGTCATATTAGCCTACGTTAAATCGTGCTCGTTCGTGTTTACATATAATCGTTAAGAGTTCAGCAGATGCGTTCATTTATATTTGTTTAATTTTTGCCCGTTTTTTATTTGTTTATATTCGTTCGTTCGTGATAAACCTATGGCTTCTTTCTTTGTTTTACGGTTGTCGACGCTAATGATAATTCAGGTACTACAAGTGAGCATTCGTTCGCGCTCATTCATGTATGTCCAGTAAGATAAAATTCTACAACGAGATAAAAAATGGCATAAGAATTAGAGTGCCTATATTTACAAGGGAAATAAAATCATTTCAAAATTTCATCTCAAGGAGGGAATTTCTAATCCAAAAACTCACCCCCCTGGAAATTTTGGATTGTCTGATAGGTGCTATTCGATACTAACTAGTGTTTAAGTTTTAATCTAGAAATGTTGAACCATTTACCTCTTCTAGAAGTAGGTTAGTATTTCTATCTACTTTCACACATGCAAATTTTCTGTTTAGTATAAATAATATTATATGTATAGGAAAAAAGTAGTAGAATATATTTGACAAAATCACACATCCACACTTATGCCGAAATTGTATGAAATTTGAATTTTCTCAAACTTTAACCTATCAGTGCTGTAAAGGTGCGCATTTTAACCAAATATAAAGTTAAAGGATCCGGATAGAACCCAAAAAAACAGCTCTGACATATTTCTTGATCTTTGTATGGATCACAAATGTAAACAAATAAACTCTAGCGTTCGTATGAAATGAGCGCAACGTATGTAACCAACGCAACGATCACGTAGAAGTTGTTGGCATTATTGGCCTATTTTCATGTAATATCTACAGTAAAATTTCATATTATATTCTGGAACCCCAGTGAAACCATCGCCGCTGAGTCTTGGTTGGTTGGTTCGGTTAAGACTTCAAGTAACTTGTGTCAGCTAACATGCTGATCCCAATTAGCACGTTATACCCTAGACACACAGCACGAACTAATGAATCATTTGTACTAAGTATTCATTAAAATGCCGTGTGTCACATAGTATACGTCATTATAGCTCGAAAATCAGATGATAATGAAGTACATTAATGAAGTGTCTTCCTCCTTCATTATAGCTATAATGAGGAAAAATGAACGATTTGGCTGTGCATCTGCCGATTTGAAAAATAAGAAGAAGAAATTCAAATCATAAATTATATTATTAATATTTTTTTAATAATGTTTTTCTCATTTGCAAATTGTTAAATTGAAAATAAAATAAATGGAAACAAAGTTTATCGCATTAATTCGATCCATAAGTGATAAGTATATCAAAACCAGTTTGACGGAACAACTTAATTAAAGAAATGGTTGTGTGTCTGCAGTTTATAATGAACCATTATAGACTAATGAGTCGTTAGTTATTTCTTCATTAAGAGCGCTGCTGTGTGTCTAGGGCATTAGTCTTGAAACTACAGTCTAAACAAAAACCCGGTTATTATGTGCATGCAGATAGTCTACTCTAGTTCTTCGGACCAGTAATTTTCAGATTAAGGGTTGAAATTACCATTCCATTTCGAATCCCATCTCCCATCTCCCATCTCCCATCTCCCATGTCTATCTCCCTTATCTTATTTGTGGAAATTTGTCTATCGTGTTCAGAGATAGTGAGTGCCGACCAGTTTTAAAGACATTATACTGTTTTTCATTGATTTCTTTGCAGCTGCGGATTTGTGTATTGATGCAACAGTGGGTCTTACTGATCGCGAAATTCTTTACTTACTATTGTACTTAGGAGCTCTGTTTTACTTCTATGCCTTTCTATAAGGTCATATTTCTCTAGAAATGTCACGTACAGATAGTTAGCTATCGTGAATTTCCCATGAATAGAAAGCGTGAGAACATATTCGTATAATTACCACGTCTAGTTTAACATATGTATGTATTTACTGTAAGCTAGGAAGCAATGACCTTAATGTTGATTTTATTTTTTGCCCACCCTTTATGTCAAATGTGATTTTCCTAAAAGTTTATACTTATTCAAGTAAGTTAATATTTTTATCTTAAATCCCAAATTTATATTTGATAAAAAAAATTAATACTCTGGGGATTTCTTCGAGCTATTACAATTAATAAAGCACCGAGAAACTTCCTGTCAACATTCACCACATTGCGCTCATACGATTATAACATAGTAAAATTAAGTAAATTTAAATCAATGAAAATAAAACATTTTTGCAACGCAATAGATATTAGCTCTGTTATAAGCGTTTTAAATAATTTACAATTATATTTATGGTTTAATAAAATCCATTAATCGGCAGCATTGATTTTTTCAAGTATGGATTTTCTGTACATATTTGTAACATACAGCCAAAAAGCGCTTAACTGACAACAGATTTATAACAATCAATTGCGATCTGCGACAACAGTGAATATTTCTTACCTTTATATTTTCTAAAATATAAGTACATATCTATATGTGTATGTAGTAATAAATATTTTACTTTTGGAATGTATTTTATTTGATCGAAATAGCTGAACGAAATGAGGCAACTGGTGTTGTATTCGTGCTATTTACTGTCATATATCTAGTAAGACGTCTTCTCAGTCTACTAGAGAAATTTCGAAAATAATGTCCCGTCGATTCTGTAGATGGAAGCCCTGAAATAAGACTGTTTCGACATAATATGATTTGAGAATTAGTATAAATTTTAGTTCCAAAGAATATCCATAATATTTATATTTAGATAAATATTCGAAAATATAAATTGAAAAACAAAAACCTCATAATACTATCGTAGATAAAATGCAAAAACAATGCTCTGAATTAAAAGAAGTTTTTCAAAATTCAAAATGATATACCTAAAGGTGAATTTCTGGAAGATATTCATTTACTGACACAATTTATTATTTTTTATATCTTTTATGTGTTTCCTTAGGTTAAAATTCGAAATGTTTTTGATGAAAAGGTCACTTGGGTAGAACGTTATTATGTACTCAAATACATCTACAAACAGGATGCAGAAGCAGAAAATCGTAATTTCTGATACCTTAAAAACAAGTTATTAACATATGCACTTCAATATTACATCAATTTAGCGTAGTAGCAAGATATTTCATCATCTAGAGCAGGGGTAATGATTTTGTCCGATGCTGAAGCTATTTTCTATTATCGCGGCACATCTAATACCGATTTCCATTAATATTTCAAGAAAAGTTCACATCAACCAATGGAAAACAAGTTGAAGCAATAAGAAATTGGTAATAGCTCATATCAGTGACATTTTCTGAGAAAAGTAATATCACACGAATAATGTAAAAATGGTGAAAAATTACAATTTGGCAGATTTTGAATTTGTTGGAGCAATAGTAGAAGATGGGTATGTGCTGCTCCATGACATTCAGCGGTTATACATTTCTCATATATATGTGTACGTCCTTTGCACATATGGCATACCGTAGAAACTGCTAAGTCATTCCACATCAAATAGGCAACATGTGTGACATTTTGTTGACATTTTAACATACTTGGAGGGTTTGTAAAAATAAAAATACGAATTAAAAAATTTTCTTCTACAATGCGTATTTCGCGAGTTAAGGCATTTTCAAAATTTCACAAAAATGTAGTCTTCGTCTTCTTTAAAAATTCATATATATTTTTCTGTTTATACTAGGACAATGACAGCTCATTTGAAAGATAGGATTTCAAGCTATCTAAGAAAAATAGAATCTTAAAAATATACGTGAAAAAGGACATCGAAGATAAGGATTTTTTTCTTTATTATTGAATATTCTGTAAGACGTACCTTTGATTTTGCTCATTTTCTTATATTTTATACCTTATATTATCCACTAAAACATTAAAATTTCAACTTGGGACCTCAACGGGATCAAGGAGTAAAAAACCAAGAAAGTTTCAAAAAAATACACTAATAACTATCTCCAAAAAAAAAATTGTTTCTATACAGGGTGTCCCGTATGTGGTCTTGCATTTGAAGAACATAAATAGGCCATGATTAGACAAGCAAAAAATTGAATGGAAGGTGGGAGGAAAATCCTTACTGTTTTCGAGATAACGGGATTTAAAAATATTTGGCTATGTTTTTACATATCATCCTGTAACTTCTTAACATTGCAGCCTATGATGATGATTTAAATTTCGTAGATTGATAATCGTTGGATCTCTCCAATGGTGTACAAATTTTACGCCTCCTATTCTTCGTTTTGAAGTTATGGTTCATTAAGATTTTGGATTTTTTGCTTGGTTTTTTAACTACTACATTTATCAAAAAACACGTATGAATATTAATTTTTCATATGGGATTTAAAAAGCTCAAAAGTTACAAAAGTCACCTTTTAAGACGACCTATCACACTCTGTACTTAGGACGTAACCCTTTCTGCGTTTTTTGCACTTTTTCTTAAGCATACCTAGCGAAAAAATTCAATATATGCCAGAAAGTAGGGAATGAGCTTTCTGAGACAGTCCGTGGATATGCTTTAAAAAATACCATACGGGAAACTTTGTATAAAAACAATTTTTTATTTATTTGTAGATAGTTGTTAGTGTATTTTTCTGAAACTTTCTTGGTTCTTTACTCCTTGATCCCGTTGAGATCCCAAGTTGAAATTTTAATATGTTTAAGTGGATACTATTTAAGTGTAAAATATAAAAAAAATAAACAAAATCAAAGGTACGTCTTACAAAATATTCAAAAATAAAAGATAGAATCCTTATCCTCGATGTCCTTTTTCACGTATATTTTTAAGATTCTATTTTTCTTAGTGAAATCCTAACTTTCAAATGAGCTGTCGCTGTCCTAGTATAAATATAAAAATATATATGAATTTTTAAAGAAAACCAGACTCCATTTTTGCGAAATTTGGAAAATGCCGTGACTCGCGAAATACACATTGTAGAAGAAAATTTTTTAATTCGTATTTTTATTTTCACAAACCCTCCAAGTATGTCAAATTTCAAACAAATTGGTGATGGTCATGTTACAATTTTCGTGACACATTTTTCGTGATTTGTGGTCGATTTGCTATAGAATGACCCTGCTACATAGAGAGCTTCAAACTACATGGTTTGGCTAGCTTCAAATGAAGCTGTAGCTAATATTGGGCCCAAAGGCAAAATTCCAATTTTGTAGCTGAAGCTGCAATAATACCAACATAATAATGAAGTAAAAGTCATTTGTTTCATATCAAAACCATTCTGTGGTTCGAATATAAGTAGGCAATATGAATAGCTCGTATAGTGAAAAAATGATTAATTTTATGCAAGAAAATATAATAATATTGCACTAAATGCCAAAATGAGCAGCTTACAAATTTCGTCCTCACTAGGCATTTTGAAAAATCGTCAAAGAAAATGTTACTTTATTCATGTTAAGTTGTCAATATGAATATGAATCTTGAAACTTGTAGTGCTCATTGTAGCAAATTGCACTTCATGAAGCTGAAATAGAGTTTCGTGTAGCTTGCAGCTTGTAGCGCGTAGCTTTCGATCTAGCTTGGGCTTTATACCAGGATCATTTTGATGTACATATTTTCTATCAGTAAATATCAACGGAACGATTTCACACTTCTGCTCACTAAGTTTGGTAAATTAAAACTAAAAAGATTTTAAGTACACCTACAATTAATATTACAGGCACGTCGATATGCTAAATCAAAATAATAAAAATTTAAAAAGACTTAAAAAGTTAATTTAACTCCACTCGAAAAATTACAAGTAGGTACTTTTTAGCTGTGCTAAATTAACTTACTGCGGAATCAGTATAGGGAATAAGAAAATGTTACTACCAACAAAGATACAGATCTGATCTAGGGGGTACCTAAGTTGTTGTGTCACTCTTAGCACCTATAGAGATATGCCAAGTTGCCTCAAAC
This sequence comes from Dioctria linearis, assembly GCA_963930735.1. Lineage (NCBI taxonomy): Eukaryota > Metazoa > Arthropoda > Insecta > Diptera > Asilidae > Dioctria > Dioctria linearis. The sequence goes on along the minus strand of OZ005743.1, from coordinate 166,797,535 downwards.
TAAAAAAAAAATGTGGAGTGATTCCTTATGGATTGATTGGTCCGAGATGTTTAAGTTTTATGAATCACTCTATAACTTCTGAATGATACATGCTAAGATGTTCATTTAAATTTTATTAAATACTTAGATAATCGCTGAAGTTTCCCAATTTCTCATCCTCCATTCTGTTGCAAAGTTATGGCTCATAATATTCAAAATTTCAATATAAAATATAAGATAACTGAAACTTATAGTTGAACTCGAAATGATGGTAATAAACGATCATAATAAAAAATAAAATATTTGGTCTCATGAGCGTGTATACTCAACATAACCAAATATAGATTTGATTTGACCAATACTAAGTTATGTCCTAAATCCGAATTTTTTCACTCAATTTACCAAATTACGAAGTAGAAAATTAAGAAATGTCGAAATAATGTCTTGACAGTTCACTAAATGTGAAGTTATATTTTGTGCTACCACATTTAGTCAGTCAAAAATCGTAAACTCAATTTTGGTCCCGCTGACTATATGTTAGAAATCTGAATGTAACATGGTTTTTGCTTGTGTACCTCGGTCTGAAATTTGAGCTACTCACCTGGTTGGGCTCTCAAAATAAAAAAAAAATGCGTTATCAGGAAACACATAAAAGCCGAATAAAGGATAAAAAGGACCCAAAAATGTTGGAATTAACTGACTGGGCTACAATCATAATCAGTCTGTGAAGAGAGTATGTATGAGTTTTAAACGCTACATATCTTACATGTAGGTATTACAACAATTTTAGTTTTTCATCGCCATTAAAAATTTTATAGATGTTTCTTTTACTAAGGATACCTTAACATGATTTGTTCTTTCCGATTAGTAAATACTATCACTCAGCGCATTGACTATTGACAATAAACATCTGTTCCAAAATTCTGCATGCTTCAAAATTTTGCTTGAAAATAAATTAAATATGTTTTCGACACAATTATGTTTGATATAATTGTATCATTTCTTAATTAAAATCAAAATTTGTAATTTTTTTTATGTACCCTATAGCTAATAGCACATTTCTTATAATTAATATTAAAATTCAATGGTAAAGCGATTTTCGAAAAATCAAATTACGGATAAAATGATCATTGATTTTGTCAGTCGTCCCAGAGTATCACTCTAAAAAGTTATGGCCTAGATTTTTTACGACCAGATTTTTTTCATATCCAAGGTAAGTATATGGTCGAGTATATTACTAACTATGTATATTAATCTATAAAAAAAATTGAGGTGCGTTATAAATATTTACATTAAATGTTTGTTAACGGGGTTAATACAAAATACAAAAAAATGCAAAAGTCAAAAATTGCAAAATGCTTGCGATTAAAAAAATACTTGCTGAAAAAATTCCAAATCTGGTTATCGTACACAGAAAATGTTTATAGAATGAATATAAAAAAAAGACAAAAGTTCTTATAATCAAAATAAAAAAAGTAAAAAATTTTAACAAAAGAAAAGGAAAATCAGAACTTTAAACCATTTTGCTTCGACGCCGCAGCTCTTATATAAACCCATTTTAATAAGTGCCAATTGACAAAAAGCAAAATATGCACTCGTGTAGTACAAATTAGTGAAAAATAAAAAAATAAATAAAAAAATAATTAAAAATTTACCTCTTCAAAATGAGAACCTTCACTTTCTTCTTAAGAACGAATAGTGCAAAAATAATGAAACCCTGAACAGCATTACAAATGTCCGTCAAATAGAAAAACTTCGACAAAATCTGCTGATTTTCGCAAAACCATGCAATGATTTCCAAAGACCATGTCACGCCCATAACGATAAAAAGTCGAAGAAATAAACCAAATCTGAAATGAATTTTTAATTAGATAATTAATTTTGTCGAATTTCAAGAAATTAATTATAGAATAACATTCGAGAAATATATATTACCTATCCTTTTCACCATGAAGATTTTTTTGACTATCCTTTCGTGCCATGATTCTAGCCATCTCACGCTGTACCCTGTGTATCTTGAGAGATGTTAACGTGAACATTGTTATATTGAAGCAAATGACAATAATTATTGGACCAAAGAAATAAGCAATTTGTATCCATCTTAGCACTTGAGAAAAGAGAGAATTTCTATTAAGTATATTTTTCAAATGTAATATTTCCAAAAGGATCTTACTATCAAGCCAGCAATACTCTCCTCCACCAATTCCTGGCTTATATTCATATGGGATATCGGTATGTTGCATTATTGCAGTTATTGTTAAAAATATTGCTGCTATTCCCCATGAGTATAAGCAGTATATGAAAAATCGTTTATTCTCTTTTAACCGGTTAATTCCTTTGGTGCCTCGAAAATTCCACCATAAATCAAAACTTATCACACTTAGCCATAGAAAGCTAGACATGAAGGAGAAGTAAGCTATAAAGCCTGTAAAGATATATTCATAATAAATTTCAAAATTTGTGTTGTTGTGAAAATACATATAAAAAGCCATGAATGTATTTAGGGAGAATTTGCCAAGAAGAAAACTTCAGATTTCTACTTTTCTCGATAATGTAATTAAAGACTACCGAAAAGTAAGTCGGATCATGATGAAATGGAAGATAATTAGTGACGACATATAGCGAAAAAAAATTTACTCGAAGATGCATTTTATAGACATAAGAAGTAAGTGCATAGCGATAGGTTTATTTTTTGTTTCATTTTGGTCCATTTGCTTTACATACCCTCCCCAGGTCCATCTCCCTTTCTTCCTTCTTATACTCTACAATTTTGTATAGAAATAAGCTTTTTACTATGAAAATTTTTAACTAATTTTAATGAACTTGATGTGGGCGTATTCTCTGGAGTCTACTAAATCGAGATATAAAATGCGTGTTTCCTTGCTCTACAACGAAAGTTAGGTTAACATATTTTTTTTTTACATATTGTGAATTATGATAGGCTCAAAAAATCAAGAAAAAAGTTTAAATAAAAAGAAAGGAAAGCAAAGGAAATAATAATTTAACCAAAATATAGGACCGAGCTTGGCATAGTGGTTAATATGACCTGATTTGGTTGAATTTCGAACAAAAATTGTAATGAGATTGTTTTTAAGAATGGTGCTAAATTTCATTGGAGCGGCCTACCCTCACTTGTGATGATGCTATTTTTAAGGCAATTGCCGCAAGACTTCTTAGACAAATAAATTGCATAGAGACAATCCTGGCAATATCACCACACATTATGACGACAAAAATGATTCAAACCCAATATGAGAACTGATTCAGAAAAACTTGGCCATACCTCGGCCATATACCATTCCATTGCTCATCACCATGTAAACAAAATTAGGGAGCGCTGGTAAGATTGAATATAAAAAGGTGTGGGCTTATTATTGCAAGCCATATTGAGTGCAAAGTTCTTATGCAATGAAAATGGAAGTCAACAGAAAAAGAACGTCAAGAATTAATTGCTTCCACACATATGGAAAATCTGAATATCTCTGTGAGCTATAAAGATCAAAATTCCCGTAGTCAACCATCCAAAATATTCTCAGTAAATTTCGGGAATATTGTAGTGTCCAGAGAAAGTCGGGGTCAGGAAGGAAATTAGGTTCAGTAAACCAAAAATTGGCCACAAAGTGGTAGACAGCTTTAAACGAAATCTTAAAAAGTCTTGTATACTGATGGATCCTGGAAGGATGGCAAAACAGGCGCAGGGGTGGTTAGTCCAGAAGTGGAACTATCCACTCCGCTTGGTGCCTCACCTTCCATTTTTCAAGCGGAAGTCTATGCTATAGAGGTTGGATCTCAGGAAAGCCTCTAAAAGGCAGCCAAGCAGCGCTCCTAACTCTTTCCTCTCAAGTCTTTGAGTCGAAACTAGTTTGGATCTGCTACTCGAAACTCCAACTATTGTCTAAGGACAACCAAGTAACCTTGGTTTGGGTTTCTTCTCACTGCGGTAGAAAAGCATGAGATTTTTACGATGCACAATGCATACGCATGGTACCCAAGGAAGCGAATTCTCCGAATTGTTCGGAACTTAGGCCAATGGAAAATATTGAGCTAGTATTGAAAGAGAATTAAAAAAATATAAACAAAGAAACACTCCGCTAACATAGAAACTTTTAAACGGCAGTATAAAAGAGTTTCCGATATGTTCGATTCTGTCTCTGTACAAAAATTAATGAAGAACGTAAAGTTCACCAATTTTATAGCAAGTAGTAATTATAGCATGGCGGCTGTGTATAATGCAGATCATCATGACCGTTTCTAGCCACGTCGAAGCCCAGGGCACTTTAGGATTTGGGGCCCCCCAACAGAAATTCTTTTCTAAACTTCTTTGGGTTATCAACAATAATAATATCGTAAAATACAATCACAAACACAACACGAAAACCCACCATTGGCAAGGTCAAAGGCGAATAAGCAGATTTTCAGAAGAAAGATAAGTTAAAGTGTGGTTAAGGGGAATCCCCGTCCAAATGTCCTATTTTAAGTAAAGGGAAAGTCCAGATCATGCGATTCGGTTTAGTTGTTTTGGAATAATAAAATGTTTTAGAGGAATAACCTTAGTCAGACAGAATTGCCAGTACCTACATATTGTGTTAACATAACATGGACAGCACTATAAAAATTTTTTTTCTTATTACCAAATAGAGTTTGGCTACTGAAAGTAGACCATAAATAAATAAATTGCGGAAAATTAAAAAAAAATGGGGCTAGAAGCACTGCGGCTATATAATGACAATAACGTTTGGTCTACTTTCAGTAGGCAAAATCTAACAGCTAAACAAACTTGTAATAGCTTGACAAATTGGTCAACAATTGGTTTACTATCGCAAGGGCTAGGGGGCACCATTGGTCGCGGGTCCCTGGGCCCAGATCCACTAGGCCTATGCGTAAAGATGGCACTGCAAATGATGAAGTAATCGTTCAATAAAAATCATTTAATAGCAAACAAAAAAGGTTTTTCTTGTTGATTTCATCATTCATAGGTGGTTAGTCTTTTTTCTAAATCAGTCCTTATGTGATCCAGAGTCGAGAGATCTGTATCTCCGATTATTGCTAATGCGTGGTACACTAACGACTTCAAAACTGGGACAGGTTATTTGAAATGGGATTTGGGGCAAATGCAGTATGTTCAGTACAATACTGGAAATGGAAATTCAGACTGGTATAAGAAAATTCTTTGCATGAAATGCAAAAAAATAAAATTACACAGTTAGCCTAATTTATGTATCCGGACAACAAAGCTTTGATGATGGACATATCCAATTATATATAAGAGAGGAAGGAGCAAACTAATAACAATTTATTTTTATATACAACAGAATGAATGCAGAAAAACCAGACTGCTACCATATCTGAAGACTTTGTATACGTCTAAATAAGTAGAGGTATTATGGACTCTTAGAAAGCAACTGCTGCAAGCTATTCAACTGGCGAAGCCTTCCCTTCAATATCTGTTCAACCTGCTTATTATAACTAAATGAGGCTTAGGACGGTTATACACTTCACTAACTCTCAGCATATCAAAGGGTTGATAAAAATTATTCGAGGTAATTCGAGAAGTACACTTTCATTCTCCGCAAACTCTTCACCCAGCTGATTAATGATTCTTTTTTTGTTATTGTACTTGTACTTATGTTAAATTTATTTAAATTTTTTATATCAAAAAAAAACAAATTTTACCCAAAACTGAACACATAAGTGGACTAACATCACGTCCACCAGTTATCATATAATAACTCAATATGGAGTAACCCACAGATAATCCGGTTAAGTAACACGAAAGTGATTTTCCATGTAAATTTCGAAGTTCCGGAATAATGATGTATATCAGCACGGTAATGATCATAAATGGCACCGAAAAAAGCATACCTGAAAAGTAAAAGTTCTTGGTTAGTGTCAAATGTGCATAATCTCAAAGAATAAAATGTAAATAAAATAAAATTATCTCATCATTGAAATCATTTATAGATTTCTTATCACAAAGTTTTTGATATATTTACGGTTGTCTAAGTACATTATGCTTAGCTGCAAAAATTGACGTCAATGCAGCTGGCAATTAGCACCTGGCTTATATTTTGTACACAGCATATAGACTACAAAATATGTCTAATAAGTTTTTGATACTTAAGTCTTGACGTCACTCCAGTTAACTTTACTTAATGGCTTATGGGGAGCAAATGAGCAAAAATCACAGGAACTGCATACAAAATTAATTAGCCGAAGTGACGCTATAATAAGTACATATGTATAGGTATTTACATGCAGTACGCCATCGTTTCTATTGGGGAATATCTCTTTTGTTTGTATACCATGAATTTTATGTACATTGATGTAAGGAAGGTTCCTGTTCTAGTAAAACAAAAAAAGTCTTCTAAAGTACTCACTGTAAGAATAAATTACATCCTTTGTATGAATATCGTTGCTAGTGAAACAGGTCATAACCGAAATGTTGACAACTGTTGAATTCCATGCTCTTAACGGTGTCATACAGTATTCATCTTTGGACTTGAAGTCCATTGTGTCGAGCAGAAGAATTGTACCATTCTGTGTGAGATAAAGTTATCCTTAGCCATCTTACATTATTCCACGAAGAAAAGAAAAAAATACCCACCTCAAGTAATTCCCACTGATCATATTCATATCGTCCTGGCTCTAATAGGAAAGACACTTCACATGGTCGTCCCGACACCCATCCATAATTCTGAAAAACGTCCGTTTGCGCAAAGCTACCATCTTTCTGCTTTACTTCAATATCACTGACAATATGTCCATTGTAGGCATCACAACTCTTATTCCTTATGGTGTATATATGCGTTTTATCCTCACAACAGGATCTCAAGCATGTTTTCATCTTACATATACATCCTCGAAGATGAGACTGTGCTGGTTTTCGGTGAGTGATATTTTCGAATACATAATTATAAGAGCCAACTAAATGCTGGGGATAAACTATCCCCAAATGTAGGTATGAGCCATTCGTTAGTTTAACGCCATTTGTTATATTGACTGAATCGAAAAATGAGCATGGCACATTGAGGTTATCTCTAACCATAGCAAAACTACTTTGACTAGTGCGTTCGATAAGCACAAATCCAAAGATGCAAATAAGACTTCTTAGTTGGTTGTTAGGCATTTCGTTGAGTTTATTGAAGGCTATTTGAAAACTATGCGCATCTGAAAGAAGACAAATGAAATAGTAAATTACAAATTTAAGGCAAGTTAATGTATATTTTGTTTTTATGCTTTTTTAATAGTAGTAGATATTCAGTTTCAGTATACAATCTGTCAGTCTATTAATATTATCTATATTATATGAAACCCAAGTAAAGACATTTCATAGATTGAATCTTGTGATTGAAACTTTGAATGTGTCAATTCCTTTAACTATCCCTGAACACATCTTAACAACAACATAGATATGAAATTGGATATACCTATGAGAATCATACTTACAGAGCCTTTTATTCGTTGAGTCCTCATAATATCGTGTCTCCCGAAAGTTAAAGAAGCTCAATTGTAGTACCTATATGGCCAAGAAGTGTCAGTCCTAACGAGTTTACTGTCCTCAAAGGATAAATATTGAACTATATGGGATCTTTGAACTATTTAAAATCTGGCAGACGTAGATAGATAGATAGATTCCAATGTTCTCCTCTGAATTTTTGGATGCTGAAACGCTGAAACCTGAAAGATGCGAATTATCGAGAATGTACTCGACAAATACATACGAGTATTTTACAAAATTCGTTAAGTTGAATAGTTAGACTACTCGTATTTTAATATTTCATACGCAAATTACAAGGCCCATTAAGGACAACTAGAACAGTATTTAGGTGTCACAACTTCAACAAAGCTTGTATAATAGAAAGATCATATAATATCCGCCCGTGTAGAGTCTATGATCCCAGCGAGTAATGGAAGTGTATATTCATACATACAAAAGAAAGGTTTGGATTGGATGCATGATTTCTCTTCCTATCCCACTTGCATTTGTTTTTTATTAGACGCATGTCCGCAGATTGAAACCTTCGCAAGTAAATTTTTGGGAAGTAATATAGAATTGTTAGATAAAATCGCGTCTGCCTTTCTACGAAGCTCCCATCAAAAATTATCTAAAAATATTTTATTGAGGTGAATCATAAAAGTATTTTTTCTTTTGAGGCGCAGACATTTTACGGAAGGTTTCAGTACTTCATTGAAAAATTTAATTTTTTCCAAAGCACTTTTTTAGGCTGGTCATTCACTAGGTGCGTGTTCGTCCGATATTCAATCGTCCGAGTTCGGACAAAAATGTGAAACCAATCCAAAGCAACGGAACTGCATATAGCGTCGTACATTACATGCGCATAATTATGTGAGTTTGCTAACGAAATGTTGCGAAAGGCAAACGATCCGATTTAATCAATTGATCGAATGTTAGTTCTATTATTTTTTCTAATAAGTATTACATAATTGCAAATTATCGAGCTCGTAATAAGCATTCATTGAATATTTCTTGCCTTGGCCCAAGCCTTGCCACCAGATATGGTTTCATAAAAATAAAAAACACGACCACGTTCAAATTTGAGTCTCCCTGTATCCAAGACCTCAGGTCGGGTCATTGTAATATCTGTTCTTCCAGAGGTTTTTCTAGTAGTAGTAGGTTTTTTCTAGTTTCATATAGAGGTTCAAATGTAAAAAACGTCCACCATTATACTTTCTTGACCATATGCACCTACCTACATATGGCAATAAATTTAAAATATAGTCTACTAACTGCTATTTACTATATATGTAGAAAAGTGGTGAAAATCTCATACTTTTCATTTTTACTAGAATATTGCTGATCTAAGGTCCTCTTTGTTTTCGACTAAGCTGATATTAATAGTAAAAGCTTCCCATAAATAAATTGTATCTATTTTTAATACTTTGTCACTACGTCTGAGATCTGATACTTAACACATCACGTTAATACACATTAATAAACGAAGTCAATTTTGCGTCATTTCGGATGTACTGGACGATCTCAGCTTTTGAAATCATGCGAATTAGTTCGTCCGTGTGTCCATCAGTGGATGACTAACCTTAGAAAGTTTAAGAAATGTGTCGGCACGAATGTGTTCTTTCCATAGGGATATTATAAACCTGCATTTTCTATATTCTCCCAACAAATACAGTCAGATTTTTGCTATGAGTTAAAGATAATTTCAAATATTCGATATTTCTAAATTTTCGATCTTGTTCTCGATTCAGATTTTATCATTGTATTCGCAATATTTATGATTATGTCAGTTCCCCAAAAATTTAAGTGATCTGATTCAGGGTCATTAACAATCTAAACATCTAAAATAACAAAAAATAAACAATTCAAGAAACTGAAACATTGATTTGGATAATTATAGATAATATGGTAACGAAGATTGGCCTGCACTCCGCTATATAAATGGAATAATAGAATATAAGAAAGAACGCTGAAGAAGTGTTGTGACTAATGCAAGCGGAGAGAGAAATGAAGAGATACATTCAAAATTTTGAAATCAGAGGAATTAAGGTGCCTGACATGGAAGGTAACAGGTAACAGTAGAAGAAGAAGATGATGATGATGATACAATAGGTGACCTAACGTCCTGTGACTGTCGCCAATACTGTCCCAATACTCATCGAACCTGTATGAAACGTGCCGCATGAGGATAACTGGCGCAGCGCAACCTACAGAGATAAATAACTAATACAGAAGCGGCATATCGAGCGAAAACTTAAGCCACTCGCTGACAGAAATTTTAAACGTAGGTATTAGCGAGTAATAATTTTACAAAATTCTAAAATTGTATGAAAATATACACTTCCAGCTGTAGAACCAACGTTATTTCAAATTTCTAATGTTTTTTAATAATAATAAACTTGAAATAGACGCTGAACTCCCGGAACTTTGAAATGTTTTATATTAATTGAACTTATTAAGTTCAATTCGAGTGTCAACGAGTGGCTAATTCATGTACATTGTATTCACTCGATATGCCATTTCCTGTTTGTTATTTATTCAATGCTATCACTATTCATAAGCCGAATAAAAACATGCAGGAAGATGTGCTCGGTAGATATTACTAAATTTGAAAAATAATAAAAATAAAAAAAATTAAATAATTCTGAATTGGAATCGGCAAAACTCAAGTAGCAACCTCCGTAACTATAGTATACTCATAATTTTTACAATCAAACACGACGGATCAAATGCAATTTAAACGCATATTTATGTAACTATTTATTTTTTATTGTCAAGGCTTTTTATCGGTTTAGATCCCACCAGAGAAGAGGTATCGAATGAATGGATACTAAATAAATTTGTTTCTTATAAGTTCCAAACGGTAGCCTTAATTTAATAGGCCTTCTACTTTAAACTGTATGTAATTACCTGATAAATTTTAACAAACAACGACACAAATAGCATACTGATTTCAAAATAACTTGAAAGCGTTCAATTGTAACACATCTTTTTTTTCTTCTTCTTTACAATCAATGTCTGACGCTTGCTCTATATAATGGATTTATTAAGTTTGTGATTATTATATCTTATCAGTTTTGAGAACGATTGAATCTTCGTGAAGTAATGGTTAAAGTTTACTCTTTAAGTGATCATAAAATTATGAAAGAAATTATCTGCTCTTATGAACGTCGGTCTTATCATTGAGCTTGTGATTCATTTACTGGAAAAGCTTTGTTTTGAAAAATCTTGACTTTAACAGAAACAAAGTTATCAAACAAAATAATATCAAAATCCGATACGGCACTATCATCAAGAACTGTCAATATTATTCTGGTTTTCAAAATTCCATGGAATTTAGAGCGGGAAGTTTAAAATAAAAACGCAAATAATATAATATTGCTGTTATTACAGATAATTTACCGGATGATCTTTAAAGCAATAGAATATTAATAAAGAAGGCATGCTCAAAAATTACTATTACTATTATAAATGAGGAGTGGGAGAACAAAAGGTCACATATCCCATTTCTAAAAAATTTTAGAAAACACATAAAACTGTATTCGACTTTCGAAATTATCCCTCTATGATTTTAATAGTTTGCGCTACATTTGGTGCCGTTCCCGACATGTTAAGAACATAGAAAAGTGTTAAATATACTAGCAAAAATAAAAACATTCAAACAAAATAGACATGTGCCTTTGTGACTGCAGAAACTGTGCCCTTTGTTGGACATGTGACTTTTTGTTTATGTTCTTGGCTTGAAAAAATCAATAGATTTTCATAGATATGTGTCACTTTGTACGCAAAACTAATTTTAAGTGTCGGAAATATGTGACTTTATGGGCTTTTTTGAAAAAAAAGGTGATTGAAAATAGAGAAAGTTCAGTAGGTACATATATAGCGGACATAATTCCCCTCAAAAAAGTCCAAATATACAGTGGAAAACGAAATTTTTGTATGGCAACCCCACGAAGGAGTAGCCCGATTTATCTCATTTTCGAACTTAATTTGACTTATTTAGACCATTATTTCTTATTACTATAAAAACACCATGTACAAAATTTCAGCTCTCTATGTTGACGCGTTCTCAGCCCGTGTCCAAATATGCAGTGGAAAACGAAATTTTTGTATGGCAACCCCACGAAAGAGTTGCCCGATTTGTCTCATTTTCGAACTTAATTTTACTTTTTTTTTAAAGTCCGTGTACAAAATTTCAGCTTTCTAAATTAACGTGCTCTCGAGTTGTCGTGCGCTCAGACGGACGGACAGACGGACGGACGGACGAACATGCAAAATTAAAATAACTTTTAATATGATGCGTGGGTGTCCAATCCATTTTGCTCTACCATCATTATTTCTGTACGCTACAAGCGGAGTGACACACTTAGAATACCCTATAGATTTCATCTAGGGTATAAAAAGGTATTAGGGGAGCCAATTTTGAATAAGGTATGACAAAACAAATAAAGCAAGTCAAATTTTAGAAACGTAATAAATTATATTTTCCATAGAATAGAATTTATATCACCGTAAATTATCATAGATAAGATACACACAAGCACACCATAACTAATTCCACTAGGTTTGAACAGAAGCCTATGGCAAAGGATATGATAACAAATTAGTGATTAAATTTGTCACTAAGTTAACAAACTTCATACTTTTTTCTATGGGTATCATCATAATTGATAAAAAGTCGTTTCGAGATATGTACACAAATTAACGCAGCACTTAATTTGAATTATGTATTAGGCGGGTCGCTTTCAGTTCCTTAATGACATAAATTATTACTGATAATTAATTAGAATTTTGTTTTATGTCACTTCACTTATGGACATTTGTATACCTTAGATGGAATTCAAGTATCTACATTAAGAAATTAATCATATTCATTAAGGGATCCACCCAAAGGATTATTTTAGATTAGTTATAATTTGGTGATTAACTATGTAATTAGCGATGACAGTTGTAAACATTTAACATCCTGCATAGACTCTTTTTTTATAGGTTTATATATGTTCTAACCGATAAAACAAAAATTAAGGATATTTAGGGTTTTTAGGAAAGACTATATACATAGGCTTATGACGTTATACAAGCCTACAGTTGAGATGTTAAATTCTTCCATAAGTTTCAATGTTGAATTTTTTTACATTAAAGGTGTTAATCGAATTTACGGTTTGTTAAAAAATTGTAATAAAAATTCTGAAATTTGAAGGTGCTCCAGATAAAAGCATAGAGATAAGTATAGGGGCGCACCTACGGGAAGGGAGGAACGGGAACGGTCCCACCAGAAGGTCAGTTTTTCTTAAAGGTAATTTAAAAATAATAATAATAATGTAATCTGTATATTATTAGAAAGTCAGATAAAATAAAATAAAACTTTTAAACATAAAATATTAATATGAATAACAATCATAATTTGGTGACATGGCGGCGGTCATGGAGAGGGTAAAGACAAGACATAGTTACTGCACAAGAGTAGAACAGTTTAAAATATACTACTGAAAAGTTAATTTAAAAAAATAGTTCAGGCCTTCATTGTTGTTCTGATTAAACCGCCCTGAAGATCGAAACATGCAGTATGGTCTCAAAATTTCTTCATGGAATTTTTATTTTCGACTATAAAGCCAGTAACTGACCAGTACCTCGGTATTTGTCTTTTAAACATTTCACTCAGTAGGCGGAAAATTGCCTGTTGACTTGAATATTAAACTGGTCTTGAAATACTCAACTCCCCCCTCCCCTAATTTATAAAGAGAGATCTATGGAGTATTGATACGGAAGGATATCTTCGAACAGTAGGTAGTTGCCGTATTTAGTGCTAGTTTCATGTTAGTACATCTCAATTTTTATATCTAAATAAGGTTCCATTAGAACGTTGCAAATAACGCTGTTTGTCATTTCAAATATTCCGTTCCGATTTTTATTGCACAGAACGGCCGTAAGCTATAAAGTCCTACTGTTTCATCCCTCCGCAAAAGGCATAAAAATTTCCCCGGAACTACTTAATTATATATTCCTGAATTTCTTACACACCACGATGACTATCTTTTATATTATGTGATAAAAAGCAAATCTTTTATTTAGTTGGGTAAGCATACAAAATTGCAAAATTTAGAGAAATTTAATGGCATGGGTACAAATCACACACACAGAAATGTCTTAAATGCAATAAATTATTTATTCAGGAAAAAACTTCAGTAGAGAAAATGTACGGTATACCGGTGAAAAGTTATTTTGTAAATTTTTTATAAGTTTCAAAAGTACAATACACGTCGACATTTATAATCGCCGCCAATTATAAATTTGTGTGGTTTTAGCTTTTTTTTTTAAATTTTGTAAAAGCGGCACAAATTTCCTGGGTTGTAAATAAATAAATAAGTGGATTTCATTGTTTATGAAATTATGATTAATTTATTGAAGATAAAGAAAACGGTGGCTTTAAGAACCATATCGATATTTTCACAGATAAAACTTGAAATACATGACCTTCAAATGGAGTAGCTCTTAAGTGCTCAGATGGATACAGGACGCAACTTTATAGGCCTATTTTTCCGATCCCTCCTTTGACTTGGTACACCTCACTGACTTATAACAATGGATAGAATGGATAGAAAAAATGTGTTTCTGTATATCACCGGTAGAGCACCCTTTAAAACGTTTACTACATAAAAAACATGTAAAACTCAACCATTCAGATGAAATTTTACACCCGAAAATCGAATTAAATTAAAAAAATATATTTTCTTGTGTCCAAGTGATATTTTAATCACTTATAAGGAATCAAAATCATTTCGACTTTAATTTTCAAATGTTATTTTTACCTGAATCCTGCGTATGTGTAAGAGAGACAGAGCATGGTAAACACTATCTTTACCTTATTCCTTCTGCCGTGATTGCATCTGCAGCCAACATAAAAACATCAAATGGGATAAGAAAACCTGCAGTAAGAAATATTTTGTGTTGGTAGCTCCAACTCTGCCATAGGACGAAAGAGAAAACTGTAAAAGTTCTGCCATTCTTACGCTAGTCCATTGTTATAAGTCAGTGGTACACCTATTCCCCCCCCCCCCCGTAAGCCAAACCCTGGCTGCACTACTTTATAAGTCAACATTATGTGTTGGAATGGTCAAAGGCTTCCAGATTAATTAAATATATATTTTTGGAAATAGTTGGAGTAAACTTTATTATAAAGAAATAGAATGTTTCATAAAATACATAGTAAAAAACTTCGGCAAAATAAATAAAATAACGCTATTTTATGAAGAAAGGATATTTGTTATTGAGCCCGAAATTTCCTAAAGTGGTGTTAATTGAACGCGTTCGTTTACTGTGTTTGATTTCATGACTCAAATTGTAATGTAATTAATTGTTAAACAAAACCACCAAAAATATTTGATATTTGGTAAACATAATCTAAAAGCATCTCAAATAAAATGTAGACAAATTTGTTGACTAGCCAATTTATTTGCAATGCTAATGGTGGTTCTTATTAGTATGATCTAAGACGTCATCTACATAGGTACTTTATATATGGAGGATATATGTAGGTACATATTTTTTGCTCAAAATTTTATTCAGCTTAAGGACATAAGAAATGACTTTTTCAGGTCTTTGAGCAAACATTATACCTACCACCAATATTGCCCAGTCTTTTTTTTTTATATATATAAATTTCATTTGAAATGCTACCGCTCGAGTTTCAGTATTCAAGAAACAATTATGGTAAATCTAAAGGAAGACATACTTGGAAAAATAAAGTTCTCTAATGCATTCAAAGAACAAGATGATTTCTCACTCCTAGATGAATTTCATTTATGTATGTATGGTATGCACGTACGTTCCTTTAAATAAATCTAGCAATTACCTTGACGGAAATACAGGTGTGAAAGACATAGTTCAAATATGTTTTATGTACACATCTAACCAAGGTCTTTATTTGATCCGCTTATTTGAGTTTGGTCAACACATTTTTAAGCGCATTTACCTACATATTTACTCAAGAATTGTTTACATGAAAAACTAAGAGACCTGATCTCGGTTTTTGTTTAATAATCGATTTCAAAATTACAACAATTTATTTACCTAATCAATTACCCATTGAATTGTTGAAATTAATCAGCTGGAATCATTTTAGTTTATACAAAATGCCTGCGGTGGTATAGTTTTGAAGTAATTTGTTCATATGCCCGCATTATTTTCTTATGGGAAAAGTTAATTTTAATAGCTCTGAAAATGCATTCATTATGCATTCATTTATGTAATTCATTTTCTAATTCGTTTTTTTTTATTATATTGAAAATTTCGAACGAATAATTACAATATTTTGCTTCGAACATTTTAAACAAAAATAAACAATAAAGGAGCGGTGAATCTGTCTGTTTATAAAACAATTGCCAAGAATTTTATTTTTTTCGTCTACTCTTGATATGTGTTTGGTATAGTGTATCCAAAGTCTACATAAAAAAAGAGTGTGTTTTTTAAAATGAGTGAACTATCGGATACTCAATTTTACATAGTAAATATTAAGTCACTATTAATAGGAATTTTTTCTTTCTTACCACTTTTATAAATAACCTAAAATAAATATTTATATTATTGGTCAATCCATTCATAGCTTTTTTCAATAAAAAATTTACTGTAAAAAACCTAAAAATATAATTCCAATTTTACAGTGTGGAAAATTTCAAAAATGTTATTAACTTTCACAATATGGGACTAGAGGTATTCACGCTTAGTTTTGTTTTCCGACTGCTTTATTATAGAAGGAATTCATTATAAAGAAGTTGTACACTAATACAAGGCCTATCTATATAAAGCGCAATACAAGGGTCTTGTGTTCGTTTTTGTCAGGTTATAACAACTGGAAATCGCTATCAATATGATCGAGCAATTAAATGTTTCTTAAATTCGATATGAAACTGGTATTGATGAGGGTTTGTTTTAAATGGAAGTTAAATGAAAAATCGTGGTCCAAAAATAACCATTATATTCGTTTTTAAATAGGAATAGGACCAATCTTATCACCATTAAGTTAACTTTTAATTTTTGTCGTAATTTAAAAAAGTATAATCAATAAAAAAAAAATTGGACCTGAATTATTAATTTTTGATTAATTTTTTTCATCCGATAACCATTATTTCACAATTCTTTTTTTTTTATTCATTCTCTCAATTTGAATTTATGTTTTGGATTGATCCATATTAGACTCGACACTAGTTGACATGACTTCCATCACATAAATTCTATTAAGCGATGTTTATAAATTTTGCATATTAAAAATGAATCCAGTATCCAAATTCTCCTTATTCTGATTATTGATAAGAATTAGAATTCAAAAAATTATCCAGAACTTTTAGTTCATAAACAAAAAGAAAGATAACTATTAAAGTGCAATTTTTATCATAGATCTTATAACAATTACGATCCCTCAAAAAAACTGACATCAAATTTCGGCTGTGTTGAGTCCTAACTCCTAACTACGAGAAGTTTTTATCGTTCCATTTCGATCATTAATCGGTAATTTCTACTAAAGCTATAGTGTAAATATGTATTTAATAACAATAAAATTTATACTTGTATACATAATGTAGGTATTTTTGTTTTATTTATTTATTTCTTACAGTCTACAATCAGAAATAGAGACCTCTTGCAAACTAGGAATATTCAATTAAGAAGTAAATGAGATTATCTTATTAGATAAGGCTAAACCTCAGCGTTGTAAATGAGCGGACTCATTTATCATATCAACTCATCGCTCAACTCAGGATTTGAGTCCGCTCAATCATTGAGTCCGCTCAACAGTTGAGCGATGGTTCATCGCTCGAAATTTGAGCGGACTCACTGGTTGAGCGGACTCAGTCTTGAGCGGACTCATTGCTTGAATGAACTTGAGCGAACTCAAGTCTTGAGCGGACTCACTGCCTGAGCGGACTCATCATTTGAGTCGAGAGGACTCAAATCATATTTTAAATAACATAAAGAGAATCTAAATTAATTAAAATTGAAACCGAAATTTCAATAAAATAAGAAAAGCTTATAAAAAAGTCATTCATTACATTATATTTTTTTAATTTAGCTTTTGCTAATCTTCTTAGCCAACATTTCTTCGTCCTCCTTCCTTCCTTATTTAAAATATGATTTGAGTCCGCTCAACTCAAATGATGAGTCCGCTCAGGCAGTGAGTCCGCTCAAGTCCATTCAAGCAATGAGTCCGCTCAAGACTGAGTCCGCTCACGATTGAGTCCGCTCAACCAGTGAGTCCGCTCAAATTTCGAGCGATGAACCACCGCTCAACTGTTGAGCGGACTCAGTGATTGAGCGGACTCACTGCTTGAGTTGAGCGATGAGTTGAGTCAAAATGTGAGTCCTTTACATCCCTGCTAAACCTAACCAATAACAATTCATTACTAACATAATGGAGTGGAATTAGTTCGTAGGCAGCTTCTAAATCCAAAATAGTATGTAGTTGATTTTTTGTATATATGTTATGGGAGATAAAGTCGTCTTAATGTCATGCGTGGATTGAATATCTCTTACATTAATCCTATACAACAAATTCATGCAATTCATCTTTTTGTGCAATAAGACTCTAATGAGTAATAGATCATTAATATTTCCCTTCATGTTTATTGGGATTCAAGACCAATCCAAAGACATCTCCTACAGTATTTCGTTCGACATTCTTGCCAACGTCTTTTGTAAAAATATAAAATAAACTGTACATATCTGGAGAATTTTCTTTGAATAACTTAGAGGCGAAAGCTGTATAAGATTGGATATTGAAATTCAAAACTTGGAAACCATATTCCAATACCAAATGCACACATGCTATGCATATACGAATTTGAAAGTTTTATGTATGTGTCCACACAGTATTCAGCTTATATGAAGGAGATTTCTCGTTTTAACAGACTGAAATTTATTGAAAATAATTTCTATAAATTTACAAAATACATTTTAAGTGCAAAAAAATGATTGAACTTTTCGACACCGCGATCAATCAGAGAGGTCTCATCGGTATGGTTTTCTCTGATCGCCTACCATAGAAGTTCAATAATGGAGGTCACACCAGCTTAGCCACTTTATGTATACTCGAAAATGTTTACGAAAAGAACTTCAGTGTCATATAATATCAGCAGATTCAGTACCTCCAAAATCCTTTCGATGTCATCAATCTTATATAAATGACACCGGCGGCTGACGCTGTCGAAAAACTTATATGGAAAAACTTTTTCCTTATCCCACTTAGAAACAGCGTTAAGTTCCACTTTAATCTTAAATTTTTAAAGCTTCATATTTAAGCAAACAATTTCATAAAGTAGATACATATTTGTAGAAAATAAAGTTTTAACTATATCATCACTTTTAGGAATAGAGACGAAAAAATATCTATCAATTTCCATAATTAATTTTTGGTCAGACAAAAATTACTGTATCCACCCAAGTATAATGGAAAGTAAGGTCCAATGCATGCATATTACTATTTAATTTACTCTGTTAAATAGGTATCTTCATGAAATCGGTGAAAATTACATCAACCAATACCCTAATACAAATCCTATAATTACAAATTTATTTTTCATAATTACAATTCTTGTTACAATATTTCAATTTGGGAGTACATACTGTAATTTAATTAATTAATGACTAACAGATTCAACTTAACACAAGCTCACGTTTAATAAATAAACGGTCAACAATACATGCTTTCCATCACTTTGTCGGTGTTAGTATTAGTATCTTAAACTAAACATCACCCAAACATCGGATAAAATGACATAGAATGCGACATAGAAAAAACTAAGTATTATTATTATATATGTAGACTTTTTTAAAAACATACTCAGCCATATTATTAACAGCAATGTACATGCGATTATTATGTTCGTACATTTTAAAGTTAGACCTTGAGGAGTTAACATGCAAAACAGAGATAACCTTCTCAGATTGTCCTTACTATCACGGAGAGAGATTTTGTTAAGTAACAACGGAGAAGAGTTTTCTTACTAAATTGTAAAGAATTTTTTTAATTTGTTTTTCATCGTTCATAAAAGTTGTAAAATTGAAAGCAAAACTATTCAAATGGTTAGATATTTGTAGGACTCCTACATGTTATAATTTTAGTCGCCGTTTACGATAAATATGGAAATATTTTATTCAAGTGACGATAGTAGATAGAACTTTAGAAAACGTAGTAGAACATGTCCATACGTAAAATTTTTCTTCTGATAGTGTTACATTCTGTTGACTTCGAAAAAAAGTTAACTGTGGGTTTATCGCTCTCAGTATTAAATATTTCGTTAGGAGTGTTATCCATATCATCAAAAACTATGATTAGGTATACATACTCCAGTGAAATCGAGGGTACCGATTCTAGCAATTTTTCTCGATGATGATTGCAAAATTAAATTTATTGTCACTTTACCACACCCAACATTCCATCAAAATCTAAAAACTTTTGGAGTTAAATTTTTAAATTTAATTTTCTCTATTGACTGGCGTATAATGCGACAATTTTAACATAAAAACAAGTGAAAAAGCTAGAATTGGTCTAAGACCAATTCTTATGATACCCTAGATGAATGCACGTATGAAATTTCGTATGGTCACCCATTTGAGCAATTTTGATTTTTTGCATTGGTTTCTCACATATATTTCTACAACGGCTTGTCGGACAGAAAAATTTATTATAACCAATTTTATAGGATTTCATATTCTGAAGAAGTTTTTAGTACAATAAAAATGTCTAGGACTGATCGTTTTCAAAGTATATGTAAAAAACCAAAATTATTATATGGCAACACCAAGAAGGGGTTGCCCGATTTAGCCTATTTTTGAAATTTTATTTGCTATTAGTATGAAAACACAGTGTACCAAATTTCAGCTTTCTATGTCGACGTGTTCTCAGGTAGTGTCCAAATATATCGTGGAAAACGATATTTTTGTATGGCAACCATTCGAAGGAGTTGCCCGATTTGTCTCATTTTCGAACTTAATTTTACTTTGTTTTTTTAATGTTCGTGTACAAAATTTAAGCTTTCTAGGTCAACGCGATCTCGAGTTATCGTGCGCACAGACGGACGGACGGACATGGAAAAATCAAAATAACTTTTAATATTATGCGTGGGTGTCCAATTCATTTTGCTCTACCATCATTATTTCGAGGTGTTACAAACGGAATGACAAACTTAGTATACCCCTATAGATTTCATCTAGGGTATAAAAATTGTAAAATACTAGAAATGTATTTGCTCTACATATTTTTGAGAGTTGAATATTACAATTTTTTAAGTAGAGGAAATTCGGAACTACTTCAAAAAGCTCTAAAAATTCCCCGAAGTCCGGTGACATACGATGATACACACTCGATACACCATACTAAAAACAGTTTTTTTTTTTTGCATATTTTAAAACATTTTCGTGTATAGCCCAATTTAGAGCAGACGGTTAGACTCGGATGATAGACGAGTGCTTTATAACATATATATTCGTGTACTCAGTGTGTGTGCCTATAGATCATATGTATATGATCAATTATCTTTTCTGCCTAAAGAACGTGTATCAACCATGTATCTACTACATGTACCATGGTTTGAGACATACTCGATACAAAGCCCGGTTAGTACGTCGTGTCTAGCCTCGAGTGTGTTTCATCGTGTGTCAGGGGCCTTAGTACGTGTCGTTCATCTGCCGGCTTCAGTGGGCATGGGTGCCGGAAGGATTATTTTCAAGGGGTACATCGAGGTATATATTATATTCATACGAATCCCATTGATTTTCGCAATAAGGCCCCTGGTCTTTGATCATTACAAACAAAAACAACGACGTGTATACACATGAAAATGCGAGCATGGAGTATTAGCTTCACTCAAAAATAAGTATATATTGCAATAAAACAAATAATATCACTCTATTTAGTGCCCACAATCGACCTCTGAGTGAAGTGTACTACGAAGGAGTATCACTCCTCCTGGATTACATATCAAAATTTGGCGCATTTAAAATAACGAAATTCAGATGATATAATATTAAGCATTTACCGCTATTCTGTCGGTGTTTTAGCCTTAATATGGGATGAAATAGAAGCGGAATTAAGTGAAGACGGCAAGTAAGAAAATTCTTACTTCTCATAAGTGGAACAGTGATGCACTGGCGTCTTAAAAAAATGTTGAAAAGATTATGGACGAAAAAAGACTGAGTACTCATTAATCATTAAATACGACATATCATAAGGAAGTTGAAGAAAACCGTGTGAGCAATTGTATCAACAACTTTATTTTGCGAACAGCATGATCTTCTACTTCGGGGGAATCTGCTACATTTTCGTTGTGGATGCGATTCAGAAACATCTTTTAGAGTCGGGAGAAAAGTACTCCTTGTACATATTGCACTAAATTCAAAAAGAATTGATTTTTATTTGTTCTGGTGTTCTGAAAGGCAAAATAATTGAGGAGGTCAAACATGCTTCGGTTTATTACAAGTGCACCCCCTTCCATCCCCCACATCTGCCCGGCGCCAATGTCAGTGGGCATTCTGTGAAAATATATTGGTTATTCGTATATGGAAACTGTTTAACTCTGGTTTTTATTATTAGAAATAAACCTTTCACATCGTAATTATGCAAAATGCACACCCAAATAGTAACAGTTTATCATGTAATGCTCGTGTTTTTAGTTTCTGAATAACCCTAATAAACATGGTGCAATTTTTTACAAAATTGCAGGGTGAAGATATTTGGAATACCAGTCTATCATAATACCCGATATGAAATTTTTGGTATTCCATAAAACCTGACAAAATATTTAATTTAAAATTTGCTCATTATTATAATTTTTAGACTCCTATTCCATATTACCTGATTATCTCATAATACCTACCAAATCATATTTTTAACGTTTTTGCATATGCTAAAATTTTATTAATTTTTAAAATCATAAATATGTAATCAATCACAGATGTTTGAAGTTATTAATTATAATATGGTTTTTTGTTTTAAATTATATCGGGCTGCAGTATTGCCTCAAATGTATATAATATTCCATATTACCCGAAGTTCCTCTGCATATACAGTTGGTTACTTTCTGAAATATAAATTTTAGAACTTGTAGATACAAATTTGTTTTATGAAATGTGGTATTGGGTACGACTTTCTATAGATAATAAAGTAATAAGTTAGTAAAACTTATTAATTTACTTATATCGTAGATCTTTCTTTTTAAATCTTCGTGTCATTCGATATTATACATATTAGGAGTTTTAAATATCACTACAGCATCATAAAGACCCAAGCCTTCGGAAGTAGCTTCATACAATAAAAACATTTAGATGAAATATTTAAAAATTAATATTTGGTTTTCATATGGTGTATGCATGAATTCCCAAAGCATTCTTATAATTTAATTTTCTGTTCCTGTACAGCCGTCCTGCTACCAACAATACAATTACCTAAGGCATAGGATTAGTAGGTTTTAGAAACATATTCGATTTATTTATTTACGTTAGTAGGAGGAGACGTACATTCACACTTTTAAACAAGAAACCTAATATTTTTTATGGTTTCTGTTAATGAATCAGAATCTTAAAGTGGATTGTATTGTATATTTCAAATTTCTGAACTTGGACTTCTTTTTGTGTTCTCTTCTGGATGGCTAAATTCAGAAAGAAGTCCCCAAAGCCCTTCTGGCTAGGGACGCTCGGGGTGGGATCCCCTGCCAGTTCCCCCAGATCATCTTGCCACCCCCCTTCCCGAGGATCAGTTTTATTAACTTGCACCACTTTCACAAATACTTACTTAAGTACAAACTTTCATGAAATTTTCAAGAAACTAAGAATTTATTCTGAGCAATTGCATGATTGGTGAAAATTTCATGATTTTTTAATCGCATTAAGATTCCAAGTTGAAATTTTCATATGTTTTAGATAATAATATAAGGTAGAAAATAAAAAAATTCCAGGACATTCAACGGATATAATCCTTATCTCCTTGATATATTTTTGAAATGGCAATTATTTAGATAGCTTGAAATCCTTCAAATTTTCATTTTTCGAAATTTTAAAAGTGCCATAACTTGCAAAATACGCAATGTATAGGGAAAATTTTTAATTCGTATTTTTGTTTTCACAAACCATGCGTGTAAAATTTCAAAAACTGGGTAAGGGTCATGTCACATATGTCGCTTATTTGAAATGGAATAACCGGCGATGTTGGAGTACCGCACGTTCATATTGCGTGCACTGACGTCCATATTGCCTCCACTTTCTGGCCGCAGATTCCTATGGCACTGTATTGGTGCCGTAATTCAAGGCTCTGAGTACTAATGACACAGGAATATATATATAGAATAAATAGTGTTTGTATGTATTTGTGGATATTAATTTTTCGTAACCGCACCTCACGTCCAAGATATTGATCGGGTCTTCGTATTTTTTTTTCAAATTTTGTAAAAACGGCACAAACTGTAAATAAATGAATAAATGTGCTTCATTGTTTATGAAATTATGAAGATATTGAAAATAAAGAAAATAGTGGCTTGAAGGTCCATGTCGAGATTTTAGAAAATAAAATTTGAAATTCAATATCTTCAAGAATGAGTTCTTAAGTGCTCAGATGGACTCAGGACGCGACTTTAGAGCCCTATTTTTCCACATCTTTAGACTTGGGACTCATATGGTCCCCTATCAAAGCCAAATCCTGGGTGCGCTACTGCTTCTCGATTTTTTCTTCCCAGTAGTCGGTTCTACTCTTTCTTTTCACCACACCTGCTTCCACTGAATTTAAGGCTGTGTTGGATATTCTTGGCCGTTATAAAGTTTTTATTAAACTTGTAATTTTTATTATTTCTTTTATTACAAGGATTATTTTTCGCGAATTAATTATAATATTATTGTGTCTTCATTTTTTTATTTTTGTAATCTTTTATTTTTTGTTTGTTTTATAGTTATTATTAATTTTAATCTACAATTCTTTATACATTATGTACATTATGTGTAATGTCACAATAATTTTTAATATCATGCTTATCACATTGATTTAAAAATTCGCGTGATGTAAGATACTCCTGAAGCACTCAGAGAAATTGCCTATTAATAAGGAAGATTTGAAAATGTTATGTACTTTAAAAGAAAAGTACGGCTTTCCAGAACTTTTTTTGTTTTAACTTAGGACTTATTGAAAAAGAATAATTGGAATTTATTTCTTTTGTGATTAGATTAAATTTCAAAACCCACTAATTGAGGAATATTGTGATATTTTTCCATTAAACTTAGAATTCAAAAAAACATATAAGAATACGTGATACATGTAAGTAAAATTCGGTGGTGTTGAGTGAGAGCTGCCTGATAACCAGGTTGCCATCTGGTTGTTGTGTTGTTTGTATATTAGAACTGAATCAGATTAGGTCAATGATCAAAGAACGAAACTATAATAATAAACTTTGTGGCCGTTTTATGACATTTGAACTATAAATGGAACAACCATAATGTTTTTTAATACTATCAGATCCTTTCCTCCTTGTTAATAAAGAATAGGTAAACAAATTTATATTTAGTAATTAGTTCTATGAGCTTTTATAAAAAAACAGATAAAACTAACAGAAGACGTATACTTATTTTATCTACGCTTACATATCATGTACTTAGTATAAAAATTATAAAAAAAATTTTGTAGTCTTTAGTTCCTCTTAAAAGATTATATAAATATTCTGATAAATGTGAATTTAATAAATTTTTTAAAAATTCATATATTTATCTTTGCGTAGGTATATATTTTATAGAGCTTACATAGTATGCAAAAGATATCTTAAGAAAAATTAAAGAGACTACAATTGACAGATACAACAAGCCGTACCTACTTAAGATATTCATAACGTCAAATTTTCTAAAGAATCAAAATTTGAAGAGCTCCACTTAAACGTGTTCAGTGAAAAAGTTACAAAGTAAAATCACTTAAGTAAATCGATAAAGAAAACAAACGAGAAATCACGTTTTTTCAATGAAAAACCACCTTTTATTGCTCAAATACACTTTTAATTTACTTGAAGGTTAATTTTTATGCTAAATGCATTTCGGACTTAGTCGTCCATCTTCAGTAGCTTTTGCTCGACTTTAACTTAAAAGAACTACATTGATACATGTTTCTTGTAGGTACAAATATATTAGTATTGCAGCGTACAATAACTATCGTCAGAGTATACAAATTGAATCTAAGTTGAAAAAATATGTGTTTGCAAATACAAGCATGTCTATATTCGAAAAAAATACTCAAAAATATAAAAACAATTACTGTCGTCAAAGGTTACTAGGAAACACACATATGTAAAAAACAGTAAAAAGGAACGATTGTTTAATGTATTCCTACTGGCTTTATAAAACCGAAAAGAGATGAAGCTATTGGTGGCTGATCGATGTTCATTAATTTGTTGTTAAATTTTCTCATATATACACTCTCCCATGCATCTAATTTTTGTTGATTTTGTACTGGCTTTCTCAGGTCTAGATTACTAATATTGGTGTGCGGGTGGTCTTCTGTGACCATATGCAAAGCCACAGCTGATATTGGTTGAACGGATTTTAGTTGCGCAGTGTGTTCTTTATACCGTGTTTTTATTTTCCTTTTCGTTTGACCTATATATACTTTGTCACAGTCCCCACAAGTAATCGAGTAAATGCCGGATTTCTCTGTATTGTCTATCTTGTCTTTAGTGTTACCCAGTAATGCCTTTAGTTTATTATCGTTGCTGTACACTAAATGGATATGGTATTTATCAAAAATATTTGCTATTTGGTTGGTGATTGCCGGATTGTATCCAAACGTTGCTCTTTTCTTAAGTGGTTTCTGCTGTTGATAAAAAGTTGTTCTTTCATTATTTCTTATACTTTTTGAATGTTTTTTAACCATTTTTTCTATTATGCTCTCTTTATAGCCATTCCTATAAGCAATATTCTTTATTGTTTTTAATTCTTCCATAAAATCCTGTATATTTAAAGGTATTTTGCACATTCGGTATACCATACTATTAAATGCTGCCAATTTTGTAGACATGGGACAGTGTGAGTCATTGGTAATATATCTTGCAGTGCTTGTAGGTTTCCGGTAAATTCCTATTTGTATTTTATTTTGGTTTCTGGTCAATATTGTGTCCAGAAATGTTAGTTTTCCATCCCGCTCCGTCTCAACTGTGAAATGAATGGACTGATGTTGGTTGTTTAAGGTTGTTAGCAGATTTGATATTTCTGATTTTTTCACTATAGAGAAGATGTCATCGACATATCTTATCCAAACTTTTGGCAGTTTATCTTCGTTGTGCAATTTAGTTTCAAGGTGTCCTAGAAAAACATTAGCTATGAAACAAGAAAGTGGATTTCCCATGTTTGCTCCCATAGTTTGTTTATAGAATTCATTTTTATAGCTGAATTGGCTCTGCTAAGTAAATGTTTAAAATTTAATCAGAATTGACCGCACGTTTCTAAAAATAATTTGGATATGGTGGGCTAGGTAAATGATAAGAAACCGAACAAAATTTTTATGCTGCGTAAATATATATTTTTCATTTTTATTACCGAAGCTACATATATAATTTATTAAGCTGTTCCCTGTTTGTTTATTTTCTTTAAAAAAAAAAAAAAAATTAAAAAAATATGTTGATGATAACAATTCAAAACACTTTCGCTTCGAAAGAATCGTTCAGAAGGATGTCCGGAATATGAAAACCGAGTTTCTGGCGAATTTGATTTGTGTTCAATTAATAAAGTAAGCATTTTGCGAATGGGGGAAAATATTGGGCACAGGCATGAGAGAAAATTAAAGAATCGTACACGAAGTGTAAATCATCTAAAAGTTTGTTTTGTTTTCGTATACAATGAAAATGTTGATTGTTTTATAAATATCACGATGTTTTCGAAGGAAATAGCAGCAATAGTTACAATTACTGTTCAAAACTACAAATTATTTTCGGTTTTCATTGGCATTTCAACATTCTTAATTACATACGAGGAAATGCGCATTAATATGTGAAGGCACTTGAACGGAAAGAAAATTATCTGATTGTACAACAATCTGTGCGCTGTGTAAATGACGCGAAATGTAAACATGACAAAAGTAAAATGAAATTCGTTTATTTAACGTATCGCTGTTATCATCGTTGAGGAAAGAAGTGATATTTTAATCGTTATCATGTAAAGCTAAATTTACCACATCCTGCCGGCATCGATTGTGAATTTCATCACCGCTAACATTCATCCGAAGGACACTTTCCATATTATCCATTATCACCTTATACTACCAGATTTACTGTAACTGCACGAGCGAGAAAATGTGTATAATTTTACACGATGAGATTTTGCTCGTCAAAATTAATTACGATTTCATACATGATCAGTTTAGAAATAATTTTACCAATAATTGACATGACAGAAATTGTTCTGATCCCCTTGATGCGAGAATAGAGGGCGACATTAATCAAGAATCATTTAGGATCATTCTAAAAGGCTAGAACATAATAGAGAAATTTTTGTAATTAAAAAAGGGTTCAATTATTTTGAATGATTAAATTAATTCCTCCTATCTGACTTACTAGTACAAGGACAATTAATACATATGACAGAAAGACATTGTGGCGCCTTCAAAACAACGAAACTCAAATTCAGATGATACGAATTTAAGCATAAATATACTGAATCCTTGATTTTTGTGTGAAGCAGTTTGTTTATAAGTAACTATAACACTAAAAACAACAATATAATTTTCATCATCATAATCGAAACCATATTTGCGTAATTGTGGGTAGAATTGATTTTGCTAGATTTTATAGCTAGGGGATGAGAGATCCCAATACGGCGGCCAGAGCGGCTCATTTTTCTGCCCTACTTGAAGCCCTATCGCCAAAACCTTCCAGTCCTCTTAATGAAGCGCATCAGGTCTTGGTGAGTAAGGTTTTTAAACTCCTCTACGAATAGGAGGACAGAACCAAGAGTATACAGTCTTCTCCATGCGTAGGCCGGAGAAGCACACCAAAAGTTTTCGGCTGTCCAGGCAGGACAGACACTTAGGGCTGTCAACAACTCCCATCCTTGTTAGATGAGCGTGAAGCGACCTGTGACAAGTGATGATGCCAAACACAGTTCTACATTGTTTCCTTCTGAGCTCCATGAGAAAATCAGAGATATTCCTATTGGGCCCATCAAGAAACAGTTTTGTGCACCTGTAAGTACTCAGGTTCCCCCATCTCTGCTGATGCTTTCTATGAACATCCGCTTTGAAGAGAGACCCGATACTCGAGATGGCAACTCCTACGGTGGTTTCCGGTCCGAGGAACGGAAAATCAGAGCCAGCCTTGGCTAAAAGGTCAGCCCTTTCATTCCCCATGATATTCATGTGACCACAAATCCACTGAAGGGATATCTTGTTTTGGCTTAGTAATAAAGAAAGAAAACGTTCAAATTTAACTGACAAATTAATATAAAGGCATCAATTAAGTTGAAAAAGTCAGAGTTGCGGACTTAAAATAATTGGATATATCGAATAGACAAATTTCAATGAAAGTAAAAAAGATTACCAACTATCATTAATAATGATTGTATCAAATTAAGAAATAGCTATAGAACCATGAAAGGTCAAAGATGGCCCAAAAAAATATAAAAAAAAAATTATTACACTAGCAGAAAAAATATGAAAGCTTCGGAAATTTTGCAACAAATTTTACAAGAAAATTCAAATCTAATTTACACGAAACGTGCACAAGGACTAAATTCATTTCGCAACGAACTCAGGCTCAATTTCGCCCCAGATTTCATGTCTGGAGCAGATTAGTGGAAATGGGCTCTTTTCAGCAATGGTTGGTCCTGAGACGCTTGTCAATATTATTAGCATGATTTGAGAAATAATAGAAAAACACGAATGAGCAGAAAATTTTACGAAAGGTTAATAGTATGGGGCGACTTTGGATATCAAAGAAAAAATTCTTTGATGTGGTACAAAGACATTTTTTACATTTTCAAAAATCACAAAAATTTATTTTTTATTTTTTTTTTATCTTCTGAAATTCTATCAAAACTTCCAAGATTGACCGAATTGGCAGAAAACTGGTTTCCAGTCACTTGTAATGTACCCATTTCTACCAAGAACATAGCATTTTCTTGACGCCCTCCACCGCACTGATAGGGCATTTAATTTATACGAATAATTTTTAGAGCAGTGTATAATGTGCCAAAAGAACCCTTATTTATGCATGGACAAAACCAGGCTCATTTCTCTAGCTAGAAAGTGCTTCGACAATACAATATTTGCTTCTATAGAAAGAGCATAATTGAGGAAAGGCTGCAAACCACAGATAGTTGCATGGATAAGCGCCAGAGCTGGGCAATACTTAAGTAAAAAAAGACTTAAGTACTACTTCAAGTACATTTTGGTTACTTAAAACTTATTACTCAATACTTTTGAAATGCCCCTACGTAGTACTTGAACATACGTACTTGCTTCTATTTACTTGTACTTAAGACTTAGTTTTGTACGTAAGTACCAAGATTTTTACTTAAGTATTTCTGAGCCTATTAAATACCTACATATATCTAACTCTTGGTAGAAAAGAAAACACAATCTCTAGCGCAACTCCTTTTTTGTTGAGTTTTAAAGTACGCAAAGAACTGTCAAAGCATGTGCCGCACTCACGCGTCAAGGCAGAGCCTTAGACAAACTAATAACATACACACAAGACTGGGCAAGTAAAACAAAAACCAGTAACGTCTCGCTCGAATATAAAATCGACGATGCCTCGACTTGATAACATAACCACTGACATGTATAATATGGACTGACTGCGTTCATAGAAATACACTGCAGAAAGTGGGCTCATTTCTATATTGCTTACTTTCGGTCTAAGCACCAAGTACTAACTGAAAGAGAGCTGAAAACAACAAATAAATTAGTGGATTCGTCGAAATACATGATTTTAGATTAATCCTTTAGGGTTATTACTGATAAAAACTGTTTTACCAATGACAATATATTCATTAGATACGCAGAAGAAATTCTAAATGTTTTATTAAAATCACTTTCCGAGCTACGTGCTTACTTTTTCAACTTCCCGCCAATGATTTTTTAATGTTGGCACCGACGTAAGAACTCTTTTAACACAAGCAATTGTGCCACGTGAAATTTAAAAGTAAGCAGTCCATATTATATACGTCAGTGGGCATAACTAAGAGTAAGCAAGCAATGCCTCGCTCCAATATAAAATCAACGATACTTGGACCTGATGTAGGGAAGGCCTCAATTTTTTCTTAGAAATTTACTCGAAAGTTTTTCCTTAGAATTGTTATGCATTATTGGATGATAATAGATAATAGGTGCTTGGGCGGACCTATAATAGTTTTTATGAGTGTAGCACTGAGAAGTGTAAGTTTTACTCTACCTGTACCGCCGAAAACTATAAAAAACTATAAATAGTTAAAAAACTATAAATAGTTACTGTACATATGATAGTTTTCCAAAGGTATTTGTTTATTAATATCTATTAACTGAACTCGATAAACTTCATTATATTACTCCCAACGTACAAAGATTCTAGAAAAGTACTTTAAAAAGTACTTCAAAAAGTACTCAGTACTTCAAAAAGTACTCAGTACTTTTTATAGACTTGGTGCTTAGTTATAAGTACTTTTCATACATACGGTACTTGTACTTACGCTGAAGTACTCAGGCCTTCGGTACTTGTACTTGTACTTAAGTACTTTTTCTTTGGTACTTGCCCAGCTCTGATAAGCGCCATGGTTACAAATTAGAAGATTACGACTTCCACAGGGAGCGAATCTATCACAATTAATGCACATAGGAGCTGCCTTTTGTGCTTTTGTGGTTGATGGTGATAGACAAGATCCTAGAAAATCTCTCGAGCACGGGTTGATGTACTGGATTACGCTGATGACGTTGTGAAAACTAAAAAGAGTGCTAAATATTATTTCTGGCTGGTCAGAAAACGAAGATCTAAGCAACAACCCTAGCAAAACCTTTATCGCCTCTTTCACAAGAAGAAGGAAAGGCACCCTCCTTGAACGGATCAAACATAGAATTCTCTAAGGAAGTAAGGTTTCTGGGGATAATATTCGATAAAAAACTTACATGTAACCAGTATTTTTCGAACGTTATTATATAGAAAGTCACAGCAGGTGCCAAAGACAATATATTGCAAAAAATGGGGCTTAAATCCGGAAATAGTTTATTGGTCCTCTACCACTATCGTTGGGCCCACCACTACCTATGACGACTTCGTCCAGTGGATCAAAAAAGAGGAAAGAACAGTACAAAAAAAATTACAAAGTTAGCTCTTAGTAATAAGGTGCTAAGTGCCGTCTCCAGAAAACTTGCATCATCAAAAAATTCTTGTAGAATTTCAAATAGCCTACAAGTTCACAGACACAATGCCCAAGGCCAAAACCCTCAAGAAATACTTCTCAAGCTATGAAACAGAAACCTTCAGTACTACATACGTGAGAGCCCTAGCATAGTCCTAAATTCTAATATATTTGCAGTGTTGTTATGTAAAACCTTAGAAAATAGAAAGAACAGGAATTGTTGATACCTATAAAATATGTGTACATGAGCAGGGCTTTTCTTAGAGGTGCTTGAAGTAGGACAGAATATATTGAAGAAAGAGGTACCTTATGAAAAAATATATATTCAGCTACTTGATTTGTTACATTTGAAACAGTTGAAAAACTCCTGAGGGGCTTGGCGTAGAGACACCGACTAAGAGCATTTTTGGTGGGAGCAAGCACAATACTTGCAAGCACACCATATATCTTGTTGCATTGCTCTATGTTGATTCATACTACACGCCTTTACTGAGCTTCCACTATAGCGGCAACAGATTCTAACATAACCAGAATTTGACTACGCTAAATTTTGCTTATCACACTTGCTGTTTTCTCTATATTGTAAGTGTAAAACTGACAAAAGTTTGATTTGAATAGCTCCTGCGCTCTAAACTTTGATTCATACAGAAAAATTGTCTTCTAATAATCTTAAAATTACTTTCTTATCTTCTCAACTGTAATCAAATTTTTTTACCTTTCCTATTAAAATTATTTAAAAAAATTTATCTTAACCAAATGACTACGATTCCCCAAACAAAAACTCTCAACTGACTAATAATTTCAGATATGAATGTGCTGTTGTCCGATGAATTCGAATCAATCTGCCTACAGATTCGCACTATGGCACGCAAACATATGTATAAATGCTGACATTAGACGACTGAAAAACTGACACTAATTAGGTAATAACTAGACCTAACACGACAGGAGCATAGCACAAAGTCGCAGTATTTGGGAGTCGACTATCTGGCCCCACCCCGTACTTATTATTAAGAATATTAATTGGTTACGAGTCTTTTAATACTTATAACAATATGCTAGATTATTTCTATGTGATGAAGTCCCCCATCAATTCGCTTCCACAAATTCTTGGGCTTCCGAACCGAGTAGACAAAAATGCATCAAGGAGTATTCCCTGGTGCTTTGGCTACCTTATCAAAAAAAGACGAGAAAAAAAGCTGATACCAATTTTACTAATTTCTCATCAAAAGTATGCATTTAATTCCCTCTGCGGTCATCCTGCTGTTACAAAACTCCCCTCAAGTAAATTGATCTAACAATTTTTATACATGCTAGATATGTATTTATACGCCCAGTGCTTTTATCGATCTACCAATTTGGGGAAAAAGCGTAACAAGTAAACAAACATTTTGTGGAACGTACCCCACAGGGCAATCAGAGATAACATGGCAAATGGGTAAGGTAATTGCCATCGGTAAACATTGCTGCAATTGTTGCGTGTGGAACTAATTTGCTCGCTAATTAAATGTGGGCGCCCGTTATTGCACTTGAAATAGCAATTTTCAATGAGTTTTAATTAAATTGTGTATCAGAATGCGCTTCATTGGGGGAATAGACACCTACCCCTAATGACAGGAGATGGTGTTAGAATGAATTTGATAAAAATAATAATTAAGTAAATCGATTACGAAAGTTAAATAGGATAATACTTAATTGAAACTAAACTTGTTACCTTTCATATTTAATTATTATCATTAATTATAATAAAGATTCTAAATTTAACTGTCTTTAGCTGGATTTCGCTGAAACATATCTTATCAACCAAAAAACTGCACTTAGATATTTTACAACAAAAAATGTATTAAATAAATTTAGTTATAAATATGGGTAAGAAAAAATCGTTCATACATTCCACAATTTTACAAATTATTGTAACTAT
This sequence comes from Dioctria linearis, assembly GCA_963930735.1. Classification (NCBI taxonomy): domain Eukaryota; kingdom Metazoa; phylum Arthropoda; class Insecta; order Diptera; family Asilidae; genus Dioctria; species Dioctria linearis. The sequence continues at coordinate 166,763,828 of OZ005743.1, read as the reverse complement.
AATGTTCATTTCGATTACCTATACAAATGTACAGGGTATGACAAAATAATTTAAATAATGCATTATTATAGCGATACTATTAATTCCAATTAATCGATAAGACCAAACTTGTTTACCCCATATTTTCCTATCTTACGTGATGCTACAAATATCAGGGTTCAGAGAAATGCATATTTTTGCGCGTGATGGAGTTTTTATTTTTAGTGTAACTTTCATGAATAATAAAGGTTTTCCCAAGCAAAATTTGGGAATATTTCTCTATAGGGCAGAGGACACAGTTCTTTGACTTGGTCAAGTTAACATAAATATCACGACGAATTTACGTAAATTTTCCTTAATCTCGACCTATTTTCTACCTAGTTTAACTCATGTTAACGTGTGTCTCCATATAGGTAATGTAAATATAATGAAACAGGCATATAACTCTAACTTGAATGATTATGAGAAGAACTGCTTTGATAAAATATATAGAATTTATGGGCTTATTCAAAATTAATTCTCCCAGCTTCTAAGCGCTCAATTTAAAACGGAAAAAATATTATTCATAAATATGGAAATAATTTTTTGAAAAACACCAACGCGCTTTAAAAATATTTTATATTTAAAAATAATAATTTTAAAGTTTTTTTAATTACCTATTATTTGTTTTGCCAGTTACTATTTAGAAGCTTGAAGCTAATTTAAATATTCTTAAATAGTTCTAAAATTAAGAAAAAAATCGGACTCGTGCACGAAGGGTTTCGTACCATCGTACAAAATTTACTTTTTATTTATCTTTTGCCTACTTAATGCCTACTTATAATAATAATAATGAATGAGAATAAAACAAGGAAAAAATGCCGAAAATATCACGTTTCGTGTATGGGGGCACCCTTTAATTTTTAATTTAATTTTATTTGTATTATTTTTATGTTATAGGGGCAATAGAAATACACACTCTGTGAAAATTTCAACTGTCTACCTATTACGATTCATGACAGACAGACCGACGGCCGGATATCGGAGGCTTAGTAATAGGGTTCCCGTTTTTACCCTTTCGGTACGGAACCCTAATAAGAAAAATTCATTTATTTGGGTTTTTTTTTCAGTAACTATAGAAAAAATTAAATTATAAAATCATGCAATTTTTCTATTCATTCCTTTAATATTTGGCAGCCATGTTTTGTTAAATAAATATGGCGCATATTACACTTATTTCTCGACAGAAAAGTTAGTTTGATTTAGAATGTTTCCTTATATGACGACTTTCCTGGATGGCAAGGCGAAATAACCAAAATTTTCGACCTTGAGGCCAAAAATCCCTGTTTACACTGCAAAAAATAATGTACAGTGCAAGGAATTTCCGTAAAATAAGTCTAGTTTTCCCTTAAAAATTGGCAATATACCTTTCGGCTACATAAAGTTAATCATATTCTGGGTAAATATTTTTTACAAATAGGACAAATAGGACAAATAGGACCCTTTTTAAAAGGAATTTTCGGTGAAAAGTGTGTATACATACTTTTATCTAAGCTGTGTTATTTTCCATATATTTTATTATTTTGTGATATGCTATGAAATCTTAAAATTAAATCGAATAGAAATATACTCTCATTTGGTAAATTTGGAAAAATAATATCAATTCCATAATGTTATGGAAAAACGAAACCCTTCACTTTAGTAAAAATACCATAAGAACAAGGCATACATTATCTTATTATAACGCGATTAAATACGCATGTGTACACTGTGTATAGTGTTATTCTGACCTTTGTGTGGTTAAGACATCCGCGAATTAATAACTTTAAAAAGTATCTTCAAATTTTTAAGAATTCAATAATTGTGAAAAATATTAAATAATTGTGAAAAGTAAGAACCATTTGTGCAACAATTCATCACTCTGTGCTAAATTCTATGTCTATATTTTGTTTTTTGTTTGAAAAAAACTTGTTTATTTTTACTTTTAATTTCGTAATATTTAATTACAAACTCAAAACTTACATTTATTTATTTAGACAAATAATTTGACTTGACAGATATGTATATGGCATAAAATTATAGTAACAGCAGCACGAGTAGTTGAAATTAACAAATTAGGGTTGCCAATAACAATGTTTTAGTTTCAGTAACTATAAAAACTTACTATGCTTCAGGTCTTTTTATGGTTGCGGACACGCACAAATTGACAAATCGAAGTCTGGAAAAAATGTAGAACGCGTTTATTTCTCTCGTCACTCATAAATAAATTTCCGTATACGATGTACTATCTCCCTCACAATTTCTGTAAAACTTGCATAATGTAATTCCTGCTTAAGTTTTTGGGAATTCGGACTTTGAGGGCGAACACAATCAAATGGGGAATTATTTAGGGAATATTTACGTTATCTTGTCTTGAACTAGATCCAACTCAACTACAAAGTCTATACATTTTCTTAAATTTGACATCAAAGTTAAGTCAAATTTATGTAAAAAGTAAGGAAATTTGCCTCAGATTTAGGAAATTTTCCTTATTTATTTGCATATTTTTACTCATTCCTATGAGGTAATTTAAATAGGAATTGTTACGTTATTTTACCTTAAAAATTAACTACAAAGATAAGATTACTAATTAGAAGGCCTAATCTAAGGAATTATTAAGTAAAATTTCCATCCTAATTTACCACTTAAGTAGAGTGGCCTTTGAGGTTAGTTTGTGTAATTTTAACCAAAATTGCTCGATCGGCCGTCTATGATAGGAAATTCAAACTCCAATGTTACTTGGGTTATTGAATTCAGCATGATCTTACTTAAAATTTTTTTATTTTTAATTTAATACCTATACACATCAAGCTTACTTCAATTTCAAATCCATTTACTCCACTCGCTACTTTCTCTTTTCTTCTTCTCGCGACATTTTGCTATTAACTAACTCAACCACCAAACCAACACCAAATTGTAAGCTCGTATTAATGATGAAGAAGACTATCAAAATACATCTCTGCCAAGGTATATACCTTGCATCTATGCCGTGCTGTGGTGTCAAAAGGTTGACGGAAGGTATATACCTTGCATCTATGCCATGCTGTGGTGTCAAAAGGTTGACGGCGTTATACCCTCCAGAGACGATTGCCATAATTCTAAATTACCTACATCAACAAGATAATCTCTGTCGTGTGTCACCCCTGAGCTTTTAATTATCCCACAAAGTATTACATAATCGCCACATCTTGACATTGACATAATTGAGTTTGGTTTTTGAGGATTATCTCCAAAGCGCCACTAAAAACACGTAGTATTGATTCTGTAAACTAACAGTTACAGCCTTTAGACGCAGCTGTTCGTGGCGTTTATGACAAATTGCAACGTTTAAGAACACATTTTTTGAAGAAAAGGTGATAAAATTTCTCCTTTTTTTACTCAAATATCGCCGCACACTAATGCAAGTAATAACATAGGTCTTTTATTAGCTTTGAATTTTCGTGCACTATTATAAATATATCTTTTTAACTTCTTACGTCTATTTAAAAGAACTGTTAGATCTCCTGTAAATCATTGCAGTTGGCTGATGTTTACTAATACTTTGGCTATTGCAAACAAAATTTGACTTAAATGTCAAAATCGTCTGTCACCATATATTTAATTGGAAATTAGAAATAATTTACATAATTTGAAATTATTGTTGGTCGTCTGTCGACGTTATTAGCTTCTTAACAAAATTCTCTGATACGTCATTGCTATAAAGTGCTAAGACTTATCTCATAGAAAGTTTTATGGTATATAAATCTCAACGGTTATACAAGTAGTTTTAAAATATAATTACGTTTCATTGAAGCGAAATTATTTTAACTATAAACGACATCTTCAATATGTAACTAATATCTTCACCAAGGTATCATTAGAAACGTATAAACTATGATAAATAATCGATTACCTTGTAGTAAATCTGGATATTAATAATAATCTTTTAAAGTCTCCAAAGAAGCTTTCATAGAACAAATAAACTAAATTATTCAACTCCTACGATAAATATCTAAAATTGTTTAAAGTTTGATCTCATTACCTATATATTTGTGAGTAATTTTATGATCTTGTTCCACTCCTGTTCAGATTGTATAAAAATGTTCACTTTTTTTTTTTGTAACTCACAAGTTTTATACACATTTAATCTACTAGTATTAACTATTATATACGATATTTATTAAGTGTAAGAAAAGTGCACTTGAAAATAAGTAGTCAACATCTCTATATATATACAAGATAATTAAATTACCTCGTGAGAAAGTGTAATTAAAAAAAAAAAACAATACACGTCCGGTTTTGGCAAAGTATTCTCTCAGCAAGGCCATACAAGCTCGTTTATGTTAGATGCAACTTGGAATAAATATGAACAACGATATTGCAAAACTTATCATGATTCAGTTCAGACAATGAAAATAGTTTTTAGCTATATTTAAAATAATTTAGTTGTGTAACCTGATTTAGATGAGATTTAATCACTAATTCATGGGTCTCATCAATTGCCTGTTATGTAGTATGTGTATACATGCTACTATCTAATTAGCCGAGTAGATAACTATTTTGCGAAAGAAAATAATATTTCACTCTTTATCATACTGTGTAAGTGTCCTGAGAATCTTCACGTCAGTAATCTATATTAATAATTCTTCACCATCGGTTCTCTCTTAAGGATGAACCAGTATGCGTGTGGGTGGCGAGGCATGTGACTTATGCTCGATAACGAAACTTGGGCATTAAGTCGCGTAAGCAATATGCTTTAATGCCCGAATATAGTTTGGTCTTAAAGTGGTTTACAAAAGTGACTTGAACCTTCATAACCTTAAGTCACTTATCTATTCAGCAGAGAATATAGGTGACTAGAAATAATGTCGAATTGATTTCATTTACAATTTCTCAAGGAAATATAGCCGAATTTATCAAATCTTAACTTTCGTCCTTTACCTACAATTCAGTAATCGAATTAAAATCGGAATCCGCTAGGCAATAAAGTTGAAAGTGTAATTTTTGATATTTTAGTGGATTTTGCGTTGTGCCTAGACAGGCATTTTGTCATTTTGTCTTATCAATTGAATTCTTTTGTTTTTCTATTAAGAATAACTAGGGATGATGAGTATCCTAATAAAGTTCTTTATTCATAGTTGTTCCTAGTATAAGTGATAAATTTGGATTAAACTAAAATCGATCGATTTCAATTCCACTCTTTGTTACGCGGTATACTCAAAGTTGGTCAATATAAACATTATCCTTTTACAAAAGGAATGATATTTATAGAATTTTTGTTTTGTGTATGACATCAAAAGTTTTTACAGAAAAATTTTGAGAAACTTTATCAATCTTACTTCCTGTAACGAAGCATTTTGTTTACACTTCAAAACTATTAACAGATGAGTATTCTATTGGAGTCATAAGTCCACTAAATTTGGGCTTCTAGTCACTTTTATATAGCGACTTTATGGCCGACATTAAGGCATATTATTTACATGAATTTCATTTCGGACATGAAGTCGTAGGGCGTTATGTCACGGCACCATGTATGTGCATACTAATCAATGTAGATGAAAAACCACACTCTTCCATTACACAAATTTATCTATATATTATAGAAAGGTCACCAAATTACCGAATTCATTAATATATGTACCAGTGGGGTAGCGCCAAAAATACTCTCTTCATGTGGTGTTAAATTGTACTTGATTCTGATGTGTGTCCATATGGTATGTTGCAGTAATTGGCATACAATCATTTTTGAAAAAATTGCTTAAAATAATATTATTGAGTCTGGCTCTCTTTAATAATAAATGTGTGAATTTTATTGATTCATATTTGAGATATGTACTTGAAACGAATAATGCAATAACTAAAGCCACCCATTTGTAAAACTTGTGAAATGTAACATATTTCTGCAGCATAGACAAAATAAGAAATATTTTGTGATAAGGGCAGAAATGAAATATTTGTTTTTGTGGAGCGTTTTAAGCTTTTCCTTAAGCTGTCAAACCACGTAATAGAGGGTCTCATAGGCCTCAAAAACAGTAAATTAGCCACATATATCTCAAAGACTGGGAACATGAAAATTTCTTTTTAATTGTACTATTTTAAGCTTTAGAATCTAGGGCTTCATTTAATTCTCTGAAGATATGTCTTTCAGTCAGGATGTTAGCAGCTTCTGTAATACTCATCAAATATAGTACAATATTTGAGGAGGTCCAGCCTAAAATGTTACATATCCATTTTAGAAAATGATAAAATTTATTATGATTATCATATACATTTTCATGTAAATGCCCAACTTCATCTAGCAATAACTACGGATTTGTTGCGATGTAGTGCAACTAGGTTGATATTTATAACAAGTTTTTAGCAGCTATGACACGATTCAATCGATAACAAGTTTTTTTCGAAAATGAACATCTACGTTTTGGTGTGGACCTCCTGTAGTATTTTTCCCAAGTAGTGTGCTTTTAGATTCAGCTTCATATTAGAATTTCTTTACTGAGAAATTGCCACAACAACTAAGTATATTAAAGTTAAGAGTAGGCGCGACTAGGCCAGAGAACCCTCTCTGCGGATACCACCTCAACCAAAGTGATCTATTGTGTCCTTCACAATTACATAAACTAAGCGCAAACTTTGAGGTGAGATTAATGGTATGTATTAGTAAAATACTAACCTAGGTTAAACCGAAGATTAACAATATCATTAAATCAAGGCTGAACAATTTTTCCATCTTTTTGATTTCAGTTTTGTTAAATATCATAGAAATTCAAGCTCTTAGTTCTCAAAATTAGAATCAGAAAGGGATATCATTACCTTATGTCGCATCTTAGTGTGGTTTTGACACAAAGATCAACTACTATATTGAACGTCGCTGCTTGACGTTCCATTTTTAGTGTTCCGTACCCAAAGGGTAACAACGGGAACCCTATTACTAAGACTTCGCTGTGGGTCCATCGGTCACCAGATTGTATCTCATGGACCGTAATAGGTAAACAGTAGAAATTTTCACAGAGTGTATATTTCTATTGCCGCTATAACAACAAATAATAAAAATAAAATTAAATTAAAAATTAAAGAAGGTTACCATACAAGAAACGTGATCTTTTCGTCGTTTTTTTCCTCGTTTTATTCTCATTCATTATTATTATCATAAGTAGGCCGTTTTTTTTTCAAATCACAGCATTATTTTTTCACATGACGCCTACTCTCATTTTAAAAAAATAAATAAAAAGTACAGAGTGTTGAATTTTGTATGGTACGAACCCTTCGTGAGCGAGTCCGACTCGCACTTGGCCGGTTATTGTTTATATCTTCTGAATATCCAAATTTCAATAGACTGTGGGAGATAATAATCAACTAATTAGAACTTTACGCAATGCTTCATTGACTTCAGTTGAAAAGCTTAATATATTCCAAATCAATATAATATCTTAATTACTCCGGATGGCAAAAGACTTATTGCAGCAACATTTTTATATATATATACATATATAAGATTGGCAAGAGTCTGGACCCCAATCCTATTTTAATCCGCGTTCGTCCGGTCACAAAGACTTTTCTTTCTCTTTCAGGCAGCCAGTGAAATATTCAACACAATATTCCTCACACTGTCATACATAAAAATATGTTCAATTGGTTTTGTATTTAACCTAACAGTCTGTCAGAGGATTGAAGCATTGTGAACGGAGCTACACCAACTTTATCCGTCACAATACCAATCGAAACGTATGGCAACAATACTACTACATGTGTGACGCTTTTCTATAAACACGGTTTTTTTCTTATGCTCAATGACGTAATTAAATTATATTCCCTAGTTGAACTATAACCACTTATTTTTTTTGTATTAAATATTCCACTTCAGTAAGGTGGCTATTCTTAACTCTTAATAATATTCCAACGGAAATGCGATAAGTGTGCACTGCAACCAAGTATGTATGTATAATATTGAAGGCCTTGTAATTTATATTTATTTATTTTTTCTAACTAATCACTACCATTTTGTATCTAGTATTTAGTATTACCTTTATTCACACCTTTCGACCCAGCGATCAGAGAGGTCTCATCAGTATAGTTATCTCTGATCGCCTTCTATGGTATTCGATGATAGGGCCACCCAATTGCCCATACAAATACTTTTTATCAAAAGCAAGTGTGAATCATATGGCAGCAAGATTTCTAATTGCAATTTTCAACTTGGATGATTAATCTCCTTGTCGCCATACGACACTGGATAAACCAAGTACTGATGAGACCTTTCTGATTGCTGTGTCGAAAAGTTCGATTTTTTTCCGCATTTTCAATGCATTATAGAAATTCATTGAAATTATATTCAGTGAATTTCAGTCTATAGAGAAGAAAAATTATCCACCTTTTTTCACAGCTGTGTTAAATTTTTGATTTTTAAGATAATCAAGAATCTTATTTAATTTATTTTTGATATTCTCTATAGGCAATCAAAGGCAAATCAATATGAAATTGTGTTTCAAAATGTAAATCAAAGTTAATTTCGTTTTTATGCAACAACTTTCTCATAACAATTTACATATAGTCAGCTTTCTAAATTATTATTGTCAATCTTTCGGCAAGATCCATATCGAAGATCTTCGTTTTAAGCTCTTTACTGGAAATATTGTTAGCTGCATATTGAGTCCTATCGAGTTATTTAATTTTATAAATTATCTTAAAAATGGCTTTGCAATTTTAATGCATTCTATTGGTGACATTTTCATAGTAGATCAATTTCTCAATTAAAATACACACAAAACTGGAAATGCAAATAAGACCTCCCCTGACGTAATAAAATTCCTGACACGATGTAAACAACTCAGACTTCAGTTCTTGATTTCTTGACTTACCAGATGTTCAACAGCGACGACAATTTTAAGAACAAACTATCGTTGAAGCCATATTTTATCGCTATCGTCTAATCTCTTGAGAATAACATGACAACCAAATTGGCACAAAAAAAACATTTCAATTAGTTACCGTTTCAAGGTATCATAATAACTAAAGAACTTCGGAAGTTAAACACTCTTATTGACTTCTTTATGAAAATACCCACACTCAATAACAAGAATTTCTTTATAAAACTGGATTTTTTACAAAAACCACATAAAAACCAACTCAAGATTTTCAATCACTTATCGCACTGTCCACGTACAACTAAGTAAATTACATTCGATTCTATTATTTACGAAGACGATAGTATTTTTTGCATACACAAATAAATAACAAATGAATCTACAGATTTCAGATAAATTTACCAATTAATTTTACACAACCAAATCATATCTTAAAATTTCAAATAGACGCCCATCAACCGCCTTAATTTATTGTTTTTCAATGAAAGAGCCGATAAAACAACACTGAAAGCGTTCACGGTCAGTCGTCGACTAGTGTCTTGCTATGCTATAGGAGAGGTTCCGGAATATTGTTGAAGATACACTGAACTTCGCCTCGGTACGCTATCAAGAAAATCTAGCGCGACGCAACGCGCAAGCTACATATCCTCCAATAAAATGGAAAACTTCACAAAATCCACTTTTAATTCCATAAAGGTGTGACGCGACACTGTATTCATGGAGCGCGGGCTTCCCCGATGACCATCCACTTTCTAGGCTTGAGGATGTGTGGTAAATATTGCTAGCACTGAACTGGTTTGGCTCTTTCGCTTGCAGCTGTAGTAATATTACTCAATTTCATGTGGCCAATTTCAATTCAATTCAATTAAGAAAACTCTAGCGCAATGTTGCGAAGATTACGAATCAATGTTGAGCATTTTGAGACATGCTCGAGACGGTGATGGATTTAAAGCGACTTAACTATGCTTACTTAATATGTTATAGGTGAATTAAATAATTGCAGAACGAAAATGCAAGTGAATATTTTTAAATTTTTGTAGTGAGATTGAAAATATTGCATCATTTAAATTATAGGAAATTTTATGAAAATACTATACGATGCTGTACTGAGGCAAACGAGGTATATAATAATAAATAAAACAAGTAAAAAAGCTAGAATTAGTCTAAGACCAATTCCTATGATAATCTGGATGAATGCCCGTATTAAGTATGGTTACCCATTTGAGCAATTTGGAGATTTGCAATGGGTTTTCGCATATATTTCTAGAACGGTTTGTCGGACAGAAAAAATGATTATAGCCAATTTTATAGGATTTCATATTCTGAAGTAGTTTTTAGTACAATAAAAATGTCTAGGACTGATAGTTTTCACAATATACGTAAAAAAACTAAATTTTTATATGGCAACACCAATAAGGGGTTGCCCGATTTATTCTATTTTTGAAATTTTATTTGCTATTACTATGAAAATACCATGTACCAAATTTCTCTATGTCAGCCCGTTCTCAGGCAGTGTCCAAATATATAATGGAAAACGAAATTTTTGTATGGCAACACCACGAGGGAGTTGCCCGATTTGTCTCATTTTCGAACTTAATTTTACTTGTTTTTTTCAAAGTGTGCATACAAAATTTCAGGTCTCTAAATAGACGCGTTTTCGAGTTATGGTGCTTATGGACGGACCGACAGACAGACGGACAGACGGTCGGACGGACTTGCAAGAATCAAAATAACTTTTAACATGATGCGTGGGTGTCCAATTCATTTTGCTCTACCATCATTGTTTCTGTACGTTACAAATGGAATGACAAACTTAGTATACCCTACAGATTTCATCTAGGGTATAAAAAGAAATTCAAGCAGAGAAGAAATTGGTTTAGTCCCGACAACGAAAACTATGCATACAGCACCCCAAGTAACAATTTTTCCAATTTTTGGTAACTGAAGGTGATGGGTAGTTTTATAAGGGGTATATAATGATTACTCGGTTATATAAGAATTTTAGTGGTTATATAAGTGTTTTATAATATTACCAATTGGTGACGAAGTTATATTAGAGCTTTTTATACTAGTGGTTATCGTGGAAGTAAGTTACTAAAGGTTTTATAAATTGGTGATGGAAATGTTTCAATCACCGGTCTATATAACTTAGAGTAACCATTACTACAAGGTATATAAGAAAGTTTTATAATTGTTTTCATCAACACGTTATATAACTTATCGGTAATAAGTGTTTATTGCTGTATACGTGGTTATCCTTATATAACTCGACAACATTCAGTAATTTAGGTGACTTTAATAAATATTGGGAACTTTCGGTAATACATATACCCACTATAAAATATCGTAAAATTTTTTGATGGCGCTTTAGTAACTACGGTGATCATTATAAAAACAAATTACTATTTGTGTCGAATGGAGCCTTTATAGAACTGTTTTTATTTATTTAACACAATATAACCAAAGGTTATATAAGAACACTAACGTCTGTTTTTTGTCACTATAAGATATATAACATTACCAAAGGTTACATATTATGACCATTTTGGAGACATGGTAGGTCCATAATATTTCTAGAAGTTTTATAAGTGTCGTTAAGTTTATATAATAGAGCCAGGGTTTATATAAAACTACTTGAAGTTTTATAATCGAAATTTGTTCATTTACGTACAAGCCGCCATTTTTTCATCTGTGCATTACAGATAAAAGAAAATGTCGGTTAAGCCAATTCTTTAAATTGCAGATATATGGCTTCCGTTTTATTTTTATATAAAGAAAATACGTCATTTTAGATATATAACATTTCTAAATTATGTAAAGTTACCTGTTTATTTTTGGAGCGGTCTGTGTTTTTTAGAAGTATCTATGATGATATTCACAGTAAAATTTTAATTGCACATATATGCCGAAAAATTAATGTAAAAATATTAAACCCTAAATTATATGTCAAGATAGGTTTCGTAAATATTTGCATTATATTGTTTTATAAAGGTAACGAAAAGTAATTTCCCTAACATTTCAATCACTAAAAGTAATCAGTCTGAGAAAAAAAAATAAATTCCCATGAAGCAGGCTGTGCAAATAAATGATGTCGATCACGTTTTTGTATTATCTTCTAAGGGAACCCAAAATAAAGTCCATATGATGTTTCTTTTTATCCCTCAAAGGAAAAGTTTTACGCATACTGTCAAGCTATATCGTCTGTCCAACCCTGTTAATCTTTAATAGAAGAAATCCAGTAAGTGATCTTTTACGACCAAACCTGATAATTATGTTATCTCTCCTAATCACCATAATTGCTTGATGATATCCGAGTGAAACTGTGTTCGGATATTCAGTGCTCTATTTGGATTTCTTGGAATTTCATTATTAAGAACTATAATATTTCTGTGAAAATGTCAACCTGGTTGCAAATCCACAGTATACGGTAGTTAACGTACGTTGCATATATGGATGTGACCTGACTTAGACTCATTTCCATATAAAAAAAACAACAACAACACAAAACAAGAACTACTTCACATTAAATGTCCAAAACTGCCCACACAAACAACAACAGTATTATCTAAACTTTTTTTCTGTAATCTGTCTGAAGATACATAACGTAGCGTAGCAAGCCCTTTGTACACAGAGAGGAAATTAAAAAGCGGGCCTTTTTTCTGTGAGGGGATCAAGTGACCGGGGCATCCGAAAGGGCTCCGTTTCACCGAGTATGTACGTTCGGAATGCAGCTCTAGCACCACAGTATCCCTCAGTGTAAACAGACCAGAGAACTGTTCACTGCCACTTTGGTAGCGTGGTCGTTGTCATGGTGTAGTTGTGTCAAATCGACTACGATCGACTATCATCCGGACCGTAGTTGAATGTAGTCGACTATTTGGTTAATTCAAAGTGCGGAGTGAACGATAGTAGTAGTCAAGCGTAGTCGTTGACAAACGTTTGACAAATGTTTGTCAAATGTTTTTCAAACATTTGGGGAATGTTTGTATGTGTATACGCACCCTTAGAGTTTGGCCTGTTAGGGTATAAATCCGCATTTTCTATGTAAACAATGGTTTACAGACGACGTATAATAAATTCGGCGATCCCCTATCACTAGCAACAATATGGAAGTACTGTTTTACAGATGAAAAATCGTGGCTTTGTTTTAACTGAAATCTCCCTGGACTTCCTTACATGGAATAACTGAGTAAAGGCACCCCGAATTTGTAGATATGGACAGTTTTTTTCGTTTGTACCGCCAAATTCATAATTATACAACAGATGATTTCGACTTCCTCCATTCTGTAGATATTACGTTGGTAAAAGTATTGCAGTTTGAATTAATCCGATTTTTTTTTTATTTTAACTGGACTACTCTTTGCTGCGAGATTTTCTATTAAGTATTTGGAATTTTTTTACAATGTAAGATTTCGCTACATTGCCTTGAAAACATTCTTAGTGCACGAATTGATCAAGAAATTGTTATGCTCTTATATCCTAGACACACAGCACGATCTAATGAATCATTAGTACTGAGTATTCATTAAAATGCCGTGTGTCACATAGTATACGACATTATGGCCCGAAAATCACATTATAATAAAGTACATTAATGATGTGTTTTCTTCCTTCATTATAGCTATAATGAGGAAAAATATGCTAGATTTAGCATATAATATAAATGTGGAGCTCCGCTGTGCATCTGACGATTTGAAAAATAAGAAGAAGAAATGCAAATCGCAAACTATATTCCTACTATTCTTTTTAATTTAATGTTTTTCTCATGTGTAAATTGTTAAATTGAAAAATAAAATATATAAAAACAAAGTATGTTAATTCGATCCATAACGCTTCTTTAATGCAATAAGTGTTTCAAAACCACTTTGACAGAAATTAAAGAAATGGCTGTGTGTCTGCAGTTTATAATGAATCATTATAGACTAATGAGTCGTTAGTTATTTCTTCATTAAGATCGCTGTGTGTCTAGAGCATTAGCCTCAAGTGCATAACCTGTGCCAGCTAGGCTGGAGAAGGGGTGGGTAAATTAGAAAAAGTAATAATTTTGTGTTGCTTTTAATTGAGTCTATGAACTCTTTTCACCACAAAAAGAAATATTTCCTAATTCAAATAAGAATAATATTTATTTAACAAGATTTTATCTTTGTATATGGTACAATAAAATAAACGCTGTTATTGTTGGCGGCAACGCACACGAGATTTCACAAATTCTGTTTCACCTCTTGACATCTCAAAGACGTTTCTTTTATCATTTTTCGCCCCCTATTTCGTATTAAACTGGAAAATGCAGCTTGATTTCCAGATCGGATGAATTCAATTTAAGTTTTATTATATATTTAAATTTTTCCTTTTTTTATATTAAAATACTCTACTCGTCCCGTGGATTTTTTTAGTATATTTGGTATATTCCGTTGAATTTAACAAAAAGTTAGTGGTATTGACAGCGATTTTCGGAAAATTTTAATTTAATAAATTTCGGGGCTTAATTATCATGACGTGCATTTTTTTGGACTGAAATCCCTGATTTTGTACGTTTTCACTAGGAAAATATAAAGAACTGGTGGAATTCGGGAGTTTCTCAATGTCCGTATGATTTCCTCTAATAATTAATTTTACAATAATTTTATACAGTTTAAATCAAAAGAAATTAATCCGATAGTCTGGGGATTCTTTCCAGGATACCCCAAACCCATTATGTATGTTCCAGTGTAAGAACGATGAATTATGTACCTTATATATCCAGTGTATTAATCCTATCTAATTTGAAATTAGCTACATCCCATAACCACGACAACTGCAGAAGCATGGCCAAGAGAAAGCAACTTACTCCTCCGTCGATATCATATCAGGTATTTTATCTTTCTTCTTATTAAAACTGTAATTAATTAAATATCTTTGCAGAAGCATTCTAATATTGGAATAACACATAGTGGACAACACATCGAGAACTAAAACGTAAGCTGTATTTTATTCATTATTCAACTAATTTAATTTGTTTTAATTCAGTATATTTTAAGCTGCAGTGTCCCTGAATTTTGCACGTAACAAAATCTATCACTAATACTTTCGATATCATTTTCAGTCTCAGCTGGCGTGAGTAAGATTTGGGCATTCGCACAATAACGTTATTTCACCTTTACCAGAATACCCCTTCTTCATCAAATGCAAAAATTTTGTTCAACTACCTATTTGCTTGAAACGAAGATTAACAATTGCAGTTTATACTGCTTTAGCACCAAGCATCCCCGCTTTCTTAGTAGTCAATAGAACTTCGAAGGATTTGTGAACTAAATTAATCAGGAAAACAGTTACAGTGAACTACAACCTGGTTCCTTTGAAAAAGATAGTACTAACATAATTCCTACGCAAAATGGCATTAGTAGAATCAGTAAAGGCTTATTTCATGATTAAAAGCGTTAAGTCGGTAACCTTATTTTCAACCTCTTCTTGTAGTACAATATATGCGTCTAGTCTATATGCAATTCTCAACCTACTGCATATGAGCAGATAAAGTTCAAAGACAAGTACCGAGGTACTGTCAGTTTCTGGCCTAAAGCCGAAGATCAAAAAATCCCATAAAGAAATTTATACATATCTATATATATCCACCAACAACTTATTCCCATCTGGGTACACTCTAGTGTAGACAGCAAATAGTTACAGGGTTTCATTAATGTCCTGATGAGATCACCCTGTTATTGCTAACCGAAACACATTACACACAGTACCTATACTCTCAAAAAATGTCTTCGTTAAAAATGTTTATCTTCAGCCTTAGGCCAGAAACTGACAGTACCTCGGTAATTGTCTTTTAACTTTCTCTGCTCATATGCAGTAGGTTGAGAATTGCATATAGACTAGACGCGTATATTGTACGGGTCTCAAAAGAGTAAAAAACTAATTACTACTTTCTATTTATTACTTAGAAATGGGATGCCCAAAAATAATTTTAATGTTGAAGACAATTCATTTTCCTTAAAATGATTCACATTTACATTTTTGAATAAATCTATATGTATCCACTAGCAACTTATTGGCATCTGTGTTCACTGTAGTATAGGCACCAGGCAGTTGTCCTGACGAGATCGCCCTGTTACTGCTCATCGAAATCGAAATACATTACCCCACAGTAGCTATATTCTCAAAAAAATTCTTCATGGACTGTTTTAATCTTCGGCTTTAGGCCAGAAACTGACAGTACCTCGGTACTCGTTTCTTATACCTTTTCAGAAATCCAAGACATTTCGATGCTTCTTTGGCAACAGAGAAGATGTGATCTGTCCAGCTTAACTTACTAGAAATATTAATGCCAAGAATTCTTAGTGACGGTGAATCATAAATTAATGCTGCATCAAAAGAAATGGGAGTGGCTAAGTATTGATCTTGTTTTAAAGAGATAAAACAGCTTTGGGCCTTAGATGCATGAATTCGACGATATTCGCTTTGCCCCTAGCGAGGATATTGTCAATAAATTAGCGTGAAATATATATTTATAATTCTGCCAAAAATACTGCATTATTTACGGTTAACCCTCCCCTTATTAGGTATCTCATAATAATATCACGACTTTTCAGAAAGTGGAATTCAATAACAAAATTAACATCATAGCGTCAAATTTCTGATTGAGAAATTTTTCAAGGTGATTCTTCTGTGTATCATTGAACTTTACTTGGCTGGACATGATCTACGACGAATTAAATGTAAATTCTCTTTCAAGCTCTTCTTTCCTAAGCGTTCAATTTGTAATTATTTAACCATAAAACGTAACAATCTGATAGTGACCACAAACAAATATATCTAATTAGATAGGCATGAAGCTCTTTTCGGGGAAACCCTACTTATAAGTGTCGCCCCGGACGAGTCATTGTCTCATATTTCATTAATGCGCTAGTTCGAGTTAGTACGAGTGTTGGCGGTGTTAAATGATATTTGAGAGAAATAGTATTCCGCCATGAGGCTCACCCTGGGAATTAACTATGGAGCTTAATGCGTGCCTAGTGTCACCTGAAAGGCCTTCATCACATTATTAATGAAAATTTCAAGGATAGCTACGGAAAAGCTATTGCGCTTTTCTTTTTATTTTCCTGTAATGTTTGCTATGTAATACGATGAAGGAGCGCTAATTCACACCAATATATGTACGAAGTCTAATCAAAGATGGATTATCCTATTGAAGGTAAACTCCCACCCAAGTTATAAATTATAGGCGATGATGATGATAATTCCATTCAAAATTACACCACGCATACTTTGCATCATTATTAATAAATTGGCTTGAATTTTACGCGTTTTCGTTATAAATCCAAACAAAAGCTGCTGATTTAGAGCCTGAGGGCAGAAGTGTGAATGATATCAGTGAAATTATATCATACTGAAAAATAACGACTCTGCTCAACCGGAATGTCCCAGCATATTTACAACGCATTGAAAGATGACGAATATTTATTTATGCATGAGTAACAGCTGTAATTGAACGTGTTTGTTGAAAGTTTGTTCTTTTTTTTTAAATCGCAAAATTTTAAATGATTTTGTACTTTTGTCGGACGCATTCTTGGATTTAATCAATACCAAGGAAGAAGAGACGAATATGTATATTAAGTTATATGGCCGGTCTTCATAAACTTCACATTTTTTTACCCTAGATCTGATGGTCCACTGGCTGATGTGACATTTTCAGTAATTTTCAGATTATTGAAATTCAATTACAATATTGGCATGACACAGTTTTACTGAATCTTAAATTTGAATTTTAGATTACAGCGGCGCAAAGGTTTGCATTGAGTGGGAAGGCTTACTTAGTGTTATAAGGAAAGATAAAAGGGGCTTTTTAAATTCAAGAGATTTAGGGCCATATTCACCAAGCCGTTTAATTGAAATTTAATTTATTTTGTGTTTTATAACTCCTGTTAAAGGGTGTTGAGGCCCACTTGCATTAAAAATAAAGGTATATATACCTTATTATATTATAACATAAAATAACACAAATTTAATTTTAATTTAATTTTAAGGTTGCCCTAATATCCTAGACTTACTGTCTCCATAAAGACTTAATTTTTAATTAAATGGAGTCCAATGTGCAGTGTGTCACAGAATGAAGTCCATCAAGGACCCATTTGCAACATTTCGCTTCATTTTCAAATGTATCAAATTTTACTCCATTCAGTAAAATTGCAGTAAAAGTGCTACCTACCGTCAAATGAGCTGAAATTTACTGGAAAGTGGAAAGTTTTTACAATAAAGTTAGCAGTCATAGCCATCAGCTGATTATGAAAGAAATTTCTTTTCCGCCTTCTTCTCTTTTAAGTCTCTTTCAACAACAAAAATTGTTGTCTACTAAATACTTTGCAACTACAATAAATACTCGCAAATTTTTCTTGATAGCATTTAATTAAATGATTGAACTCTTCCATGATCTTTACTCAAATTGGGCATCCATAGTCTGTCACCTCTTCACTTCGTTGAAATGATTGAATTTCAAATTAAGTCAATATGGTCGCAGTCAGGGGCGGATTTCCCTATAGGCCGAGTAGGCCCGGGCCTAGGGCGGCAGATTTAGGGGGCGGCAAAACTTGATGGGAATATTTTTTTTTTTAGTAGACGCGCCCTCTGTGAACCCACACGTCAACGGTTTTTCTTGTAGTTGTGGGTATTTCATTACATTTTTATACTTTTTCGTTTTTTTAAATAAAATAATTCGTTGGAAAGTGTTATTTTTAATTCTACTCCATTTTTTTCAAATCTACTCCGATTTATGAGGCAGCCTACTCCGCTAATTCTAGCCTGGGGTCCCTTCACTGGATATAGATCATTCAATTTTTCGTGTTTTACAGGGAGTAGGGGGGGGGGGGGGGGGGCGGCAATCTTCCATAGGCCTAGGGCGGCCAAGTGATCAAATCCGCCCCTGGTCGCAGTATGTCTCCCTATACCCTATAACTATAAAACAGAAATTAAATTAAATTTCAATTAAATGGGTTGGTGAATATTGTCCTTAAAAATGCAGTCATGAAGTTTTACGTTCCACAAACAGTCCTTATTCTCTGAAATGAATTTCTCTGTCTCGAAAATTTTCGCAGAACCTTCTCAATCTGACAATTCAGCAAAAATTTTAAAAATCGAAAAATGTGACAGCATTAATAAGTCACAGTCCTTTACCGACATTATGGACCGTAAACACCAACGAGGATTATCATATTTCCTATGTAAAGATTATTCCTATCCGAGAATAATCCTGCTTGCTTTGGTCGTAAACACCAACTCGTGTAAAACAATGAGTTTTTTGCTTATGTGGCATTATTGTCGGATATTTTCGGTATGTCAAAATAAAAGAGTATGTTTTAAAATAAGAAATGTTGAATAAGCCAAATAATGAGCAAAATTAATTAAATTTTCAGTTTTCCTTTTTACATAATATTAAAAAAAAAAATTAATGGAGAAAGAACTTGAGATCAGTCCATTTAACCGAAATATCGTTGGCACGGAAACGTGCTATTCTTTGTTGTCTACTGTAATTGTCACTTAAATTTTGCTCATCTGTCACCTATTCGGAATAATCCTCGATTATAAATTTTACCTCCGGAAAATCTCGGATAAAATATAATACCGGTGTAATACGATGCATTAAATCGGGAGTAATCTTGGTTGGTGTTTGTGCCTTACACGTGAATATAGATTATTCTGGTTGGTGTTTACGACCCTAAGTATACCTTATAGATTTCATCTAGGGTATAAAAGTGGTTTGGATACCTACGCATAATAAGTATTAAAAGTTATTCTGATTTTTGCATGTCCGTTTGTCCGTCTGTCCGTCTCTCCGTACGTCCGTCTGTCCATCTGTACGTCCGTCCATCCGTCTGTCTATCTATCCGTCTGTTCGTTCATCCCTCTGTCCGGCCTTCCCTCACGATTACTCGAGACCTCATGTACTTAGAGAGCTGAAATATTGCACATGGGCTTTAAAAACAAAAAAGTAAAATTAAGTTTGAAAATAAGACAAATCGGGTAACTCCTTCGTAGGGTTGCCATACAAAAATTTCGTTTTTCACTACATATTTGGACACTACCTGAGAACGATTCAACGTAGAGAGCTGAAATTTTGTACATAGTGTGTTCATAAAAATAGTAAATACAATGTCAAAAACGGACTAAATCTGGCAACGCCTTCTTGTTGTTGACATATAAAAATTTGGGATTTTTACATATACTGTGAAAACGATCAGTCCTATACGGTTGTAATGTACTCAAAAGTTCTTCCAAATGTGAAATCTTATAAAACTGGTTATAATCATTTTTTCTGTCCGACGAACCGTTATAGAAATATATGAGAAAATCTACTTCAAGAACCAAACTCGCATAGATGTGTGACCATACGAAATGACGTATGGGTATCTAGGTTATTTTTACTTGTTTTAAAAAAAGTAACTTAAGTTCGAAAATAGGACCAATCGGGAACTCCTTCGTAGGGTTACCATATAAAAATTTCGATTTTTGCTATATATTTGGGCACTGCCTGAGACGTAGAAAGCTGAAATTGCTACATGGTGTTTTCATAGCAATAGTCATAACAATTGCAAATACAAGTTCAAAAATGGACCACCAAATCGGACAATCCTTTTTTGGTGTTATATAGGGGGTTGCCTGATTTGGCATTTGAAACGATCGATTTTATTTTTGTGGAAAGTTGCTTATTGTTGAGTGGTCCAGTGATTAAAATGTGAAGTTATTATTATAGCAGGTGTGGATTCAATAAACCAACTTTTTATACAATCCTCAAAATAAATATGTAGGCTATAAAATAAGTATGATTATTAAAAATTGGGAGTGATGCACACTGGTGCGATAGCGTATGCCATTAGTTTTATTATTGTTACAACTGTTGTTACATTTGACATATGTATACTCGTATATTTTATTTCTTTAATATCGTGCTTCAATAATTTTTTTTAATCCAAATCATTATTAATCGATTTATTGCTAATTGTTTCAACAAATATTTTATTATAATATTTTTGTTTTTCAAACTATATATTAAGTGTAGTCTTGCTCTAGGCAGATAAGCAAAACCATTGATCATTCGTTCATAATTTGAGGTTTCAAAAATCGCTTTACGTTTGAATTAGAACTTTAATTATTAAAAATGAGCTGTAATTATTATTATATATCAAGAGAAAAATAACATTTCATATTAGCATAAAACTGTGATAAAAGAATACTTTCCAATTTTGAAATTATTCTGAAGTTTACTTTTCAAGATTTTTTAAAACTTTTTACGGGACCCAAAACTAATAACTTTTTTCATCGCGTTTTTCATTTTTTCATAGTTACTGAAGAGGATGCACAAATTTTGTGAACGTTCACTGATATTTGATAATTTATCAGCAGAACAATTCGACCGATTTTGGCAGGCATGCAGCAAACACCAGATTAAAGAAGTGCGACAGATGGAATCCGCCTTTGAAATTTTTAAAAAATTGCCTTTTTATAAAGATCCTGTACAGGTTATCGATTGGAATGAATTTACTTCTATACATGAAAAAACTTGCTAGATATACTTACATTTACCTTACAGATTGACATGGATTTTGCTGTATTATTCAAAAATTCAAACAGTATAATGGACAAGTGGACGGAATATTCAGTAAAAAATTCTACTGTCCTTTGTAACATGGGAAGTATGAAATATAAGGCTATAAACGTTTTTTTTTAGTGACCTCAAATCAAAAGATAATATATATCTGAAAGTAAGCAAAATACAATGATCAGATTGAAGAAATTCGTTACTTTTATTTTTATAGACAGTCGCAATGCAGAATTGTAATCAGCCTAAAAAAGACGACACTGGAAAAAATTTTTTTAATAAATTACACAATTCGTGATTCGCATATGATGATGATTCGTTGGTAAATCAATATAAGAAGTGGAAACTTAAATAAACTTTGTGACTTCTAAGGAATTAACATTCAATCATTTATATTGGTGCTTATTGAAAATATACTTAGTATGTATTAAGGAAATGTTTATTTCAACAGAATTACATTTTGTTTCTCTAACTTTTTGAGAGCTTTACATATTTGCTTCAAGATTTTTAATTTTTTTAAGAATACCCACTTGCTGCAACTAATTTTTATATTTTTATCCAACAACTTTTTTACCAATTTAAAATCCACGGAGTAAGAAAAACTGTCCGAAAATTAATATTTTATTAAATGAAATTAAGAATTAATAATTTAAATTACATAAAAAGTAATGCTAACACATTATTATGAAACCTGAACCTTGTAAGAAACTAAAAATAATATTTAAAGACTTCTTCTTATGTATGTAAATATTTGAAATAAAAAAAATTATACATTCAAAAAAATATCGCATAGTATATTTACTTTTACAGTAGACCAATAATCAATATCTTAATTTCAGATGAAAATTTGCTTATAACTCAAACAAATGAACGAGATAATTTCACCTTATCGGTATTTTGAATTTTGGATATATCGCGCTTTGATTTTGTTAAATTTCAAAGGGTATGACAAATTTCGAAAACTCAAAAATATTGTTCGTTTTTTTGTCTAAGGTATTTTATTTTCTGATTAGTAAAAGTAGGTATATTTATGTTCTAAACTGCATACAAAATTGCATATCAATTCAGACTATATTTACTGACCAGAAATTCCAATCACTCAAAAATCATCTTAGAAGCATTTATTAATTAATTAACTCAGTTAATGACGTCGACCACATTATCAAAACAGATGGGCAGCTATATTTAGTATATCTAGATTATTGGTTTTAGACTAATCATAACTTTTTCTAGTTTCGTGTTAGAAATGAAGTACTTACGAATAGTTGGGACGCAGAGGTACCTAACATTAAAAGGCGATAAGCTAACTTTATTGCTTATGTACTAGTGACTGAAATTTATCTCCAAGAAAATCCGCAGTGGCTTCTATTTGAACAGCCTTTGTGTTATGCTAACCTTATCTTTTTCGAAAGTTCATTACATTCATCCATTTATCGTATCAAAAATGCATAAATCCAAACCATATACTCGTATGTTATGTATACCTGTCTTTATTCAGAGTAAAACCACCCAAAATCAAATAATTCCAGTATCGTGGAAATAAATTAACATTCCAGAATAATTTTCCTGCAAAGTAAATTTTTTTTCAATATCAGAGCTCATTTTTTTTTTTTTATAAAAAAATGGTTTTACTCCACTCAGAACAGCAATTTAATTTCACATGGAATAAGAAGTAGGTCAATCCAGTTTTATATAATTATTTCAGTCAGAGTATACCAATACGTATCGAAAAAGTACAGTTGCTTTCATAAAAGGTTTTCGTAAAAATGTTTTCTTTTGGTAGTCTCAACTCAATGTGTAAAAAATCAGTAAAAACAACTTTAAAATTCTATTACTATGACCAGAATATACGATATTCTTGAATGTAGATCACCTCCCCCATTCTGTCCATTCCTCCATAACTGATAATGATGATGCTGAAATAAGAAAGATAAAGCTTTCCTTAAGAAAGCTCGGAAGGGAAACATTTTCAATTTCAAAAATCTTACTATTGCTACGAAGCTTGTAATTTTACACTCTAGCGGCATATTTGTGAATCTTCACGGTGTTTCATGTCTGTCATCTTGCAGGGCCGCAACAATGTGTGTAACTATAAACAATTTAAACACTGGAACTATAAATAAAATGAAGTAAATAACTAATCACAAGATGAAAACACGAAGCCACATAAAATATAATAGCTACCTCTGCCGGACGTAACTTGTTGGTATTTTTTAATGGTGGAGACTGGAATGAAGTGCAACTTAAAATTGAGGCAGCACGTATTTTTATTTAGCATTATGAATCACGTAATCATTCCAGTTTCAAGCATTGGAGTGTGTAGTTGCGTTCAAATTTATTTATTACAAACCCCGGCATGAGCGCCACGCAAATAGCGTTGGGTATAGCGAATAGAGTATTAAGACATGGAATATTAAGATAAATACAGAGTTTAATATTACTAGAACTTGAACAGTATAACAATAGTTAATTGAGAATAGTAAAGTGGAGGGTAAATATTTCCAAAGCGGCGGGCGCCGTGCAACCCGCTCTGGTGACCAGTTCCTACAACTTTTCCGTTTAAAAAATTTAAAAATTAAAAAGATTCTATAAAAGAAGATTGCAGTTTTTCTTTCTTGTAGCTGCTTTTCTCTGTATGTGGGACAAAAAAGCATAGGCGAAACGTTTCTGTAGGCGGCGGCCGGGCGTGAAAAATCTATTGGTTACAAATGGCGTGGCGAGCTTTTTTGCTTTTCTACGCCCCGGAGGGCGGCTGCCAACAGAACTCCTTAGATTTTTTCAAAACCTTTAGCAGTGATACAAGCCGAAAAAAAGCTGAAAAACTATTGGTTATCGTTGCCGTGGCGAGCGGTTTTGTTCTCGCTTTGCCCAGCTGCGAACTATTGGCGTGAGTGTCGGAATTTCAAGCACGGTTATAAATCTTACACCACAGACGCAATCCAGTATACATCCTATCCATCAACTCCATCGACTTCAACCTCTACTAACTTCATATTTATCAGACTAGACTGCTCTTTTCTTTCTTGCTAGCTGAGTAGATTTGATAACACTATGGCGTGCGGGATGTAGACGGGCTTGTCGCAAAAGAAATATCTCTAAATTTATTGCTTTAAACCTTTTATTCCGTCGTTTATTCAATCTAAATCGTTTTCTTTCACCAAATATTTGTGAAAATGTTTCATAAGTGAATTGTATCATGTGTTTAATTTTAATTAGTTGATTTTTTTTTTCACTAAGCCAAGATGAATTTTGTGTTGTGAAAATGTCACTTTTCTAGGAAAGAGACAATATAGTGCTCTGCGAATTTAGTTGATAATATCACTCGTTACAGTTCTAAATTATTTATTTATAAATTGTTTGCTTTAATTATACATAAATTCAATTAAAATCTATAATTACTACAAAAGAATCCACCGCGTAGAGTACGTAGTAAAAGTTTCGCAGAGAGAGGAAGTGATTTTTCCCCATATAAATTTTGCGTTTTTCTCTGGTTATCTGGACTCCACTCGACCGCAGAACATCCATTCTTTTCTTCAGCTGGGGCCTGGGTTGGATAATTACGCGCATAGCAGGGCAGGTAGGTAGAAGAAAGCAATATTGCACATGATTTAGTAAGTAACTAATGGCAAAGGAGATTGAAACGTGCGGTTAATCAATAAATTATAAAAATGGGGGAAGTCGAAGTAATAATATGGTTTTGGGCTGGGGGCCAACGACACGTAAAGAGTGATAAAGCAAACGTTCTTGCAGCCTACGCATTTCCCTCTTGTGCCAATGCTAGGCAGCAAATTTTTCCACTTTGTGTATGAAATTTCGTTTATGCTGGTGACGGCGACAGCTCTTTTTCTTTGCTACTGACGTTTTTGCTTTCAATACCAGTCTGAGAGTGCCGGCCAACAATCATAATGCAAAGCGAATCTCCCAACTAATCTTGGTCTAACGTGTGCGAAATTAGTCATTTGAATATAAGCGGATTGCGGATCAGGGAGCATCATTTAGGTAAATATCTAGTTCGAAAATAGAAAAGACATTGACAAAAACAATATACGACACTCAACTCTAAAACTGAATGAAGTGTTGCATAATGATTGTTATGCTTAAAAGATTGCCTTTGTCCTTTTTTATGTGCCGTTAGCCCACAGTTGTAAGATTTACAAGTTTTTTTTTACTCTGTTTCAAATATAATGGTAGAAATAGTTCGCTAAAACACTAAAGGTAGAGACTTTCTCACTCTTCATTCATTAATCCTAATTAAAAAATTTGAATAGTCTCCTTTGGATATATACTCCCGCAGATAAGGCTCAATTTTATTTATTATTTAATAAAATGTTTACACTACTACCAAATGTAAACATTTTGTTTAAAAAGGTATAATAACCTAAATATCAAATGAAAACATTTGAAGTCGTATAGAGGAATTTTGCGAACGCTCATCGCCAAGCATACAAATCAGGTTTTAGTCGCTTCTCGTGCCTTGTTTTGAATTCTTCTCTTTCTAGCTGGGATAGTATTATAAAATCGTTTTCCTAAGTAAGGAGTTTAATTTGATTTGAGAAAAAAAGCAATCTACACATTGGATCCAACGAAGAAGAAGAATGTATTGTAGATCCTGAAAAATGTAGTAATTATTCTCCACTTTCGATTGCATCGGAGTTATTTCTTTCTCCAATCATTTGGCTCGAGTGTGCAGATCAGGCCCCTTTTCATGATATCGCCTCTAGTTTTCACTACTTAATATTTGCGAGTCCAAGGCTTTATAGGTATCTGCATAAGTTGGTAGGAATTCTACAAGAAGCTGCTACATCTCCTCTACGGTTCCTACTCTTTATTAACAATGTTACAAATGCTATCTATGATGCT
This sequence comes from Dioctria linearis, assembly GCA_963930735.1. Lineage (NCBI taxonomy): Eukaryota > Metazoa > Arthropoda > Insecta > Diptera > Asilidae > Dioctria > Dioctria linearis. Next base: position 166,737,557 of record OZ005743.1, on the reverse strand, counting down.
TGTTTTTATCTTTATGCTAATTTCCTTCTTGCAGGTGCATCAAATAAAAATATTCCAGTTTTTCGGATAATAAGCTAACATAACACCCTCATTTTAATATAATCTGCCCTCGAATCTGTTTTGAGCTTTATTCCCTTTAAGCCTTTCAGAATAGTTTCAAACTAAACTTATTTTTACGCTTAATCTCGTCACGCCTCCTATGCTGATATTGCTCCATGTACCCTTTTTTCAAAATTTCTACACAAGTTCCTGGATTCTATAGTATCTACCCTGTTAGACATGATATACTACTTAGTTAGATGGAATCTCATCCATAGATTTCGAACCATTTTCCCTGTCTCTAAAACTCTTCCTACTGTTACTAAGCCTTACGGTATTCAAAGATTTTATCCTTCTTTGTATAAATAATTGAACTAGGGCTTTCACCACCTATCTAATTCTAAAGTCAAATAGGTCAGAATAGGTTACGATCATTATTTAAGGATATAATTTCTATTATTTATGATTAATATAATCAATCCTAAGTAACTTGTTAAATTTATAGGAACTTATTACCCTTAAAATGTTGATTCACCTTCTCAAAGTTCAATTATAAATTAATTCTCTTTGTCCTTACTTTTATTTTACATAGTGGATCTAATCTGAATGTGAACCGCTGAGTAGAAAGAAAATGGATAAAATCCGGAAAAGGTTTTTTTTTTTCAGAAAATTTTTTTTGCTTTTTGCAAACAACATTGTGTCTTTAACTCAAGATCTGGATTGATTACACTATCGATAAACTTAGAATGTTTTACAAAACCTTCTAGATCTTGTATGAGCTTAACATTCATAGATGTACCTACATACATTTGCGTAAGTGTTGCAAGTCTCATTCAATCTTTGTATAACTTTGGATGTTTTTTGTTTTCAGTAGCGGGATCACCAGTCATTGAAGTTCACAGTTGAGTATTGTGTCTTTTTTCACTCTTCTTACTTCAAATGGAAGATTACACTTTTTTGCTCTGATGATATTTTCGCACTTCTCCGGCGAATATATGTATTCAATTCAGTTCTCGAACACATCACTATATGATCAAAGGGAACTTTCTGTTGCAACGCAAGAAATTATGTCCCCGAATGGGATAATTTTAATTAATGAGTGTCTTCCATTCATGGTTAACAGTCTGTTCAATATTTGATTGCGATTTTGCCCAGGATATGCATCAATAAAATTCTTTTACTTCTTCACGAATTTGTGCCGCATTGCATAGCCCAAAAATCATACGAGTAAATAGCCCGAACAGAGTCCATGTTGCTGTCTTTGGCACATCTACGGGTTAGTTAAATCTAAGGTTGAAAATACCTTGCATCCGTATAAATGGTAGCTAAAATCATGTATCAATGGAATCGGTAAAGCAATTATCACTTCTTTTCTAGTTGACAGCACCAAAAGCTAACCAAACGTCGTTCGTTTTAATTTAAGCATTCATTCTTCAAAAAATTCTAAGAGTTTGCATAGTTTAGGCTGTTGTAAGTTGTTTAGGACACCAAATTCTTTCAAGCACTAAACAAACAGCAAATCTTGCCTACAAGAAACAAAATTAAGCATTATTTGAAGTTACCTGTTAAGAATTTAACACTCTTTAAAATTCAGTTTGTCATTAAACTTCTTATAACTAAAAACTAAGCAAGTTTTATTTGCTTTTCTTTGAACGAACTTAGGCACACAAAGAATATTCCTCATAATGTTATTATTTTTTAATCTGAGGCCACTGACCACTAACAGGTTTTGCAGGGGAAAGAGACTTCAAGCTTAAAAAAAGAACGGCAAATTGGGTAGAGTTTAATAAAATGCAGAAACTCTTCATAATTTTGATGAAAGTCTCACACAACTATTTTTTTCTTCCTAAAAGTAAACATTTTAACCTATGCTTTAGAATTATCATCACCAGAAGCGTTGTTTATTTTATATAAATTTTTAAACATGAAACGTGTTTGTTTTTCCATAATGCGCAATACTAAAAGCTTTCAAATGACACGTTTCTCATACATATGCATTTTATAACGCTATGGCCGGCACAATCCATGCTTATGTATATATATGTATGTCAGTGGTTAGACATATAAACATGCGTCAACTTGCCGGAAAAATATTTAGATAAGGATTTCCAAACCCCGATTTATCTTATCTTCTATTTTAAATTCTAATTTTTGCACGTGGAAATTTTTTTTTTTTTTTTAATTATTTAAACATATTTTCTGATGATCACCACAACCAAAACCCTCGAGAATTCTTCCGAAGCCATGAAACAGAAATTTATATGTGTGCGTTGGGAATCCGTTCTCTAAAATATTCTAAGTAGGTAGATTGATGTTTATGGAAAAGTGCCAAACATTTACTTTATATTTGCTATAGAGCCTAAACTACTATACATCAGGAAAATAGTCTACTAGTAATTTACAGCTTGGTTCCTTACCTTTCCAAAGGTTACACTTACTGTATACCTTACTTAACAAAATAATAAAATAGTTTTGATTACAAAGTAAGCTTACCATTTTACGCTAATAACTCACAACTAAATAATCATTGCATGTGTGTATGTGCAGTCGGAGTCCGAATCTGTAGGCAGGTACCTTCGATATCATCAGCCCGCCGCCAAAGTATAAATAAATATAAGTAGAGACAGAGGCGAACAAAATTGGAAATTTTCCGTGTTTTTTAGACTGAAAGAGGTAATCTCATATACTTTTGTCTTTTGCATGAATGGGGGAAAAGAACTTGGCTATGCATTATTGTAGTGCGACTAAGACAACGAGTTCAAAACAAAAATTGTGAAAACATAGGATTACCCGAATGATAAAAACTCCTTGAATACCTTCAAAATTATTTCGAACTATTCATAATAATGTACATTGGGTAACCCTACCTCCATTTGGCAAGAAAAAGATAAATTTCGCAATAAACAACGCACTAAAAGAAGATGTGAAATTTCAGTCAAATAAAATTCCCCTAATCCAGCATGAGATTCCCCCACTTGAGCAAAACAAATGTAAACAGAAAAAGTGCTGTTCACATATCATAGGATTACACTAACAAACATTGGGATTCTGCGAAAAACATTGGGACAATTCCTGAAATTCGTGTTTTCATAAAAGAGCGGGAGCATTTTATGAGCGTAAAATCAGAAAACTCCGCCCATTCTCTCTTATTTACGAAAATAAATCATTTGCCATTCCATTTCGTTGCATGTAATCTTCGCATTCACATTTTTTGTCTTAGGGGTAGTTTAGACGGTGTAGTTTTTGCGCGCCGCGCACGAAAATGGTAGGAGAGGGAGATGAGCGGAGATGGGGGAGGGCGCGCACAGAACAGCGACTGAGCATCGAGCACGATCATGAAGTTTTTATCAATTCCTCTTTCACTTGTTTTCTATTCATACGGGTGAGTTCAGAAAAATTGTTATTTTCAGCAGTTCCTCTTTCGAATGTTTTTGCATTCGGGGGAGTTCAGGAAATTTTTTTAACATCAGCTGATCATTCAAAGATGTCGTTGAAAAATATTATGTGCAATTGTTAATCCGGGATGCTCATTTATTGAAGTGTGGACCATTGATGTGTGATTGTTGTGTGATAAAACAATTACAGTGAAAATATTGTTTGATTTTCTTGTTTTTAAATTGAGATTTTTTTTTTAAAAGTATTGTGTAAAAAGAATATATGGGATGATTAGTGGAAAAACTGTTGTTGTGTTAACAAAACTTTGAAAACTTGTATAACACTAAACACAATGACTATATAAAAAGAGACAAGAGAGAGAAATCCCTTGAAATAATTTGCAGTGAGCTGCAAAAAAGCAATAGCGCAATTACGGTGCACCACATACGCAATAATATACAAATATTGCGTGGACAGTAATAAATAATATATTTATAATTAGAGTTTTGAATGCTAATATTATATGTTAATAAACATACCTTTCAAAATGCGCAAGATATTTACTAAAAAATATTAGCAGTCCAAATAATTTTCAGTTAACGTGAACGCCACCCAGAGAAGAATGTCAAAGACGACGAAATAAGCGATTAAAGAACTGCTCTTGTTTTCGTGCGCGCCGTGCAAAAACTATACCGTGTTAACGCACAGCAAGTTTTTCCCTTCTTGAACAAAAGAGAATAACCGATCACGCGACGCAAAAACTACACCGTCTAAACCAGCCCTTATTCGTAAAATGTTCAAAGAGTTTGATTTTTTTTTATTTTTTTCTCTTCCTTCTTTTTCTCGCCGTGTACATTTAAATGGAAAACAATCGGAACACTCTTCTGTGTCCTTTCTTTTATTTAGTTATTCTTTGCCGCCGCGCCGCGTCGCATGCCATGACGACACAGCGTCATATACAATGATTACTCAGCTGAGAGTTTTTGTTTGAGGAATCGTAGTCATTTGGTTCAAATAAATTTTTTTAAATAATTTTGTTAGGAAAGATATAAAAATTTTATTTCGATTCGGAAGTTAAGAAAGCTAGCTTAAGATTGTCAGAACACCATTTTTCTGTATGAATAGTAGTTTAGGGCGGAGGAGCTATTCAAATCAAACTTTTGTCAGTTTTACATAAGAACGCTGCAAATATTTTAGAATGTAAGGGCCTCTTGTTGGGCCTCTTATGTGGTAGTGGAGGAGTCTGTTTCATGGCTTGTGAAGTATTCTTGACGGTTTTGCCACAACTTAAATTCTGAGAAAAACCTATACACTACATGCACACAATAATATTCATTGAGCGATAAGTCCGTTCGTAGCCTCTCTGGAATAAGTAAAGTAGTCTAGGTAGTTCCCCGCACTTGTGAAAAATGTGCTGTGCAGTAAGCGGTGCAGGATGGTCTTGGTTACCTTCTGAAGAGGTATTGGTTTATTGCCAGGAAGTGCCCCAGCCTGATCTGTCTCTCTCGATCATTGCTCTTCTGGGCAGATCCAGCATGTTTGAACGGTTTATTGTATTGTGGTGACTGCCACGGAAGTGTCGTGAGCCGCTCCACGCCAGTTGTTTGGAGGCGTCTCAAAGGTATTTGTAATGCGAGGTGGCCGCTTTGTACGCTGGAGGAGTGATGAGGCGCTCCTAACACTCAGCTGTGCTTTTTGTCAGCCAGTTCGCTCTTTGGTTGCCTCGTATGCCTACATGGCCAGGACACCAGGCGATTCAGATCTTTCCGTTTTTAACCGTCGCTCTGACATTAGATGCCAGAGTGATCTTATTTTTGGTGTGTTTTTTATCGCATTGATCTTGACGTAGCCGTGGCCAGACTTTTAAGTAAAGTTTTTTCTATTTGTAGGTTATTATATGTAGAAATAAAGCTCATAAACGTGGGAAATTTCAAGTAGTAGTAGGTATCAAGTAATCAATCTATAGAAATACATTTTTCAAATAACAAAATCCTACATCCAAAACATATCAAATATACTTGGGTCGATTGCAATTATTTCAAATAACATTCAAAAGTACATATTAGGTATATGATATTTCAAATGCTTGAATAGTTGAAGATCGTATAAATAATATGTAATTATATTCCACGGAGTAAAAATGTAATTTCAATGCTTTCAGTGACTCTATTTGCGCAAATTTGTGAATCTCTCCACCCCCCATCCCGTTGTAATAAGTCAAGAGTTGGGTTTGTTGTTGGGTTTCAAAGATAAAGAAATCTGATTCATTGGGACTTTACAGCATGGTGCAAATGAAAACTTGCTTCCTAGAAATTTGACTGGTAGATTTTTGCTAACTGTGCAACAAAACTCTACTGGTAAATAAATTTGGTGGAATAAATATGACATTTACTCTCATTCTCAGCCCCGAAACATATAGATTCTGTAGGTCTTGGCACAGGGATGTAGGAAAGTCATATAACTTTTTAAGCTAGCCATTTATTCCGGTGGTTGGTTTGATGTAGTATATCCCAAGAAATAGAAGTCTTCTGTCTTCCTGTCTTCCTCGAAGTTTCAAATGAATGTATTCTGTCGTTACGTCTTCATATATCACGTTTTTAGCCCACTGTTGTTACACCTAACCAATGCCGATTTTTTCTTTTACCACGGTTTTTCATATATATATATTGTATATATATAAATATTTGTTTAAGCCAAGCTCAGGGGATACCCTATGATACAAGGCAAGGAGACAGGGAAAGGATTAGGGGACATGAGGAGAGAGGCGGAGGTGCTGATGTATGTCACTCCTGAATTTTCGCAGACTGTAAACCGGAGGAAACAAAAAATGGTAGAGTGTTCCACATTCGCACAGTTCGGGAAAAAAAAGCATCACGGAATTTGACTGTACGGTTGAAAGTGTTTTGAAGGGTGAAAGAAAGACTGGGGCTTGCAGCGTGGTATTGCGTGTAGGAGTTAATTTACAAGGGATCAGACTAGACTTTTCATTAGAACATTTGCCAGGCATGTAGCGATAAAGGAACAAAAGGCTAAGACTGTGCGACCAACCCCGGGCCAGATGTGGGAGATTCCATTTTAGTTCTGATATATGTAGGACTTGTAGAGGAGCGGTAGAATAGACAGGCTAAAATATTTCTTACACCTTTTCAGAAATCTAAGACATTTCGATGTTCTTTGTCAACAGAGAAGATTTCATCTGTCCAGCTTAACTTACTGTAAATATCAATGCCAAGAATGCTTACTAAAATTACGGAAATTATTGCTCTATCAAAAGAAACGGGAGTGGTTAAGTGATGATCTTGTTGGAAAGAGATGAGACAGCTTTCAGAGTTGAATGAATTGAATTCGACGCGATTTGCTTTAACCCAAGCGAGGATATTGTCCATACCGTTATACAATGATCTATAATCATGCAATCTTGTTTAGCACATGCTGCATACCTTCTGGATTCCGCAAGAGTGTCAAAGAAATTAGCTGCATTAGGTACTGTCATCAGCGGAACTATGGATGCGATTAAAAGTAAGGGAAAGCAGATCATTAATGAAAGCTAGTAGTTTTGGGGCACACTGGCATTTATTTGGTGAGGTTCAGAAGCAACGGTTTCTAATGTATTAGGTGACCAAATAAGAAACTTTCAACCCATAATAGAAGAGGAGGGGAGAGACCAAGTGCTTTAAGTTTGGCTATAAGATTGATGATGAGTTGATTGGTTTTTAGATACTTCATTAATTTGGAGTTAACGATAGAAGCAAAAACCTTAGAAAGAATCGAAGTGTTTGCAATACGATTGTTTGGGAATAAACTGTAGGTTGGCTAGTTGCCAGTCGAATAAGGTAGGTAGAACAATTTGCGCAGAGCTTTAGCCAAGGTTGAGGCACAATTTTTGATTAAAGGGGGCGAGAACCATCAAGATCTGCGGCTTTGGAGACTTTGATCCACTTAAGGACCTTGAACACATTTCGTACGGATGTGTATTGTCTTTTGTACACATCCATACGGGAGATGCAAAGCAGTTGTCTGTGAAGTGGGTGGAACACACGAATTTGAAGCGATCTAGCAGCCAAAATATTAGTTTTATCCAACAACAACCACTTCACCATTGTTCAGTAGTGAAGGTATAGAGGAACTGAGAAATTATCCTGATGTTGGCCAGAAACATTTGCTGCCCTTGGGGTTTGCCAAGATTCTTTTTCTAATATTCTGGACAAAAAGAAATTTTTCACTCTGGATAATGGATTTACAGGTGTTCTGCGTACTCTTGTACTCGGTTCTGGACATGAATGTAATTGATAGAAGCGAATAGCCTTACACTATTTAGCTTGTGTTGCTTGCAGTCTTGTAGGCGTGTTTCAATACTGTACATTAAGGTGACCCAAAAATGTATGGACTTGCAAAACTTTTAAAATGTCTAAATGCTCATTCAGAATTTGTTAGCTAATTTAATTCTAAACTTCTATGCAAAATTTCAGTGAAATTCGTTAATGTTTACAGGTTGCTCAAATCGTATTTTTTTGGCTGTTTTGGACTTTCAAGAAACAGTTTCAACATTTTTTGTCATAACTTTTTAATTTGATAATATTTTTCGTTGATGCATTTTTAAATTTAAGGGAACCCAGTTATGAACTCACTGCAGTGAAGGTCGTTTCAGAAAATTAAATTCTTGTATTTTTTATAAATTTTTCAAAACGAAAATTCGGACCCAGAACTCCAATTTTTTGGCCCGCGGATATACTTTTCTTTTCTTTTTCGTATGTTGCTAAGTTCCAATGTACATTTATCAACATCCAACGAAGCAAAACAGACCGAACAATAAATTTCTGGAGAAGTTTTTTAAAACTAGATATCAGGAAAATAATTACAGATAGAATATAAAATTGATAGAGATAAAAATAGAGAAATTAAAGTTGATTCACGAGAGAGAAACACAGAAACAAACAATAAAAAACCACAGGAAACAAAGAATAACGGGAAAACCTACAGGCCGACAGTTAAATCCTAGCCTTCTCAGTAATGCGTTTAATATGAGCATTCCATTTTATTTTTTCGAGTTAATTATTTCACCGAAGAATGCAGGAATTTTTTTAACTCCCTTTGTGAATTGAACGCATCATTTTTTTTTAATTTTTACCAAACGTTTAATTCAAATTCCAGTTAGCCAGCGTATTTAGTATTCTGTGAAGACGTAATGCAACTGTTGCGCACACGTTCTCTTGTACATCTACACATTTTACTTAGCTGAGATAATTAGGATATTATTTGCCGTGCAAAAGACGATTTATAGTTTGATCGAATATCACCGGAAAATGTAATCGTTTGTAAATAGATTGCTTATGCTAAAAACTAACGGATAAAGCAGTATCTACTAAAACCAATCCAAGTCTTTGTTGCCAATTAACCTCAGCATCTTGATAATGCTGAAAACACTCCATCCAGATTGAGTACTCTTAAGCAATTCAACAATTCAGTAGCAACGGATATACACAAGTACTTATGAAATGAGAGTTACAACCGCAACCATTGTTTTAAATTTTTACGCTTTCACAACCCGTCGTGTGAAATTTTTGATAAGCAGGCTGAAGCTCTTATCACTTCTGACATTCTTACAACAATGACGCATTTAATTCACCCTTAAATATGCCATCTTTATCGGAAAAAGAAATTACCAAAATAAATATAAAAAGTGTTAATGAGCACTTTATCTATATACATACGTTATTTGGAAGGAAATATGCTACCCACATTCCTTGAACTGTTGTCTACACTCTACCTACTTACCGGATGATAATCCCGTTGCGATTAATCTCCACTTAAGAAGGGCAGCTCTAAATTCATAAAATTACTCAACGAAAATTCCTCTTAATGTGACGATACGACTGCACTCTCTTACAGGGAGGGAATCGAATATAGATAGATAGATAGAAGAACATGCATTAACGAACCCAATACCAAGTAGTGCCCCGCCGGAAGTGATGAAATATTTTGATAAACTCTTGTATATTTGTGTTGAATTTAAATTAGCTGGACTGAGGCCGGATTTACTTACTTCATCTCTTCAAGGTCTCCGAAAATCATAATTTTTACACTTGTTATTGTTACCTACCCTAGCATTGATGATAAATTACTTTAAATTTTTTTTTTTTTTTTTTTTCTTAAAGGCCCAGGATTTCCAATTAAATAATGGAATGCAATGCTTGAACGTTTACGGCTTAGTGGATTGAGCGGTACCTATCGAATACGAAGTGCAGAACTGGCTCGAGATAAGAAACAACGTTTGATTAGTGTCACTGTATTGTTCCTCGATGACAGTACATACACCTTTCAGCTAGAGGTTTGATTATAAATAATTTACAATATAAAGCTGATTGATTAATATTTTTCTAATTATGAAATATTTTCTAGAAACGTGCTAAGGGGTCAGACCTGTTAGAGCAACTTTTCCAGCACCTTGAATTGACTGAGAAAGACTACTTTGGTCTTCTGTTTCCACAGAGACCGGGTGATGTCGTTGTAAGTAAAAAAAAAGATAATAATAATAATAATTCTGAGAACACTTGTGACGAATGACTAATTAAAATATTGTTGTGGCATTTAAAACTTTTTAAATAGCGATGGGTTGATCCGAATAAGTCGTTTAAGAAGCAATGGAGCAATTCTCGGGAGACGGATACAGTTTCGTTACTTGAATTTAGAGTTAAGGTAAGTAAAGGTTTTACTATAATTAAAACTATAAATCCGTTGGTGTTGTGAAAAATGAAATAGAGATGTTTCTTATTACTTTTAGTTCTTTGTGAGTGATCCAAGTCGGTTGCAGGAAGAGTACACCAGGTATCAGTTCTACTTGCAAATCAAACGTGATATATTCTTGGGGAAACTGCCATGCTCGTTAAATACACAATGTCTTCTGGCTAGTTATACTGTGCAATGTAAGTGGAAGTTAAATGTTTTTATAAGCTGAAATTAGTTCGATGCTACTTTTGCCTTGTTATTCAAGTACATTACTCGTGGTGATATATAATATTCTGTTTCAAAGCTATAAATAACTTTTGAAATTTCCCGTTATCTCGAGATCGAACATATGGTTAGTTTTCGAAATATGGTGTGACACTCAAAACTGTTCTAACGCACTTGGTAAATTGTTTGGCCATAACAGTGTTTGAGCTATGTAAATTAAATTTCAAATACACAACCCCATAATATTCGAGAGGGATGAGTTCCCAAAAAGCAACGCATATATTGAATTTGTGAATATTGGGGTTAGCCGCGAAGTTATATATAGGAATGCGTCCCAGAAATACTAGTAATGCTCTTAATTTGCATGTAAAGCATTAATAAAAACAAAATCATAGATAAAAATGTCATGTCAACTTAAACCCATTCGTTTAAAAAAGAGACAAGATAACTTCTATATAACATACATATTTAACTTGTACTGGTAGGTGAACCAGATCCATTTCAGGAGCTGATGAACGGGCGGAAGATTTTTTTGGGCTGTTTTATCTCTACTATTTCTTCCTCTAAAATTAATTTATATGGAAAAAACTCCAAACTTTTCTTGAAAGCAGAACTTCTTACTGGATTAATATCAATCGATTCGGCAAAACTTTTCCCTTCAGTAATAGTTCTTGGTTCTTGCCAAGTGCTTGCGGTTCTTAATTGAAAGCAAATCGTGAAAAAGGTCATGAATATTGAAGGATGGTGGTAAAGACGCTATCTCGTATAAGCGTATCTTAGGATCACGTGTATCGCTGGTTTAGTGTAATTGGAACAACACACAGGTTATATTTATTCTCGACAAAACAGATAATCTTAAATTTATTTATAGCTTTTAAACAGAGTTTAGTATGCGAAATACTATCATGTTTTTTTTATTTAATTTTTTTTCACTAATTTATATATTTTAGTAAAAGTAATGAATGGGTAGTAATAGCTATGAATGTCAGCTTAATAAAAAGCACCGTTTTTTTCTCTAAGTCAACTGCTTTGTTACGCAGATCCGGAAACATGCCTAACTTGAGCTTTTGGTGCTAATTGAGACTGGATGGATTAAATTAGATTATTTAAAATATTATGAATTAGGCGCCTTATGATTACCTTTTATGACCAAATAAATCATGAATCTTTCTTCGGGAAAGAGAACAAGCCATTATTGATAAAAGGCGTTAAATAGATATCATTTTTTAAACAGCAGTGTCGTTATTTAGATCATTAAATTTTGGATTAATTTATAATGAAGAGAAACAACATAATTTACAAAAAAGGTTAAGGATATTAAGAAGTATAGGCTTTTCGAAAACTCTAGAGGGGAGTATTCCCAATTTTTCTTCAAGTTTAGGCAGGTATATAGTAAACTGGTAATGCTTCAAGTTCGTTGAGCTTTGTGGCGACGGATGACATTAGCAATTTTGTAGGAGATTTGACTTTTAGGTGTGGTGTGTACATAATATTGATGTTCTTCGGTAATATTTCATTAAATTCACGGGTTCTCGTCTAGCCTCTTCCATCAGACTTTCTTATAATTCCACTTTTTATCTTTTTAACTTTATTAAATCGTTATGCCATTTCAATATATTTGTTTATATAAGATCTTGTAACCTTTGTACATTAGCCATAAAAAAAATATGGCTATTGCGTGCAGGTAAAAATATTTTTAGTTACATAAAAAAAATCTTCAAAGCTTTTACATCTTTCCTATTCATACTCACTAACTTTTTTGTTTTTAATACAATCAAAAAATGACCTCAACACGTGCTTTTGGTATTTCAATTCGTATGGTACTAAATTTCAGTACAACTTTGTGAACCGATTGGAAAATTTATACTGGCACAAAATTCCGCGCAAAATGGAAAATTGCAAATTTGAGTCTGCCGTTTGCCTACCAAAATCTATACTCATTTTTCTGATTACACCTTCAATTTCTGTTTCTGCCAACAAGGCTTTATTCAGAAATTCATAATTTGTCTGTTAATTAAATAACTGTTAACTTCTAATCAGCAGGATGGATACACTTGGGTCTGCCCTCCTATCTACGGATGAGATAATAAACTTACCTCACCAATACCTGATGCGCTTCATTAAGAGGACAGGAAGGTTTTGAGAAAATGGGGTTTTCTAGCAAGCTAGCACAAGGGGCCGCTCTGGACCCCGTGCTTGGGATCTCCCACCTGCCTTAAAAAACAAATTTCTACTCAATTCCAAAACTGTAACAGTGTACATAATATGAGGAATTTTAGTGAGATAATCACTCAGCACAAACTTTATAGAAAAGTTATTTCACAATAATAGATTTGACGTAGGGGGAATTAACGGATAGAATCTCTTATTTAAGAACAGACATTTTGTCTACCAATACTACTTCTAAAGGAATAAAGGTATAATTGTATTACAAATAGTATTTTTTCCAAACTTAAGTAGTTCTAGTATATTCGCGTATTGAGCTACGTTCAATAATATGATCAGATTCATTTAATAACGATAGATGATATTCAATAATCGCAATAGGGCGGCAAATAAAATTTTACTTCATTGCAAAGAAATCTTACCAGAGGAAAAATTATATGATAAACTAAAAATACACAGATGTAAATTCGACCTCATATTGTATTTTTATAATTTTTACAGCTGAACTGGGAAATTTTGATCCAACAGAACATCAACCAGGTTATTTAAATTCAATGCAACTTCTGGCAGAACAAAACGAAGAAACTGAACGTCGCATCTCTGAGCTTCATAAATTGCATCGAGGGCAGCTTCCAGCAGATGCTGAATATAACTATTTAGAACATGCAAAACGACTGGAGCTCTACGGCATTGATCTCCACAAAGCGACAGTAATTTAATATACTTATTACGGCCGCGTTTGAATATTCATTTTCATTGATTCATTCAATTGATCATTATATTGTCTTCAAGAATTAATATAGTGATACATCAGGATACATCAATAATAACATTGTGTATGGAAGTAATAGTGAACGAAAGAGTGGAAATCGGTTTGCTAGAGGCACCACGCAGCTATACTGTATCCAAGATTCAACGCTATCCACCAAATTAAATTTACGAGTCCCCAGTGAGCGTGCATTCTGCAGTGTCGCGTGTTGTTGCTATTGTATACTCGGTTCACACAGCTACACATGTTCGTTGCCTTCCCATACCGTCAGCGGTGTTTGCGTGGCCTCATATCCTTCTCCTATTTTGCATGGAATAGTGGACAAGACGGGCAATCAACAATGATGTGATGAATTTTACTATCCAGCAATAATTTTTTTTATGAAAATATGAACACTTAGCTTTATTTGACATATGGATCTCAAAAATGGGTGGCTCCATTCTCGAGATATGATTTTTTGAAAATGGCGTTTCATCGTAAAATCACAAAATTTCTAACCATACTCTCGAGGGTGGTAGGGGAAACAAAAATCATATGTAAGATATTTTCGTATTCCATACAAACGCTGAAATCTAAATCGGAGATGGTCAGGTCAATAATCATCCCAAACCCTAATGGGATCGTTTCCATGTGGAGTGGCTGCATATGCATATGCTCCTTATTTACGTAAATGTATAATTTCTTAGCAAATTCTACTTGCAATAGAGAAGAGACCTTTTAATTTGGTCTTCATTCATAAAATACACAGCCACAAAAATTTCATCCGGTCTCAAAACACAAAGGAAATTAAAATTTATAAAATATCGTCAGGCAAAAAAACACGTCACAGATTCCCTTCTATGAAAACATACATTCATTCCTCCCTGATGGATGAAGCCACCTCGCAAGCACGAATCAGAATAAGAACCAAAAAATAAATTTATATCATCGCATTTTATATAAATATGAAATTTGTTCATTTCGGAACATCTAAAGCCATCTATTAAGTTGTGAACTCATTGATTCTGCGTTCACTATATACTTCTATACAGAATAATAACAATTTAAGATTTGTGTAATCTGGCAAATTGGTGGTGCCTACCAAATTAATTATGGAATACACCTATAACTCTTAACAGCTGAATTACGGCATTGTACATATATCGTAGAAATTTCACATCAATGCTTTTATAATTTTCAGGATTCTGCAGGAAAAGATTTGCAGCTAGGTGTTACATCAATAGGACTGATAGTATTTCAAAATAGTATTCGAGTAAATACATTTTCGTGGTCGAAAATGGTTAAGGTATCCTTCAAGCGCAAAGACTTTTTTATACAATTGAGGAGAGAACCGGTTCGTATAAGATAATCTTGTGATATTTTATATTTAATAATAAATCCCTTTTACAGTTTGAGGATTATGACACTCTTTTGGGGTTCTGTATGGGGTCACATAAGCATGCGAAAGCTCTGTGGAAATCCTGTGTAGAGCACCATTCATTTTTCCGTTTAAAACGTCCGCATCGATTACCTCGATTTTTAAATATTACTCTTGGTTCAAAGTAAGTGTGTAATAATTGCAGTATAAAATTTAGTTTTTAGTTGTTTCTGTTTCTTGAAAAGATTCTATTACTCTGGAAGAACAGAGCTTCAGGCAGTTCAAGAAAGTAAACATCGGAGTAAGATTCCGAAGGCGTTTACAAGATCACCTAGTAAACGTTTAATAGTAGCATCTCCTCCAAATGGTGCAACGGATAGCAATGGTACATCGGTTAATGGAAAGAATCAAACATCACTTTTAACAATAACAAAATCCGGCCGTCCTCATGATAACAAAGTAACATCAAAGCAAACTGAATCGATACCTAGGAAAGCTTGGGAGCCGCAAAGCGATGAGTGCGTTCAAAATATACATATTTAATATAGTTATATAAAATTCATATAAATTATGTTTTTTTTTACTATAGAGAGGGAGGTTTTATAGAGCGTTGTGCCATGAGCTATGAATCCCCACTTCCGCCCGCATATAGTTCAGAGAATAACAGCCCAATTCCGTCCGATGAGAATTTAATTACTATCCGGTTAGTAGCTGATGAACAAGGGCGATTCGGTTTTAATGTAAAAGGTGGAGTTGATCTAAAATTACCCGTACAAGTTTCTAAGGTTGTCCCGCATACTTCTGCCGATCGTAGTGTTCCCCGAATTTGTGAAGGAGATCATGTGGTTATGATCAATGGACGAGATGTAAATGGACTAAAGCACGAACAGGTTGTGAGTTTGATACGCGCATCAAGAGAATTCAAATCAGGGGAATTAATTCTCACAATAAAACCTAATGCTTCTGTTATAATGCCTGAAGAGGAACCTTTTTATCAGTACGTTCCAGAAAGTAATGATATAATACAACAAGCCTTTCTCGATGGTGATGGTTTATACACACAATCTCTTTTACTGTTAAGTGATGGGCTTGCTTCGGGTGCACTTTTAACACAATATGAATTGCTCTATCGGAAAAATCCTGATTTAGCGATTACTGAAGCGAAAAAGGCAGAAAATTCAACTAAAAATCGATACAGGGACATATCACCGTGTAAGTAATAGAAACATTTATTATTTGCAAGAACATAATTCTTAGTTTACTTTAAATTTGTTTTTGTTTTCTTTAGATGATTGCACCCGTGTTACATTAATCAATTCAGAATCGGGTGATTATATAAATGCAAACTATGTAAATATGGAAATACCTGGGGGTAAAGTAAATCGATATATTGCCACACAAGGGCCACTTGCAAGTACAACAACAGATTTCTGGCGAATGGTACAACAAGAGAGCAGTCACTTAGTTGTTATGTTAACAACAGTGATGGAGGCTGGACGTCAGAAATGCCATCAATATTGGCCCGTAACAGGAGAAGAAATGAAATTAACTGAAGGATTTTCAATAAAATGCTTGAGCGAACAAGCTGATGAAACTGGAAGTTTTGTGTTCCGTGAATTCATCCTTAGTGATAAGAAAACAGGTGAACGACGTTCCATCCAGCATATGCAGTATTTGGCATGGCCAGACCACTGTGTTCCGTCCGATCCGAATTTATTTTTACAATTTACTGAGCGGGTTCGATCCGCCCGAAATAAGACTTTATTGCAGGAAATTGAAGAGAGTCTTAAACAGGTTCGTCTATTAGATGCCGACGCCGATGAAAATGGTGGATTAGAATTAGGAGAAAGAAAATGTGTACTTAGCAATGGTGAAACACCAGAAGATGAATTTCCTGTATCAAGTGTTCATCAGTAAGTTCGAATCACAAAAATATAGAGAAGTGAATATTTTATTTGTAATTTAATTGTAGATGTATTAGTGCTGCTAATCCACCTGTGATAGTACATTGTTCAGCTGGTATAGGCCGTACTGGTGTCCTTATCCTAATGGACACAGCGTTGGCTCTAATGGAATCTAAGGAGCCTGTATATCCGTTGGATATAGTTCAAACTATGCGTGACCAAAGGCCATGCATGGTTCAGAATGTTGTAAGTATAATTTTTCTATTAGGGTGATTTCATGAAACGGCGTCTTAAAATTAAGCAGTTTTCGATCATATTTAATGAAGCTTGGTAGGTGTCGTCTTGTTTATGAATGGTTACTTGCTGCTAATATCGTATTCTCACAACAATACAAATTAGTTTTTATTTCTGTGGTGAGATCTTACATGCTTTCGCAATCCATTTTTGATATTACTCATCGTTTCATAAACTTTCATGGCGCGAATAGACAGACAACGAAGAATGTCAGTACATACAAACAAGTATTGTCGAGATATCGAACTGCCTCAGAGAAAAAACGAAAAGATAAGAACGTGATGATCAAAATGTTAAGCCTTTACGTGAACTTTTTTTACATGAAAATATTTATTTGAAAACATAGTTTTATCAAAAAAAAAAAAATGATAATTTCATTCCTTTTATTTATGTATATGTAATAAAATTCAGTTATGAATAAATTTGTGCGTAAAATCTAAAAGTAAGATGTCGCAAAAAAATGCAACTGAAAATCAAGCAGAAGCGTAACAATTAAACTACCAAGTTTCATTAATTATACTATTTTACCTCTCAAAGAACTGTGGACAAATTTTCATGCAACTACCCTATATGCTCCAAGCACATGGAATTTAATTATTCAGGATATTTTTAATCAAATACGTCTTTACAGAGTCAATATAGGTTTGTTTGTGAATGCATTTGTGCAGCTTACATGAATATGACGAAAAGTGCAACTAGCGTAGAGTGATACTATATTATTTCCGGACAAAATATTTCGTTCCCCTTCATCCCAATATGGCTAATACTATAAAATTTATTTATGTGTAAAATCCCAAAATTATGAATCATAAATTTTTTATTTATTACTGTTTTTTGTATATCTTAACTATTCTGTGTACATCGTCTTTATACATACACATATATACAAAATTTTGTCAAATTCAATTGAAGAAAGTGAAATATTTTTAATTAAGATGTCACGATTTTCTTTTTAAACAAAAAATATTTTGTACCTCAGCCAGCTAGCCAGCCAGGCTAGATGATGCTTGTTGAAGTAATTACATAATTCAAAATTCTTCCCACTTTCCTATCCTAAATTCACTTTCATATATATACATACAACAAACATAAATAACACACTATTCCGACTTATGCAGTAAACTAATGTGTATAACTAGTTTTATTTATTTTTGTAGGCAGATTTACGCAAAAGACTAAAAATATTCATATTTATTCTGTGTATTTTATGGGAAAATAACCTTGTTCACGTGAGGCATTTTAATTATATTGTAGTAGAACTAAGGAAACGCATGAATTTTTCTATACCTTCCAATGCATGTACTGCTTTTCTACTAAAAACTTTTGAAACAAAAATTAATTACGATTGTAAGTAAGTATACTACGGAACAATAAGTTAAAAATTAATTCCAAGTGCAAAATTAACTATTAGGAGGAAACTTTTTAACAATTTATACAATAAATGTCTTTTATTTTTAAAAGATAAAAATATATAATTGTTGTTTTTTTTTACTGTTTCTGATTCTGAATTCTTCATCGATTTTACTGAATATGCTATGCCAGATACAGAAAATGTAGAATAGGAAGACTTTCAATGTCGTCAACAGAGAATCATCATTGTACCCAAATTTATTTATAACCTCTAGTTCCTGAGATAACAAATCATCAGTCATGGAGTAAATGCCGCTGGTGATTATTAACTATTATTTCTTTATGAACCCTTAATAGCTCAAAGGAGGCAGAATGTTGCAATCTGGTGTTTCAACTATATGACAACAACCGCACCATGGTTACAACATTAAATCGCTGTCATATGTTGCTATCTTTTATTTTCTTATGTGTTTCTCCTTAACTCTTCCTTTATTATTTAATTTTTGGACATATTTTCTCAGAAATATATGTAATCAAATCAGGCGAGTCGAGGCGCCATATAACCTCTAGTTCCTGAGTTAACAAATCATCAGTCATGGAGTAAATGCCGCTGGTGATTATTAACTATTATTTCTTTATGAACCCTTAATAGCTCAAAGGAGGTTATTGTGATTTTTTTTATAATATTAAGCCATGCTCGGGAGATAGTCTATGATGCAAAGCACTGCATGGCAGGAAGGAAATAGGTA
Source organism: Dioctria linearis (assembly GCA_963930735.1). Classification (NCBI taxonomy): domain Eukaryota; kingdom Metazoa; phylum Arthropoda; class Insecta; order Diptera; family Asilidae; genus Dioctria; species Dioctria linearis. The sequence continues at coordinate 166,718,603 of OZ005743.1, read as the reverse complement.
TGGTTTAAGGGATATGAGGAGAGTGGCGGAGGTGCCGATGTATGCCACCCTTAATTTTTTGCAGATTGTATGCCGAAGGAAAGACATAAGGTGGTAGACTGTTCTATATTTGCACATATCGGGATAAAGACGTTTTGTAAGCACCATTTCCAAACACATTGCTATCAATAACACAGCTGCAACTATACCTATATTATTTGTTCAGAATTCAAATTTATTTCCCAAATTTCTGGATTTGAAATTAATGTTTGCGGAAGGTGTTGGAATTGTAACTGGTTTTTTTCAATAATTCTTTTAGCATCTTCTAAATTTTCATAAATTCTTAATTGGCACATTACTTTACTTTACTTTAATTGACACATTACTTTACACTGTCCTTCATGGTTTTGTACATAGAATATTATTTTATGTAATATGTAATGAAAAACGTACCTTTAAGTCCTTAATTCGACACGAAATAAAATAAAACCACACTTCTCGTTTTGGTAACAATGTCAGAAAGAAGGTAATTTATCTGATTTGACCTCCGTTAAAGCTACCTAACTACCTGAGGTAACTGTGTACCTACCTACGCTACCTTCATTTAAACTACCGCCTAAGCTACCTACCTCTCATTTTCAAACATGACACGAAGTTTATTGCTCTTAAATTCATGTTGCTGTCAGCAAAATAGGAAACTGTATTTTTCGCCATTTTATAAAACTAATTGTATTTAAATGCTTAAAAATTTCTCAGTGTCTACATCTAACCACAATTTTTATGAAATTTTTTATAAGTTCCCACTAATACATTCCATATATTTATCAGCTGCATTTTTTACCATCAAACGGGCATTGTAAAAAGAGTGGTCTTCGTTTCTGGATTTCAGTACATATTTATTATCACTTTCCTATGTGTTTCTCGTTAACTCTTTCTTCCTTTATTATTTAATTTTTGGACATATTTTGTCAGAAATATATGTAATCCCACTAATACATTCCATGTATTTAATAGTAAAAATAATTTACTATCGAGCATTTCCAGATCCATAAGTCTCTTCCGAAAGGTGTATTGTTGTCAGTTTGGGGGAGTTTGCAATAATAATATTGTTAACACTTAAAACGTACCTACTGCATTACTGCGACCGTTTCTCGAATCAATATGCACTTTTTAAAATCAATGAAGTGATTCACTTAAACGTACCTACCTTATTCCACTGCATTACTGCGAGCGTTTTTCAAATCCATCTTCACTTTTTAGAATCAATGAAGTGGTTCACTTAAACGTACCTACCTTGTATAACCAAAATAATGTCGAAGGTCGATTTCTTTTTCTGCGTACCTCTTTTCTCCAAGGTTCATAAACATTTTATTTGATGCCAATCCGATTAACCGTTGAGTGGGCTTATGAAAATTTTATTATTTTTATTAAACTTTGGTTTAGTTAATTTAGTAGCTATCTCCGGCAAAGGTTCTGGATTCGCTGTTATATCATCTTTAAACTTTGGATTAGTTAATTCAACAACTTTGTTCAAGAATTCTGCGTTGGCTAATTCATCTTTATTGTCAAATATTTTTTGATAAACAAATTCATTTTCCAATTTAGAAAATTTAGAAAAGAAATTGAATAGACTGCAGCTAGCTACTGAAAACGGTACACTGTTAAAGTTGAGTAGATCTTCTGAATAGCGAAAAAAATGTGAAAGCGCATGTAAGCAAATTTGACCTCCCTTAAAGCTACCTACCTAAGGTATCTACCTACTACGCTACCTGCCTACTTAAGCTGCCTTCCTACCTACACTGTCTACCTACCTACGCTAGCAATCTGCTTAAGCCACCTAATTACCTACCTAATTAAACTATATCTTACCTAAGCTACCTACTATTTGCTACCATACATTCATGTTAATATCCCCATAATGAAATCTTTACATATTCGTTCCCATGTGATCATGTTTTGTTGCGATATTAAGATATTAATCGTTGTTGTATATTTCATATTAAAATTTTTTAACCGTATGTGAAAACATTTTTTTCCTTTTTTTCGCACTTTCCACAAATTGTTTATTTTGGTACTTGGGAGTCCAAGCTGTTCAGTGTCCTTTTGAACTCGTTGCATTATAGTCCGTGGGCGATGATCGGTGGTGGTCTGCTTACTTTTACTTCCACTGGCTCTACTAACTTCATCTTTGGCTGGATAACATGTCTGGTAATAATTTCTGCTATTTCTTGGGTCACCTACCTTAGCCTTTGATCACGGGTGAACTTCCGGAACTTGGTTTTGCTGCCAGTAATATGGAACTGTACACGAGCGATGAAATATATAGGTTCAATCAATACAAAAATTCTTTATCGCATGATCCTGGCACAGACCACGACTATAGAAGGTGGTAGTACATATCTAGAACCCGCAATATCCATTCTCTCTACTTGGTTTCTGCAATGGAATCAAGTATGATGCCAATTTCGTGCAACCTGGTATAAATGTCATCTAAAGTATGACAGCAGCCTTGTATGCAAGTAAATATCCTCCATTTCCAATAATTCAAAATATTTATCAGGTGATGTTGTAAAATGAAGGAAAAAAAGACATTTGTAAAAAACTTAAAATAGGCAATTTTTACATACATAATTTCCTTCCGCAAATGTTCGTCGCTTTTCTTGTTATGCACTTTCATTCCAGATTCCCATTTAGAAATTTGTTTATATTTCATCAATAGGCGCTCCCCATAATGAAATCTTTCCAGATTCCTTCTCATGTGATCATGTTCTCTTGCGATATTAAACTCTTTTTTTATCACTTTATTTCTATTGCAAAAATTCCACTTATCTTTAGGTTTAATTGAACTTTTCACTCTTTTCCTTTATGTATCATATCGCTTCTTTTCATACTTTTATTGTCACCGAATATTATAACTGTCTTGTTGATCTAATAAATATGGAGGGTCCACGATCATCATTAGATTACAGCCTCAATAATAAGGCCAATTTGATCAAACATTTCTTACATACATTTTTACATCATTTCTTTGATTGACGCATACATCGAAAAATTAAAAAGAACAATTTATTATTGTTAATAATAGACATGCGCAATATTTTATAGTATATAGTCCTTTGAATAGATCCAAGATTTGCCTCTTTCCACGATACATGGTAGGCTGGCATAATTACGGTAAGTTAAATTGAGCTCTTTACTCGTGTTATTATCATTTACTGCAAACTATCAAAGAGAAGCAATTATAAAATCACCTCTCTCTGAACGAAACAATCAAAAAACCAATTCGAACACGACTTATAACAATGGACTGAGCGATTTGCTATTTCATGTGGCACAAAAAATATTGTATTGATGTATATCACCGTTAGAGCACCCTTTAAAACGTTTACTACATAAAAAAAACATGTAAAACTCAACCAATCTTAACTGAATTCTGCTTATGGGCAAAAGAAACGGAGCATGGTAAACACTATATTTACCTTATTCTTCCTGCGATAATTGCATCTGTAGCCAACATAAAAACATCAAATGGCATAAGCAAACGTTCAGAATGCAATATTTTGTGTCGGTAGCTCCAACTAAGCCATAGGGCGAATGAGAAAACTATAAAACTTGTACCATACTTTCCTATAGGAAAATTACAATAAGTTAGTGGCTCTGCCTGTAGTAAAAGGCGACTAAAATAACACAAAGGGGGTACTGCTGCACAGCTTAGTTGTAGCGCCATCCAATTCGAGGACAGGCAATGAGCTCACAACAATTTCCTGTTGGGCGTTTGTACATTCGTACGTATTGGTGAATTTGTAGCAATTCCCGTGGGTCTAATCCACACTAGAGTGGCAGGGGTATTTTTAGGTATTTCACTTGTGCCAAGTGCTGCGTCTCTCGTTCGGTGCAAATGTATGGTTTTGATGTAAGCGCCCAATTTGATGCTGTTCATGCAGTGCTTGGCGCTCCGAAAACCGGAGCATCATGCAGTTACCACAGAATACTACTGCTAAAAACCTTCTCACTGTCCAGTGAACGTACATGATTTAGCAGGATCATTGTACTAGGGTTGGTGGCGGATGATTTCAAATCTCGTTTGGAACAAAGGCAGCACCCACAACCTCTCAAAGAGGCTACTGCTAAAAACCTTCTAACTGGAGCTATACTGGTATATCCAGGACGAGGTCCAGTGAACGTACATGATTTAGCAGGATCTTTGTACTAGGGTTGGTGGCGGATGATTTCAAATCTCTTTTGGAACAACGGCAGCACCCACAACCTCTCACAGAGGCTACTGCTAAACCCTTCTCACTGGAGCTATACTGGGTTATCCAGGGCGAGGTCCAGTGAACGCTTTGCATAGTTCCAATGCGACTCCGCATGCCTTTTCGTAGTAATGCAGGTCCGGTTCGGGAGCAGAAGTAGTTAATCTGTGGTCCTGGACAAGTGCCTATATGTACTACCTCTACGAGGTGGCCAACCTAGCTTCGGCTGGGCTAAAAGTATAGGTGCCTGGCATGGGAGTAAGTAGATCGGGAAGAAGGTAAGGGTCGCAAGACACCAAACTGGATTCTCGCTTTACTGAAGCAACTGCCATTGGTGTGTTCATTCCTTCTGCTTAGCGGCAGTAAATTGGACCCTAAGCCAAGGTAGCATATGCCGAGGGCTGCGTGGCTAAGTCGGAGCTTAGTCGCAAGTATGCAAACTCCGGATACCTGGTGACCTCCGGTTTTAACTGGCCTTCCTGTGGAACGCTACTAGCTACTCGTGGGTACAAAATGCATATTTTCTTTTCTTATGAGTGTGGCACCCCTCTAAAAATGCCGAACGACGTTAAGAGGAGAATTTTCGGGTTACTCTACAAATCCCTTTTTGCGGGACCTCACCTGCGAAGGTGTCGAGAGTAACCCCGGACCCGTAGGAAAACGGAAGTGTCCGTCAACTGAAAGCGAAACAACAACAACAACAGTATATTCAAACGTAAAGATGGGATTTGTACAGAAATGTAAGAACGAAAAACTAAGCGAGAAAATACAGTCTGACGTTACGGAAGTTTCTGCACGACGCCAGGCAATACGAGACGATGTTCAACAACAACATTTGGATGCATGCGTACGTAAGAATAAAAAAATTCTTATATCGTTTCTCAAGAGATAAACGAGAAATTTATGCAACGTTAAGTTATTTGTTCACACGCGAAAGTATATCTGTACCGAAGGCGGAGCTTTTGCAGCAAATGACAGAACATCTTGGTTATGTTGATGATGATGTAAAGTTTTACAAGATTAAGCAACAACCACACAATTATTTGCAGATATTTTATAGGCTGCAACGGTACAACGAGACAAATAAATTGATAAATTTTTCTCTCATTCCAATGTACAAGCATGGCCTGCACCATGCGCGCTACGATTCATTTGCGCTTTGGCAACGTCTATGCGGACTAAGTTTGTATAAAGGTATTTTTAAAAACTTTGTTCGTGAAGAAGATTGGGCGAAATACTTTAAACTAGCGACATCGGTAGGGCGCAAAAAATTCGATTGGTCTATTTGCACAGATGGTGTAGCGATGACCTTTTCAATGAAGAAGGAAGTGGAATCACTCCCACCGATTAAACGCCGGAAAATCAAATAATTGTAAAGTGGAAGATGACAAAACGATGCGCGATATCCAGACTAAATATCAATCCGGCTGTTATAAGCAACTTGTTGGATTAGATCCTGGTTGTCGGCTGATCGCTGGCGGTGTACGAGCACCGAATGAATTCGAACCTGCAACTCCAATAAAAATCAAGAGTTCGACATTCCACTACAAGACGTCTATGTATGCACGCAAAGTTACGTTGGTGAAGTACACAAAACCGCTTCCTACAAATGCAGTAATGAGCACAATCCCTCATGCAAAAGGAATATTTGGCGTACACCAAAGAACGCCTGCAATGGTTTACGAGACGTCAAGAGGTGTATGGGCAGCGCAAAGTTGCACGTTTGCGCTTCAAGCAATATATTTGCACAGAACGAGAAGTGCATCGCTTGGCGAAAGAAATCACGAACAATACTTGTGAAACTCTAGTGTGCATTGGTTCGACCAAAATTGCCGCAAATTCTCCAATACGGGGCTACGTTCGGGCGGCACTTAAAGCACATTGTTCTGTCCTCGAAGTTTCGCACAACAAAGTTGTGCAGCATTTGCATTTCTCACTATATGGCGACTCGTGCTTGTGAGCGGAAGCTGTTTGCTTCGTTATCTATTTACTCTACTCAAGAACAATTTTCTTGTTTTGTTTATACTGTCCCTTGATCATTTTTAGGGTTGGATGTAATTGAGACATTAAACTAAAATTACCCACCTGTTTTAAAGTTTAAGTTGCATTGTCCCAATTTTGGTACGAATAATATAAAACAATTTCTTTTTGGATTAGGATTCACATGCCATAAAAGTACCTATTAGAAAAAAATACATACACCAACTCTGCGTGTTATGATTTTAGAGATAGCGTTTAAGTACAAAATTTTGGTTCAGGCTACTAAGAGCTTTTCTAGAGCCTCTCACGAGCGAGCATTTTCATATCTCAACGTTCACTGCGCAATTATTTATAGCTAGATACGAGTAGGTTGTATGGGGGGACGCTCTAAAGAAGACCACAGAGGCTATCTTTAATAATATCGGGGAATACATTCTCATTGAGGGTCGAAAAGGGCGGAAATCGTTTTGGTTCAGTTTAGATGTGTTTAAAAATTATTTTTTCCCCTTGATTGTTCTCCCACCCTTCCTGCAAAGTTATGAATATATCTTTTTTCATTGCAACCGTATTTCTCGATCCTTGCCCCTTCCCACCCACGACGACGCATATACTACATATATTTACCGTTATTACGCTAGCGTGAAAAATTCATACTTTCAGCGTTTTATTTCCTGTAAAATTATTAGTCTGAATGAGATTATGAAGCAATTCGCTTTGGAAAAATGTTCCAGAGCGATAGAACCTACTTTGAAAAACAATTTACCTAATAATTTAAATATTATCCTATCTTTAAAATTTTTTTTTTCTATTTGGATCTTTAGAATCTTGAGCAAATTTTATTTAGGTTACGGGTTACCGATTGGTTATTGATTGCACATCTCCCAAATTAATTCTTACATCGGAATTTGCACTAGAAATTTAATTCAGTTTTATAATAAGTTTTTCAACGAATATTGATAGTTGGAGCTAAAACAATTTGGACTAAATAATCTCAAAATTGTCCACCAATAATACTTAGTCATAGCTTCATTTGTACTCGACAACATGCTGTCAAAGAAGGTCGATGTAAGGATAAGAACAAAATAAAATGTTTTTTTTATTGATTAGGTATTATCAATTTTATTTTTCAGTTTGATCCAGCACAAACACCGTCAAGATAGTCCAACTGAGTAAGAGTCAAGAAGCCTTTGTAAGGTAAGAACTAAGAGTAGCCGTAATGCGGTGGAAATATGAGGAATCAGTTATAAATTCGCGTAAGGGAGCACATACATATATCCAAGTGAATCCAAGTGAGATGTACCTAGGCTCCAGAAATTGTTCCGGTTTCCCTCGGTCAAGTTGCATTTAATGTGTTAATTTTTGTATTTAAAATCAAGAATGGTATTTTGCCGGAATACCTTAACAAGTATTTGCAATATGTGGGAAAAGTACAATCAATATCATTAAGAAACGAGGCATAGTTTAGACTAGGGTCGTTTAGAACAACAAGAGCACAAAATTCTTTGATTTATCGGGGACTTAAAATGTACAATCATCTTAAATATGATAAAAATGATATAAATGTTTATCGTTTCAAAAAATATTGTATTGGATTTGTAAAAGCAAATATTCACATTCTTTGACCATAATTTTGAAGATTGTACTAAAAATGTTTCTATGTGGTTGTATAAGAGAACATTAAATTAAAAGAACTACTGACATACATAAAGTGATAGAAATTTTATGTTCATATGCTGCATATTAGCAAAAGTGATCAATCGGTACATACGCCAAATTCACCTTATTTTAACTCGTTAGATGTAACCAGTAATCAACTTTATATAGTATAAAATAGGCACAAGCTATTTGCACATGTTAATGCTAATTTTTGAACCTTTTATATTTTTGATTCTGCCTTTGAGGACAGATCGCTAAATCTGTGGGGCGCATTATATTGTAGAAAAACTAAACCGTCCATACTTCACTGGGAAGATGGTAAAGAAAGAATACGGTTTCATACTAGTGTTTTTCTATATTTTCTCTTAATTACATTGAAAAGTGTAAAACATTGATAATATAATATTTATGTTTTTCATTAAACAATGACAATGTCGCGTCCCTTTTTTTATTATATGTAGGTACGAATTACTAGATTCTAGAACATCGACCAATATTGAGAGCTTTAATAAGAAAGAGCAGTAATTATTTTATACATAACATAAACTGAAATAGTTATTGCAAATTTTATTTTCCCAGGCAGTTCCTACAATTTTTAATAATAAATTTGAAATTAACGAAAATTTTGTGTTACTTCCGTTTAAAAACGAGCAACTGATGGAAATGAAACAGACATTTTGGATAGTACGAGAAACATAAGGAAATGAAACGGAATGTCAATCAGGCTCTCAGCTGATTTCGTTCAAAAGTGTCAGACAGTATTCTAGTTAAATTCGCTGAGAGAAATTATAAAATCAAATCAAAATATTTGATTATTAATTTATTGTGCTTTTCGTACCCCGGCAATTTGTGTTTGCTTAGCGGTTTTCATGTTTTTAACAAATAATTGTAACACTTCACACGGTCGGCGTATGGTCATTTCTTAATGTTACAAAAAAAATGTATTTGTAAATAAGTGTCCCTAGATTCTAATTTGTTCTTGTTTTGTATACAAATTATCGAAGACTTTATTGAACATTGATGGAATGGATGAAAGTCACAGTAGTTTCACGTTTGACGACAATTACTATAACGTCGGCCAAGTAAGTTTTTGTAGTTAGTAAGTTAAAAAGTATTTTGAATAATTTATGAATTTAGACTTTAGAGTGTACATTCAATAGGGACATATCGGTTTGCCATCAAACATTCGATCATCCAAAGACCACAGTCAAGAACCAAGCAAACCATTTCGGAAGAATCTTTATGTTTATGTTTAAGAAAAAAAAACTGCTAATCTAGTTTAATAATGACTCTGTACATTCAATAGAATGTTCATACCAGAATGGATGATTCCATTGACTGGTATCTCTAATCCTCAATCTTTATTAATTCTTCAGGTACTCTTAGGGTTGCTTACATTAACTGTTCCTTTCACTTCCATTGACACGACTTTATTATGTGAGTTAGATCTCAAAGATCATTTTAGATTAGATTTCAATATTGGTCCCGAACTTGCCTGCAACCTTGACAGTGATTTCAGAGACGTGTCAGCGAGCAAATACAGTACATATTTGTTAACCATACATTTTCCTACTTACCTTCTTTTCTTGAGTTTATAAATGAATATGCAGCCTGTTAACAAAACACATTAGCGACAGTTTCTTGATGGTTAGAAAGTTATACAAAATCTCCTTCGAAGATATTTCTGTGAAGTCCAATAATGAAGTTTTCAAGTTCAATATTGCTATATTGTAATTCTCTAAATTACTTAGGGCTTCAACTGGCATTTTGCAGCTTCAGATGCGCAATCTCTTTCGAAAAACATGAGCAAATTGTTTTGTTCGCAATATTATCAAGTGATAAGTAGTCGACCAGGTGGTGAACGTGTGAAGTAGAGAGTACATTAAAACAGTTGGTACGAAAGAGACCAAGTTAGGTTCTAGTTAAGAAATAATTTTTTTTATATCCCGGTTATATGCCCGACGTAGATTAGTATTTAAGTCGCATACAAGTCCTTCCGACCAATTGCCGCACAACGAGAACTTTGGTCTAGCTTCGAATGGCTAAGTTGGCAGAAGTTTTCTTGGATGGAATTAATCGCCAAAGATGTTTCTTTAAATATTGTTCGGAATTAACCAATTCGATTGGCTTAAAAAACTGGTTAATCTACACAGGAAAAATCTAATTGCAGTAAATCACATGTTTAACTGAATGTATCCCAAATTCAGAACTTCTCATATGTAGAGTATTCATTTTTGACAAGTCTCCCCTTAATTAATTCTCTTTGCAACAAATAAAGTTTGAATTTTTCCAAAATCATGTATCACTCCGCGTAAATAGTATGGTGCATATACACAGCGACACCTAGAGACGACACTTGTTTCTAGAACAGCTATGGTGTTGTCCACACGTACCGACATTTTGAGGTTGGAGCGGTGTCGTACACTTCTGCCAGATCAAGTATCGCATAAGTCTACGTGACTCTTCTTTATTCAGAGTACACTCAACCGAATTGTATGTACAAGTCAACATGCAAAAGAAAACACTGATATCGAAAGAAAAGGATTTGGGCAACGGAATGAGTGAAAAAAGAAAACTTTTGGTTGCTTCAATACTTTGCTTGGCGAATTAAGATTTGATGATGAAAGGTTTTATAAAATTTTTTTACGTGTTTCATAAAGGTTTTTTCTCCAGTTGTGGTTCATGTACTGGGGGTGTTATTGGGAATGCTGATCTAGATGCTAAATCCAATTCTTCTAGCTGCTTCTTTTGTCCGTTTTTTCTGTATCCGTATCTAATTTTTGAGCGAATTCTTCAATCACAGAAGAACTTTTCGTACGATTTTTGAAATCCTCTTGTGAAACATCCCAAAGCAGAGGAATACCCTCCAAAATATATATTAACTGTCTCACTTGTTCTTTTATACGCTCAAATTTTGACATTTTTAATTGCCTATATTCATTTCCGGAAAATCGGAACCTAACTAGAACGATTACAATAAATAACTTGACCTGTCCTCGAGGAAATTGCTACTAGACTGAAGACACTGGAACTTTCTCTAGCTACATTAGTCCAAGACGCTGTACTCACATTGACACTTAATTTAGGACCCATAGTATAATCATGTATGTGCACCTTAAGTAACAGAAGCTAGACTACTATTTGTAGTTATTCCTTTGCAAGTTGCTCGATTCGCAGAACTTAAAAACTTTTGAAGAATAAGATTTAACACCGTGTGTGCCTTGATAAAAAAAATACTGTTTTAAACAATAGATAAAATAGGGTATTATAAGTACTAAAAAGAAGAAAAAAAATAAGAAAGATTGAAATTTATTTGAAAAAAACTTTTTGTTCAAACGAAAACTCAACGTCTTGTACTAAAATTGTACTTACCAGTCTATTTGTCCGACAATTTGAGAACGCATTGACGTGTTGACATCTTTTGTGCGCGTTTTATTTTTTACAAAATTTAAAAAATTTCGAAATATGCAAAACTTGTTCGTGGAGTTGTCGTCATATTATGTACAAACTTTTGCTAAAAAAAACTGTCAGAACCATTTAATGTATCGAGGAACTCTCGAAATGCAAGAATCTATGAAATTGGTTATGAACATTTTTACTGTCCGACGAACCGTTCTAAAAATAAATAAATCTTCTATAAAACCCGTTATAACTGAAATTATACGTATAAATCATGGGATATGGGGTCAATCTAAACGAAAACATTTTCAAAACATAGACATGGCTATATTTGTGAGCATTAAGTGCGATAAAAATTTTTTTCCAGCTAAATTCAGCCCGTGTTTCTGTCTTCGGTCTTTAGGAATCTGATTAAGAAAATCAGAAATATTTGCGCAAATTAACCCCACCGGAACTGACTCGAAACAACTAATTCTGACACTAACAAACTAGATACATCTGACCTTCAAGAAAAGGTATTGTACACATAGGTTGTGCATAATTACCTATGTGAACGATACCTTTTCTTGAAGGTCGAGAAGCCGAGAATATAACTTACCTCATCCCTAGAAAGATGAATATGTTTCAATTTTAACGATTTCTGCATTTTCAAGTCTTTTGATAATATCGATACTTATCAGTCATCTTAACGTTCCCAGGATGAAACTTCGTGACCTAAGAACTTCATGTTAAGTTAGGGGTAACTCCCGTTACATTCTAGCTAAAAGGACTATTTTAACATTGAACATGTCTTTTATTTGTCCATTATTGTTTCTGAAGTTAATATGAAGATATCAGTATAATTAAACCTTCCCATCTGAGTTCTTGTATCCATCAATCTTATAAAAACTGCAGGAGAGTTTGCTAAATCAAACAGAATTTTCTTATTTTTTCCAATTTACCTTTACACTTATAGTCCGGGTATTGGATATTCCAAGCTAGATATTAATATCTTCTATATTACGTTCAATTGTTTCTTTTAATTTGTTAGTCCTTACGTTTTATTTATTTGTTGGCTTTATTTTTTTGTACTTCAGTGACTAGGGTTTTCCACTTTTCTCCACGTTCCTCTTTACAACACAACCATTATTTTCGAAATAGTGTTCTCGCAAAGTACGTGTTGGACGAATTCCTGGAGAAATAGTTCGCCGCTATTACCAGTCTTTTAGCATGGTTTCTTATGGCGCAGTGACCCGTAAAGACCCCTACTAGATTCCTGGTATTTATTCTACTGCCATTAAGGAGCTCTTTTGTTCTCATCCTGCCATATGCACGCCATAATTTCCTCGCAATACGCCAGGTTTCTCTGCTGATCCACCGGAGGCTTGCCTTTTGGAGGTAGGTATCCATTTCAGAACCCTTTTCAGCCATATTGTTGCCATGGATATCCCTGTGACCAGGTACCCATAATATGGTCACCTTGTGCAATTCCTCAAGACTGGTCTTGCATAATTGCACCAATTTTGGAATGCACAAAACTCCTCTCAATCCACCAACTTCCCCTGACAACGCTAATTGCCAATACACTCTTGGAGTGGAGATCTGACGGCATTAATCAAGCATGAGCTCCAGTGTCGCCGTGAGCCTGGTGTGCAGACAAAACATATGCCGCAATTATAAAATCTGTTAGCGTAGAAGAAAGGCTTATGGATACTCTTTGAAAATTATTTTTCTTGGACGGCTACATGACTCAGCGAGAACAATATATTGACAAAGATTTATGTAAGCTTATAAATTAAACTCAATTCTAAACAAATTCTTTTCGACATCATACTTCAAGGTGAATATGGTTATTTTGGAGTTAGTTGATTAGTATAAGGGCGGCGGAAGGAGATAGGAGAGGATAGGATGTGGATTGTTGGGATAGTTTAGGAATCGAATGACTACTAAAGAATTGTCAGCTGGGCGTATAAGAGCTGCGTCTACCGTAGAAATGAGAAAAAAGGTAAATATACGTGAGAAGTAATACATGTGGATGAGTGATCCGTCTCTCTATTATTCATATTATGTACTGATTTTTTTTCGAAATTCGTGCTGGTAATTAACAAACCGTTTCAGATATTTTTTGCGGATCTCCTTTCTTCTCATTGATAATGTTATGCAAGGCTCAGTAATTAGAATTAAGAAATTTTAGCAGGAGTATGGCGAGTTCAAAAGAGGACATGTACACAATTATTGAATCCACCACCAAATGTGTTTTGAGAATTCTGTGCTTGCTCATCACAGTTACTTTTTGATCTTATGATATAAATTTTATATTAGGCAAGCGTGATGAAAATAATTTATTTTATTATTCTTATAACAGCATTACAAAAAATTATTAATATTTCGACTTAATTTAAACTAAATTTTCTTAAAATTTCTTTCCAGTTTCCACACATTGACTCTCATCCTTTTAATTTTCCATCTGCATTTGTTGATGATTCTTCACTTGTAATTAGTCAAGAAACTTTCTTAGAGAAAATACACACGGAAAATGAAGTCTTAGACATTACAACAAGTCAAGCAGAATCTTCAGAAGGCGATGAAATTAAATGTGAACCTATCAAATCTGAGCAAAACGATGTAAACGTTAATCAGTCTTTGCAATCACATTTGCGTTCCTCCAGAGCTAGGAGCAATGGCAACTCTGTTGCGTCCAATAGAAATATAGATACTGACAAAACAACGATTACTCATCAATTTTCTACTTGCTTCAAATGTGAAAAGTGCAAGTTTATCTGTTTATCACAATCTAGATTAGATGCACATATCGCGCAAATTCATACTAGTCTTTACCAGAACAATTCAACAAAGGAATTGAAAATTCTTTGTCCTGGCTGTGAAAATGTATTTTATACGAAACGTTCCTTAGAAGTTCATCTAGAATATGATCACATAATGAACAAGCATGAAATTCAACCGCTTATTGAGAGCGTAACTTTAGGATCCTCGAAAGGCTCTGATAATATTAAAAAGAGTCGAATTTATTTGAAAAACGTTGATTTTCTACGAAATCCACCTTCAGGCAAATCGATTAATGTCTCCAGTAATGTAAATCAAGATGTTGATCTAATTGATCTCATAAGTGATAGCCATGAAGGTTCCAACAATTTTCTGGGCAATAAAATTTCCTCAAATGTCCTCAGTGATATACTTCCAAGCCTTGAACACCAAAAGAGGCCAAAGCTCAATGAAAATGTTGAACATGACACGAATTCATCCAATATTAGTTTTTATGACATGAATCCAGTATTTGTTAACGATATTGTTCACTCGACAGAAATAAAAGGTTTTAGTCCTCTTCCTGAAAATGGAGAGAAACGTAGACGACCTAAAATTTATATAAAAAATGTTGATATACTTAAAGAGCCAATTTTTGTGCCAACCAATAATTTTGCAAATGTTCTCAACGTTAATGCTGATCTAAGTACACTGGCTCTGTTTCCATCAACCAATGAAAATCATTCTCAAACTTACTATGATCAAACTAGGTCGGTAGATAGTCTGCCCAGCCATACTACTGTTCATTTTAATGGAAACGATTTGGAAACTCATAAGAAAAAGATTTACATAAAAAATGTGGACGTTTTAAGAAAGGATAATTTCCAAGATACTCCTAGGAAATCGAGTAACTCTTTACATCTAAGAACAGTGGATGAACTTAATCTTATGAACAAAAATGAGGTACAGAATTTATTTACTCCAATTCTTGATCAGAATTGCATTCACGAAGGTGCACATAATCCATCCTCAGAGAATTCTAAGAATTCAGACGAAGTTGGGCTCGGTAATTACAGTACTCCTGAGTTAGATTACAACCGAGGTAATAATAGTTTTATAGAAAACGAGGAAGAAGTTATACAAATGAATTGGTCTAATGATTATGGTTTTGATGGACTGGAAAATATCATTGATTCAAATTCGACCATGACAAGTGGGGATCAGAAAAATCCACACTTCGATTTGAATACCCCTCATAGATCAATAGCAGATGATCATGACAAAGATTTGATGTTTGTGTGTGCGCAAGAAATTATAAATGGTATTACTGTCAATATTGATGAGAATCAACGGAACGATAATTTGGATAGTATTGATTCTGAAAAAGAGACGACTAATCTTAGTTTTTGTATGAATTCTAGTCTTCCGGCTATGAAAGAACAAGATGTTGTAGAAATTTTAGATGATTTAGAAAAGCAGCAACCACCAGATCAAGATGATGTAATTTTAATACCAGAGAAAGGTCGAATTTACGTTGCAGATAATTTGATGGAAGGCGGTAAGCTGAGCGAAGAAACTAGGAAGAAATCAAGAGGAAGACCTTTAGGTTCAAAACATACTTGGGTTACTATGGCAAAACCACAGAATAAGAGAAATGCAATTGAAATTGGATATCAGTGTGATCAGAACTGTAACATGAGATTTCTAAAATTGGAAACTTTGGAGATACATAAGAAATGTCATGTCAGGTGAGTTTTTTTATATTATTATTCTACGTCTTACCTCAGAGCTACCCTAAATAGCTAGGAGAATAAACGAAAATCTCTTTATTGAGAAAGACTACAAGGTCCTCGTCAGGCAGAAAAATTTATCGAGATCTCTGTCGGAAAAACACAAATATTCTCTTCAGGAGAACAGAGCTTAATATAATCACAGAGCTCTTCTGAGACCACTTTGACACTCTTTGAGGTATAACCCAAACAAGATGGTCTGCTATTTCTGTCAGGATGCTACTGAAACATCAGAACACTTACTGTGCAATTGCAAAGCATTAGCTCGGCGGAAAAAAATTCCACCTCGAACAAAAATCCGCCAAATTACGTGCGGAATCTCAATCTCAGAATGATTCTAGACTTTATTAACAGTTTTAACCTAGAAAGAGATTAATTTGAACAGGGACTCACAATAGATCTTTCAGTGGCCTATTTCACGAGCTTACAAATTGTAATTTACAAGTGATTCTTAACACAAATTGATATTTTTGGTTTCACAAAATTTTTGTGCTACAAAATTGTCGTTGTATTCTACAAGGGGAAATTTGTAGGAGTTTTTCATTTTTTGTTCCATCAAAAGTTATTTATAGTTGTAATTCACAAGCTACAAACTTGTAGAAATACAACTTCCTTGTAGGTTTCTGTTTCACTAAAGAGTTACAAAATTTGTGCATTATACGAGAATATTTCACAAGTGACAGGTGCTGTGTAATTTTCTACAATTTTGTTTTACTTAAATTGGTTACATTCATTTCAATAAGAAAATTTCCTAGATGCGTTGAAGACATAGCTTGCGTTGAGTGGCATAGTACGCATTTCTTACTGTATTCTGTTTTTTAAAGAAAGGATTTTAACATCTTCACACCTTTCCCTCCTCTTGGGCACCCGCCTTTTAATTTTGTGTTGGAAGTCTAGTTAAAAGAACATTTGTTTTTCTTCAAAGCTTTGGGGCATTGATTGACAAGAGGAAAGATTGGCAGATGCCTCCTCAATAATCCCTTGCAATGTTGGAGACTGTTTGCCAATAATATCAATAATGATGTTATCGAGGTCTGTGAAAACATACTTAGTGCCCACCCGCTGAATCCGTTTTCTTTGAATTATTTACTTTGAGTGGAGACTTACAAAACGCCATCTATCTTATAATAGAAAAAAAAATTAAACTTTTACATGTGAACTCCGTACTGGACTAGTAAAGACCTCAGTAAAATTTTTGTTTGGGATTTTACCAGCGGTTAAATTTGTATGGAAATGTCACTTTTTATTTGAACTCCGTACTGTTTTACTCGAACTTCGTAGTAGGCTTAAAGAAAAAACTTACCATTGCTCCCCTCTTCATGTTTTGCCACACAGCATCACGATAGTATCTCTCATCTTTTCCTTTAAGAATGCCCTGAATGTTCAAGGAATTCAAAATATTTTTCGACTCGCTTATTTTTGCCTTAACACAGCTTTTTAAAATTTTCGAAAAAAAAATGTTAGAGAAGCAAGCACTGCTTTATTTAGTTTGTTCATTTTACTTTGCAAATTTGTGAAAAAAACACTTGTAGTTTTCAACTTAGCTACAAATCTTGTGAAACCGCACTTTTACAAAATTGTAACAAACAACGTTGTTTATCTACAATTTGTCTGCTTCTCATCATAAATTTGTAAAATAGTTATATGTACTTTCTGAAACAGAAATTTGTATTACAAATTTGTAATTGTGATCTACAAATACAAATTTGTAGTTGTCATTTGTAATTTTGTGAAATTGGCCACACATACGAGACTGGTGCCTGCACATCCCTCCACCAATCTAATCTATTTTAGATATGAAATCTAGAGTTGTGATTATACGTGGGTTGTTTAGACAACGCTTTATGTCGACCTAAAATCCTTGGGTCTAATTTTCAATTTCACTTCTGATTGAACACGGTAGTTTCTTCATGGCCACACATAACATACCACCCACGTAGCTTTTTGAGTTGTTATACCAATTACCAGCCAACAATGTCCAAATTGTTATTTTTATGAGTAAATTGTATACATGTACAATATTAATGGTATCCCAGGTCTGTGCTATTGCGATTTTGTCTTGTCGACCTGTATAATGCCAGAGTTTTCAAGGTAGGGTCTCAATAAAGTGACATCACACAATGGACCATCGCTGATCCCATGTTTTTCGATAGCTTCCACTCTAACCTAATCTTCATTCCTGTCTTACTGAGTCAGCAAAATCTTTTCGTAATGCTTACATGTCAGTGATTTTTTTTAGTAAATAGTTGTGGACTTCGTTGTGTTTTGAATGACATCCCCCAAGAAAAAAGCTATATATACAGAAAAAAAATTTTGCTATATATACTAATTTCAGTTTATTTTTTTTTAGCTCCTCTTCACAAAAAGTACAATGCCCTGTTTGCAATTCAACAAGTTTCACATCATGGGATACCCTCCATACCCACTTATGGCGCAGTCATCAAATCGACATGGATCTGTATAGTTGCCAACATTGTGATTTCAAAACTCCAATTCTGTCTCGCTTAATAAATACGCACAGCAAAATTCACTCGGACGAGAGAAATTTTAAATGTGAGCAATGCTTGAAAAGTTTTAAGAATAGCAAGCAACTAAAGAATCACCGAAGGACACATCGACAACACAATATGCCTCAAACAAATGAAGTTCATAGATGCGAAGCATGTGGCTCAACGTTCTCTCAAATTAAATCGCTACGGGGACATATTTGCAAAGAAAAGGTGCACGATAGAGAGTTGTTCAGCTGCACAATTTGTGGTAAAGTAGTTTCGAATAAATCGTCTTTAAAGCAACACTTACTAACGCACGAGGATGCAAGTAAATATAAATGTGAACATTGTTACTACGTCACAAACGACCATAACGCATACAGGAGGCATAAAATTACTCATGATAAAAGTAAAATGTACAGTTGTAAATTTTGCGATTACAAATGTATTCAGAGTTATTTATATCAGGTTAGTACACGTATCATTTCATTTACGGTTTGTTTTTTGAATATCTGTTCTTTATTTTTTTTACAGAAGCATGTCCTTAAGGACCATCCCGATGAGGCTGATCAAGTTATCTTTAAATGTCCAACATGTTCTTTCTCTACAATTAATCAAGCTAATTACAACCTTCATGTAACTAAGCATGGTGATGCTACCATACAAGTTGATACTTTACAAGATAGTAGTAATCACCTGCAGGAATCCTTTGCAGCTCCAAGTGCTATAATTCATCTGGACAATAATTTTAATTCTAAAATTAAAGTGAAAAGTGATCTTCTACTAACTGATCCAAATAGATTAGGCGCGGTTAATTCCATTTTATAGCAAAATGATATTACCTAGCGCATAAGTTTTTGGAATAAAATGCTCAAATTTACTAGAGGAATAAATTTTTGTGTGGGGGTCAGGACTCTGCAGAGTGCTTAAGGTGAGTGTGAAAAGGAAATTTCGATTTTAATTGTTTGTTTATTATTTAACGGCCTGCTTTTACGTTTATATAAATTTAAGATTGGCAAATATGTAATGTACCTGTATGGTTATGTGCTTCATAAAACTCCTTCTTTTTCAAGTTTCTTAAATTTTATTTTCGTGGGACATTGAGCTACAATACACTTAAAACACCTAAAGTAGGCTTGGAATCACCGAGTAAAATATCACTCGCATATTATAGCATCCAAGTCTTTTATTAGTGAACCTGCCTTAACCATTGATGGCCTACGCATAGGTGGAGCTCATATCACAACCAATAGGAACTCAAGCCTATGTAGTATATTATACTACCAACGCCTTTAATAGAATCAGTTTAGCTGCGTTAAAGATCAAAATTATTTAATTTAAATACATGGTGATTCAGATCCATACTGATGTACCTAAGTTACTTGAAGTAGGACATCTAAGGCCATATAAACAAACTCTTAATTTTAGAGCCATCTGTTCACAATATTATTTAATCTCGCTGCAAATTTGCTTCACTAGTTCGCCTTTCTTTTTCTGTCTTTATTTACTACGTGAAATGGTTTTTCGAAGCTCAACCTGGTTATGAATATATCCATGTGCGCTACGATTCATTTGCGCTCTGGCAACGTTTATGCGGACTAAGTTTGTATAAGGGTCTTTTTAAAAACTTTGTTAGTGAAGAAGAATGGGCGTAATACTTTAAACTACCGACATCGGTAGGGCGCAAAAATTCGATTGGTCTATTTGCACAGATGGTGTAGCGATGACCTTTTCAATGAAGAAGGAAGTGGAATCACTCCCACCGATTAAACGCCGGAAAATCAAATAATTGTAAAGTGGAAGATGACAAAACGATGCGCGATATCCAGGCTAAATTTCAATCCGGCTATTATAAGCAATTTGTTGGATTAGATCCTGGTTGTCGGCTGATCGCTGGCGGTGTACGAGCACCGAATGAATTCGAACCTGCAACTCCAATAAAAATCAAGAGTTCGACATTCCACTACAAGACGTCTATGTATGCACGCAAAGTTTCGTTGGCGAAGTACACGAACTCGCTTCCTACAAATGCAGTAATGAGCACAATACCCCATGCAAAAGGAATATTTGGCGTACACCAAAGAACGCCTGCAATGGTTTACGAGACGTCAAGAGGTGTATGGGCAGCGCAAAGTTGCACGTTTGCGCTTCAAGCAATATATTTGCACAGAACGAGAAGTGCATCGCTTGGCGAAAGAAATCACGAACAATACTTGTGAAACTCTAGTGTGCATTGGTTCGACCAAAATTGCCGCAAATTCTCCAATACGGGGCTACAAAATTGTTGCGGGCACTTAAAGCACATTGTTCTGTCCTCGAAGTGGATGAGTTTCGCACAACAAAGTTGTGCAGCATTTGCTTTGAGCCGGCGAAGCCGTCTCGGTCTCCACACAGGTACCAGTTCTGTAAAAACTGTCGTATTACGTGGAACTGGGACGTGAACGCCGGCAAAAATATTTTGCAAATTGGCCTGGCCCAACTGCAAGGCAGGCCATTGCATCAAAATTTCATCAGAAGTACCCCCCTTCCCTGACGAAGGGAATAGCACGCTAAGGTTTCGGCTACAACAAGCCCAAATCTACTGCCTTGCCATGACTCCCTCTGAGTAGTTTACTGGGAGGACTGTGTGGACCGGCGTGATTGTATGGGCACATATACTAGTCTATATGTCCACCCAGCTTGGCCGCCGCAGTTATTCAGTTCATCTCTGTATTTCAAGAGATTCGTAAAAATCCCGAAGTGCTCGATTTCCGTATTCTAGCGCAAGCCCCCTTGTTCCGTAGTTGAGCTCCTTTTATGACCGCAGTAGTAGGCTGTAATTTGGGGGACTGGAGCTGGTATACGGCAAGGGATAATAAAGTCATTTGATACCTGACTCAGCTAGAGTTTATTCATCGATTGTAGATGTCACTTTCGACCCACGAGCATTCGAGAAGCGTCTGTTTCAGATTAAAGCTATTGAAACATTATTCATGTCCTGACTTTCTACAAACTTTAAACGCGTTTATCCAAAACTATATTTTTCAAATTTCATCCGCTTCATTTTAAATTTTTACAGTACATTTAGAATTACGTTTTCTAATGCTCAACGTAGAATTTTCTAATGGAATTTTCTAATTTTTGATTTAGAAATGCGCCATTTAAAAAAAAAAACAACAAAAAACAAAAATCCTACGTACTTGTATAGCTATTCTTATATATATTCAAAAAAACGTTGGTGTCTCATCAGAACTCAATAATTATAGGAGCTGTTGGTTCGGCCTTTGACCTTCCAGAAATAAGGACGTCATCGGAAAATGCTGCACAGTCGCCATTTTGACGTATATCGCCGTGAAAAAATAATTTGGTATTGCCAATTACATGTATAATAAAAAACATTTTTTGTAAATCCCATTTATTTTATGGTTTCGCTGAGAAAAAAAATCACGAGATATGCTCTTTTTTTTTAGTCTGTAGAGTTGGCTAACCCCTTAATTAAATTTCATATAACAAATTTCTTGTTTTAATAAAAATACTTACCTCACTCATACTTATTGTCAATATTACGAATCAATAACTGTGTTCTTTTGTGTCCGCAGAACAAAAGATACACAAAAGAACGGCTCATACATTTTCATAGAAGATGTATAAATGAAGCGAACAGTACAAAGTTCGCTTCAATCGATAGAACAATTTGTTCTCTCCAGTAAATGGGAGTTCTAGAACAAGGTACACAAAAGAACACAGCTAATATAATCGATAAAAATGCATATATGCATTGTCCTCTTGATAAACAAAAATGCAAAATCGGTTAAATGTTCATGTTGCATATCTTTTCCGTCCATAGAGAGTGCCATCAAGTAATTACGGCGATTACGTTAAAAGCTCGCTGGATAATGTACTTGAGAGCATGACTAGGTTGTTAATGTTTATCACGGTGTAACTTAGTAATGGTGAGAATCATGTTTCCTTTGATTATTTTTGCTTTGAAATACTCAGTGAACTTTTATGAATGAATTGTAGAATGGCCCGTTGCTATTCAGATCGTATTTCTTTTATTTTGTATTTTTATTCTTTTACGCAGGTATTGTTGGGGTATGGGTATACTTTATCTTTGAATACTTTATCTATGAATACTGAACAAAACCGTTGCTGTGAGTGCTGAATCAACCCTGAAAAGATGCTAAAATAATGAGCGAGAGGGAACATGTCTCCATTTTCATTTTGTTTCATTGCATGCACAAAACTTGCCGTAGTAATTCAGTACATTTTTACAGGCTGAAGTACATGGAGAAGAGAATTATAGTGGTAGCCCCTGAAGTCCAGCTAGTTACATATAAGAAATTTACCTAAAGACATAACAAGTCAATCAACGCATTAAGTAAATTCCCTTTGACGAATGAACATAGTGGACATAGAGCTCCTTCTTTTGGCCATCCTTTAGTTGCGATAATTATACCAGAATAATCTCCTCATGGAGTGATGATTTCCCTGATTTTAATTTTTTTTTTCAATCTCGACATTGTCTTGCTTTACCTTCTCATGATATGTTGTTCCCTGGGATTGGATTAATGATATAATGCTGAAGTTCGTTTCTTATTTTATTCTTAACTTAGTATTTTGCCGGTTCAGTTAGCTTTCAATTGTTGTTGTTGCTGTTGCATTCTGATCGGTTCACTTTTGTTGACCTTAAACGGAGTTAAGCCGTCTTTGGTAGAATTGATAATACCTACATATGTCCACCAATGGTCGAAACATTCTCCTATTAACAGGATTCTTATTTCAAAGTCGTTCTCATGCTGTGATATGCGAGTGCTGAATTTTGTTCATTATGGGACAAGAGAGCATGAGTGAATAACAGACTAGCAAAGCAGTATTGTGAACATTATATAGTGGGAAAGAACTCTTTGAAATAAAAAGCAAAATTATCCTTTTAAAAAAAACTGTATTCGTGTACTTCCTATTCAACAAGATTAGCTGATAAAAGTGATTGTTTGCGGTACTACAAGTCTTGGAACATATGTGTATTATAATTTGATATCACAAGAGTAAAATGAAAATCTTTTTCTTCAACATTAAAACTTTTCTCCGAGTGCTTTATTCATGTACAAAATGTGCGCTGCCTATGAAAAAATGATTTTCTCTCTAAATACATAGAAAATAGGCGTCGTGTGCCGTAAATATTACAAAGCTCGTGTTTCTTGGCAAAACTCTTAATGCGATATTAAAATTGATATATGCAGCAGCAGCGTTGTTTTTGTGATGAAAAATAAAAAAAATAAAAATTATGCGGAAAATATAAATGTCTTTATGGATACTACGCTTGATAAGATTTGAACAATTTTAGGATTTACTCTGAGGAACATGCGTCTCGATTGGTTTGTAATTTAAAAAAAATATGTTTCGTACCAAGCTTTGAAGGCCATGTGTGGCACAGTATTCATTACGAATATATGATGGGACAGGATTTTGATCCACTAAAAGCAAACTTATTAAGTTCAATCAGTGTAGGTAAGGGGGATGTGTTACGTAGAATGTATGCAGATCTTCGTATCAGGTAATATTTGAATTGAGGTTTTGTTGGGCTTGTAAATTATTATAATGTTAAATAATGTGGTCGGGTCACTACAGGTTAATCATTTCTACGAAAACGAATTAGAATCTTCTTAAAACGAATTAGTAATCCTCAAATTTCCAGACGCAGCTATCTTCTTATACAAACTTCACTAGTTGAAATTTTTTAAGACAGGAATGTTCGGCTGTGCATAGAATATTCCAAAGTGAGTAGATGATAAATGAATTAATGGCGGCTCTGATTGCTGCTTGAATTAGTGGATTCTAGATACCATAAATAGGCTAAATATCTGGTATTGTTCTGAGAGTATCTAAAGTAATACGGGCAGCTTTCATGACAACCTTGATTGATTGGAGTTTATGTAAAACCGTAAAAAAATGAGATCAAGCTATATACCATTGTCTTTGGACGAGCTCCAGACCTATTTGACACGCGTATCTCTTCAAATAATTTGGCTTCATAAGTTACCAGTTCTCATGTGGCTTGTGTTGTTCTAGAGAGTTTTGCTATGAAAATTCATAGCGAAATAAGTCAATTGAAAAAACACTTTATGCAAACGAAAAATTGTGTTTTTTTTTAAAGAAATTTCATTGCACAAGGCTGCAGACTTAGCAGCAAACTGAGTCAATTTCATTCAATTGAGTTATTTCGCTATGAATTTTCATAGCAAAACTCTCTATGAAATGCTAGTCCCGCATAGGGCTACATCTTGCTAGGCATTCAAGTAAATACGTAGTATTTCGCCTCATATAATTCACACTTAAAATTTATTTTAAGTCTATTTATGAGGTCAGCTTGGCTGTTTGCTTTGGCAGATACGGCAGGCAGGAACCAAGCCGTACTGACGATTATACGGTTCCTGCTTATATGAAATGCCCTCTTTGTGCAATGAAATTTCTTTTTTCAAAAAAAAAAAAAAAAATTCGTTTGCATAAAGTGTTTTTTCCACTATGTGTTGTTCTGTCAGGATCAAATGCTTTTAAAATATTAAGGCTGTCGATTGTTTAAAAAACTACTCACAACAGAAGTAGTATATTTAACTAAGGCGATTTAAGTAAAACAGTGTCACTGCCAAGGAGGGAAGTTAGACGGATAGTTATTCTGAACTCTATCTTCTTACCGATCTGTCCCCCTCGAGACGTATCCACCATTTGAATACTCTAGAAAGTGCATATTTTGTCACCACATTTCCCCATATGACCAGCTTAGTCTGACATCCTAGTACAGAGATACCACCTTCTTGCACATAAGGCTGATATTTTAAAAGAAAAAAATTAAATTAAATAAAAATACTAAAAATTATAAACGAATAATATTATAATAACCATAATATAATAACTAGTAAAAATACAAAATATGTAAAACCAATAGGGCAAGGGCAACAACAATTATTACAAAAGAAAATTAGTTTCAAAATAAATAAATGCTGCGAATTAGTGT
Source organism: Dioctria linearis (assembly GCA_963930735.1). NCBI lineage: Eukaryota > Metazoa > Arthropoda > Insecta > Diptera > Asilidae > Dioctria > Dioctria linearis. The sequence goes on along the minus strand of OZ005743.1, from coordinate 166,693,321 downwards.
AAAATTGTAAAAATAGAAGATTGTGTTTAGACCTATACACAAAGTAGAAGCTACAAATATACAATAAGATCTGTTAGATATGTCGTAAAAACAATGTGAAGTTAAAAAAGTCCACGCTCCTTCTTCAGATTTGTCTGCTTCCATACCGGCAGCTGGTCGAATTGCTCCCTAGAAATTCCCAGGGCAGTATCGAATTCTCCATCGGTTAAATAAAGCTCTAGCCTTGTTGGATCTACGCCTTCGGGAAGAGGACGTTCCTTTAAGACCGACAAAGGGTATTCTGTTTGTGTTAGTTGTGATAAAACTTCCGAAATTGGAATGGGATCCATGCTACGGCCATCCTGCAGTTAAGAAAGAAAGAAAAAAAAATGTTTTTTTCATGAATTTAATAAATTTGATGTCATAAATATAAAATATAATATTATTATTGTTTTTTATTTACAGAACCCTCTCGATTGGCTTCATCATGTGATAGGACTATATATGAGCTGGGTGACTAAGTGGTAGGATCTTCAATATTTGCAGCCAGCAGTCGTTCAAGCAGCCCCGAGGAAAGCTGAGAAGCAGTTACCACTCATTACATTTGTAAGCTTCGAAATACTCTCTTCTGTGGATTCAATCGGATTTTTCTCCCCTTTACACTTATTTCTGCGGCCGAGTTAAGTTGGATGTACGTACGCAGTGGTGATTGAGAGGCCAGTGTGTTCCTTGCAAAGTGCAGGTATCACCACCGCAATTGAAACTTCGTCCGTGTACGGCCAGCTTTATTCGACTGCACAATTTCCTTTGAGTGTGCAAGCGTCTTAATCCGTTGTGCGCTTCGTCCCATTTATGCGACCGAGTTAAGTTGGGCGCCACCGACGCAGTTGTGATTGCGGTGGTGTTTCTTGCAAAATGTGCGTACCACTACCGCAACTGCAACTGCGTCCGTGTACGGCCAGCTTTATTCCACTGCACAATTTCCTTCGAATTTGCAAGCGAGTTATTCCGTTGTGCGCTTCTTCCGTGTATTTCACCGAGTAAGTTGTACGCACACCGACGCCTGAATGCGGTAGTATTTCTTACAAAATATAGGTACCACCACCGCAATTGCAACTGCGTCCATGTACGTCAACCTTTTCTTCGACTGCACAATTTCCTCCGAGTGTGCAAGCGAGTTATTCAATTGTACGCTTAAGCTAAGTTGGACGCACATCGGCCCAGTGGTAGTTAGAGTAGTATTTCCTACAAAATATAGGTGTCACAACCGCAATTGTAACTGTTTTCGTGTACGGCCACCTTTATTCGACTGCAAGCGAATTATTCCGATGTGTACTCTGTTTTAATAAGTTTTTAAACACCAAATTCTCTATTTCTCAGGTGAACGAAAGAGTACATCTACATCATTTACGCATTTTAATGAGAAAGCTTTTGATCAGAGAAAACAAGATACCTCAATGAACCGTTAAGTGGACAAAACGACAAGAAAAAGTACGAAGACAACACAAGTTACGATGAAATCCGCAGACATAAGGTGATACGGGAATATTTACATTTTTCAAATAAAGGAAAAAATATATTTATCGAGAAGAGTGATAAATAGTTTTTGTTTTAATCCCAAAAACCTCACCCTAGCGATCCAAAATGTCTTAACAATCTTATAAAAGGCACAATAAATCGGCTATCTTTTGTTGCAATTTAGCTACTAAACCCGCTAACAACAGGTTGGAACAATTTTTCTGTCATAAAAAAGTTACAGGATGAATGCTAGAATTCTGAAGTATTTGTTTTCGGTTATAATGCACAGGAAGCTAAGATCGAAGCATCAACCCACATTTTATTCCTTTACTGTGGCCCACTTAAGCAAGTCAGGTACGTGGTTAAATTTAAATGCATTTTATATAGAAAATTCTCGAAAAGGGAATGCTTCTTGCTGCCTACTTTGAATACTTACTCGGCTCGCAATCTCCTACAAGCATCATAAAAACTAGAAAAGGATGTTAGATGTTAACTCAGCGGCCTTAAGACGAATTACAAGTTTAGGAATACGTAAAAACTAGAAGCAAGAAAAAAGCACCAAGGGCCCAGGCTGTGATCGACAGATTACCTCTCATCGAATATTTTCAGGATTTTTGATGTCGAAGCTCTTCACAGTTATTTTTTAATTATTTAAACATATTTTGCATTGGTAATCAAAAATAAGACCACAGACTTATAATTTAGAAGTAAAGCAAAGACATATACCTGTAAATTAATATCTTTGATATCATCTCGGCTTTCCCAATCTGGAAATATATTTGTGAATTCCGTTGGTTCTAGTCCAGCCCAAATCACGAAACCTTTACTTGGACTATCCTCTATGGGTTCACCTGAAATAATTTACCAATGTTAATAAAAAAAAAAAAATTCTAAACTTTCTTAAGCACAGCTTACCAAATTTGGCGTTCCAATAAGATACAGCACTTTGAAGTGCTGCTCTCCTTTCAACAATCCAACGAATAACACCAGCACGATTTTCATTAGTCGGACTCTCTCCATCTTTATTCTCTGTGTTGACTGAAGAATTATTTATTAAAAAAAAAAAAAACGTTTTTTATTTATTTTGTCTTACTTTTAATATCTTCTAAAGGCCACCAACCGAGCCACATCCACAATATATCACCGTTATCGATCATAAAAATTGTCGGTTGACGAGCGTTGTACAGGAGCGATTGTGTAAATGGGAAAGGACTTGGAAAATCGTTCATTCTTAAATTGTATAAAATTTCGTTTGCGCTAAAAATTCCTTGTGTGCTCGAAAAATGAAATATTCGGGGTGTAAAATTGTAGGCGGCATTGTCACAGTAACGTAATGTGTAATAAGCAGCCTCATTGAGGCCATTAAGTGCTTCTCTAAATGCATCATTCTCCATCCCCTCATCAAACTCTGTTACCTCAACAGTATCCACAGTGTCCAATAACATATCACTAAATTTCTTTGTTTTAATACTATCAGCTGCTTTCTTAATCAATTTCTTTGTATGTGGCAAACTCTTACAACCATGCCATACGAAAATGATTCCCTTTTGTCCATTCACAACCAGCATGGATGCACGAGATCGCAATTGCTTCGAATCACAGTCAACTTCTTTGAGAATGATTTCACATTCATCGTTTCCCGTTAAATTGTACATACGCCAGTTGACGCGTCTCTCTAGACAATCATCTTGCCTACCTTTGTGCTGAAAGATGACTTTGAATAATCGAATAAATGCTGTCGATTCATCACCCTGTGTTATTCTCATTTGTGATCCTTTTTCCTTGTCTAATTCTACTGTTAATAGAGCTGCTGCTCCCTTCTCATTGGCACTAGCATCAGTACCTTGCCAACAGAAATACACACATCTGTCGCGACCTACAGTACTACGATTTGATATCTTTCCACTCAACTCACGGACTGTTACAGATATTTGATAAATCCACTTAATAATGTAGCTCTCAGCTGAATAAAAGTGTTGATATGAGTTATCTTCAGCCTCCTCAAAGGAATACTCACTAATCGACCATTTCGATACAGATTTCGTGAGTACATCAAAGTGTCTCATCGTTTCATTGTCATAATAAAAATTTCCACGTCCCAAGCTGGAATTTTCTAAAATCAAATTCGGCTCTGAATATTCTTCTCCTTTGTACAATGCTTCTCCATCGATTGCCTCAATCGAATTAACACCATTGGATAGATAATCCTTTTCCAGATCTTCTCTTTCGCATTCCGGCCAATCGGAGAATTTCTCTTTGAACAAGAACGTCTCCATATGTTGTGTGATTTTCGCTATTAGGCACCATTCTTTTCGATCACAAGATTTGATGACTTTCGTATGACTACGATCTCCAGCAATTTGTGAAAAATTAATTGGATTTAAGTAGCATGGTTCGTAGTCAACTATTCCCGAAGAGAAATGTTCTTGCGTTAAACGTAATGCTGCCCTCTTAGCATCTGATGGGGCAATCTTTCCATTCCAAATATACAATTCGCTGCCAAAATCGAAAATAAGTACTTTCTGTGGATCGAGCATTTCAACTTTCGGTATAGAACCCCAGTATCTTTCGATTGGTGCTAATGACTCATCCGCAAATTCATAAATCATGTTGGTTTCGATTAGACTAACCTCGAAAAGATCATCTTCATCTGCGTGTCCACAATCGGGAATTTCATAGTCTTCCGGTTTTTTTAGAATTTTCCAGAAATCATTCCAATGGCGTTCATTGTTGACTTTTCCATCATTCAAAACGATTTCTGTGTTCGTAATGCATCCCATGTCCTTGTTCTCTGTGATATACGAACAGATCTTCTTGCTGCGAGATACTTCAATTACATTAGCAAAAGAACCTACGTATCGATAGGGCTGGCCATCAAAAATGAGGATGAAACAGTCTCCTCGATTGATCGATGTGTAAATTGGTTCTACAAGTCTAGTTTGTACATGTGTTCTGCCTTTGATATGCAGCAACATGGTCGACTTATATGGCAGCCACATTTGATTTAATGGTAATGAACTCGATTTCAAATTCACCGATTTAAAGTCCTCTATACTCGCCAGGCCTGCAAGGGCTTCAACCGCCAGATTACTAGATTTGGCAACTAGAAAAAGAAATAAAACGAACGATTAATTATACACAAAAACAGCGGTACCGTTGCTAAGTTGAAAAATCTTCTACCAAATGATATACCGAAATTATTAATTTGTGGAATTCAGTTCAGCAGAGTCAGCGATTACAATCACGAACACTGAGCCGGTTTGAGTATTAAGAACGTAAAAGAATGCGGATAGTGGGGATTATGGTATAAAGTATTAAGTAATGTATTAAGTAAATCAGAATGTCTATTACATTCGGACATTCGGACAGGTGCCTGCGGCGTATATAAAGTGATGCTTGCTGTCAGTCCAACCCATGGCAAGGCGTCATACATACATTGCAGAATTCAATAATGTATGAAAACTGGACCCTATTGATATAACCTGCAGCGGAGTTTGCATGATATCAAGAGATACAAGCTTCAAATACTGGATCTCAACGAGAGAAATATTAATGAGAGTATAGTAGATGAGATGCCTCGATTCCATACAAAGCTTAGTTTAGGTAAGAAGGGTTCCGCTATAAGTACCTAGCTTGCTTCAATTAGACCACCAGTGGGTCCATTGTGCCCCTTGTCCTCGTGGAATAACCTAAAAACAAAATTGCCCGAGATCCATTCTGCTTCCCTTAGGAAACTCAGAATGCCTCTGAACTGTTTGCTTTGCAGCTCCCCAGACTTGAAAAGAAATGGCTACCCAATAGACTACCTCTTTTGTTCATCAGAGCGGGGCACTCGCAAGTACGTCCTGGACGGATTCGACTTCCTCCGAGTCGTTACAGCTCCTGCAGAAATCGTTCGCTGCTATACCCATTCTTCTAGCATGATCTTCTATGGCCCAATGACCCGTAATGACCCCTACTAGATTCCTGGTATATGTTCTGCTGCCATTAAGCAGTTCTCTTGTCCTCTTCTTCTCATATGCAAGCCATAATTGCCTCGCGATATGGCAGGTTTCCTTGTTGATCCATCGGACGCTTGCCTTTTGATAGGAGCCCTTAAAGCTCCGATCGGGATGTTTATAAGCTATTGCTGCGGAGCTATCCATTTCAGAGCGTGGGATAACCCTGTAGCTAGACATCCAGCATAGGGTCACCTTGTGCCATGTAGTCAATTCCTCGAGGCCAGTTTTGCATAACTCCACCAATTTTGATTAAACCAGCACTGCATCCAGCGGCTTAATGGCTTCCTGGCTGTCTTTTTTTTTTTTTTTTAATATTATTATGCCAAGCTCAGGGGACCCTATGATGCAAATCACAGCATGGCAGGAAGGAGATAGGGAAAGGATTAGGGGATATGAGGAGAGTGGCGGAGGTGCCGATGTATTTCTGTCTGTGTATAAGCAGATGTACCGTGCGGACTCTCTGCACATAGATGCCAATATTACTGCCGGGTAAATTGCTACGAGTTCTGCCTGAAAATACTGCATTTGTCCGGCAGTCTTTAAGACTCGTAAAGTTGCGTTCATAAATTAGGCTGCTTTTAAATATTCAGCGATAAACAGTATCAAATCAAAGCAAAAATGGAAATGAAAAGTGACAATTCGAAAATAATTATCTCCATCGCCTGCTGACGCTTCCCTTGAATTAATGCAATTATACATCCACGCTAAACATTCGCGTTACCATTAAAAATACCCCGATTTATGTTTATCGGGAATCCTAATTAACTAGGTAATTCAATTACCGTGAAGCAAATAAATTTACCCTATGTGTAATACAAACATTCAAACATTTTTCACCCTACGAGGCGGAATACAAATCAGTGACAAAGTCAATTTCGAGCATGAAGAAGTTATACCACATAAGATAAAAGAGCTTCCAACATGTTATACTTTTGCAGAGGACGCCGATGTTGTTTACAAGAAAAACCATCTTTTTCAATTTCAAAGCATTTTCCTTAAATGCAACGAAAGACTAGTGGGCAAATGAATTTCTCAGAGCATGCATTGGGATCAAAAAAGACACCACTCTATATAAAGCATCGGTGGTGTAATAGAAAACAGAGTCTCGCAAAGGTCTAGGATATCAATAGTCCTATGGACGCTTACGCTGGATGCATTCCTACTGCCAACAGTAGAAATGTTTGGAATGCCATTCGGAAGCTAAATATTGAGTAATTGCTAGCTGCACGTTTTATATTATCTCTTAAGGCCAAAAGGTGTTCCAGATTATGTAGAAGAGATTATACGAGTATTGTTTTTTTTATAATACTGCTGCCGTAAGCTGAATAATATTTTTAAATAAGTTTATTGTAAGTTGTAATAATGAATTTTATTTTCATTTGGAATAAGATTTCAATCTACGACTACACAACCAAAGTATTTGCAATTTTTGTCAGTCCTTATGAAACTTGCTTTCGAGACTACTAAGATGAAAGTCTCCTGGGGCTATTATTAGCAATCGATTGTTTGATCGCATATTTCACATACCCAGATCTGACGGTCAAAAATCCTGAAACTGGGTAGAAATAAAAAATAACAAAATTGGTATGATATTTGTGACAAGACAGTTTCGAAATCCAATTTCAAAATTAAATATACGATGGTTGCGCGAGATTTTAATATTAATCTATACACGACACTTGAGAGATGAAATCTGGTATGCTGACGTTCGAATTCATAATCAATGTTAGCTGTTTTTCGCATGTACCAAAAATTGTTTTGTTATTATTTGCATAGCAACCAACACAGTTATTAAAAGTTGTTTGCGCATATCCTACTCATATTTGGCAAAGTTTTTTGGAATACAATTTTGAAAGCCCCAGTAGCTAACTCAATGAGATAATGACATCTTGCTTCACAAGGTGTTGACGTACTATATTTTCACTAGTGCAATTAATTTTGTAAATCGATTGAAGTTGCTGACTCCGAAGTAAACTGCAGCCGGCTATAGCAACTGCAGATGTGATGTGACTATCGTCTTCAGAAATGCAGATTCTTGGCTAGGCTAAATAACAGTTGCTATCATTCAAAAAATTCTAGTAGCTGGCACAAGGTGTTGACGTACTATATTTTCACTAATTCAACTAATTTTGTAAGTCGATTGAAGCATTCATATGTTGCTGACTCCGAAGTAAACTGCAACTGGCTATAGCAACTGTAGATGTGACTATCGTCGTTCAGAAATGCAGATTCTTGGCTGAGCTAGCTAGCATTAAATAAATTCTAGTAGCTGGCTTCGTATGCAGCTATGTCTGGTCCATACTTGAGAGCAGACCTGTAAAATTCCAAGTACAAGTACCAGTACCTGGACTTGAAATATTTTAAGTACTGGTACTTAAAAAAATTTCAAGTACAAGTCCCGGTACTGGTACTTAAAAAAAAATCAAGTACAAGTCCCGGTACTGGTACTTTAAAATTTTTCAAATACAAGTCCAGGTACTGGTACTGTTACGAGTACTTAAGTACCAATGTACTTAAGTACTTTACAGGTCTGCTTGAGAGTGCTACCCAGCGCAACTAACTAACACAAACGCAATATATATTTGATATTTTGTTAGTGTTAAATTTATATTATAGGAAATAAAAGTTATTATAATTATCGCAAACGTAGCAATTTATCATACACGTGGAGAAGTGTTCATTAGACGAAACAGGTACTTATTGTTATATTATATATTGCATTAATTCGTAAATGCAATCTTGTATTTACAGGAAATGTAACTCATACTTCAATGATGACATTTCCGAAGCTGGCAACGGCCAAAGTATATAGAATCTCTGTACCGTGGGCAACGGCTAAATACGTTCATAAAATCAAGAGCAGCAACATGCAGCTATGCCTGCTACGAGATATCTATGATTGGCTACGGCTGAGACTGTATGATACAAAGATTAACAAGTATCTTCGACTTTTCTGTCAATTGCGTGCCTACATCATGCGGGGACTATTGTCATTCAGTGAGATCTCTAATTGTCTCAAGTTGCGATTATTTTAGAAAGATACAATTTAAGCTTTTGTATTTACAGACAATTTGAAATTATTCCACAACAACATTTATTACTTGGCATGAAGATGGAATAGTCGGCATTTCTTCACAAATTGATAATTTGAAATTTGTTTTTGTGTTATTGTAAATAGAAAATTAATTGACAGATATATTATAGTCGATTTACTTTTTGGATGTGATTATTTAAAAAAAAAAATATATATATATTAGGATGTTTACAGATTCCGCCTCCTGGAGGACCACATGCTCATTTCTCAATATGTGCCAAAGATAAACAAGCACTTCAGCCACCTCCCTACCTGTTACTGGGACTTGTGTAAGCTTTGGCATTTAGTATACACGTAAATATCAAAGGAATAAAATAAATATTAAAGGAATAAAAAACATATTAATGCTCTTCTGTGCTAGCTGTTATAGTTGCTGATATTGATGGAGTTTTAATAACTATACCACAATCATTGGCATCGTGTGTTGGTCGATTTCCATCACCTTTATGAGAAACGACTCAACTGGCTCTTGCCCTTAGTTTCATGGTCTGAATTGGCACAAACAGATTTAGCATTTGCTCCTTTGAATGGTCTAATTAAGGACAGTAAATCTTCTATTATGGTGGATAAGGAAATTAGGGCAGTTTTTATGCGTTTATTAGTACAACTTTTACAGGGGTAAGAATAAAAACGAAGAATTTGTTTATATCCAAATGTCAAAATTATTAAAATATCCTAACTATAAAATATACTCTTTCAGCTATCGCATTAATACGAATACATTCAAAATCTGTGATAACATTCAATAAGGCTGGCTTTTTGGGTGCCAGAGATTTAATTGAATGCGATTTTTTATATCGAATTCTTGATAGTATGTTTTTTACTGGATTTGTTACTGAAAGGTGTCCAACCTGGAGACTGTATGATGCTGGGGATGAACTCTATAACTCTATTAATGATCTAATTAAATCAGAGAATATGACCAATAGTAATTTATATCGTGTTGTGCTTAATTTTAAGATGTTTTGTTTCTCGTTTGTATATCATTAATGTATGTAAAAAAAAAAAAAAAAAGTAGAATTGCAGCCAAATTTGAACTTTAACTAAATCCCAGGATAACTTTTAGTTGTTGGCTTTTAACGACTGCTCTTCTTCATAAAGATATGAGTTTAAAGCTGCTCAATTCAAAAGGTTTGATTCTATAAACTTCAAGAATTCTGTATACAATTTATAGTGGTATCACAGTTTGTATATAAATTTTATCCAGACATAAAAAAAATGACATTAGTCTCCTCATGACGTAGCACTAGCAACACGAAAAGTTCTTCTGGAATCGGCCATACCTTGTTATCTTTGTATCATGACTGTAGCCTACTTTATGAACGCGCTCCGTGTATACATGTAAAATTTGCCAATTCGATAAGCGAATGTCAATAAGCCAATGCGCCAGAATGCCATTCGTTGGAGAGAATTCTGTAACGATTGTTACTGGACAGTGCACCATAGTCCACAAGAATCCTGTTCCAGATATCACAATCTCAGAGTTGTGTATTCATGATATTCATGGACTGTTACAGTTTTAAGAACAACAAACTTGAGATTTTAAAAATAGTTGAAAATCGCATACGTTTTTTCGTATTTTCGATTATTCCACACACCGGAGCCACCGCCATCCTCCCAATTTATCTCAAGAGCCGACTCTGTGTGATGCCTTAATCGCTTATAATAATTCTTTCAGAAGATAAATTTGGAATACCTTCTTAACGCTATATGCGTGCAGTTTGCTGAGCTTAAATTCTTCTTACAATTTATTTTATTCTTATTATACGACGCAATCAATATTACTTGATTCAAGTTTGATCCGTTTCAACTCCTTGTCTGCAACTCCAGTCTTTATCTCTGTATATTCACTCTGTAGGTCACCACGGGCAGCTAAAGTTTTCAACGGATTTCTAGCAGCTCGTCGACCCTTTGGACCCTGCACCACTTTCTTTTTAGCTAATCTGAAATGTTTAAAAACAAAAACAAACAAAATCTTTAATTTCCTGAAAGTCCCACGTGTCGTCAAATAATTTATATCTTACTTTTCAGTGGATTTGATGGTGTCAAAATCAGATATTTCTACACCTTCTTCGATCACAGTTTTTTGTACGGATGAGAAAAATTTCGAAAATGTCTCGTCATCATCTAGCTTTGGTACGATTACTTTCGAGCCGGTAACTCCATTTCTATTGTCTCGTGAATTTTGATTTTGATTTTGTTTTTTATTTTCTTTTTGACTACGTGAATCATCGGAATCGCTACTTGCTCCATCACCGTTTACACTAAGACTTCTTTTCAATGAGACTTTTGAATCATTGTTAGCTGATTCTGATAGTGACGTTACCATCATTGATGGACTTTTAGCTAATCCCAATTGTGGTGGATTTGCACTACGAATAACGGTCATTGATGGAGAATGTTTCGTTTCTGTTCTATGGAATTGCAATTTTACTGGAGTTTTTGTTTGAAGTCTACCAGCTACTGTGTACTTTGATGCATCGGATTGCTCTGGAAATAAATGTTTGAAAAATAGGGGGTTGAAAAACAAAAGATATATATCAAAATTACCAATTCGATTTTTCCAATTCTCTGATGAATTTTTTAGTTTTCCTAGTCTGTCTGATACTTTTCCACCTTCAACATTGGGCAATATCATCGTTGAGGCTGGTATGGCCTTATCTGAGAGAGCATGCGCCAAGGATAATGATTCCTGGAAATAAAAGAAAAACAAAGGTTATTCAAAGTTCGTTTATATAAAGTCAATTCAGAAGCATATATTACGTCATAATGGTTCAAAGAGGCTAGTTACAATTAGCTCGCGAGCATTTGCTTTTATGCAGGTCTTTCGGATATTTTTTTTCCAAATTACATGAAGGATTGCCCAAAGGGCGTTCATATCTGTATTCTGTATTACAAAATTCTATATAAAAAATTGTCCCTTTCAGCAGAGTAGTAGAACCCAAAATCGCGGAACTTATAATTTGGGCTTTTATCGAACATTTTTCCAGGATAATATTCGAATTACGGAAAAATTCCTTTGCTCATTTCTTGTATTGCTATAATTTAGAGAACCTGACAGTTCAGACATTTTGACCTAAGAAGAAGTAAGTTGGAATGAATTTAATAAATAAAAGCAAATTAAGTTCAGCTCACATCACACGTTGTTGTTGTATTATCAAATAAGTGGTATTTGTTTTTAATTCCTGCTTGTCTGGTGAAAGGTCCGCGAAGAACCTTTGCTATCATACGTTGGGAGCGATTCGGGTCAGTCCATGGCCTTTCATGTATTACGTTTTGAGTGTTAATAAAAACACGATGATCAGGATAGATTCAAGGTTGCGGTCCTCCTCGGCTCTGGAGATATTCTTGATATATAGCACGGCAGCAAGACGGCTGTTAACGTCAGCGGCACCATAATAATAATAATAATGAATTAGGGCGTAATCGTGAGTTGAATAAGGCATGAGTAAGTTTTGCGGATATTTTCACTGATCCAAATCAATAAACGAATATCGAGTCCAATCAGTCGTTTTTGCAATAGTAGTCAACAATCCAAATCACTGCGCAATACAAAATTCCGTTACACAAAAACCCAAAATCACGGAACGAGAGAGATGACAGGTAACAGAAAATGTTAGGTTAGATTAGAGTGGCGACCATCGAAATATGATTTACGATCAGTCAGCAATCCATTGTGATTCCACTTTATTAGGGTGTCGGGACCCTGCTTGGACATTTTTATCTAATTTAGGGGAGTACTAAAACGAGCCACAAGAGTTAATTGGCCTTACTAGGTCTCCTAACTCTTTGTCTGCGCAATTTACCCCGATTAGCGATAAAAGTAGCTATCAAGCGAATTCCTTCTACATTTGGCAAGGCAAGGGCATGAACATAGCAGGCGTTGAGTGCTCTCAACCTCGTCTACCTCCAAACAGCTTCTGCAGTAGTCAGTAAGACTCCGCACATCCTTATGGTTCCTCCTTAGCAAATCTTCTGTCTCTCTAGAACATTATCTTGGGCTGTAGCTGTCTTGAAATCGCACATGTGGTTAATTCTTCCCATCTGTGATTAGTCAGCTTACATGCTTGCAGATCCCCATCCTTCATCATCTTCGTTGACTCTAGGGGCCTTCCAATGGATTCCTCCACTAAGCATATATTCATAGCAGCACCTTTCCTGGCCAGAGCACCCGCTGCTTCATTCCCTGGTACAGCACTGTGACCCGGCTCCCAGCAGAGAATAACTCTGTGGTTACGACAACGCCGGACTAGACGCGATCTGTACGACCTAATATGGTGTTCCAATTCACAGCTTTGATTGCAGCTTGCCTGTCAATGCAATCCTGATATCTGGATCACTAGGCATACGTTGTCAGTTATTTCTAGCTAGAATCTTCGCTTGGAATACACTACAGTAGTCTGGTAAGCGGTACAATTCTTGTATTTGAAGGGATGCTGAGTATACCCCGGTTTCCACTCGCACATCCATGTTCGAACCATCAGTAAAAACAAGTACTCGTATATCAGAGTCATTGGTCACGCATTTATCCTCCTACTCCACTCTACTAAAATGCTACTCCAGAAACCTTTCTCAAAGTCAAGCTGTGGGACAGTGTGATCTGTATAAAGTCCTCAAGATAGATCTTTATAGTATTCTGCTGTGACCAAAGTCTGCGGCTACCCATACCGACTCTCCTAGTCACTCTTTGCAGCAATACATTTGTCCTGGATGTCAGCCGGAACATAATCTCCATTGCTGCCGTTGGTGTCGTTCGAAGAGCACCTGTCATACATAAACAGGTAGATCTCTGTATTTTGGTAAAAGCTTTGCAGGCATACATCGCAATGGCCACCTTTTTGAAGCACTTATTCACATTTAACGTCCAGTTTAGTTTGGACTCTAGTATAATTGGCTTCAGTTTTCAATTCGAGCAATACTACAAAGGAACGATGGCATGCAAATGAAATGAAACCAAGTAGAAAAAGGGGAGACGTTTTGGTGTTCCCCAGCAAACAATTTGGTGAACGTCCGCAATAGCGAAACTTAAGCGAAAATGGAGCTGCAAAATGCGAAACATGAGAGTAAATGCGACGGAGCTAAAAATTATTTATGTTATAGAAGCGATATAAAAGCGAAACGAACGCGAATATAATGTTTGTATTTCTATCAGTGAATTGTAAAAGGTGAGCAATTAAAATTACATTTAATTATCATTAAGGGTAAAATGAGAGGCTACATTTATAGGAGACTAGATTAGATGTACAAGCATAGGTTTAATAAATTATATTCATATACGTAGATGAGACACGCTGATATCGCTAATGATTGAGAAATAATTTCATTTCCGAATCGCTAAAGTTATCGTTATCACAGTAGGTTAATATTCACTTTGGATACACTTAAATTTATCACATTTTGTCGAAAAGGAAAGGCAAAGTGAATCTGAAGTGATACCATGTTCTGTCAACATTTGCTCCTGCTCGAAGTTTCGCTTTCATATCTTATTTGAATTTACCAGCGAAATTTATGTGTCGCTTTGTGAAATTTTTGCGATTCGCAATGATTGCTGGATTTTTATGTATTTCTCTTGCCTTTATGTCAAATAATAATCGGTTGATCAATCTGAATACTTGTTGTAGTGTGAGGCAATTATGGCCTGCAAACAACATGAAGGGAACAATGCTGTTGTCTTAACTCAAAGTGATGTATCTACATTTTTGGCCAGTTTTCAGCTAAAGCCGTGTTTATAATCTTTGGTATATTGCTTCCCTAATAGTTTTAAGAGAAATGCCGTGTCTTGCTTCTTTAATTGTAAAAATTACCTAACAAATTATTCAATAAAAATAAAATGAGAAAAACCAGAGACCGAAAATAACTGGTATATTGAAAATTTTAAACAAAAAAAGCTGGGATAAATCATGATCGTGGAATTTAGTGAAATATACCCAAAGATGTGTCGTGAAACCCGTTTCGATTCCTGTAAAGCTTTTGAAAACTTAACTTTTTTTAAAGGAAAGCTAAACAAACTTAGCTGGAAAGGATTTTATTTTTTCGAGCTGCAAGTAACAGGTTTTGAAACCGGAAGAATAAAAAGCCAAGCTGGCTACTTACATATTTTCAGGGACAGAATCAGTTATGAATTTTTACAAAAAAAGCTTAATTTACTTGTTATTCCTGGCCGGTAATAGTTTTCAAGCTAGAAAAGCAAGCGCAACGGTTTGATATTTTTTTCGGTAAAAATATAAAAAGCGAGCCCAGCCCGGCTTTTTATTTTTTCTAACCAAGCTGGCTTTTTATTTTTGCCAGAAAAAATAAAAAGCCTTTCGAGCTTAGTTTTTTTAAGCTACAAATTGCTATCGGTCAGGAATAACAAGTAAAGTTGGCTTTTTTCGTAAAAAGTCATAACTGATTCGGTGCCTGAGAAAAACGCATTTATCTCAAAACTATTTGTCATGTAGATACGTCACTTTGAATTAACAAGGCAGAATGGAGCTCCTTAGGAATAGAAGACATTAGGAAACTAAGGAAATTAGTAGTAGGTAGTAGTAGGTCATTGGGCCATAAGAAACTATGCTAGAAAACTGGGTCTAGAGCCAACCAATTTCTGTCAAAGCTGCAGAGTTTCAATGAGATTATAGAATCAATTCGACATGTGCTTTACGAAGTTTGTGGTTCTAGCGATTAAAAGAGGGGACTACTTATTGGTCACTTCTTTTCAGAACTGAAAGAGTTGCAAGGTGCAGAGCTTAGGGATAACCTACCCTGAAATTCCTTAGGGAAAATGGATGAATCTAGGGCAATGTTCTCAGAAGGATAAATTTCCGTCAATCTATAGGATACAATGGATCCGACAGTGGTCAAATGGTGAATTCTTTTCACCTGAACTGAACCGTAACTCGTTCCTTCGTTCGTTTCTTGTTCCATGAAAATTTGTGGTTACGTTGCAGAGCTAAATGTCAAATCAAAATTATTTGTAATGAAAGTGTGGATGCGTAGATAATTTGTTAAAGTGGTTAATTTTTGCATTTTTTTCAATTTCTCCCCGTTCGGAACAGGGCTAAGTGCGGTGTAGATCTAACTACTTCTGGTTCAATTCAGTGCCTGTTCGGTTTTGTTGAAAAGAATTCACCAAAAGTGAAGTGGGCTAAGAATCATCTGAATGGTGTTTCTCAAAACTAACCTAGCCTAACTTGCGTGAAAAAATCATCATCAAGGGTTCACAGTACGTTTATAAAATTTAAGGTAGTTTTCCACATGACTAGCATCACTTTTATTTATTTATTTTTTCCACTTTATTTTTTTAATTCGCGTCTGAATTATGACAGAAAGAAAAAAACTGCACAGGTAGTGCAATGAATAGTACAAAATTGGTTAGGTGACAACAATATTAGTTTGGCTATCATCAGAAAAAAAAATATTTCGCAGTGATAAAATTCTTTCTTTAAGGTAGAATAGGTACATATATACCCAATTAAAAAAAGAACATAACTTTTAAACCGTAAACGGACTCCATATGTCAGGATCAAAATTGTTGGTTTTACGGTACTCTCTTAATATCCTATTCCCTTTAAGCTCGTATGAATGAAACACCCTGTACATAGGTACATATTATGTGTACATGTATTATGAATATAAAAGTTCATAGTTTTCTATTCATTAAAATTCAGTACCAAAAGAATATGAATAAAAAAAAATGAAAGCAATTTTATGAAATTATTTTACAGAAATTTTCCTTTTTTGAATAAACATTTTTTAAAAGAATTTAATTGTAATACTCAAAACGGTAGTTTTACCACCCAAAACGTAAGTATGAAACTTCCAATTAATTTTGCGTTGAGAGTTAAAAGAATAAGCTCATGAGAACTTTTTTCAAAATACTCGTAGGTGCTTTACTGTGCAATCGAAAATTGCTTTCAAATTGTTGGAAACTTTCCTACTTGTGTTTCTAGTTCATAAATGGACTAAGTCATAGAGTTTCCATACAAAAACGTCGATTTTAAACATCTATTGTGTTAGTTCCAGCCGTTTTTAAGACATACATACATATATACCTATATTCAAAAGTTATTTGGAATATAAAAATCTTCAAAACTGCTTATGTCTGCTAAGAACAGAAGCTTTGAATATAATAGAAGTTTTGGAGGTACCAGATAAACAATAAAAACAATAACTCTAGCATATAATAAGGTCGAAATAATTTCCAATGCCGACGTAACCTATTTGAA
The DNA here is from genome assembly GCA_963930735.1 of Dioctria linearis. Classification (NCBI taxonomy): domain Eukaryota; kingdom Metazoa; phylum Arthropoda; class Insecta; order Diptera; family Asilidae; genus Dioctria; species Dioctria linearis. Next base: position 166,676,522 of record OZ005743.1, on the reverse strand, counting down.
CGAAAAAGCAGCGCTTCTGAAAGGAGCACAATTTAAGAGTTTCTCTAGCCATCATTTGGCAGGTCTTTAGTAGAAGCATATTCACTGATCTATCCAGAAAAATAAGCAAAGGCGCAAAACTAACTAACTCAAGTGCTTCCATTGCTTGGAAGCTCCATAGAAGATTATTTGAAGAGCTCCAGCAGAACTGCAACAAGGGGTGATTTCATCTAATTTTCCACGGATTTATACTGGGGATTTTTCCACTACTATGCAGAGAAACGGATTTCTCATTTTGAGTGTGAAGTTCAGTGTGGTGAGAAGATTTTATTTTTGTTAGGTAATAAAAGTAAGTTGTTATTAACAAGGAGAGCCACAAGATTAAGATTAAGGAAGAAGCACTGCGATGATTATCCAAAAAGCTCATTAAAGCTATCGAAAAGACACATTCAAAAAACTTCTTCGGCCATCATTTAGAGCACTCTTATATGTACAATTTGTAAATTTGTTTTAAGAGCAGCATTGAAGTGTTTACCTCTGCAGACATGGCTATGTTAAAAATCAATGAACTGGGATAAGGAAAATTATCGCTACGAGCTTCCAGGGAAGTGCTTCAGGACGGCTCTTAGAGCACTCTTTTTCCCAGTGGGAAGTTATGCATATGAACACCTCATATACAATCACCAATCACCTGTGGATTCGAAATCTCTAATTTCAATGAAATTTTTAGAGATCAGCCATATATTTTATTTTACGCCATACTTCGCCTCATTCTCGTGATTTTATGATGAAACACTATTTTCAAAAAACTATAAATTGATCTTTTCGATTCAGAGTCGAATTTGACTAAAAAAAAAGTTAATACAATAACAAATTTTTTTTTTAAAAACGCTAGTATTGTTTTGTTATTAATATTAATTACTATTGAGGAAATTTGGTACTTTTTTTTTATATTTTTCGTTTAAAGCTCCAAGCCTTATCTATTTATGGCTCAAACATTTTTCGGTCTCATTTTGGAGATTTTATTTATTTAAAGTTGTTCGTACGAGGTGTGATCAAAAACGGTGAATGGTTTTATTACAAACAGAGTAATAAGTTTTTACCAAATTTGAATTAATATCTTTCAAAGTACTCTCCTTGGCTAGCGATGCACTTATTCCAACGTTGATTCCGTGATTGAAAGCATTTCGGGAAGGCTTCTTCGGCACATGCTCTGTCGTGGCCCTCGGGATGTCGAAAATGGTGTCAAAACGTTTTCCTTTTAGTGCAGTTGCTATTTTTCGGAAGAGTCAGAATTCGCATGGGTTAAATCCGAAGAGTACTGTGGATGTGGACAGACAGGAATTTTTTATTCGGCAGAAAACTCGCGTATTAAAAGCGAAGTATGGCACGAGGCGTTTTCGTGATGAAAATGGGAAGCGATTGAACCATTTTTCTGGCTTTGCACGGAACCATGCGAATAGTCAATCGCCTGTTTGAACGACTCCGTTTTGCCAGTTCTTGCACTTTTTTTGTGTTTTTGAGTTCGAAGGACGTCCCGACCGTTGCTCGTCTTCAACCGACACATTTCCGCTTTTAAATCGCTCATACCACTTGTAGACAATTTTCAAAGTCACTACATTATCGCCATACACTGACTTTAAAAATTTATGAGCTTCTTTAGCATTTTTGTGCAACTTAGAACAAAACTTAATATTAACACAACATTGTTTGAAATTTATGATGTGCGACAGACACGGTAAACATAACCTCACTCTTCCTATTCTGGAAGCCGACTGGCAAGTCAAACTTGTTCAATCTTAACACTGACTTTCTCAAGAAATCATGAGGCTATCAGACGGATTACTTCAAATGGATACAGCGTCAGCAGTTGCTGCTATAAAAATTCGTTCACCGTATTTTTTAATCACACCTCGTACCTATAACTAAAATTATGTAGTATGGGAGCATTGCACTTATGTTTCAGCCAGACCTACTATTGATGCTCTACGCACAACGCCGATAGATAACTCAGTCCTCAGTCTTCACAACTCGCAAGCCCCGCTCCACAACCTGATAATGAACCAACTCTTATCGCAATGCCGGCAGTAGATTTGTACAGATTTGGACAGGTCAGTGGCGAACTCCACCAAGTCCCTCGGATCCCATAGATTTTTGACCAATCTTGACATCGCACTTCCGGCAGTAGATTTGTATAAAGATTTGTACAGGTCAGTGGTAAACTCAACCACGTCCTTCAGATCCCTCAGAGATTTGACCAATCTTGACTCTGGTCACATTATGGCGCGAATGTAAATTTGGCAATACATTTCATTACTTCATAGTTCAAATGCATGTATCCAGTGGTCTGTTGTTTGTGTTTGTGAAAATATTTTGGACCTAAAGAATTTCATGGGTACCCACCTCACACAAAAATTCCAAAATCCCTAAATGCACCCAAAAATTTGTCATTCTTGGTATGATATAATGAACAATGTATGGCCGATTCAATTGGCGACAAATTTGTTTGTGCAATTTTTCTAATTGGAAATTTCTTTGCTTTCCCACTAGCACATAATTACTTTTCCTGAAGTAATTTACACGCAGAACAGAAACTAATGATTTTATTAAATATTTAACAGTGTGTTGCTTTTGCAATTTAACACTGCAGAATTCAAAACGTCTTTCAGTTCAATATAAACACAAAAAACTCGAAAACAATTCGCTCGTACACATTTGTCGTCAAAATGACGTGCATCACATCAAGTTACAAACGCTCGAATCGGTCATACCTACCTTTTTAAATTTTGTACTATGTCTCAGGGTATTTACGTCACTATACAATTTTTCTACTCTAGGCTGCGCTGGGCAGACAGCTTTGCTACGCACGTCACACAACTTAAACAAACCGTTCCAATAAAAGACTAGTGCATACGAATTATACATAAATGCAGAAAATTTCCGAGTGAATTCCTAAGAAAAAAAATGCTCTTCTTAGACTTTCGTCTGCTCGGACATAAAAATTCTAAAGAAAAATGTTTAAATAAATTCCTAACAAAAAAATGAATTAATGCTTATCGAGACGGCGACGACGGCTAAGGTCATAAACATTTTAGTGATGCTTCTGCCTAGACCTGACCTGATGTAGGAAAGCACTCAATTTATTCTTAGAAATCTGCTGGAAATATTTTCTTAAGAATTTTTATGCATGTAGTCCGACAACGAGTATTTGGACCGCTAACATTTTTTATAAGCGTCGACGCGTAGACGTAGATAAGCAATAAACATTAATTTTTATTTTAGAAATTTATAGGAAATGTTTCCACAGAATTTTATTCACTCTTGGTCCGACAGGAGTTATTTTCAGAAACATCCAATACTTTCATTCTGTGTGGCCTCCACTCCAATAATGAATAAAAATTTTAAAGCAACAATTTCCAGTAAATTTCTAAGAAAAAACGGAGCGTTGTGTAAACTGGAAAACATATTTTTATTATGTTTTTATCTAATTAACTAAATATGCAAAAAAAAACTATATTTTACACTGTCTGGTGTCAAAGACCCAGTTTAGACAGGTGCGGAGTCAATATGCTGCCTCCATCTCTGGAGGTATCTATAACAGTCTATAATCAATGCATCTGCAGAGTGTTCTCAATTCAATGAGTCAATTGCATAGTATCATAGATAGCACAAGAACTAGATGTGTCGCATGGAATACCAGACCAAAGTATACACATTATATATGGCTGAAGGGACATTCGGGAATGGCCCACAACATTTGAACTGATGGATACGTCGAGTAATTCATATTTTCTCGCATCTGTCGCGTTGAGTAAGTTGATCAAATGAATATAAAGCTGCTGTTAAAGCAACATTTGCTCTCGACACGCTCTAAAACATGTTGTCAGGTCCATTCTGGAATGCTCCACCCACTTTACAATCTGTATACTCCGCTCTGATATACCATGCCATATCTAATTCGTGTGACATCTATGATAGAGTTCATATAGGTACGCAAGGAATATATAATAAATTCTGGCTAGGTGATATCTATCAGTGAAGTAAGTAAAAGTCGTCCAATGTGTACAATATTGAAGACGATCCTTATTTGTGTCTTGTTTACGTGAAATTTCAATATGTTTAAAGGGCGGTATGCTAGAGCCAAGGAATTCGGTCAAAGAATTTTTCCACTTATTTCTTAAAGTAAAATTGATATTAGCTCAAGGAATTTTTGACAATTTGGATTTGTCAATTGTGTGATATTTCTGACAATAAAGAAATAATAAAGACAGTGAAGAAATGGTTAATTCCCAATGAAAAATGAAGATACACGTAAAACGATTTTTATTCGTCCATTTGTCATTTTAAAATTGATTCACCTCTTGCAAAATCGCCGTTCCTTCCATCAATTTTTCAATTATTCCACCAACGTCAAAATTCCTTACAGAAATATTGACATAAATGGATTTTTCGAAAAACAACGACCTCTTTTTGTCAATCGAGAAGTAGAGTTTTTCTGTTCGAATTACTTGTCTCTAGCATACTGCTCCAAGGGATCGGCAAAGAAAAAAATTCCTTGAGCATTCCATGACTTTTTTTACACAGCTTTTGTATAGGAACAAAAATTCCTTGGCTCTAGCATACTGGGCTTAAGAAGGGAAACCTCTACAGTTGTGTTTTAGGTATGTTTATATGAAGAAAGTGTGAAGACAGTTTTCGATCATTTTGTACAATTAATTGAGAAGATACTTGCAATAATCTGAACAAAGGAGTTGTATTATGATGGCATGCATTTTTTTCAGATATTGTGAGGCAGATAGTTCATCGTAGATATACGGAAATTTTTTTATGAGTGACGAGAGAAGCAAACGCTTTCTGGATATTTTGCAGACCTCGTTTTGTCAATATGTGCGTGTCCGGAAAAGTTTACTCCCATTAAAAGTTCTCAAGCATAGTAAGTTTTTATTTTTTATTAATTAAATTACCTACCTGTCAAAATGGAAGGAAATAAAAATACGTTTTTAAATTGTAATTAAATATTTCGAAATTGAAAGATTTTTAATATTTGTTTATATGTATATACAGGGTGTCCCTGAAATCAACGTCAAACCGGAATCGGGCAATAGACCAAATCATAACAGTTACCAGAAAAATATAAAAAAAAATATAAGTCATGTATTTTTTAAATTATAGACATTTCTTTTGTTTTCGAGGAAATGTACACCCTGTGATGTTTTTTAGCTCCTGTTGCTATAAATCTTTACTATTTTTCAATTTTATTTTTCTTATGTAATCTCGAATAGTGCTTCTGTAATCGGTTGCTTTAAGTTCTAAGCCAACTGCTCCAGCTTGGAAGAAAATGTCACATTTTGCCGAACCAAGAATAGAAAATTAATATTTCACCCAACTTTAACTGACTGTAATGAAAAAACAAATGTACTACACTATTTCGGCAAGTAACTTTATAAGTTGACGCATTTAATAAGGATTCTAAAATTGCATAACACTTGCTACAATATTTCTTTGATTACGGAAAAAAAAAATTTTTCTTCAAGTAACCCAGTTTCGAAAAAAAATGTTCACCTACTAAAAATGATTCTAGTGTACCCACAGCTTGCCGTAAGACCGTAACTTTAAAGGCGGAACCACAATAGAAATACACGTAAGCACATTTACTTACATAAAGCGAACGCGCCCCTCAATTTAACAGGCGTACACAAATTAACTTTAGTGTGAGGGGAACTTTCGTTAATTTTAAATATACAATTTTCAGTAAGTATAGTGCGGGAAGAATCGCACATTCCGTAAGAACGCGATGTGTCAAATAGTTAAATTATTATTAAATGATTAAAAGTGCAATGTAAAACTTAAAATGGAATAAAAAGGGTACAGAAAACACAAATTTTCAATTAAATCAACTTCCAATTGTTAATTTTTTCACTTTTACTACTTTTTAAAATTTAACACATTAAATATCAAGATAATAACTCTTACGGAATGTGATATATATTTAGGCTAAAAATATCAATTTTGTGTAAGTAAACCTCAGTCTCGTTTAATTTCGTAAAGTTATTCACTTCTATTGTGGTTCAGCCTTAAGATTCTAGTTTGAGTGAGACGGGGAGTCATTATATGAAGTGAGAGTGAGACAGATAGTGATGCTTTCAAGTTTAGAGATGCTAACTTTTTGTTAAGCTTAGGATAAATTTTCCTTAAGTAAATTGTGGACAAATTCAACTGCTTCCTTAATTCTGTAGCTCATGTTTTTGTAAAATTCCGTGAGCTATACTTTTAGGCACTCGTGTGCTTTCCAGGATTGCACGTACCGAAGTACTTGGGTCTACGTCCTCGTAAGGTATGGAACTCTTCATTCACAATGTACTTGGTTTGGAAGTAGGCCCTCTGTGGAGTGTTGACGATGCACATTTGTAAAATCTCAATGATTTGTGGAGCTAGCGTCACTATTTTACTTACTCTTATTTCATGCAATGACTCTCCGTCTCACTCAAACTAGAATCTTAAAGTTACAGTCTTACGGCAAGGTTTGGGTACACTAGAATCATTTTTAGTAGGTGAAAAGAAATTTTTCGAAACTAGTTTTCTTGAAGAGAATTTTTTTTTCCCGTAATCTAAGAAATATTGTAGCAAGTGTTATACCATTTTTGAATCCTTATTTAACGCGCCATATTTTATTGTTACTTTCCAAAATAATGTAGTACATTTTTTTTACAGTACAGTCGGTTAAAGTTGGGTAATGTAATTATTTCTGTAATCTAACTTTTTATTTGAAACTGAGGAGGCAGTTATGTTTTAACTTTTCACTGTAATTTACAGAAGCGTTATTCCTGGTTACATTAAAGAAAACAAAACTGACGAAAAGTTAATATTTGCAATCACAGGACTTGAAAGATCTTCACAGGGTGTAAGTTTTAAGATTAACTTTTGAATCCTTATAATTTGAAAAGTACATGACCAAGATTTTTTTTTATATTTTTCTGATAACTGTTACGACTTGGTCTAATGGCCCGATTCCGGCTTGATGATCCCCTGTCCAGAAATAGGAAGCAGTAATCCACAGATTCACTGCATGGTCTTTTTCGAAGCTCATTGGAGGCATTAAATTGAATAAAGAACTAATAAGGAAGCGGCATATCAGCTGCAAACGTAAGCCACTCGTCAAATTTTTTAGTGTGTTGTGTTTGTATACGTTTTGTCATGGCAGTAGTGAAATCGTGACATTTTGAAGGGGCGCATGTTTTTATAATCCAAATTGCTGTGTAAAATTAACAAATCGTTAGCGCCCCCTTTCTTTAGGTAAAAAAAATATATAGGACTGCCATTGAAAAGAGGAAACCTTCTAACATTTCTCAAATAACAAATCGCACATGATCTTAAACCATCTTAAACTTTCGTATATTTTTCTGTTTATAAACAAGATGATGCATATTTTTTCCGCCTGAATTTCGGCGATTGTTTCTGCAGCATTGCACCGCGCACAATTCATCAGTCTAAATTAAGAGCTTAATAGCTTTAATTACACAAAACACTGAATTCAATCAAAATATACACTTCAAGCTTCCGAAATAACACAATTTCAAATATGTAATATTTATTCAAAAAATTAAATTTAAAAAAAGTTTAATTGAACTCCCGGAACTCGAAAATATTTACTTTTAGAAACGTCAAAGCAAGTTAAACCAAGTCTAATCCGACTGTCATTGAATTCCTTACACACGTACACTGTATTTGCACGACACCCCAGTTCCTTATTAGTTCTTTAATCAATGATTGGAGGTGATTTGTAAGTAGATATTCCAATTTGAAGCTTGAGCGCTTGCTACGTTTCTGGTATTGTTATTATTGGAAAACAAAAACAACATCATAGGAACAAAGCTATACCGATGCATGCGTTGAGTTCATTGTAAATTTAATTTTAAATACACATCTAAAGAGTTGCCTTAAACACAAATATGAAGACTTGTTTTAAGTCATATGAAGACTTGTCTTTAAGGCCTTTATAAAGACAAATGTTTAATGCAAACCTATTCTGTGTCATCTAGCTATGACCACAAAATAACACAAGACAAATCTTTTATAACATGTTTTAAAGGCAGAAGCGGACAGAATGCCATTGATTTTTGAGTGTCGGTCGTATAGAAGAGGCAGGTTTCCAAAATGATATCCTACAGAGTTTGCCTCGAAATTATTTATCTAGGTTACATATTTTGCAATATCTGACCAGCATTTAAAACGGTATCCACTTTTACATTACAGTCATCTTTATTACTAGTATTTAAAACTTTATAGGTAAGTCTTTGATAGCAGTGTCACTATGTAGATGTGGAGTTCTTTATGGATATATGTTTTTTGCTAGAACCGAAATTTTGGTATAGGACTTGCTAATTTTCTTTCTTCAGCTGATTGTACAAATGAATGAACATCACAAGTGACTTTTGTTTACCAGAATTACTTTGCATGGAAGCTTTCTGGCTTCTTACGCAAATTTATATAAAAAAAAAGGTTATATTCTGATATTATTCGGGTAAATCGAATACGTAAACTTATCCACAGCACAGCATCCGACATTCAGTAGTGAGTAGATAAATCTTTTTATTCTTGAATAGAAAGCAAAACTGCAGATAAACTGCAAAATGTTAAGTCAGCAAATTTACTCAAATTTTCTGAGTACCTATGTGAATATCTTCTTGGCTAACAAAACCCATACACAAAAACGCATGACAGACATAATTACTAGAGAGCCAGCTCAGCGCTATCTACATTTCGAAAAAAAAAACACTTTTACGTAGATACGAAATTAATAAACTACAAACGAAATACCGAATTGATTTCAATATCATAATTCAATCTAAGCCACACAACTGATTATTTTAAAGCACCATTGATATTATTAATAAATCTATTTTAGTGTAGCTATTAAATTTTATGAACCGGATTGACTTAAATGATCCGAGAGCGGTTAGTTAATATTCTTAAAATGGAAATGGGAAGGTTATTTAAATATCACGCACAAAAACGGAGCTAGAATAAATTAGCACCAAATGACAACAAAACAAAACTAATTAACAATATTAGTTACCAATTTATTACTGTTGTTACTTATTTCACACAAATTTTTAGTACATACACATTTTTCTGTGCATCAACATACATATTTGACTGTAGTAGATATATAATATATTACTTGACTTGACAGGTAAAAAACTTTACGTTACATATGTATATAATATACAAAACGTTATAAATTATCACAGTTGCATAAACACTTAAAAAACTAAACAGTATTTGGTGTGATGCTCAACACATTAAGAAGTGCAAGTTCAGGTCGCTATCTTAGGTTTATATCAGTCTTCTTACGATAACGATAACGATAACGACGACGACTACGACGACGACGCCGACGATAATGCCACAATATTTGACTTGTAAAAAATATGCTGTGATCAGATAACATTTTTCACTGATGTACCGTGGAATGTTCTTTGTACCGATAACCACCAATGGGAAACTATTTAGTTATGTTATTAATATACTCATCCACATCTATATCCGTTGGGCAATCATTCAGCAAATCTGATATTGAATATGTGGATAAACTGCGAGAAAATCTTTGCTGGGCCAAGATATCTTCGATAGTTTCAACAGGCAAATGACGATTTCTCCTATAAGATACATTTGTCTGTTTGTTATTGGTGCAAGATACCTTATCCTGTTGCGAATAGCATTCATCCCTTCCTAGACGATTATGACTTTCTACTCCATTATGATGATCAGAAGAATTATTCTCAAAACGATCCGAAAGTGAATTACTGGCTTGACTAGTGTTACAACAGGTGACAATACTCTCGGTGTAATTGAATGATGTGCCGTGATTTTTTTGCTCCAGCGGTTCGGCACCGATGACAACAACGCCTTCATATTTTCCATTTAAGGCAGAATGTGGAAAATTACTCGTCGATGACGGCAAAGAAGAATCATTTTTTGAACAAAATTTCTGAAGATTATTATTATTGATGGTGGTGATATCCTTTGAAATCTTTGTTGCTCCTTCGAAATACAAATCCTGAAAGTTTTCGGACAAAGAAGTCGTATTCATTTTATTCGCACTAAAATCATTCTCTTCAAATCTCTTAGCGATTTCTGTGACTATAGTTTTTCTGCGGTAATAATTATTGTTATTGGATACTTTGATGGGCTCTTTCAAGCTTTGATGGTATTCACGTGCCTCTTTATCCTTAAGCAGCAGGCTAATCGATTCGCCTTTTTGTCTGCCTGGCATTTGACTTGTACTTAACGAGTTTAATTTACCTTTACAGACTGGAACGTGAGCGGTATTAATTTCAATATCTTCTATTTCAGCCGCTCGCAACACTTTAGTGTATTCTTCCCAAGTATCCCTTACTAATTGTAAGTCCCTCCTACCAGTTCGGTGTAGATTTCCATTTTCTTTGTTCTGTTGTTCATTTCTTCTCTGCAGCTCCACAAGACTTTTGCTGGCATGCTGTTTAACCCTTTGCCAAAATTTCGGAAGAAAATCGAAAGTTGTGTAAGTGCAGATTAGAATTTCTACGCCTCTCCAATAGATTATCTCCCACATGATAAAATGCACGACAATAATTATTGTTATTAACAAAATACATTGATTGTTCCGTATTCAGTCGGCGCTAAATTCCCACGTAATGCAAACGAACAAGATGAGATTCGCGACAGAACTAACAACGACGAACAACTAGAAATTCAAGCGGGTGTGACATGACAGCAGTAGGTATAAGCTCGTTTCTTATCAATTTGAATCGCGACTGTTGTTGAATTGAATGCGATGTGTAATGCTTCGGACAGTGCGACTGAACAAAATGATTCATTCAACGCGTCCCAAGAGAAGAATGGCTGGCTAAGCGGACGGGCGGCCGAGTGCCATTCTTTCGTAATCTATATGAGAAGTGAAGATGTGTGCTGTGCAATCTTGGAATTCTTTTCGATAAAACTCGTATAAAATGTATTTTATTTAAATGGCATTGAAATGTCGATGATTGGGATCGGTCAAACCGATTCGATCAGAATACATAAAAACAGGGCAGAATCTATCGAAAAAGGAGCGTCACTCTCGGTTTTTTTTATTCTTTTCATTAGTTGATATCGAAGTGATTGGACGATGATCGAGCATCTTAGTCATGTTTGCTATGCTGATCGACTCAGACAGCTGGCACCGATCGACGCTGGAGTGAAATTAGATGCGACGATGACAATATTGTGACTAAAAAGGAAATTTTGGGGAGAATCAAAGAGTTTTTCATTAAAACCATAGTGTGACTAGCGAGCTAGGCAACAAGGTGTCGTTTATACTGGTTTTGTTGTAAAAATGATCGTTTACGCATTAGAGACATCTTTAAATATGCACTGTGTGGGATAAATAAATGTGCATGTGTTTTAGAATATTATCGAAGTGGGTTGTTTTATACAGTGTGTGATCAGTGACTGTCATTATTCATTAAAGTTTCAATGGAAATATGATTGGTAACGATCAACGATCATTTTATATGAGCTCAACTCATATTCAATGTCCTTCGTTTCAATTCATTCCTGCAACATTGCTATTCAAGTTATTTTTCGATCACAATAGTTATTTTTTTATCTGCTTGATTTATCCGCGATTATTCCACATTCAAAGCGTAGCGAATCAGTATCGAGCACGAGTAGTATAGAGAATAGTCGGATTTGTTAGTGATCAGATCATCAAATAAAAAGTATTCTAAAATTTCTAAAACATAAAGTCAAATCACGGGGCGGGAGAACTAAGTTTGCGAATTTACCAGTTTGTGTTTAACGAAAACGTCCTAAGTGAAAAAATCAAGTCAAGTGAATCGAATCCTGATACTTGAATGTGACAGTTCCGCCGTCGAATTGAAAAATTGCATCGTGAAAGGGAAGTAAATCTTACTTGCGGCGGGAATTATTAATCCGTTGGATTGAGCAATTGGGATCAGTTACTTCGTCCGCTATCAAAAGTTGATTCGAACCTCCCCCACCATTAGATATATTGTCAAACTAGAATAATTTGAAACATAAATTAGTTAAAATCAGAAAATTTCAAGTGGTTGATTTTGTTATTGCAGAAGATATTGATCAATCCTTCTACAGATTTTACGATATAATTAATAAAGGAGGAATCCGAAGGTTTGCCCCTATTAAGAAAAATAGAAGTGTCAGATATCCTATCTAGTTTAGTGAAGAATTGGTCAGAATTTTAAAATAAATTCAAAAGAAAAATACAGACATTTTTATAGCGTCGCCTATCACCCCGAAATTTATACAAACTTCGCTTATTTCAGGAATAAGTCTAAAAAGTTAATAAAGGAATGTGGTATAAGTGGGGTTAATGACCCGGTGTTCCAGCTGATTTCAAAGAAAACTCATTCAGTTTTTAGGGCATTTTTATTTTTTCCAATTTTTCGGTCTTGAGTGTAGACCATTATCAAGGCTAAATAAAGGGAAAGCATCAAAATTAATTATGCAAAGCAATAGAAAAAGTTGAAAAATTTACTATAGAAACGGCAATCACCGGTGTATTTAAAATTTGCGAAAGAAAAAATTATTTTTTAAAAAATTTACTATAGAAGAGGCAATCCTCGGTTTATTTAAAATTTGAGACAGTGAAATATTGGAATTTCGAGAAAATATAATACGACTTAAAAACAGCATGAGTTTTCTTTGAAATCAGCTGGACTACGGGGTCATTAACCCAACTTACACCACATTCTATATAATATTAACACCCATACTAAATGTCATTCACCATTAATAGAAGAATGTTATACTAAATATATTAATGAATGAATGAATGAATTTTCTATAAAAGAAAACCCTAAGACCATTTGGGCTTATAGTAAAAATTAAAAAAATTCGAATTTCCATCCCAAAGAAATTGAGTATGATAACGTTAAATCAACTATTGTCACAGTCAAATATGTGAGCTGTTCTCTACATATTTTTCACCTTTCTACTCGAGGCAGGGACATTTATTGAACTTATCTTCATTTAGCTCAAATTAAAATAACAGTTGTTTTAACATATCCACAGGGTCTTCTGCCAGTGGTCTCAAATGTATTTGATAAATTAAATTGTAATAAGAATCCCGGTCTTGATGCGCTGACTAATTTGATCTTCAAGAAATGTTCTCGCACGTAATTTGTTTAACCTATCAGTTTACAAAAATATTTTCCCTCAGATCTTAAAAAATAGTTTTATTACCACAATATATAAATCTGGTGATCCTCGACTTATTTCTAACTATCGGCCTATATCAATATCAAGAGGAAAATTTTCCTTTTATCATCTTTACTTGGTTTATCTATATGCCGCAAAATTGCAATGAGAAATCTTGTTACCATAATTAATTTTTTTTTAAAAAAGTATTTATATGGACAATTGGTGTGACCTGCATCATTGAACTTCTATGGTAGGTGATCAGAGATAACCATACTGATGATCGCTAGGTCGAAAAATTCATTTTTTTCTATATATCAATATCTAACAGCTTTGCTCTCATCTTCGAAAGAATTGTCTATTGTCATCTTTTCTATCAAGTTAAAGCAGATACATATCTGTGACCAACAACATGGGTTTTTTCCTGGACATTCAACCACTCTTGATTTTTCGAAGGCATTTGCCAAAATTTCTCATAACCGTGTTCTTTTCAAAATGGCGCAACTTGCATTCCACATAAATACAAGTTCTTGGTTTTTTCCTTCCTAATTAATAGAAGTAACGTCGTTTCTCCTTAATGGTTCCGATCTGTCCCTTATAAAAAGCTGTCTGGCGTTCCCCAAGGCACAATCCTCGGTCCTCTTATTTTCTTGATTTATACATTAACGATCTACCAACGTTTATTGAGAGTGACCGCCTACTTTATGCCGACGATGCCATATATTATGTCTTTCACTAGGAAACGTGGAATCAATCAATTTCAATTATAAAATTAATAATATTACTATTTCTCGTGTGAATTAAATAAATGACTTGGGGGTTATATTTGATCTTAAGATTACCTTGGCCTCTCATATTACAGCCATAACATCCAAAGCGCTTAGGTTAATCCAGTTTACTTTTCGTGCGTGCAGGTCCTTTAAATGGTCCGCATCTCATACTACTCTTTTCAACTCTATAATTAGAAGTATCGTAGAATATTGATGTCAAGTGTGGAACCCATTTTACTAATTTTTTCTGACCAAATCGAGTCAATACAGAGAAAATTTTCCATGCTCTTGTTTTTTAAATTCGATAATATTTCGCTCTTAGATTATAGAGCAAAAAGGATAGAATATGCTGTGTAAAATTCGTGTACGTGTGATAAGCATTTTTTTTTGTAGAAACGGGGGGGGGGGGGGGAATGAAAAGAGGGCTGGGTTATTTATTTCTTGTCAGTTCGATATTTCTGACATTTCTAAATTTATTTGAATTTACGAAAAATAGTGCTGTGGTGTTTTAGTGATTTTTCTTGAAAGAAGTGACAAAAAGTAATTTAGATATACTTAATAATAGTGAGAAACTGTAATGAGGTATCTGTGCAATTGATTTTATATAATCGAGACTCTGGAGTCTTGAATTGTGGTGAAGAAGTGCGCTTGTGCTGTGTTGTAGATACAATCAGAGTTATTGCCATAGGAAATCATTTTCCAGGCAAGTTTAATTATTTCAATAATAAATTGTAGTGTTTCAAATAAGTTTTAAGTCAAAACGTTATAAAAATAAACAGCCTTGGTAATAAAATTGAACATTTTCCAATGCCGGGGTGTATGTTTACAATTGAATTGTCATTGTTAGTTGACGGAATGGAATGCTTAGGGTTATTTATATGATGTCAGCCATACAAAGTCAACGACAATAAAATATCATCAGAAAATAAATGGGGTACTAGGAAAATTCTTAAAAATTCCAAAAATAATAAAATTATAAATTTAAACATTTTGCGATATACTGGGATCTCTTCTATTGAATTCATTCAATACTTAATAAAGTTTCAAATTATATATAAATTATGTGCCCGCTCTGAAAATATCGTAGTTTAATACATTCATGACTAAACGAACACATCGATGCGAGTCTACTACATGAAGAAAAATGCTTAAGTTTTTCTTCCTCACTTCCTTTCCTTTTTGCTATATAATCTAAGATTTCGCTTGAATATCCCGAAAAGATCAGTCATTTTAATTCGTTATCCTTGGTCAATCACAGAGCCTACCTGGATAATATTTGCCATTTAAGACGGTAAACTGTTTATTTGATTGTTCTATCATATTATCCAGGATTGACTTTAACGCTACCACTTGCATTACAAGGAAAAGTAGCCCTTCAGAATTCCAAAATCATATAAATTGAACTTTAACACCGCCCCCCACCATTTAAAAGACTGACACTCAATGAGATCAGACATGTGTTATATGATATAATATTGTACATATTCAATTTTTTCTTTCTTTTTTAGTTAGTTTTATTTTTATTTTCTTCACTATTCTCTTTTTTATTTTATTTTTCATGAACTATGTATTTTCTTTTTCTTTTTTATTATTATTAATACAAATATTTTCTTCTTACTTTTTTTTAATTAATTTTTATTGTTTAATCTGTACGGTAGAGTGTTATTGGACTTTGTCTGTTCACTATCGTTATAACTTTTCAAATAAATAAATAAATCAAGCGACCAAATCAAAATAAACACAAAAATACTCAAAATGTTTTTGCGTTTTTTTTTGCAAAGTTAATTCATACTTCGAAGAAATTTCTTAACAGGCAGATACGGTGTAGAGTGTTTGTAATCTGCGTTATTATCTACATAAGATTGTTTCACAAATGCCCAGTGTAGAATTTTATCATGACAATGATGTTAAAACAAACAAGCTTGTGTCTTGCTTCTCTTCAATCCACCAATTCAGAAATTTACCTACAAATGGCTTGTAATCTAGTAGGTAAGTATCTTTGGATGCGGCTGCTTATGCGGCGCTGTTCATTCGAATTGTTATTTGATGGATGGACTTAACGATCGCATATATACAGAAAAAACATTGTTGAGAAATTGAATTTGGAAATTTTAATTTATAGATACTATCGTCATATAAATTTTGTAATTTAGAACTAGCCAGCGAACACAAAAAAAAAAACAAAAAACAAAAACAAATTGCCATTTTCATAGTGCTGTGCACACAACACAATGATCAATTTCTTACATCAGGAGTCTGTTCTAAGGATTTATAAAACTGAAATGAACCACGTGTAAGCAGAAAGAAAATCAATCCAATTATCAAGGCTTCTCCAAGTAGAAGGAGTTCAGAAAAAAAAGAACAGCTAAGCATACTAAGAAACCAGTAAGAATTACGTGTAACCCTGTAAGTCCTTTATTAAAATAATTTCATGAAATTTGCTAGGTAGGTAGTTTTAATGAAAAATAAACACAAACCAATACTTTGAAGCACTCAATGGCACCCAGATTAAACTCTGCATTTCCAAGGACTTGGGAACTCATATCAGTCGAAGTCATGCTTAGAGTAATTTTCTAAACGCTTTAGCTTTTGCGGCGTCACTTGACAGATATCATATTTTGTCAAGAAATAACTAAACGATATGTGAAAAAAAAAATTGTTTTATTTAATATTTATTAAATTCGAACATCGTATCGCAACTATTATGAAACCCTGCACTAACCTAGCCGAATTCTCCAACTTCTGTTTTCGTACTATTGTGATTTCTAGGTAGGTAACTGCGTCTATATCGATTTCAGTAAGGCGTTTGATGAAAATATTCACCATATTTTAGCTTTCAAGCTCACCAACAGTGGCCTTCTTCTGCTGTTCCTTAAGGAAGCCAACTCGGTCCGCTCCTCTTTATAATTTCATTTTAAAGATAGCGATTGCCCTTTTCGTAATTATAATTTAGCCACTTATCACACTTGGTGCTCAACTAATGTGTAGGTGCTAGTAAGCGTATCATATTCAGGGCCGTCTCATTAACAAATAGAGTTTGTCTACTGAAAGTAGACTATGAAAAATGGCGGGAAATTAAAAAAAATATACTGGGGCTGTAAACACTGACACTATACAATGACGTTTTTTATATGTTACTCTGTATGAAAATTTGGTGCCATGTATAGAATTTCGAATAAAACTCACAGTACCCAAACGCTAACAGAAAAACTAATTTGTAATATGTTGTTTTACTGCCTGAAAAATTTGTAATCGCAGGGGCTAGAGATGGATTGCGGGGTCCTGGGTACAAGCAATGTATAAAGATGACATTATGGAAAATAACTCTACCTTGCCTCCTAATTGTATGTATGTATCTGAGATGGAAATTCATTGATTAAACTGGACATGACAAAACTAGAAATTTTGGTGTCGTTTTCAGCTCTAACTAGTTTTCCTCTTAGGAGCTTGTGGTATTTTGAATTATGTTAGAAGATGCTCTAACGAATTTGATAATTTTTATATGGCTAAGTCCCTCTATTATGACTTTTTAAAGATTTATTCTTGGAGTATACTTGTCCTGTTTGGATTTCATTTTACAGTGTGCATATCAATCTTATTGTCACCGTTCAGCGAAGACTTTTTCGGTTTGCTAGGAATAATATGTGAAAGTGTCTCGCATATTATTCTCAAATGCGAAGATAATTCTGTATAACTTACGAATAAAGTAGGCAGACATATTTTCAAAGTACTGAAATTATTTGACTATATATTCCCGTCATTTCCCAAAAAAGAGTTATTACAAACTCACCGAAACGCTAAGAGGTATTGACTTTTAAAAATTTATAAATCTTCAGAATTGAACGTTGAATGGTCACTTGTTCCAGGATATAAGTATAGTAACGCTACTATAATCCGAGAAAAATGCTAAATGGTAGCCGATCAAAATAGGTCTTCACTTTTATTCCAGCTTTGAAAAAGTCCTCGACAAAAACCGAAATAAATATATGTCGAGATTTAGGTGTGAAGGCTGAGCATTCAATAAGTCAAATGGCGTTCGCTAACGCAAGAAGTTTGAAATTCAATGTCTGCTGTCAAAAAAAATTGATTCTGATGTGGTAGAAGACGTCGAAGCGTTTTAACGAAATATGTTGGATCTGTAAAGATCTGTATTTACTTATTTGCGATAATACTACTAATACTACTAGGTAAGCATAGAAATAGAATAGATGAGAAAACTCATCAAGGAATAACATGTGTCAACAAAATTATAGATTAGATTAGTTAGCTAGTGCGACCACTTATTGGCACTTATTGTACATCGATTTTTTTTTATAGTTCTCTTCAGTAGTTCTATTTTCTCGAAGAAGAATAAAATTGTTTTGAATCAAATTTCATCGAAGTCGGCACGCTCTAGACAGTGCTAGCGAAATGCTTGTAGCCTCTAGGCTTATCCTTTGTGATGGTATATCGATGTATCGTTTTTCTTGTCTGGATCCTATCAGTGTAGTCTATGTCAGGTCAATTTAGTTGTGGATCCAGTTTTTAGGGTCAATGCGGTGCTATATGGTTCGAGTCCTAAAAAAGGGTCAAAATTGTATGTCTTCTTCTTGAAGTTCCTAGTGAATATCTCTATCGGATGCATAGATTTTCCAAACTTTCTTTTTCATAG
Organism: Dioctria linearis; assembly: GCA_963930735.1. Classification (NCBI taxonomy): domain Eukaryota; kingdom Metazoa; phylum Arthropoda; class Insecta; order Diptera; family Asilidae; genus Dioctria; species Dioctria linearis. The sequence goes on along the minus strand of OZ005743.1, from coordinate 166,657,922 downwards.
ATTCGTTTTTTTTTAATAGAATACAGGAGATGGGTTATTGGATCAATTAAGGTCATCGATTGTCCAATGCAATCCAATTGTCTATATTAGAAAATTGAACGCCATCAGGACTTTTTGCTTGATAGCATTGATGGCTAACCACTGACCTATATCAGAAATAACTTGAAAAGCATTTTCTCACAATCTTCTAATAGCGTCTAGATCTTAGGTATTGCACGGAAATACCAATATAATTGTAAATTTCAGTCTATCGACAATTACCAATGATAAAAATATCATTAAGAAAAATGAATTTCCAAAGCAACAACAACCAATAAACATTTTTTCTATTTCAAGGTAATTAGACGCGCAAATGCTAGAGATAACATTCACTACGATTTGTAAAAAACAAAAAAAAAAGTCAGGATTGCTCATGTTCGCTGTCCGAAGCGTTTGAATGCATAATTAAAAGGGAACAACTATCCGAAGTCTGTTAAGTCACGAGATATTACACATCGGAATGCCTTTTTTCTCCCAGTACGTATATGGAGTCATTACCTTCCACAAAGAGGCTATTGAAAGTGAGAGTGTGTGTAAAGACGGCGCAATTTATCCGCGTACAACAAGAGATATAAATCTTGCTGTCTGTGGAACTCTTAAGAAGAAAAATGCCATCTTCTTGCAATGTAAGTAACGCGTTGTTGCATTCACATCTTAACCACTCATGCTGAACGGAAGACATATAATCGGTTAAATGAGATACTCAAATTAAATTTAGATTGATCGTTCCCTAATGAAACGACTAAAGGAAATGATGATGATGATGGGGAGAAATTTATGGAAAATCTTTCTGTATTCCCAACGTAAAATTTACTTTTAATGGGTTAAATTGGTTGGGAAAATTTGATAGAAACACAGATGTGAGTCGTATATGAGAATTGGATTGCTTTTGAGTGTATACCGTGGAAAAACTACAAGAAAAGACGAAATGTATAGTAGGTAAAAATATTGAAGGACTAGATAAAAAATTTAATTGAAGAAAATCTGCCATTTGAATGATTATTTGAAGTTTTTTCCAATCCGTCGCAAATATTTATTATAGTTAGAATGATTACCCTAGATTTAATGTAGTGGAAATCGGAGCACGTCTATATAAGAAATATCCAAGATAGTCTCCACGACTGAACGCCTTTCTTAAATAAAATCTTAAATAGTGCCTTGAATATGAAAAATGCAAATGGGGAAATTCACCAAACAATCAATTTTGATTATACAATTTCTGTCTCAAAACAGCTTGCAAAAATTGCAACACCTTGTTGGTATCATACGTACCTGGACAAACGTTGCGCTATTTTGATGCTTTACGGATACTCTTTCCGTTATATTTACCTGTAAAAAACTAGACCACGCTTAGTGCTATGATACTTAAGCATTCCTAGAGGAACCTCGGTAATCAACTACATCGATGTTATGCCAAGAATTTAGAGCTTTAAAACATCTTTCAAGGAGAACGTAAACAGTGAATCTCTTAAATAGGAGGCACAGAAGCCGTGAGCAAAAATGGCCAAACTATCGATTTGCTAGAGCAGTAGAGCAGCATTAAAAATATATATGCTAGAGAGGCACTTAAAGCGCTGAACGTTTTGGTCTAAGTTGGGCTCTATAAGTTCGGGTCAGAAAAGATGTCAGAAATGGTCGCAGGGTAATAAGATGCGAATTAGCTGCTTCACAATCCCTTAAAAATAATAATAACGAAACCGGCTTTAGTGCGGAATATTATGCAAATATGCAGTATACTATTAAATCAAACGGAAGAAATCAAATTAAATTTTTCTCTTTCATCATTCATTCATTCATTGCTTACAATTATGTAGGATAGGTATAGATACTTCCTCTTTAGTTTAGTATGGAAAAAGATTTTGTTATCTTGTTGTTGTACAATCCCCTAATAAAATTAATTGAATTGAATTGAATTGAGTGTTTCTCGATCAATGGAAGCTCTCTATTCTGCGTCCTATCCATCCGTAAATCTGGTGCTAAAAACGGTGTCATGAACTACCGTCCAATCTGTAAACTCTCTGTTTTTCCTAAGCTATTTGAGAGTATTATAACCAATAAAATTTCATTCCTTCTCAAGGTGTAAATTTCTCCTCTTCAACATGGCTTCATTAAATGTAGATCTGCAGAGACTATAATCTTGTATCTTTTGATAACTTTTGAGTAATGGAGGACTCTAGTAAAGTTGACGTCCTCTATACAGACAGGGTTAACATTCGACTGCTACTTGCAAAGCTGAGTATGAGCAGCTTTCATTTCTCATTGCTCAGATGGATTTCTGCTTATCTTTTAAATCGCAGACATATGGTTGTGATCAATGATGTAACATCTCGTTTCATTCGTGTACCCTTCCGTGTGCCGCAGGGCAGTCATTTGAGTCCTATTTTTTTTTTATAATTTTTAGCAGTGACGTTTTTAAGATTTTCAATTATGCTTTATGCCTTGCGTTTGCCGATGATTTAAAAATATTCATCAAGATTGGTAATGCTCTTGATTCAGCCAAATTTAAGCTGGATGGTGATAGATTCGCTCATTGGTGCTGTCTAAATCGTTTATCTCTGAATTTATCTAAATGTAAGCACCTGACTTTATCTAGAAGGGATTCACCGGTTTTTTTTTGACATATTCATTAACGTATCTCCTGTTTCTAAATGTAATTTGGCATCTGATCTCGTATGAGATGTGGTATGACATTTACTCAGCACATTGACTTTATTGTGAGCAAGGCGAATGCTCGCTGCGGAATTTTCTGATTCCTATATTATTAAAAGCCCATATATGTCCTTGATCAGACCTATTCTTGAGTATTGTTCTGTTCTATGGGATCGCTACTATGCTTACCAGGTTTGCTTTGAGAAAGTTTAACAGGAGTGCTGATCTGTCCCCGTACCATGTAAGATGTCAATTAATTGACTTGCAAAAGCTATATATTAGACGAAAGATCCAAAATGTCATGTTTATAAAGAATCTGCTGGATTATAGAATTGTCTCTCCTTCCCTGCTCGAGCATATTTACTTTAACACTCCCTCTAGAAATTTGAGGTTCTTCTCTATCTTATTTGAATCGCTTCATAGACCAAATTACTGCCTTAATGGTCCAATTGTTTGTTCTGTTCGAAAGTTTAACCTTTGTAGTTGCATGATTGACTTCAATGAAAGTAGATGCTCAATTAAGAAATCTGTTAGTAGTTTCATCGCTTCTTTCTTTTAATCGTTTTTTTATGATTGTATCATTGCTAGATTTTTATTATGATTTTAATGTGATTGTTATTTCTGTTATAGTTGTTTGCTTTTGCTATTTTCTTTTGTTATTATTATTTTCATTTATATCGCCAACATTTATTATTATTTTGTATGTAATACGTTAATTAACTATTTATTATTTGTACATTTAATAAAGATACCTACAATAGTTTTTACATTATTGTCTAGCTTCTATATGGTTCTAGATTACGCATTGCTTTGTGATAGTTTATTTTCATGTTGGCTCATAGTATTATAGAATTCATTGTTGTGTAGATATTGATTGTGTTTTTGGTAGAGCGCAAAATGTTTTGTTTTTGTTTAGTGCATGCTTATTTAGAAGGACAATTTTTTACTTTTTGGTTTGTGAGATTTGTGAATAGGTAGACGGAATAAATAAATCGTTCATAGATTTTAATTGCACAAAATGAGTGTAATCTGGAAGATGGAAAAAGTTCAATAAGCTACCGTTTCATTAGGTGCATGGAAATAGTTCGGATTCAAGGAAGATTCTCCAAGATGGTTCGAAAGAGGTTTGTAAAAGGTTACACATAGGACGTGTCCGCATACTTTATTCGTAATTTTTTAAATTAAACATTACACTCAAAAACTGTTTTTCCTGATATACATATCTGCATAATAATGCTTTTTATAATCTAATCTAATCGCAGTTAAGGGTACTTACAATTCATTTCGAGTCGAGTCTTTTGAAACGGACAATGATGTGCTATGGGTGGCAATAAAAGAAAATAACTTTACTCTCTATTGATGTTGTGTTTATATCCCTCCCCAAGAATCTTACAAATCATATAATTCCATTTTTTCCAGTGTTACTGATAAAATATTACAGCTTCCTGCTAACACAATAGTAGTCTTCTTGGGTAATTTCAACTTACCGCATCTCAATTGGGCTTATGAGACGCCTGACAATTGCATGCGTCCCTCAGTAGCCTATAGTCTTTCCTCACATTCCCTTCTTAATAATATGGAATTATGTAATCTAAAACAATTTAATAATAAATTTAATATAAACAATAGACTTCTCGATTTAGTTTGGACAAACATTTCTCATTCCAAAGTTAGTATTACTTCATCCTTATGTCCACTATCTAAAATAGACTCCTATCATCCTCCGCTCGATATTATATTAGATTTGGCACATTCAAGAAATGCTCGTAATGAGTTTACTAAAAAAAAGAAATTTTCAAGGAGGCAATTACACTGGCCTTTGTGAATTTTTAGAAAATTTTGATTTCTCTCCTTCTCTCTTTTTACTTGATGTTGACCAATCATTTAATAAATTCTATGAAGCACTTAATACTGGAATAGGCCTATTTATCCCTGAAATAAATAAACGCAATCAGAATCATTTTCCGAAATGGTATAGCTCCCAACTAATTAAAGTCCTGAAGGCAAAAGATAAATATAGGCGTCTGTACAAAAAAAGTCCCCACTCTGAGATTTATAAAACTTTTTCTTATTTGAGGAAGCTATCTAAAGGCTTGATTACTCAATGTTATCAAAAGTACGCCGAAAGTACTGAATATTCGCTAAAACGCAACCCCAATCCATTTGGGCTTTCAGTAAAAACCTAAATAGATCGAACACGTATCCTAAAGAATTAACATTTAATGATGATAATCGTCATCTCCTCCTCTTATAAGTGAGATGTTTTCCACGTACTTTACTTTTCCGTATACTCTGAAAAATACCCCGGCATTATCCTTTCCCCCTCTCCGGACAGTTCCAATATGAATATTATGTTGAGTTTTATCTCTTCAGAATCTGTCCTTAATGTATTGAGTAATCTTGATTGTGACAAAAACCCGGGACCTGACTGGATTCCAAATATTCCTTTTAAGAAATGCGCACAAAGATTAGCGGAACCGCTTAGTAGTTTATTCAATCTTTCAATCACTAATAAAATCTACCCAGTATCTCTTAAAAATTGTTTCGTTATGCCGATTTATAAATCTGGTGACCCTAAACTCGTTATAAACTATAGGCCTATTTCTATCTCTAACGCTCTTGCACTTATTTTTGAAAAAGTCGTTTACCATCAACTCCTATTCCAAATAAAACCATTTATCTCTGAAGAACAGCACGGTATCTTACCGGGGCGGTCTACGATCACCAACTTATCTTTATTCGCAGACAAAATCGCGTGTACTCTCGATGAAAATACACAAATAGATTCTATCCACACTGACTTTGCTAAAGCTTTTGACAAGATTAATCACACGCATTGCCTATCGAAAATGGCACTAATGGGATTTCAAACAGACACCATATCTTGGTTCCACTCCTATCTAACTAACAGGGGTATTAGCGTTGTATTTAATGGGCTACAATCCCCTCATTTAAACAAATCTCCGGAGTGCCCCAAGGTACAATACTTGGACCATTGATCTTTCTCATATACATCAACGACATGCCTTCTTGTTTTATGTCTGATTGTTTATTATACGCTGATGATGCCAAGATTTTTGGAAAAATTAATAACGTGACGGATTGTGTCCATCTTCAAAAGGATATACTACGACTAGAAAAATGGTGCCACGAGAACTGTATTGAAATCAACGTAAGCAAATGTAAATGCATTTCATTTCACCGTAAAAAAGACCCCATACTCTTTGACTATACCATTCACTACACTGCTGTATCACGTGTTGATGAGATAAAAGATTTGGGCGTGATTTTCGACCGTAAGCTCCTCTTCATTGCTCACATTTTTATTACTTCCAGATCATTTCGTTTATTAGGCTTTATCTTTCTCACCTTTAAATCGTTTAGGTCGGCATCCTCTTATATCAGTATCTATTATTCTTTAGTAAGGAGTACTCTCGAGTATGCTAGTCAGGTATGGAGTCTATTTTACTCTTCTTTTAGTGCTCAAATTGAGGCTGTCCAGCGTAAATTCACCAGAGTTTTATTATATAAACTAGAGAATACCAATCTAGAGTATCATGAAAGATTAGCAAAATGCAACTTAATCACACTAGAAAGTCGCAGAATCTACTTGGATATATGTAGTACATTTCTATATAATATTTTAAATGATCGAGTATATTGTCACGCACTAGTTTCAAGTATTGATTTAAACGTCCCCCAGCGCAACTCGAGATTCCAGACCCTCTTCAGACTACCTACTTGCAGCACTAACATTAAGGAGAAATCACCTATCTATAGAATTACTAAATCTTTCAATACAAGATTTAACAATATAGATATATTTAACACTAGTCCCCTGACAATTAAAAAATTTATTCTCCGCGAGATCGGTTATTAACATCTTTTCTGTTTTCCATTACTCTCTTTTCATTGCTTCGCCTTACTAATTTCCTAACTCCTTAGCATTTGTTGGCTTCCGCTTTCCAACTGTATTTTAGTCTTACTTTCTCTATTTGCTTTTCTTATTTTCTAGTTTTTTCATTCACGCTCTTTCTAAAATCTAAAGAGCGTGAATGAAAAAACTAGAAAATAGATTTAGATTTAGCTTACTTATTTTTTGTATTTTTTCTTTTTTATTTTTCTTCCTCTCTTTTTTCACATTAGTTTTATTTCTTTAGTTATTAGTCTATTTTTTATTTTTTTTTCATTTACTTCTAAACATTATTATTACTTTATCTTCTTCTTTAAATTTATTAAAATTCGTTACCCTTCTAATTCTAAGGTAGTATATTATTGAAAATTTCTGTTTACTTTTTTTTTAACTTGCAAAATAAATAAATAAATAACAGATATTTAAATCTATAGCAAATATAATACTACTCTTCTAACTATAAAAACATTTCCTGAGAAGCAACAAATATAACTCTTAAAAGCATATTAAATTTTTCTTTATCAAGCTTAGCATTATTATTTCTGTATGAAATATTAAATATCTGCTTAAGATAAAGAGCTGGGCAAGTACCAAAGGTAAAAGTACTTATAGGTGCAAGTACAAGTACATATAGAAGGCCTGAGTACGTCAGCGTAAATACAAGTATTGAACATATAAAAAATACTTGAAACTAAGTACTGATATCTAAAAAGTACCGAGTACTTTTTTAAGTACAATCTTTGTCGCTGAACGTAGACTAAATACTGTCACTTCTCATCTTCTATAGAACATAATATAAAAAACACAAAATAAGCAACTTCATCGGAATTCGTTTAAAAATTATTAAACATTTTATTAATTATTTTGAAAATACTTCATTTACTTTTAATAAAACAAAGTCCTCATCACCATAGGAAAGTCATTTAGCACACTTATGTTAATTCTACTGTCCTTTAAAAATTGTACGAAATTCAAAGAGAAATTGAAAAGCATTTGGATGGTGTCACAAGTTGCAGTCTTGATGCGCAATTTTTTCCGTAAGATTGTTCGGCCTATTAGAATCGCTTGAAATGAAAGTGCAATGGAATACATTAGTTTTATGTTTAAATCTTGTGAATGCATGGCACAACAAAACCGAATAAAACTCAACAAAAAATGAACTGCGCAAAAAATTATGTTAATATACTTAGAAATAATTATGTAACAATCTTGATACTTAAGTACAAAACTAAGTATTAAGTACAAGTAAATAGAATCAATTATTTATGTTCAAATACTAAGAAGGGAATTTCAAAAGTCTTAAGTAATGAAAATTTACTTTAAGCAGTACTTAAGTACTTTTTTCAATCCATGTCGTTCTTTTTCTCGGACCGAATGATTTACTTTCAATCTGTCATCGTTTTTTTCGGACTCCGAATCGTTCTGAATGCACCTGAGTTTTTCCGGATTCAAGGAGAACGATTTTAATTTGTATTCGTGAATGTGTTGTTTACAATTTGGACGAAGTGGTATTAGTTGAGTTTAAGTTGCCTTTGTTGGAAAATAGCTTTATTTTTCATAAACAACATATTTTACGAATTAATACTTGCCTTTATCAAATGGAAGAAATGTCAAACACTTGAAATGGTTCTATTTCGTTCCTTTTCTATGAGCACAGAATTAAATTATGACATCGTTCTGTCGATTCATACAGATTCATTCAGAACGAGAAAAGGAACGCAGCAATATTTTTAGTGTGAATTTATAAAACATCATTTAAAACTTATCTACGGCTCCTGACAAATATAATTCTTTTAAGAATCATTTTATGGCAGCTATGCATATATTATATATCTCAGAGATATAACATAACTGCATCTACTTAGCTATGCGGTTACATTTAAAATAAACCTTCATTCCTAAAGAGTAAGCAAGTGTGTGCAGCAGGTACCCTACTTAACAAATTTGTTGCCAACTTTTATTGCTATACAACTGAAATTATGTAAATGTGCCTATTATATTCAGTCGGAATCGTTTTTTTATGTCATTTTCTTAACATCAAAATAAGATGTTTCAGAGCATGATCGTTTCTATTAAGGGTGTTTAATATTCATTTAAAAATGCTGTGAGCTCTTAAATAAATTGATAAACACCCTAAAAGGAGCTTTTACCTAGCTCATACTTTCACAAAACGTATTGATGTACCAATTATAATAAGGTAAGTGAATACAATATGCTCACCCTAAGGGATGTTTTTTTTAAGAAGATAATGTTAAATAAGAAACGGTAGTTATATATCATGTCATGATAAAGTACAACATTTTGAGAACCAACAAAAAAATAACTGTTGCGGAAAATTGAAATATTTTTTACCTAATTTTTAAAAAAATGTGTAAATAGCTATATTGCCAACAAGATGTTGGTAATAGGCCAAATATGAAAGTCTGAAATTGTATTATACTGTAAAATGGGTTATGTTTTTATCTAATGTTTTACTGCAATCTAAGCTTCAATATCGATGTATGGAACACAAGATATTGCGATATCATAGCATTTTTTTACTACTTATTCTATAATCTAAAGATTACCTCGTAAATATAGAACTGCGTCTTTAAAAAATCGCGTCATCTAATAACCCGATTTCCAGTTCAGATATTACAGTGCCACAATGGCAAACTATGCGTATGACGTGTGCTGTTATCTTTCGTGCTCAGCGGGCATATTGCCAACATGCGGATATTTTATTCACCTGTTTCATGTATGTACAACAATTCTGTTCGGGGTTCTGCTTTAGGCTCCAAATTAAGTAAGAATAGATGACGACCTATAACTTCTCTATATAAACATGGAGTTAAACAAGTATTAAGATTTTAAAACTTTTCTGCAAATATTTCGTTACCTATCTCAACTCTACAAATGACACAAAATTGAGATACAGGTCTGGATCACACAAGGTATAATAATAGCTGTGTTCCTTTGTGTCCGCAGAACAGGGCATGAATCTTTCGCCGAAGATTCGAAGCATGCATTTTATTTTACCAATGCTTCGAAGCTTCGAATCATGAAATTTTCCTGGTGTCTTGTGTTAAGGTTTAAATTGTAATATTCGAGATGACTTGAAATAATTTTTGAATAGTTTAAGGATTGTAAGTTTTTCGGGAAATACACTTATTAAACGTATTTTGGTTATTATATGTATGATTTGAAACGCAACATGATTCAAAACTTTTAACGCTAATTTCACACTCTTTTTGTCTTGTCTTCAGCTAAAATTTACCACACACACACATCTTGGATGAAAATATACTTTTAGAACTTTCCCTCCCTGGTAGATATATCATGATGAGCTCATCAATGAGCTCCTCATGAGCAATCAGATGAACGTATATTTATGAAATTTATTCGCATTTGAATCAAAGCCGGGAAAAAAATCATTTATTTACTTATTCACAGATAGTGTGCATGAGATATTGCAACTCTTTCACTTATTTCAAAATGTATACTTTGCTTCTCTTTTGTGCATTTTACAATATTAGATGAGTACTTCGATGAGTACATAATGAGCGTTACGATGAGCTTATTAATGATCATGTCAATGAGTGTCACGATGAGCTTATTAATGAGCGGTGCACTGAGTTTATTAATGAGCATGTCAATGAGTGTCATAATGAATTCATAAATGATAATCTGCATTTACGATTGATTTCATATATTTTTTCGAATTCAAACTCCGGTTGAAAATCAAACTCTAACACGCTGAAGCGTAAGGACACTTAATGCTATGTTCATTAATACGCTCAACGTGATACTCATTGACATACTCATTAATAAGCTCATCGTAACGCTCATTATGTACTCATCGAAGTGCTCATCTAATATTGTAAAATGCACAAAAGAGAAGTAAAGTATACATTTTGAAATAAGTGAAAGAGATGCAATATCTCATGCACACTATCTGTGAATAAGTAAATAAATGATTTTATTCCCGGCTTTGATTCAAACGCGAATAAATTTCATCAGTACGTTCATCTGATTGCTGATTGATGAACTCATCATGATATGTCCTCTAGCGTTACATATAACATAGAATCAATATGGCGGCTCCAAAATGGTGAACGAATTTTAACACTTATGGTCACATTCGACTAAAAATCGATAACTGGGGGAATTTAGAGATTTCAGATGACAAATTTGTTTGATTTTAAGTGAACTTTATATTTACGAACCAATGGCCGAATGGTTATCCGCAAGCCGGAAGAAGCCCTACACCCGGATTACAAATTTTGAATCAAACAAATAATGTCATAAGGTAAATGATACTTTTGAATGGAGCTACAAAATTTCAAATACACATTATTAAATTTTAAAGCCGAATTTAATTAATTTTCAAATAAATTTATCCATTAAACAATTGTAAATTTGGAAACATTTTTTACACTTTGTTTTAATATTTATTAATTCAAAGATTGATATATCACTGAAAAAATAACTGCGCTCTCCAACATTGTGTCAATCTTCGTATATTTGAATTCTTTATCATACTTCAGTATTTCGCAGACAAAGATTTCTAATTCGAAGGGTCCAACTTCTAAGCCCTAGACGATTTCATATCATCTGAGGCTGAATGTTTAATCAAAACTAGTTTTTCTTTTGCAACTCCATAAATCCCATATATCAATTTTAAGTCGAATCGAGCAATAAATGGCAAAATTTTTCAGCCATAGATATTGGCGTTGAAATCTTTAAATTCTAAGTTTTGACCAAATATTCGCAATCAACGACCACGACAATTCTAATATATTGATTTTGAGTCGAATCGGGCTATAATGACATAATTCGTCCGCCACCTTGTAGATGCTATCTTGATTTTATATTATATAAAAGCTTAACATTTTAAATTGATATCAGCATATACTATTAATCTTATATAAAAGCGTTGAATTATATTGTCATACAACATCAATAAATTTTAGCTCAATGGCTCAGCGGTAAATGGGTGAAATTAGCATTACAAAATTTGAAGCACGGTCGCATTGTAGCTTCGAAGCTTCGTTTCTTGAATATTCTTTCGAAGGTTCGAAAATCGACATCTCTATTAGATCTCCCTTAAATTTGTATCCAGCCAGCAGATAAACCAAACTACTTTCGGCTAAGGAGCATATTTCCTGAAGAGATGTAAAATAATGTAATAATCAAAGTTCATGCTGCATGTCGAGAATAGCAGACTACTCAATTGAAGAAGGTGCTGACAGAAGCTGTAAGTAAAGAATGCATGCAGACTTTACCACGGAGACCAGAATGTTATATCTAAAATGTTTATAAAATTACTCTTGTAAGCAACATTTCATGGATGGCTAAACCATTTCGCATAAAACTCAGGAATATACATACACGGATACATGAGCGTGCATAGTAGAGGAATAAAAATATAAAGTGATAGGAGCCCCTTTTTTGTCTTCTTTGATTTGTTTGCACTGAGCATTCATCCACAGAAACCAGGGGTAACTAACCCAACTAGAATTTCACTACGCTTATTTTATAAATATATATTTTCAAATTTTGCCGTATTATAATTATGTAAAATATTTGGCATTATTTGTGTAAGTGTAAAACGAAAATCGTTGGCAAAAAATATTCCATTCCAAAGTTTATTTAAGTAGAGCGTGTAAAATTCTTTTCTTCCTGTGTAAATTTCTGTAATTTTTACTGATAGAAGGCGGAAATATTTATTTCCTACAAATTTAATAAATAATTTATAAATAAGGAAAACTTACGTTTAATGAATGCACGCCGATATTAATTAAAATTATAATGCAACTATGTACTTTTGTTTTTGCTCTTCGTATACTAAATATTTTTACTCAAGTTATATGTATAATTTTACTCCGAGTGCGCTAATAGCTGTGTCAGGATAAAAACTGGGGTTTTCACGCAATGCAAAAACAAAAAACTTAGTTAAATTTTAAGATTCTTATGCATATAGAAAACCTCAGCTTTTGTTATAAAATTTTCGGTTTGATTTGGAAAACCTATCGATAATATTATCCATATCAATGTTGATTTCAGGGTGGACATTAAGGACTCATAACCAGATACGCCTTCACGTGCAGAAATTGTAGAAATAGATGCTGACGCAAGTGATTCTGTCACGGATGAAGTAATTGACTGAGAGTGAGAGCTTGCGGATGAAGTAATTGACTGAGAGTGAGAGCTTGCATCTTAAGTCACATTCAAAAGAATGGCAGTAGGAGTGCATGATATGTTACTGACTATTTTTCTGATGGGAACTTAACTGATCTTGCTTTCTTCTGAAAAAAGTTGTCAATGGTCTTATCAGTCTTCCGCTTTTTTACTTTCGCTACTATTTCTACCTCAATCGCTAACTAATATAGCAAGTTTATCCTTCTGCTAAAAATTAAAAGTAAACGTGAAGTTAAATTAAACAACACTACTTGAATTAATACGAAAGTACAAACAAAGCAACGCCAACTACCATAGAGGAAAGCGAATGAATTTTGACTTGCCGGAAAAATTTTCAAGTAAATTTCTACGACAAAATGTATGATTGCCAACGGTCATAAATATCTTTAGCGGCCAAGACTAGGCAAGACATCTGAATTAATATAACTATTTGGAATTATGGTCGGCCACCAGTAGTGCATGAAAAATCGAAAGAAAAAATGTCAAATCTTTCTAAAAAAAACTGAATGTTTGTGCACTTGTCCGAAAGAGTGAACCACCAGAATCAATCCACCAATTCGTTGGACCGTTGTCGGTGAATATTTAGTTATTCATTAAAATTCTTAAGAACAATATGCAAGTATATTTCTAAGAAAAATTTAGTGCTTCCCTACGAACGTAAAAATTTTGAACAACTCAGGCTTGAATTTGAATCAGTGCCGTTATGAAAAATCAACGGGTGGCTATACGTTGATGATTGCATGGAACTAGAGTTCTACTGGAAGAACCATAAATCAAAATTCATTAAGTCAGTTTGTATGCGTCTGTTGCGAGCTCCCCACCAAGTTGTCCTGTCATCGATTTTATGTCGGAAAATTAGATAGGTAAAAAAAACAATTTATACTCGTTGACCAAATTCTTAGAAACCACTTTCAAATCTCGAAATTGTGTGTTTTTTCATCTATAGAAGTAATCGACGCAATAAAAATATAAAAGAATCATAATAACCGGGCTGCTAAGCATTGTGTGCCTTTTTTTAAACAATCAAACACTAAAATAAATATGTAGTATTCCAAAATTACTTACCATCCTGTGATAGGTATGATAAATAACTTTTCGATACCATATAAAACACAAGAGAATTCTAAAAAAATCCTTGACGTTTCAAAGACGAAGAGCTACGAGCGAATGAATATTATACCCACTCCAGACTCCACTATTACTACTCAAAAGAAGACAAACAAATTCCAAACCCAGCGCCAGCTGTCGCCGCAGATTGGCCCTGTCAACGCAGCTGCGCAAAATTTGAAAATTGGGAAAAGTGCGTTAAAGCGTCAGCATTAATCGCCGGCGTCCAGCTACAAATTGTGTTCGTAATATATGAAAATCGTCCTGTTAAACTTTTACAACTGACTCTACAGTCCAGTGCCACATTCAATTCACCGCGATGGTGAGGTGATGGGGGTCATAACCCCCGTCCACCAACCTAGTTGCTAGGCTCATATCTGTACCTAAGAAAGCTTCCCCTGTCAGACCTATTAGCATTCTTAGCTTTGTTACCAAATTTTCCTTGCTAAAGGTAAATCTACTGATCTCCGTTTGGCTCTACATTACTTCATAGATTGTACGTTAACTATTGCTTTTCTTCTTCTGCCGTCAAGTTAATATTTAGTTTCCTTATAAACCATTTTCAACAGGTAAATGTTAATGGTATTTTTTCCTCCTTTTTATCTTTGTTTTTGGGTGTCCGCAAGGATCGGTATTAGGGCCGCTCCTCTTTAGTGTGTACATTAATGATATCGGTGATATCGTACATAATGTACAGTTACATCTATATGCCAATGATATTCAATTGTACTTGAGTAGACCTCTTTGGTTGATCGAGGAGTGTATTTGCAGCATCAATGATGATCTTGCTGCACTTCACAGATGGTTAATTGATAATAAACTTTCTTTCAATCCTAATAATTCAAAATGTTTGATTCTCTGCAGCTCATCTCCTGACTTCGATGATATACGCTCAGTAATGCTCAATAATGTTATGTTACCTTTTGTTGCCTCCGTATTTAATCTGGGAGTAAAGTTCAAGTGTTGCCTGAAGTGCTGTGATCATGTTAACGGTATGTCGAGTAAAATTGATGGTGGCTTGGTAAGAATTTGTTTCTTACCCATGAACTCACGTTTGAGATTGGTTCAGACTCTTTTCTTGCCCCATTTTAATTACGGTAGTCTTATTTACCCAAAGCTTGCAAACATAAGGTGGGTGGAAGTTGCTTTTATTGATTGTTTACGATTCATTTTTAACCTGTGCAGATCTGCCTACCGGTACTAATTAAGATTTAGATCTTGTGTAATTAGTTGAATAATAAATGAATTTGAATTTGATCTTGATCTTGACATGTAGTGACCTTGAAAAATTACAGCAAATGACTTTCTACTAAAAAAAAAGACATAATGTCTCACCTTTCATCTAACTTCCTTTATCTGTTGTATAATAGGTAACAAAATGAACCTAATCATTGCTTTGTTTTCGTCGGTGCTACAGACATCTAAATTTAAAATTCCGGGAACAGTTTTACTCTTTCATATGAAAAATATAAAGCAAATAACATTGAAGTTCAATGTGTTTTTAATATTTTTGTGTAAAATTCCACTTTGGTGAGGAAGATTACTCTCTGGACAATATAAATTGCACAATTTTTTTTACAACGATGTTATAATAATATTAAAATTTTCTTAATAGATAATTTATCTCAATTCAGATTACTGTAATACTACTTCTTTATACCGTAATTACTTTAAATCCTAATTATTATAGTAACAAAAAAAAAAAACAATTATGTACTTACATTAACAAAATTCTCCCTTCGGACATCGTCGACTTCATCTCGTTTAGATAATCGTTTCCTCCAATCATCTTCACCGCTTTTTTGTAAGGCAGCCAACCGTTCCGCAATGGAACCTGTTTTAGCAATAGTCCCTTGATCTGGTCTCATGACCTGCGTGTTTAGAAAAAAAAAACAAAAATAAATTTGCATAATTTTAAGGCCAACCGCAATACTATACGGTTGAAAGAAATTTCCAACAAACCTGTGTTAGACTCCTTCGAATTCCACCTTTTAAGAATTCCGGTAGGGCAGTTTGATTTTGACTAATTGATAATTCCGGTTGAAACTTGTGACCACCCTCCAATGGTTTCACGGCATTTCGAAGGCTCACAAATCCTCCACTCGGTTCTCTATTATGACTAAAATCGCTACCTGATGGCGGAATAGACGAATGACTTTTGCTCTTCGCTATTAAGTTTCCAGTATATCTGTAAAAAGAGGAAGAACAACAAAAACTTTTTAGATTTTGTGAATAGCCTTTGACATTTTGTGTGAATCTGTCTATAGTATACAATGCTCAGGTCTTAGATCCGCTAATGTAATGTAACCGAGAAAAAGTAAATGGTTAACAGTTAAAGTCGTGCTTCATGGTCTTGTGATCAGTGAAATGATTGTAACTACGGTACTCCCTTATTTTCCAGTTTAATGGGTAGATGAATCTTTAGCGTTTCTTCAACAACGAAAAAGATCACTGACTGTGTATTCTCTATAGCCATCACATTTAACAGACATAGCAAGTTCGTGACGAACTTTTGCCACTTAAATATGTTCAGCACTTTGTTCTCTTTTTCCAAAAGCAAATTCTTTTGAAGCTTTCTCTATAATACTATACTATAATCCTCTCGATTGTGATTTTAAGATTAAGCTTGAAGTTAATCATGACCATGGCAAAGTAAATTCGACTGAGTAGGTACCTATACCTATTATTCAGAGTCTATTTGCGCACTTTTGGAGTGACCTTCTCTTTTCGCTTTTGTAATTATGGACCATGAAGCTTAAGATTGGTTCAAGGGTACAAAAAGAGCTCGAATCAAAATCTTGCCGATACATTTCATAATGCCAGCTGAAAGCGCAAAGAAGTAAATAAATATTTTCTGAGTCATGAGTGAAAGCTAAAGTTAGTGAGCAATCAATGGTGTAACATAACGCTATTATATGAGTTGGGAAAAAATCGTGTAAATTTATGGAAATATAACAAAGAACTGGGCAATCGAGGTACAGTCCATAATCATGTTTGTGTACATATTTACATATATAAGTTCCATTCCAGTAATTATGATTTCATGACATTTTAAGGAGAAAGTTTTATTCTAATTGATTGCGTAGAAGGAAGGAAAAAAATCTGATTTTTAATTACATACATTTTTTTCATGGACACTATGACAATGGACAGTGGAAAATTGGATTTTTAATAAGTTCTGTTTAATGAGATCGAAACAAATTCAGAGCAGCTCAGAGCTAAGCAAAGCTAATTAAAAGTAGAGAAGCAAAATCAGAAGTTAATAAAACACATTTTTCTGAATTTTTCTGTAATTTTTCTGTAATCACTCCAGTTTACTTTAGAGCAGACTCATTAAACACATTTAGTTTACATTAGAGTACTTTAGAGCATTGTGCATGAAACACGAATTCTGTGCTCTTTTCTGCCCTAGACTAACCTAGAGCAGCTCATTAAATAGACGTCGTAATAATGTTTTCCTTATTGAGTGGGCACTTCAACCCCTGCCTTAGACCCTTAAGTATGTAGGCATATCATCATTCTATAGTCTTAAATTAATTTTAATTTTGAGCATTAGCTAGGTTTCCGTTATCTACATCATACATATATAGAGGAATGTCCTCCAAGTTATATATACAGGGTGATTCAGATCAAGATACCTTCCGGTATACCACGCGATTCCTTGAGGTAAGCTGATCAAAAAATTGTTCTACATACATCTCTACATCTCGCACCTTAGGGATAGCGGAATATACTCATCCAACATGTCTTCTAAATCGTGATTTAAAAACTTGGCTTCTTATTTTTATTGGTAATAAATATTCTTATTTTTCAAAATCTTGATGCTACTTTCCATTGACTGATAAAATAAGTAATTACGAAACTCCTGCTTAAATACTAAATAAGAGTACCACTACCTTCAGAAAATTATAACCAAAGCAATTGTGGGTCCAGTCATAAAAGAACCTACGTACCTACCTGTGATTATTGGTTTAATGCAATTTTAGGATCTGGCTTGAATCTGCCAATAAACTTCCAGTACTAAAACTGATTCAGGTATTGGCATGCGGTTTTTTTTTCCAGGTAGTAGGGGCATTAATAAGAAGCAATAAATTTGGGTTACATGGAAGAAAGTTTTTGAAATAAATAACGGTATTTATGAAATTTGTGTGTAAAAAAAATCAAAATTTTGGAAATATTTGAGAATAATTTAAAAATGCTTAATTAACAAATACAGAGGAATACACTTTTCGACAGCTACTATTCTTGGCTATTTAATAAGCCAACAATAACCAAAATCTATAGGGTGGTTCAAAAGTTATACTCATTTATTCCCATCAGCGTTCACGAATATTGGCGAAATTTTCAACTCGCCACAACTCTTAAAAGAAGGTTTCTAGGGGAGGGTATGTTGAACAATTTTTTGAACAGCTTACCTCAAGGAATCTCGGTGTATACCGGAAGGTATCTTGATCTGAATCACCCTGTATATCTGTGGTTTTTTCAAATAACTCGTTATCTGCAAAATTTTCAATTTTGAACTAAATATACCATACGACATAAAATTTTATATTTTATAATCCTGCGTACTCTGGTATAGCAATTACACTATTATTAACAAAAGAATAACCACTTAAGTACCCAAAAATCTTAAATTATTTTTTCAAGAAACAGCACAAGTAGACATCCTACCGAGAAGTTACAAAAATTGATCAAATATCAATGCAAGTGCAGATAAGTTGTTATTTTAAAATGATTTTTTTTAATTTTCATTGTTTTGTTTGATTTTCTTCAATTTTTGTTTGTGTATGTATTAACAACGATAATAAAAGATGGCGTTTATCAATACCAGTATTAACAACATTCATTTTCATTTCCAGTTATTTTTCCTGATAAAATTTCATGGTTTTCGCGATTTTTCTTGTTTTTCAATAAACCGCATAAGTGAACTCCTGTAGCGATTACTGATTTCAAATAAATATTCATCTTCAATTGAGTCGTTAATTCGCACACAGTATATCGAAAAAAGTGTTATAATTGAGAGCGAAAAACATTGTATGTGCAACTTTTGCGCCATATTTAACATTTTTTGAAAAATAGTATCAGTACACTCTTAATAAAATTTATTTCAAAACGTCCTGTGAGAAAAAGAAAAAAAAATCCACAATTTGGTGATTTCCCAAAACTTTGTCTCACTTTTTTCGAACTTTTCCTCGCTTTCTCAAAACTAACTTTTTGCAGATAACGAGTTATTTGAAAAAAACCACAGATATATTGCAGACGCTTTGGTTCAACAGAAAAAACCTGCTAGAAAGATTGAATTTAGACTGAAACATATTAGACTTAAGCTTTCCCCTTCATGGAAGAAAGGTATGTTTGCGAAGAAGACATTGAATATGCATATTTCGAAAAATGATGCGGTGCGATTTGGCACTTATTATTTAGCTTCAAATTTTATAACAATTTCCCTTTATAAGGTGGTGCAATTAAAAAATCTTCTCCCATCCCAAGAAAATTTAAAAAACATTAAAGACCTGATGTCTGGAATGTTCGATGTCAGGAGATCTGAAGTTTTAAGCCGGTCTTGTGATATAATAGACAAATATTCAAGACTGCTGGATTACAAAGACCTCATGGTACGTTAAAATGATGCATTAATTACCTTGAATTTCAATATTGTGTATATAGTTATTTCAACACTGCCTGAGAACGCGTCGACGTACGCCGCTGAAATGTTGTACACGGTATTTCCATAAAAATTGCAAATCCAAGTTTAAAAGTAGACCACCAAATCGGCAACATTTACTTGGTTTTATACGGCAACACCAACAAGGGATTGCCCGATTTATTTAATTTTTGAATTCGTTTTTACTATTTTTGTGCAAAATTTCAGCACTGTCCGTTGTGTGCAAGTATATAGTGAAAAAATGAAGTTTTTGTAAGGCAACACCAATAATGGGTTGCCCGATTTATCCTATTTTTGAAATTTTATTTGCTATTACTATGAAAATACCATGTACCGAATTTCAGCTCTCTATGTCTACGCGTTCTTAGGAAGTGCACTAATATATAGTGAAAAACCAAATTTTTGTGTGGCAGTCCTACGAACAAATTGCCCGATTGGTCCTATTTTCGAAACTGAAATTACTTTTTTCTAAAAAAGCCCGCGTGCAAAATTTCAGCACTTTAAATGAAAGCGTTCTCGAGTTATCGTGGTATGACGTAAGTTATACACATTTTCAGCGTCTTTGTTGCCACCACTTTCCCACCATCCAATTTTTCTGCCATTTTTATCATTGATCAGGAGATATAATTCTCTGCTGCGTCACCAAAATTCAGCCTTTATGAAATCACGTAAGTTAACCGGTTTTTCTTAGGCCTTCAATGCCATCCTGCGGCGCCCCCACCACTGGAAGTCAGCAGACTTCCGGATAAGTTATGATAAAATGGAAAATTTTGTTTATGAAATGACGTAAGTATTTTGGTCGCCAGCTCTTAGTCTATATATAATGTGCAGCTTCAGTGGCCCAGTAGATAAGAGACTTGGTCTAACGATACAGAAGTCGTGAATTTGAATCACAATTAGACTTGACAGATAGATGTGAGCATAAAGACCCTCACTGAGGTGCAAAGCATCTTAAATCATGGTTCAAAAGAAAAAACGAGACGTAGAAGAGTAACCAAGCAAGCCACCCGCCCACTAATACTATTGAAAAATAGAAAATTCAAAGTAAGTGGATCGAAATCAAAAGCCTGCCAATGCATTCGCGGAACTAGCTCTTTGAATGCTAGTGGGTAGACTATTCCATTACGTATAACCTGCACAAAGAAAGATTGCTTGCCAATTTGATTTCGAAAGCTAGGTTATAATAGGTTACGGTGCCGAGATGAACCTAGGAACTGAATACAAATATTCAGGCTGCTCAGAGTATACCAAATTATATAAAAACTTAAATCTTCCAGTGTGCAACCTAGGTATGAGTTAGTGTAAGGAGAGACATGAGAAGTTCTGGGTAAACCGTGAATAAATTGAACAGTGCCGACATTGTGAATCGAGCTTAGGAAAGATTAAACTTCTAAGAGTGAAATGTGGTAATACAATAGAACTTTTGAGAGTACCATGCGCATTTGACGGAACAACATATTGACAGAAAATTTCAACATTCTTAGGCAAGAATAAATTTTTCATATCGTATTAGAGACATGTTTACAGTAAGTGAGCGTACTGTTTAACTCCAAGATTCTTAACATAAAGTACGATGGTGTTGCTCATCTTGATTGGACCAAAGTCTGAAAGATCGTAGCTTCTTCGATACACTGGCAGGCAGAGCTTGCCAAGTACAAGTACCGAAGGTCTGAGTACTTCAGCGTAAGTATAAGTACCGCATGTATGAAAAGTACTTGTAACTAAGTCTATAAAAAGTATTAAGTACTTTTTAAAATACTTTTTTAGAATCTTTGTAGAGTTCAGTCAATAGATATTAATAAGTAAATACCTTTTGAAAACTATAATATGCACGTAGAGTAAAACGTTCATCTCTTATTGCTACACTCATAAAAACTATTAGAGGTCCTCTCAAGCACCCATTGTTGCCTCCAATAATGCATAAATGTTCTAAGGAAAAAATTGTATGTCATCAAGTTGAGGCATCGTCGATTTTATATTCGAGCGATACGTTACTGGTTTTGTTCTACTTGCCCAGTCTTGTTTGTATGCTATTAGTTTGTCTAAGGTTCTGCCTTGACGCGTGAGTGCGCCACATGCTATGACGGTTCTTTACGTACTTTAAAACTCAACAAAAAAGGAATTGCGCTAGAGATTGTGTTTGCTTTTCTACGAAGAGTTAGATATTCGTAGGTACTTAATAGATTCAGAAATACTTAAATAAAAATCTTGGTACTTAAGTACAAGTACTAAGTAGAGCATTTCAAAAGTCTTAAGTAACGAAAATGACTTTAAGTAGTACTTAAGACTTTTTTTACTAAAGTATTGCTCTGCTGGCAGGTCGTCATTGTGTTGTGCGACTAAACACAGTCCTCAACTATAGCCCAATTGGCCTATCTAAGTATATCTGAACAATCAGTATAGAGGTGAACTGATGCATCAAGAAGTTCCATGAGCAGGTCATTAATGTAAATCGAAAAGCAAAGAAGTCCAAGAATGGAAACTTGAAGCACGCCACAGCTGAGAGTTAGGGGAAATGACAGAATGTCAGAAACTTTGACAGAAATTGATATTGCATTCTTCTAACTAGACTTAAAAATTGTTGCTTTTAATTCGTCATAGCAGCTTTAGAAAAAGGTAAAAGGATCGTAAATTTGTTTATAAAGCTTTCATGTTTTAGGAACCTATCTAATACATTCTTAACGAGTGAGTCTAATAATTGTTTTTGCCGTTAATATATTACTTTGCATTGGTTATTTTTTTTGCAAGCCTACCTAAGCTTTTGGGCGTTCTGCAAAAAGTTTAGTGAATGTTCTCCTTTGCTTTTAATATCAGATCAAAAAGAAATAACTGTCCAATAGCATGCTGTACAGCTGTAAATATTTCAGAAACACTAATTTGATGAATTCTGCTTAATGGAAAGGTGTAGGTAGAAAGCTTCTCAGAGCACAATAATGAAATTATAAACTCTTACTGAAGAATTCCTTATAGATGAAGAAACACGTTAGACGAAAAAGCTCTGTAAATGTCAACTCACAATTATATTTCCTCTAAGGATGGAGCTAGAGGAATTAACAATTGGCAAACTAATAGAATTGGAGCCATACTTTTTTATCCACCTTATTGGATAAAACTGCTTATTCTTCGTCCTTTCCTGCTCAGATTTTAAGATAAGATGAAGCTTCAGGGGTTAAAAGAAGTTATGAATCTATCCAATAGTAGCAAATACCTTTCTGATGGAAGGTATTTTTACGGCATTTGAAATGGGTAGGTTTAAACTCTCGATACACGGTACATATAAACAGCAGTGATATATTTTTCACTGATGTAGGCTTCAGCACCATTAAATTTTGCACTCATATATGCTGTACCATTATAACCCACCCTGGCTTCACAAATACTTCGTATCGATAATGCTCCATTTCAACTCTGATAAAATTCTGTCAACCAATTTTTTTTCCAGTTATTACATTCTACAGCCATAAACTGTAAAAAGTTTTCGCAAATCAATCTTATTCTGCCCTGATGTTATGATTTTAATATATCAAATACATAATAAATAGAGAAAAATGGATTGGAAAGCCTCCCCCCTCCCTCTTAGATATTTAGGTAAGCTACTTCTTGGGATTCTCCGCTACAATAGAGAAGTAAAAACTATTTGATATTTTATCACACAATCGTGGGTTTACGGGGGCAAAGTTTGAAGCCTTGGTTTGACTTATCAATAGGTCGAAACAACGAAATTGAGTGACTTGAAAAAACAAATGAAACTATAAATGAAAAAATATAGATAAAATTGAAAAAAATTGGAAAAATAGACACTCTTCAAGGTTTCATTTTCCTTTTCGCACTGTACAGTTCTCTGTGTCACATGAGATCCAATTACCTGTTTTCCTGGTATATGGAGCAATAAGGTATGTTCCATCTGAGCACAACGTCACTAGTTGCCAAATTTCCAAGGAAATGTATGTGAAAACATTTTTTTTATTTCTTGCATTTTACTGCACAATTAAACATTTTAAAATTTTTTCTTTGCTTAACTTCTATTAAATATCCACTTACTAACTCAACTCGATTTATTCGTTTACGATTTCTTCACACCTATCAAAATTTTGGCAGCTGATGATGCAATGAAAAAAAAAATGTTTATCATTATCGTCCATTCCTCCATGTGCGTAGATAGTACAGCTCCAGACTAACTAGTTGCGATTGTAGCAGATGTAGATATTAGAGTTTTTGCAGTCCTTGCTCAGGCTTTTCTGAGATCCAACCTCCATAGCATAGACTTCAGCCTGAAAAATGAAAGGTGAAGCACCAAGCGGAATTGAGAGTTCCACTTCTATACTGACCACTCTTGCGCCAATTTTGCCATCCTTTCTGCAACCGTCCATATACCAAACATAGGCCAGTTGGGGGAACTGGAGCTATCTGTTTAGTATCTGGCTTCTGTCGTTAATGGGCCGTCTCACACGAGTGACCATCCAACACGAGTATTCTTGATGCTGTATGCAAACCGATTTTTTAGGGAAGAGGCGAAAGACTCAAAGAGATATCGTCTTTTCACCTCTTCCATAATAAACCGGTTTGCATACTGCGTCAAGAATACTCGTGTGGGATGGCCCAATGGTTACCTGATAAACTCTTTCGAAAATCTTTTGCCCATAACATCTGTTGGAGCATCTATCTCTTTAATGTTTACCTGCTCGAAGATGTTGAGATGTCGCATACCGAAAGCAGTGTGATCATCTGAGCTTTTCTTTCGAAGTATACTAGCCGCTGCTTACTTCTGGATAAAGAGGTAGAGTGGCTGTAATTCGAAAATATTTTCAAGTGCGTGTTGAGGATACTATGTATGTGCCATCCTTTGAATCTTATCAGAGCTTCTCTTTTTAGGCCATCCGACGTTTGCCCCGTAAGAAAGTATAGGTCTGATTATGCCCTAGAAGATCCATAAGGTCATTTTAGGATTCAGACCCTACTTATTTCCGCAAAGCCTTTGGCATGAACCGAATGAAAGACGTTGTTGTGCTTAAAGGAAACATAGAAGAATTTTTTCAGCGAATTTTGTAATTTTTTACGAATAAGTTTTTTTTTTCGCTAGAATACCTACATCTTTTAATTTCACACAATAACAATAATCACGTTTACTTTCATGACATGATCACTTCAAATACTATGTTCCTCGTCTCATAGTTTGGGGGAATTGTATTTTTTTTTAAATTTATACCCATACCACATCCTATATACGAGAAATTTTATTCGCACAGAGATTCAAAATAAGTAACGGAAAAAAGCAAAAATCTCAATTTGGACAACAGGTGGAGTTATGAGGATTCCATTCTAAAAAAAAAAAAACAGAATCTAAAATTGCAAATAACATTCGAAAAAGCAACAATGAACCAATGAAGATGAAGACACGCATATTATTTCCCACTATATTTCTACCTGGATGAGCAAAACTATTTATGCATTTCCCAGGGCTGCGGTGAAATAAGAGTTGTTACATCAGCCGTACAGAGAAGTGAAGGAAATTCAATGTAGAATTTCTCGCAATCATGCGATATACATAATCCACTTAGCCTATAAGTAGTATACTCGAACTTTTTCCTTCATATTTCAGTAGAAGATGTGATGACCCCCGGTAATTCTGTGAAGGTAACTATTTGTGGAAAATGTATGCTCATCATCTTAAGGGGAAAGTGCATATATAATAATAACAAAAAACAGCAAAAACAACAACAACTACCACAACAAATTAAAGATAATACCACGAGTATAAACTATGGAAAAGTCACGTAAACTTATCGAAGTAAAAACTAAATGTGTGGGAGAATGTGCATAGAATGATATGCATGAACTTTACATGAATATTATGTAATTATTGTATAATGTAGGTAGATATGTATATATGTATGTATGTGCTCTAAGCCATCATAGAAGATAATCTGCATAATGTTTCTCCTTGAGATTACACCATTTAGTACGCCCGCCATTGAGGTTTTGTTGATATAATTAAAATCAATAGAATAACTTATGCAAGTGCACCGATTAATCAACAGGTAAAACAACAACTTGTTTGGTTCAATGGAGTTCAATGATTCAAGATTTGAATTTTAGGTCACATTCTAAAAGCCTATAGGAGACCTGAAAACATCTTACTGATCAATGAGATAAATGTTAAAAGTATTATACGTACATGCATACGTTCTATTGGTGGGTAATGATTTTAGCGCAACACCTGCACCCACGGGCTTATACGCTCTCTTTTTGTAACAACAAATCAAACTTGTTCAGACCAAAGGTGGGCTATCGGCCTTCTTGGTCCGTTTCCTTTCATAGCATGAATTGAATGAAACTTCTTAGCTTTGATTATAATTTTCGTTATTTTATTTCTATGTCATAATTGTATCATTGCCTCAGTATAGTAGGTTTCGATTTCCGTTAAAAATTTTAATATTTCGAACTAGCGGCCGCGAATTTAACGCCTCCTCCATTTACGCGTTATACAGCGGATGTAAGTGATGGATTTCGCTGAAACACCTAGAAATTGAGAAACGCATTTTTCACAATGACTATGTACATACATACATACACGTGTATGGTTTTGTTTTTCGTTTTACTTGAACAATTTTTAATTAAGTACTTTTCTTTTGTTTCAATTATCATCACAGTTAACTAACTACAGGTGAAATTCATTATATAACGAAGGTTAGTCAGTTTGGATTTATACAAATAAACGCGAGGCTGCAATTTATTATCATTGGCTAATCGGTTGAATTTATTGTTGTTTATATAATGTTGGAAGCCTGAATTTATCATGTAGTTTTTTTTTTTTTTTTACATTTATCTCGGATCAAATATAGGACATAGAATGCATCACTTGAAAATTTCCAATGCTTGTCAGTTCTCATAATTATGCGGTATCTGATCTATTTTCACTTCCGCGAAAAAGTCGTGATTTCATGTTAAAGGAAATTTTATATTACATAAGAAGCATCTTCAAACCCTAGCAAAGGGTAAAATCGTGTAATATGGATCAGAAATTAAATCTTTGGTGGAGTTAGGTAGTTCGTCTTTTTTTCGATGTTTTGGAGACCCATAAAACCAAACCCAGCTTTAGTAACAAGTTCATGATATAAGCTGGACATCTGACAAAATTATCTTTTCATTTAGTAATGGGAAACCAAATGCCAAATTAAACAAATTTTTTTGACAGCACTTCGCCTTGTCGACGAACTTTGATGATACGAGCTTCTCTGAGATTTTACTTAGTATGCTGATCGTACAATAAAATCCTCTCGGCTCTGTGCTAAGTAAGATTCCATGAATAGCTTGGTGCTGATTCTGAACTTTTGCCGTACTTTTTATCGTATATTTTTGGCACATATTTTGAAATTACAAAATAAATTTGCCGTATATTTCGGTTGTCATCACACCATAGTTCAATTTGTTTTATCATCATCATTTACCACAAAAGGAACAAAAATTAGTTAGCATCAGTGAATAAAAATCAGAATATGTGACAAAAAGTTCGAAAGCTTTGTCAACTGCTTCCGAAATTGTAATAAAAGTTTTGAACCTTTACATCATATTAAACTTTTTGTACTGAATAAAAACACAAAAGAAGCATTTCATTTTGTCGTATATTTTTACATTTTTGTTCAGGAAGGCTATTTTTGGATTCTCCGGTACAACAGCATTTCTTTCCAATTTTCTATTTTCATTTGTTTTTTCAAGTCACTCAATTTCGCTATTTTGGATCTGTTGCTGAGTCAAAACTAAGACTTGAAACTTGCCACCCAAAATCAATAAGTTGTGTGATGAAACAACAAATAAGGAAAAATTTTTGCATTTGCTGTTGTATACTGGAGAATCCAAAAACAGACTTCTTGAACTAGTATCAAGTTTACACGGTAATAAATCATAGTAATTGTGTTTGACATTTTTATACGATAAAACTCGAACTGATATTCCAACAAAATTTCTTCCTCGGAGGATTGGAGACATCGACGCCATATTGATTGTATTCTGTCTAAATTCAACTATTCCTTCGTCTCTTGTAACAATATCGGGATATAGGATTTTTCGTACTGACAAAAGCAATCGCGCATTTTAGGGGACTTTGGCGACCGACTCTTTCAGGTTGAAAGTGGTGGTTAGACATTTTCTACTGCAGCATATGGAATTTGTTTGGGTGGAGATGATAAATACATTTTTTTCTTGGTTTACTGTTCCTCAAGGGAGATTTTAATGCATGCATAGAATTCTGATAAATTCGTAAAGACATTTCCTGTACATAATGTTTGTACATGCAGATATTCAAAGGTTATACGAAAATTTCTGCTTAATGACTTCAGATTTTTTTTTTTTTAATATTTCTAAACACTTTTGCATACGCTTGAACTAATTCTGAAAGCATAAATCCCAACGTTACGCCGCAATCAGTTCAAAACCAAGGTTTCCACCAAAGGAGAGCTGTTAAATCACAATCAGTGCATTTTTTTTTAATGAAATGAGATTAAAAATAGTAAAAATTTCGTTGAAACGGTTTTCATTATCCTGATGGAGAAAAATTCATTCTCTTTGTCGATTTGCATACATTTTTTTTAAAAACATCCAACAAACAAACAAATGGTGATATACTATTCAATTCAGCATTGACTGTACGTATATATTCAGGATTTGAACAAACTACGACCATGTTGGAACTCATTGAACTACATTTCTACAGTGGCCAAGAATGGTTTTCCATCATGAAAATTTTCACGTGTTAATTCAATTTTTTCGCGAAATGTCTTTTTTTTTAACCACGTGGATAAAAGCAACGAGAACAAAACATAAAAACCATAAAAAAATCAGGAAAACGGGTGGGATAAAAGTAATTGGAATATATTCAAAATGGTGTGGAAAAATAAAACATTTTTTGACTCATTCTTAGCATTGTTTGTGGTGTTCTTTAGTTGAATTTATTTTTTTGACATGTGAATTATAAATATAGGAAAACAGTTAGTACTTCATTTGCAAACAAAATGTAGGTAATTGAACACTTAAAAATTTAAAAATATACCTAATTCCACAAGTTTTGGAAACGTTTTGTTGAAAGTACACAACTACAGAAATAAAGTAGAGTTTCGCTCTTGAACAAAAGAAAATGAGATCAAATGATAAATAAATCAGAGAATAACTTTGGAAACTGGGTGAACCGTATGACGTGTTTTGTGATTGTGTGCATTAAATAAAAAATAATGCTAAATATACTGTAAAAGAAAGCAAGCACCAAAATATATTAAGAAATAGCTCTTGAAATAACTCTTGATTATAATGGCAAAGAAATGTAGCAAACTTCGTCAACAAAATTTGATAGGAAAGAGTTACTAATTTTTATGGACAATAAAAAATAGTTTTATTTACAAATCATCAAATGCCTGGAGATTGTGCGAATCTTACAAAAGAAATGAAGTAGATATTCCAGAAAATATAAAATTCTAATGTAAGGAAAAATTTTGAATAAAAAATACTCGGTTCGGTTACAATATCGGAACGATAAATTTCTGAAACTGCTGTGAATGATCTAAAAAGGTTGCTATAAATGCTTATGTGGACCAAGAACTAAAACTATTAGTATATATAGTATATGTGGCAGATGTCCACAGTGTGGGGAGATCACCATATATTTTTGAATTGCAAAATCTGTATGGGGTTATTCCACATAAGGGTTCTATTGAATATCATCCAAGTTTCGCGCGGACTATGTAAAAGCGATAGCGGCACAATTAAGTTCAACAACGGGAAAGCTGTTTAACCCTAGAAAGATAACCTACATCTTACTTAGAGACGCTCACGTGAATAATATATTGCTGTCAATTTTTATCCGACGCACGTATACAGTTGTCCTTCTTAGACGAACTCAGTCGTAGGTTAACTCCGTCGCGGGACGACTATGTCTTTTCGGTAAGTCCTATAGTTTTGCAATAACGACGTGTTGATGTGCTCGCTAGGCGTATGTTTATCTTTTGTGCAATTTTGAATGTTGATTTGTAGTTTTGATTTACAAAGCCATAGTTGTTTCAACTGGAAGAGTGATTAGAGGTAAGAACAGATGATTTACTACTAAGGGATAAAGCCATGGAAGAACCTCTTCTCTCAATATTGTTCGTACAAACAGAGGTCCAACACGTATGTGTCGAAATATCTTAGATCTAGTTTTATGCTTTTGTCTCTTCATCACTGACGAAATAGCTCAAGAGATTAATCAATGGACGAATGTTGAGATAAGAAAAAGACCCGTTAATTCAACATAGAAAAGTTTTTGAATTGTTTATAACCCAATGTAAAAAGAGTTACTCATCAGGAGCGCACGTCACGATAGACGAACAACTAATGGGATTTCGGGGAAGGTGTCCAGTCAGAATGTACATTCCCAATAAGCCAAATAAATATGGCATCAAAATCGCAATGATGTGCGATAGTGGCACGAAGTATATGTTAAGTATGTGCTGAATGCTATACCATACATTGGGAAAGCCACATAAACTAATGGGCTACCACAAGGAGAGTACCACACGTGAAGGAATTATCACAACCTATTCATGGGATATATCGCAACATAACCTGTGTTAATTTGTTTATATCGGTTGCTCTAGCGAAATCGTTGCTTCTAGAGCCTTAAAAACTGACCCTTGTTGGAACTATAAGATCCAATAAACGCGAAATCCCCGAAGAGTTGAAGAACACCCACTTTCGACCAATAGGCACTTCAATGTTTTGCTACGATGGATGTTTGACCCTCTTGTCATACAAACCGAAGATGATTTATTTACTATCAACATGTCATGAAGAAGGTGTCGTAAGCCCAACAACCGGCAAGCCTGAAATAATTATGTACTACAACCAGACGAAAGGCGGTGTCGACCACTTCAAACAAATGTGCTCTAACATGTCGTTCTGAAGGAAAACGACTAGGTGGCGAATGACTATGTTATATTAAATATTGCGTTTGTTAACTCTAATGTGATTTATTATCACAATGTCCACTCAAAAGGAAATAAGCCGCTGAATCGGAGGGAATTCCAGAAAATCCTTAGTACCAAGCTGACTACACCGGGATGACAAAAAGACTGGAGGCTCCCACTTTGTCAAGGCATGTGCGAAGTAATATTGAGAATATACTGCCCAAACCTCTTGAACAGGATACCACAGGTGACAAAGAAGCGCCTCCTACTAAAAAATGCGTTTATTGCACGTCTAAAAATAAATAAATGTAAAAGATTACCTGCACTAAATGTAAAAAGGTAGTTTGTGGGAAACACAAGAATAACGTTTCTCATGATTGTCTCTAAATAATATTTTTATTAGTAGTGATTTCTTGTGTAATAGTTTATAAGAAAAAACATATTTTATAAATGATAATTTGTACTTAATTGCTATAAACAGCAGACTGTTGAATTATGTTATTTTTTCTAGAGGTCTTCTCATTTACTTTTAAATTTATAAAATAAACAAATAAGAAAACCTATTCTTTTAAAATAATAAGGTACATTTTTAAAAAAACTTAATAAATAGGATAAATACACCCATTTGAAAAGTTTGCTCCTCTGAAGCCTTTGGTTACGTTTGTCGTTATATGGTTATCTATCTAGGGTTAACTCAAGCAATATCTTATAAATAACTAAGAATTTAGATTTGTCCAAATCCTAATTAATATAAAACACCCCATCTTCAGCCAAGCAAATAGGACAAAAGATGTGTAATTGTACATTATCGGCATAAAGATGTGAACGAGGATGCTGAAGGCAGTAAAATTCATAAACACAACGAACAGGAGCGATTCCAATATAGAGCCCTGTGGAACACCCGAATTTAATGCTTTGAATGAATGAGGAGAGCCTGTAGGTGGAAAATACCGCCTGAAAGCGTCCCCATATATAATTGGAAATAAAGTGTACGGCAGCATGTATGCTACAGTTAAAGTTGTTTATCAATTTGAAGGAAAGTGTTTCATGATCGACTGAATCGAATGCCTTGGAAAAATCAAGATAAACAACCGTGTAAAACTTATCATTATCCAAATCTTCTCTAATATTATTCATAATTTTCAGCAGTGCGGTAATATAATCATGCTTCGCTCTGAAACCAGACTGGCAGCTATGTAAAAAAGAGTTACTAACCAGGAAATTAGTGATTTGTGTAGACATGATTTTCTCAATGATTTTTGATAAAACAAGGAGGAATAGAAATTGAACGAAATTCAGACGAACTTTTAGGGTAGGAACTATTTTAGATAATTTGAAATTGTTAGGGAAACGAATGAGACATCATGAAGCAAGTATTGCAAATATGAACTTAAGGCGAAAGGGTAATAGTGAACAAATCTGGCGCTAATCAAGTCCAAACTAGTGGAGCCACACTTTAAATTTTTATCAGCTACCAACACGTTTTTTTTTTTTCAGAAACCCTTTTGAAGTTCGCTTCGCATACGATTGTGATGATAACAATGATGAAAATTCAAAGTTGCAACGCGAGGAGGCAGGAGGCTAACCCGACAAAAAGATGTTATTTAGGGTGCATCAGGATCAACTTCATAGCTTGTACTTTTGAGTTGACTGGTAGAAGGGGGAATATATCAATTTATGTACCGAATAAATGAAACTTGTCCATTGCCCCTAAGATTCAACCAACCGAAGATTTTTCGGATGTTTTATCTTGCATGGTTTATAGTATGGCTGGTAAGTAAAATCACCAAAATCATTTCTAAAGTAAGATTAAGAATTTGATAAAAAAATGATCCAAAAAATGATGAGAACGTAGGACCATTTTCCATTTCGTACAATATTTCCTATTACATAAACAGATTTTCAAGAACCACGTTTTATTAGTTTTGTATTATTAAAACTTTACATTTGTTCCAATTACTACGTCTGTTCGATGAAAACCCCGTGTAAATCTAGAGCACTCTAGTTCTACACTATCGTGTTTTTTTTTTTGAAAAACTACTAAAAATTTCTTGGGGTATAATGGTTTGACATTTGTCACTATCACTTGAAATTTGTTTCTGATTGGAGCATATAAATTATTTCTTGAGCAAAAATAAGTAAAAGTTAGAAGAAAAGAAATAGAAAAATAGCTAGACCATATTTTATTTGTCTTCACCGATTTTATAAATAACTTTTCACAGTTAATTATACTCAGGAGAACTGCCAGATAAACGTCATTACACTAGATTTATCCTAAATTAAAATAACTTGTTCGATAAGTTCACAAAACCCTGGGTAAATATTAAAGGGGAAAATTTAAACGGTGTTTTCAAAGAACAAACCTACTTTTAACCCAAATGATAACATTTCCAAAATCGCCACCTTACAGGAAATAGCGTAACCGCAAAACTTAAGCAGAAGTCCTCGTTGTTGTTTTGGGGAAACGAATATCTATCAAGATCATATAGGCATACTATCTAGAAAGAGAATAATATGTTTCTTCCTACAGCTATAACAGTCCATCGACTCTGGGAGGCCGCTTTGTGGTTCACGGGATAGGGTGATTGTATACATTACTTTTTCTTTAAATTTTCTTGCATATAATTTTTCTGAAATCGGTATACATAGTTTCTCTCTGAGTCAGGACTCCATAAAATTACCACCAATACCACCAATTGGATTATAGATTGCAGTAAACCCCGCTAGTTAGTATTTATAATAATAATAACATGAAAATTAGAAAATAAGTAATATGGTATAATATAATGGTTTTAGTTTGTGCTTTTTAATGCAATAATCTTGGATAGCATTCTCACAAAGAATAGTAATAGTCACCGATCACACAACACTCGAGCGACATAGTGCCCCGCCTTGCCATTTAGCTCTAGCTCTCGCTCTATGGAGACTTAGGACGTTCGAGGCTGAAAAATGGAAATCAGGTAGTTTTCGTTATTGTGATTGATAGGTTCACTGACATTCTCTACCAATAAACATTCAACGTAAACAAAATCAGCTGGTGTATCAATCAGGGTTCCTAAGAATATTTAACAACTTAAACTTATCATAAGCTAACAAAAGTGAAATAAAGCTACTTTTGACTCAAGGTTTTTCAAACTAAATTCTAAAAAAATAATCATAATATTATAATTCCCAACTATTATTAATTTCAATCTAAGACGAACTTTTGTTAAAACACGTTTCCATTAATTTCTATCTATAATTTCTGTCTATCTACGCAATTTTATAAGAGGAACTACTTTTACCTATATACAGGTAAAGAAAAAAGAAGAAAAAAAGTCTGAAGTGTCCATTCTTCTTGTCAAATGCCATTATGATGTCACTGAATGTTATGTCATATTATTACCAACTATCCAGACCAAGTTCGTATGGGAACTAACTATTTTCATTCATAGTGCTTCGATACACACGACAAAACTCTTGTCGCTCATAAATCTAAAAAGACGTTCGAGACGTCCTCAAGATATTCAAGACGTTCGGTTCGTTCGGCGGCTGAAGAGGTTCTTGTTTTCATTTTCATGCGTGTCTACATACTGGAACCGGACTCATAAATAATTCATCTCGGACTTTAAAAGTGAAACATGAAAATGTAAATCAAAAAACAATTTCCTCAAATTTATTGCCAATTGAAATTGTTTTAATGTGATTTGGGATTTGTTTTTTTTTTTGGATTGCGTTTTTTGTGGGCTACAACTACTGCAGTTATTTTTGTTGGCTACAAACACAATGTCACGTGTGTACTCAAACCACACATATATGTATGTATGTAGATAATTGGATGGTTTTAATTACAGGATTTAACAATTCAGAATTCATTTGCTCAGTAGATCTAGGTACTTGCGACATATATGCAGACTGTGTGTATGTAGCTAGGTATATAGATACAAGAATTTAATTTTAATTTAAAATATTTACTTAAATCAAATTAAAAAAAAAATATTGAATAATTATTTTGATAATTCGGGTGCACTTGTGGCGACGAGTAGGCACTTTTGCACGAACCTGCTTATTATGTGTTTTTTAACCGCTGCTGTATTGACTTGATTAATAGCGATGTTTCTAAATTATATAAATTCTACTTTAAGCAGCGCGAACGTATTTTTATAAGTATTAGTAAGTAGGCACAAAATGTGAAAATTAAAATTAAATTAGTTTATAAGCCAGTTTGCTCTAGTTGTATACTTGTGTCCTGTGCAGATGAGTCTGGTCTATAAAATAAATATTATATGAGTAATATATTGCTTTTCATATCTTTTTGTATAAAAATTTCTACAAATAGTTCTAGGCTTGGAATAGGATTTGCCTGAAGCCCACGCCAAGCTTATACCTTATGTCTTTCATTCGAAAAGCTGAGCAAGCATTTTCACTCATACGCAGCAAACTTGGACCCATAAGGGTTAAATCTTGGCTTCACACCGTTACACATCTGGAGCATAAAGCAAGTGGACTTTAGACATTTTCCATTGGGGATAAGTCTATAGTAGCAACGGTTTCACAATCTTACATTTCTCACAGTTCACACTTCTGGGCAAAAAGCAAGTGGATATTAGGCCTTATCTACAGGTCTAATAACCCACACACATTTCATAAGTAACAACACGTGTCCAGGTGGCAGATAGAAGAAAGCTCTATCTAAGATCATAAAGATGAGATAAAATAGAATAGAAGGCTATATTTACTATCTTATCTATCTTGTGTATCTTCACTGGACGGTTGTCCTTGTGCCTTCAATTGTGACCTCCTTCATACGTCCCAACATTAATCGTACTTGTACGACCACAACGAAATTCAGTAGGCCACTTATAAAGCTGTGGCGGTTTGACAGAGCCATCTGCATGTCGTAAACGGCCTTGAGCAGCCATGATAAATTTGTAGGGTTTTCATTGAATCCAAATCGAAAGTCACTTGGGGGCTATGATTTGAATGTTGAGAATTAAAACAACAAAATTAATTATTATACTGTCAACCAGTGATTCACACAGTCGGAAATATTTATTGTATTGTAATTCTTTGCTTTTAAAAAAAATCAATTATCACAAAGGTCCAACCACTAAAAAGACGGAGATTCCTCTATTAATCAAAGAAAAAGAAGACAGAACAACTGATGCTTTTCTTGCCCAAAATATATAATCTTATTTTTAAAGTTCCTGTAGTAGAAAGGTTCATTTCATTTAGGCGTATACTTTGACATTAAAGTACGACAAAAGATCAGAATCACCCCAGATCTACCACAGAAACGACTGCTATCGCAGCTAGTAATAACTGATGGGCTTTTGCAATCCAGCACCTCTACTGTTATTGCTGCTTCTACCACGTCGACTTGGCTAACTTTCTGTCTGCTACCCCACTACCCATATCCGTGTTGCAATTTCTCAAACCACAGACCTCAAGAGTACATACATAGGTTTGACTGGATCTGAGCTCCCATGTCACAGCGACAGTCTGGAGATGGAAACCCAAATTATTCAGCGTGTTGAACTGGTGCACAACCCTCAAGAGAACATAAGTTCGACTCGATCTGAACACTCATCCAGATTGTAATAGGGACAGTCTGGACCTGAAACACAACTTATTTAAAGTACTAAACTTGTGCACAATCCCAGTTTCACATCAGGTAGACTGGAAGCTTCTATCCATTTCAGATACAGCTGCTACCGTTTTAATTTGATTATTTACCAGACCAACAGGGGATCACGACAAATCGAGCCTGTATCTCAGCTCGTCAAGCCTCCGAATCCTCTGGATAAACAGATACTTCTGGTGTTGCGGTGAAGTGCTTCTTCAAGATAACATAGCTGAAAGCCAAGAAGACAGTGTCCTTAAAGGCTTTACCAAAGTCACCTCGGTCTTGTGGTGTATAACTTAAGTTGTTTCCATAATTATTAAACATAAAAAGCAGGTGAAACTACGAGAAATTAGTAAAAAAATATTTTAGCAAAAAATGAATTAACCGTCATCACATTCACATTTCACATTTTGCACATTCTGACTGTGGATCCTTGCTGTCCTCGTGGCAGTATTCACGAAGACAACCATGCCCAGTGACACACTGTAGCCAGTCTATGACCCAACAAGAGATTTGGAGAGATATCTTTTTGCTTCTTCTCACCTCTTCCCAAGAAAACCTATACGGCATCAGGAATAGTCGTGTGCGATGACGATTTTCAATAAAAGTGTACACGACAATGCAGACAGAATAGGTACAGGTCATAGCCTCTAACAACTAGAATATAGGTGGTGCTGATAGATCACACCAAAAATTGGATTCTAGAATAAATATTAGCGAGAAGTGGTAATTTCCACTAAATAATAATTCACTGTGTCGGCAGGACATGACAATTAGCAATGCGTAGGAAAGATGCTGGAAACCTTTACCAACTTGCTTTTCAAAGATGGATAGCTCGTATAAGAGTACATAGCCGGGACCATCTATACTTTCTAAGGACCATAACATAGGCGTTAAGGCTAGTACTGAGGTCAGCGCTAATAACTATTGACGTAAATCTATCCTAAATTTTAGCAAGAATAATATTAAAGACATGCTAAATATGGTTTGTTGATCTTGATTAGAGATGCCACCACCAGTAAGTCTCCAAACAATTAAGCTTGAATTTATTGGCCGGGCAGTTCTTTAGCATGCTAAAAATATTTCTTGTCTTCTGAGAAATATCAACTAAAATAAAAACAAAAAATTTGTAAAAACATCAACAAATGCGAAAAAAGGGAGTAAAATAATAAAAATGCTTCTTCTTATCTAGTATATTTCAGATGCACATCGAGAGCTACACGCTTCAAGATGCAAGCTTCAAGCTACAAATTTTAGTTTGCACATATGGCGTACCAGCCAAGTAGATACTAAGGTCCGCGTTAAGCTAAATTTTATATGAAAATTTAGCGCGCTAAAAGCTATTGGCGAAAGTTTATCCTGAATTTTAGTGAAAGCAGTACTAAGGTCAACGCCCTAAATTTGGCTTTTGGGTTTTGATTAGAGATGGCACCACCAGTAAGTCTTCTAAAAAAATTATGCTAAAAATATTTATTCTCAAAGCTCTGAGATTTCAGAATTTATTGACTGGATTTTTGTAGATAATGTAGTTTTGTACGTCTTTGCTGTAAGTACAGATGAATTGGATTTCTTCTCGTGGCCGTATTTTCAATATCATTGTTAATTTTATTTTTATTGTATACATTATACATATTATTTTTATATTTTTAATATTTCCAAATAATTTTAACTACCTGTTTTTAGAAATATTATGACCGCGCGTTGAATTTCTGAAAAAGAGATTGCAAAATGCTTCTTTTTACTAAGTATATATACATATTTCCTCTGAATCTCCGCTGTCATATTTTAGCTGCTAAAGTACGGCTCGATATTGGAGACTCGCTAAAATTTAGTTTAGCACGGACCTTAGTACTAGGCTTACCGGAGATACTGCTACACTGTGAGCTTCAAGCTACATGGTGTAGCTAGCTACACATGAAGCTGTAGCTGATATTAAGAACGATAAGTAGACAATATGGATAAAGAGCATGTACATGTAATAATAAAAATTATTTTATGCAAGGAAATAGTATATAGAAATATGGCACTAAAAAATTGAAAAACTCTCAAAGGAAATGTCACTTTATTCATGTTAAATTGTCAGTACGAATATGAAGCTTGTAGCGCTCATTGTAGCAGATTACAAAACATCCATTGAACTTGAATCCCTAATCCCGCTAGTGTCATTAATTGCATTTAGATATCAATATACTCCGACAGAATTAATGGATATAGGTACCTACCAATTATTTATTTAATCCGACAATCTACCATTGGTACCAATGGGCGTGCGTTTTTGGAAATATCTTACACTTCATGAAGCTGAAATAAAGCTTCGTGTAGCTTGTAGCGTATAGCTCTCTATGTAGATTGGGCCTCATCTTTGAGTCTCCACCATCATATTTTAGCTACTAAAAGAATGGCCCGATAATGGAGACTCACTAGAATTTAGTTTAGCGCGGACCTTAGTACTAGGCTTAAGATATGACCGAATCAATCGAAAGCGCCTACTCGATATCTCGATATGTGAAATACAACAAAAAACTGCCTTCTGTCATTTGAATATACTCATAAATAATAATATAATATTTTCTAGAGTTTTTGTAAAACAATTAATTTACTTTCCCTTCAAATAAATATTGCTATCAAGCACTGAATTGTATACTCTTATTCCCACTGTACCACATTTGGTATGCCCTTTTCAAACACATGTCTACATCGATAATGTGTTAAATTTCGTAAGAACTAATTAATTCGTTCTTTCACAATGCCTGAATTACTGAATTATGAAAACGAAAACCAAACAAAAAACAATGAACATCTGGGTTAATTAATATCAGTGATAGCATATTTTCTGGTCACCCTGTTCAATAATTGTTTCGATATTTTTAAAAAATTTTCATCACATATGGATACTAATTATTAAATTGATGTGTGACACATTTAACTAATGTTAATTAAAGTTACTTAATATGAGCTTTGTACTAGTCTAGGCTAACTATAAATAACACATTTTCATAAAAAAAAAAAAACAATCCCAAGCACTCAGCCGGGGTCAGTAACATTGCATGCATTTCAAAGTAATTTTCGCTACTTTAATTATAAAAAGCGGACAAAAACCGATGGTACGAAAAAAAAACAAACAACGAAGAGGAAGATAAATTCTGCCCCGTGTATTTATACTCGAGCAGAGGCAAGTTTTTAAATGGACATGAGCGAAATTAATCGGCACACCAAGTTATACTTATCAGCAGCAAATCAACCCAAAGCCAGTAGCTTTCAGTTATTCCAAGAGTTTCTGTTGTGTTTTGCTCTTGAAAGCTATTAGATCTACATGCATATATCAAAGTCTGTAGGTACTTAGTTCCAGTAGGTGCTACAACCAGATGTTACCTTAAAGACCAATCCTCCTCCATAGAAACCGACATAGATTCCAAGTTTATTCTTGGAGCAGGATATCATATTACCACAAGTTAGGAAAGTTCTATAATTTCCCTCCAAGAACGTGGTGGTAGGTATCGCATTTAACACCTGATTTTACTTGTGGTTAAATCTCTCATGATTGGAATTACTGGATTCGGTCCGAGGAAATCACCTCAAGGCCAACTTGGGTTGACACAATTTCCACTATAATGAGTCATGACATTTTACAATTCTGTGGCGATCAAGTGGAGTCCATTAATCGTGGTCTAGCTAGAGTACAGTTACACACTCTTTATATCTTTGATGATATCTTTTGGTTAATGACACTATAAATTTTTTTTTATTGACATGAGTCAATGAAGGTGTGTATGTATGTGTAATTACCGATTGTTGATGGGTGAATTATTTGCAATTTTATGTGTGCAGATTAATTAGAAAATTCCGTCTTTTTGTGTTCTTTAATGATCGCCGCAGCGCTATCGTTTGATGCTGAAATGATGCAACATATGAAGTTATGGAGTGTAAAATGAAAATAAACTTTAATTTGGTGATGGTCTGAGCAATTTTTTATATAATTGGTTGATTAGAAAATCATAAAATCAATTTGGAGCAAGGTGTGCGTATTGTATTTAATAACTTTTCGATCTTTTTGTATTTACGATTAATTTTTTAACTCTGTAAACCGAATTAGCTCTTAGGAATTATCCATTCAATTTATAAAAAAATATGTTCCGAAATATATTCCTGAGTTTTTAAGCTCTAACACGCGAAGAATTTATTCATGAAGACCTTGATTTTAGTTTTTTTTTTATTAGTTTTGTTTTAACAAATTCAACAAAAGTGATTGCGTCTTTTCTAATTAAGTAGAGTACACAGATATCTACATACTTACAAACATATAAAGCCAGATAGAGAGAGGCCAGGAGGGCCATATGGCATGGGTCCCAAGCTGCAGATGGGCCCCTAAATCCATGGTAACTGTAGCTCCGAAAAGCATTATAGAAAAACATTTTCTATTGCATTATTAACTCGAATAGGTATATCTGGATTAACAAGGCATTTTGAATTCTAAATCTGTAATTTATTAGAAATCCTATGGACTTTTGACGATTTAAATGAGGTACTAATAAAAACCTCAACATTACATTACATTACAAAAAAAATATCCAAAGGAAATTTCATACCAAATATGCGGTGAAGTAAGATTTACAGAAAAACTTTAATTCAGAATTAACTCCAGAGAATTTACTACAGTACCCACGAAAAACAAATTTAATGAATTTATTTGAAAAATTGTTTGTAGCACTTAAGCTAAATATTCTAATTTCTGACTTCATGTATCTCTTCTATAGATAACGTTCCTAGCTCAGATGCTATTTTGGACCTACAATTTATCATGAATTATTTTTAATTTCGAAGAATTCAGTTACAGCAGCTGATCTCTGCGATTTTTTCGGTTAAATTGGAAGTTATGGGACCTGATTCCCTACTACGGCGCCTAATAAGAGTATTGCTTCCCTCGATTGATAAGTACAATCTTCATATCATGAATAAATATTTGTTTTGCCCCTTCTACCTTTCCCAACGCTTGGAAAAGTGCTACCTTCCTGCCAATCTATAAGAAAGCTAATGCTGAAACACCTAGCAACTTCCATCCTATAAGCATCTTGTCATTCATATCGACAGTATTAGAGGCAGCTTATCTATAAGCAGATACTATGTTGGATTGAATGTAATAGGATATTGTTTCCATAGCAGTCAGGTTACCGTCCGATTCGTAGTTGTGAGACTGCAATATTAAAGATATCAACCGATATAAGAATAGCAATGAAAAATAATAATTTCAGTACGCTTTTCCTCCTTGATTTCTGTATGGAATTTGATAGTGTCGATCATGAATTCCTCCTTTCTTAAAAGTTCCTCTGTGATCGCCATCAGCAATTTAAGATGGGTAAAATATTTTCGACCTTAAACTCCGTCCTATATGGTGTATCTCAGTGCTCTGTACTTAGTCCCCTACTATTTAGCTTGTTCATTAATGACTTTTTGAGATGTAAACCTTCACCTGTATGTTCAGCTTTACTTAAGTAGGCCTATTGACTAAATTGGGGATTACATTATGAGTATCAATTGGGATCTTTAGTAGATAATTAAATGATTTATGCTGAATAGGTTACTGCCTAACCCTGCAAAGCCGCAGCAGTGTATTTGTTTCTATACTAGACCCTGAATGATATTGACCTAGCTGCTATTAGTTCGAATGATTTTGCATTACCTGTGCAGAATAAAGTTGCTAGCTTGGAAATTATTCTGAGCTCCGACATGAAATGTTGTGGTAATATTAGAGTCGTACTTGGCAAGGTTTATGTAGGTTT
The DNA here is from genome assembly GCA_963930735.1 of Dioctria linearis. NCBI lineage: Eukaryota > Metazoa > Arthropoda > Insecta > Diptera > Asilidae > Dioctria > Dioctria linearis. The sequence goes on along the minus strand of OZ005743.1, from coordinate 166,616,056 downwards.
AATGAGCCTATGGCTTTCGGAGAGTATTTTAGAAACTCCGCTTAAGTTGAAGCTGTTGAAGACATTAATTTTGCCCTACTTATATTTTGTATTTTCTCCGAATTTTGTAATTGTATGTATTAGTTATAACCTTACTTTTTCTAATATCATAAAATTATGTATATTTGCTTATCTGACTAATAATTTCAGTATTCCAAACAACAAACAAAAAATTTGTAAATATTGTTTGCGTTATTCCAACAACTAAATTATTATTATTTTTTTGCCTACCAAGAAAAGTTAAACGGACTATCAAAATTCTTCTGCGGCGACTATGAACTTTTCAACGAGTATAAAAAGTTTCTCACAAAACAAAGGTCGGAAGGCAGTCTTAAAATATTTTAATTCCTTTCAATCCTCAGTTCAGTTAAGAGTATAAAGTACTGTATAATATTTTCAAATGATTGATGTTATTTAATCAGAAATAAATTGTTAAAAATTTTACTGCAAATAGGTCTGTACATTTGATTTAATTAAAATTCTTAAATGTTTAAAAAAACTTTTCTATGTATTATTTATTTAGTTGACAAATTTTTATGATTTTCAGAAGGAGATGAGCCCCATTTTCTGGTTAGCTCGAGCCCAATATAACCTCTTTCCAGCCCTGCTACACACATACATAGATTAACAGTAAAAAATGATTTTGACCTACCATAAATAAAAGTATTCTGAATTGTGACCTCGGTGTCCCAGTGGTAAATGCACTGGAATGCTATCACCGAGCTCAAATACCACGTCAACTTGGTCCTATGCTTTTCCTACTTCGCCTCTTTTTGCATTTTCATTATATATTCCCACTTTAATAATACCCTCTCTCTCTATGAATCGGAATGGACTTTATAGAAGTGCTCAATATATACCTCTTCATGGTGGGCTCTGGTATCCAATTTTTAAAGTTGTACGAAATATTGAAGCTTGTTGCTCTCGTAGTAGTGGTTAAATGGAAAGCTAATGATTGTCTCCCAAAAAAATTTAAACTACTACAAACTGGCAAACGAGCCCTGGGAACATGACTAATTCAACAGTGACAACCCTGACCTTTCGATCACAGATAAAATATGAATTTTGTAATATAAGAACTCTACGTACGATGGATGAAAGGAATATAGTCCTAAATGAAATGATCTGATATAGAACTAAGAGAATCTGGATGAATGATGCAGGGAATATGTATATTTTCCCAGATGGATAGGGCTTCTTATGGTCTGATAAGAGACCCAATCGAACAACATAGTGATTAGTGATTTTTAAGAAGGCCAGGTTCAATGTCATCAGTATTCAAAAGCATTATTGCAGCCCGCTGACGCACTACACAATGAGAGATGATAATTGTCCTACTAAGGACAAATTCTCCATGCGACTAAATAGAATCATCCTGGGAGGAGATATAATTTTTTAATGGATGAGTTAAATGTCAAAATCGATTTCGATAACACCGGTAGCGACGGCGTCATTGGAAGGCAGGGCTTGAGCTTTGTAATCAATAATAGAAACGTTGACATATTTATCGATTTTTGTACCTCTCCCAACTTATTGTAGGTAAGACCTATTTCAAATATAAAAGAAAAACAATAAATATTGACATAGAGGAAAGAACTGTACCAAATCAGTAGACATGGAAAGAAGAATTCGGTCTTTAAAAATTTGCAACTATTACGAAGAAACACGCGGGAACTCCATCAATAAGATAGAGATAATAACCACAGATCGATTGCTGACTAGCGGTATAAAAGCAAAAATATATAATATTCTGTCCGAGCTTTTAAGAGCAGATCCAGACTTACCAGAAGATATAATTCCAACCAGTCTTAAAGAGCTCATGCTTTTCGGCTCGAAAATATTGGACAGAGGGCAGAATCATCAAACTTCCAAAAAATGTAGACCTAACTGGTGAAGTAGCTGATCATTATACATCATGGAAAAATCCTATCACATATAATTGTGGAAGTCAATCTCACTAGAAAAAAGAATAAAGCTGGTTTTAGAAAAAAATTTAATTGAGGTTCATCTGCATAGTACCAGTCCTCTCTTTACCTAGCTTTTGTGGATTATAAAAAGGCTTTGAGCTCAATTGTCAGAATTTATATATGGAATACTCTGATAAGATGCGGTAATTCGCTGAAAATAATAGAGTTGATAAAATATCAACTCTAGATGTAGACTTCTACACAACAGTGAATACCGAAGTTAGATAATTCTTGTTGTAATAAACGACATCCTGGTCAATAGTTTCGGGAGCAATTTCAGCGGCACACAAAAAGTGGAATCTTAAAATATAAAAACGTACAGATCTGGATTATGCTGAAGAAATATGTTTACATGCCTTTCGATAGTAGGACCACGACACAATAATTCAAAATCTTGCAGCAGAACGTAGTCTTAATTCTGCAACATGCAAAAAAATGTGGATTAACACCAGTAGCACTTTCCGGACCATCGTCGAGAACCAGAATATGGAGTGGTGTTGGTAGATTGTGGGAATTCTCCCATATTATGGGAATTTTTACCCCCAAAAAATTGTAAAAGGGAATAATCGTGTCTCTTAGAACAAAATCGTGGGAAAAAATATACACAAAAATATTGACTTAAGTTTTACACAATAAATTGAATTTTCTGCATAATTAAGACAACATTAATTGAGCATGGAATATTACTAAAATATAAAAAATTGATACAATTTATAGCTACATATTTCTTGCAATAGCACGTTCAAAACCATGAAATTAAAATATCACGCATTTCTGAAATAAAAGCTTTGAGAACTTGAATGGGTATAAGCGACAAGACGAGAAAACAGCGATTCTGAAATAAGTACAATTTACTAATTCAAGAGCTTCTATAGCCGTCGCTTGGAAGTTCTATAGAAGATTAGTATACTGAAGCGCTTCTTCGGAAGTATGCACTACTGCCTTCCTCTATACTCATGGCCTTGCCTCATAGGGATGCTTACGGTTGCAAGCGCCCTACTACTGTTTTCGGGAAGCAGGTCTTGAAGGTCTCTTATGAGATTAAGGAAGAAGCACTGCGATGATTATTCAAAATTAAGGTTTTCAAAAGACATCTTCAAAAATCTTCGTCGCCCATCATAGCATACCTCCTGTAATGCTTCTTTAGAACAGTGAAATACTTACATCTGCGTCGTACAGAAGTAATGAACTGGGATAGAGATCCCAAAGGGACTCTCCAGAATATGTACTACATATAATTGATATAATGTAATGAAGAATACGAATAACGCGAACATACTTTTATAGAGGAAGAAGGCTTTCTCATGAGTGAGCGTTTTGCTTGACTGTTAGATATGTAGTTTGTTTGAAATTGTTATCAGTAAAAATGAATTTGTTCTGAAATATTACTCTAGTTGTTCCTTCTAGTGTATTTCTATGACCTTTCGTTCAAGGGAAAAAATGTGGGAAATTACATCATAATCTGTGGGAAAAGTGCCCACAAATTCCCATTTTGGAGGAAATTTTCAACACAACCATCTACCAACATATTGGAGGGTACCAATTTCTGTCAACCCCGTCGAATAGTTACCGAAATTGGCCGAATAGAAGTGGATGTAGGCTCCCATTTGTTTATTTCCAATGTGAAGCAGGTTTTGCTACACAGGGTGTTTCCTCTATGATGGTCCATAGAGCGGGAGATGATAGTACTCACCTAGACAAACAAAAATTGTATGGTAGGGGGGAGGGCCATATCAGCCGTTTCAGAATTACAGGGTGATTAAGAAATTATGCTAAATTTTCACAAAACACTCTGTGTCTTAAGAAGTACAGGGCGCACGGTCACCGTATAAAGCTGATTGTATTCAAAACTTCATACCATTTCCAGCGACTGGGCAACTAGCCCCGTATTCGTCTCCCCTTAGGAGTTATTGTGGTCTAAACCAGAAATTTCGGATTTTCTTACCTCTTTTTTAATTGGACCTTTATTTTTTTGCAAAACGGGTATTAACATAACTTTTTTTTATAAAAACTATAAACGGTAGACTCTCCTCTTTAATTGGAGCTATTACCCCATATGTGGTATCTGCAGCCGGTAAGGAGTTATTAGATCATGCCCAAATTAGCTGATATTTTTTTAAAATGACGTGCTTTCAATCACTAAGGGAACAAATTATCTTTGAGAACTAGGTCAAATTAAAGAAGAGAGTACACAGTTTCAGTTATTGTACAAAAAAGTTATGCTAATGACGTTTTTGCAAAAAAAAAAAAAAACAAAAAAAAAAGAGGTCAAGTTAAAAAAAGGTAAGAAAATCCGAAATTTTTAGTTTAGACAACTATAACTCCGTTGGGAAAGGGGTATGGGGCTGGTTGAGCAGTCATAAAGCTCTGAATACAATTAGCTTTATATGGTGACACGCCCTTTATTTTTAAAGATACAGGGTGTTTTGGGAAAATCTAGCAAAAGCTAGGAAAAGCAGTCGGACAGAGCAAGAATCGTTTCCCTCGAGAGATTTATTAAAGGATGTAACGCTTCCTTATGAAACAGCTCGAATTTTATCAGTAATACTGAGGCTTAGTATAGGCACTGAAGTTTCATCATTTCAGAACTGAAATGATCAAACCTGTCAGTAAACGATTTCAGTTAAGTCACTAGCCTCCCTGCATGGCTAGAGCGCAATTGTGGTGTTTTAAGAACTTTTTTCCTATTGGCACATGCTAATCTTACGAAATTACCATCCAATTGAGATAATTTCAAGATAATTTCATATCTCATGTTAGAAAGTATTTTTTTTTCGTTTTTTAATATATGTGGCCATCGTGCGTAAAATTAGTTTTTTTTTTTTTAAATCTCAACAATAATTGCACGAAGTTAAGCGTAAAATCATCAAAGCGACTAGAGTTCCAAGGTAAATATTATTTGAATACTTAATTTCCAGACGCTTTCAACTTTCCTCGTTAGTGTATATGAGTGAACCAGGCCATGCTTTGTTTACATTCCATTAAGGGAAAATTATGACTGAATGAAAAAAACAGGAAAAAGAATTTCCTTTTACAAATTTCCACATATATTTTCTATAGGAAGTACTTTTCAGAGGTTGATTTTAACTTTATGATTTTAATGGATTCAAAAAAGTTATGGAGTCTTTTAAGTCTTTAAAACTTCTTCTATAGAAGTCGAGTCCCTCAATATTATCTGATAATTTCACGCATCTGTAAAAAAAAAAAAAAAGATTCCAATCTGTAGTAATAGTTACGACAGACTTTTGCTAATAGAGAAGAAAGAAAGATCTTAACTACTTACGTAGTTAGAAATAAATTTCGAAAAAACGAAAGTAATTAATGTTTTTCAAGGAATGTTAGCTATCTGATGCTCAAATTAGTGAGCCACTCAGATGGGTTTTGTTTTTCTTGCCATTTTCTTTTTCACATGTGAAAAGTTATTTACGTTCATATGACGCCACCTTATGTAACGATTTGTTACGTTGTGATGGAAGGAAGATACTGTGCGAAACAAAACAAATTAAGCAATCACGAAACGCACGCCACAGTTAGGAGAAAAGGGTTTAGTGAAATTAAGATTTGATGAGATAACATGGGTACAATCGATCAATGCCACTGTAGAAAATAATTTTTTAGTTAAGATTTTCTTATTGCCTTATTTATAGAAATCTAGGTGTGCTGAGGATTTCTATCATCCATCACATTATTCGAATGGGTGGAGAGGAGAATAAATTGTCGAAAAGTAACTAAAGAATTTTCTTCATTGGAGCTATGCCAATATATTCAATAAGGTTCTCAACAGACGTCTGCAGCTTGATGGTGAATGATGATATGACGGGTCCTTAGGAAGTTTGGAAATTTTCTTATTCACAAAAATGGCAATGAATTTTTAAATTTTTTTTTTTTTTTTTTTTCAGAAATACGCGATTCATCAAATACTACAAAATTCATTATAAGAAAAAACATGCAATGCAAAAAATGAAAAAAAAAATAAAGTAGATAAACTTAACTAAAATCAAATCAATTGCAATCTAGAAAAATTCAAATTAATACGGTCGAAATGCTCATTAAAGAGACGAGACATTGCATTTAAAGGCTCGTTCGCGCCATAGTTGGTTCGATGGTAAGGAAGATGGAGGAAGTTATTGCTTCACAGTGAGTGAGTCCGGAATTGATATACCTGTGGAACTTAGTAAAACAGGTGAATTTATTCCCTTTAAAATATCTAAAATTAAGACAATTTTAGAGATATTACGTCTAATTTCTATCAAATTCAAGCGGTGCACATATGCACAAACGCAAAATCAAATTAGCTGCTAATTATGTAAACGATGTCATCCTCAAAAAAAAAAGGCAAAAATTGAGAATCATACCCAACAAATCTTTGATTTAGTCGAGCCTGGGTAATGAACTTCCTGAAGTGAATTGGGGAGCTTTTGCGACCGAAAGTCATAGTTGTACATTTATTAACATTTAGAGGAAGACAATTATTGGAGCAATTCTTAAGAAAAGTCGCTAAATCAATATTTAAAAGAGCAGAGTCTGCATTAAAATTAACAATAAAGCATAACAAAGTATTCTGGAATTAAGGAAAAGCAAGAATACATCATTGATGTACAGAAGAAATAGTATAACGGGCCGAGAATACTGCCTTGAGGCACACCCGAGGTATTCGTTATCCCAGCAGAGAGTGCTCTGCGAAATACGGTTAGGATACGGATAAGAAAATAACCAATGAACATAGAGCGGAGTAACCGAAGAATGTTTAGCGGGTAATCGCAGAATTTAGCGAAATCGCTAATTTTGAGTGTGAGCCAGTTGTTGGGTGCACTGCTTGATTGACGAAGCTTCGTTCTTGTCTGAAGTGGAACGGTTTTCGGAATTCAGACTAATGATCTGAAACGAGAAATAGCTTGGTGGTCTTCGGGCGTACGACGATTTGATCCTATTGTCCTATGACATTTTATAGACTTTATCTTGAAAGTGCTGTGGAGACCAACGGTTTGGACTGAATGTCAATATGACTGTTTGTGGTGCGTTATCTTGAAAGCGGTCAACTATTCGATCTGACATCTTTCAGAACCGTTGGGATGTTGTGTTTCTGCATGGCTGAGTGCTTGATGGATGCTACGTCGTATGGGCTTGACTACACGTACTGGTTCTAGGGCCGCCGTAATACGGTCCGGAATCTGCGAGATACACACCTAGAAATTGAATCAGCTGTGAGATGGTGTGGTCTATTGACCCTAAGACAATATGACTGCTTGAGCTGTGAGCTGTTTTGGTATCCTATGGACTTGCAGCTGCTTGTGGACTGAACGTTGGGCTTACTGCCAGTATGACAATACAATCAAGGTAGTGACTTGATGTTTCTTGGTACCTGGTAACAACCCAATTGTAAGTATTTGCGCTTCGGACAGAACTGAAAATTAATTGTTATTTTAGATTAACAATCCCTGGTACCTCGTGATGAAGGGCAAAACTGCCCCACTTTATTGTGAAGTGCTCTTATGAAAGTGCGATTGCGACTTAGCCGGCTTACGGCGTTTAGACCTCGAAATCCGGTCCAGCGGCTAGGACGTCGGCAAGCTTTAACTGCTGTTGGAGCAGCAAAAAGCTATCGCGGGAGTTGCAGCTGTGATCAGAGAACAACGAGAGAACCCGAAAGGCAACGCTCTTGATAGCCACCTGGGCACTGTACCACTTAGTATTTCTGCTTGCGTGCTTCCTTCCTATAGGTTTCGGTTAGATTGGTAACCTGAATCTGTCTTCTAGAAAAGAACTAATATTAGGGTTGACATAAATCATTTATGGAAACTCCTGTTTGCTCGAATATTAGTTTTTTTTTTATTTTCCTAAACCGTTTCATCTTGCCATCATTAAAAACTAAATCATTTTTTTTTTTTGGTTTTTTGAACAATCGTTACCCGGTTTACACCGGTGGTTGGTCGAGTTTGGAAATGGTTGCCCTGACACAGATGCGTCGCCACAAATGAAGAACTGATGAATTGAAATTATATGATTAATTTTATCGTAATTTGACTGAAAACCATCAAGGTGTTTACAATTCATGAAGAAACATAGAAAATTAAGTCCCGAATGGCCTTCTGATGAGTATTCATTAAATCTCATCGAAGGGCTCATTGGATATCATGAGACTGCTCCCTATATACTAAACCAGCAATAAATAAATATTCATTCTTGTCATCACCTTGTCAGATGACATTTCTACTAAGAAAATTTGAATTGATTTTTCTGATTTACCAGATTTTAAGTAAAATTTTTAAATAACTGATTTTAAATTAATTTTTTGATTTGCTCTTCCGCGGGAAAGACTGTCGCCCATATGCTGAACAAGGCATTATGTTCAAATCCTTTCATCTTAGCGTCTCAGAGTTTTATTTGCAACCGGAGTTTGAATTTGGAAAAATATCTGAAATCAATCGTAAAATCAGATTCTCATATAAATGAACTCATCATGACACTCATTGACATGCTCATTAATAAGCTCATCGCGACAGTCATTATGTACTCATCGAAATGCGCATCTAATATTGTGAAATGCAAAAAAGAAAACCAAAGTATACATTTCTAGATAAGTGAAAGAGATGCATATCTCATGCACACTATCTGTGAATAAGTAAATAAAGTAAATTTTGATTCAAACGCGCATAAATTTCATCAGGAGGTTTATCTGATTACTCATGAGGGACTCATTGATGAGCTCATCTGATTACTCATGAGGAGCTCATTGATGATGTGTACCAGGGATTTTTCAATAACCAAGCATATTGTTTTTTACACATTGGTGAATAAGGGTGTAGTGATTCACTGTTTTTTTTAAACATTGGCGAATAAGGAGGTATCTCAGCAAACAATTGACGAGATTTTTCCAAAAGTAAAGAATGGGCAATACCTAGCTGTGAAACAGGGACAAGATAATTCCCATAAAGTGTATATATGATTGCCTCTCTTTCAACTATCGCCTATTTCTCTCTTTTAACAAGTCGCGTGCAAATTTGTATTGCTTCTTCTATCAAATTCTCTCTCATTAAATATTTCAACAATACCTTTTACAATTTATTACAATTGCTGACGCATTTTGTTTTCCAAGGCAGCGGACTTATAATTGTAATAATATTATAATAACATGTGAAAATATTTAAAAAAAAATTGGCCTTACGTTTATGAATTACAAAATGTCAATCCAGACACATTTAAAATAAGTTGAAATTGGTAAATTAAAAGTAATTTATAGTCAACCCTCGCAGTTAGCAAGTATATAAAATATATATACTTGCCTTTCGAGGGTTATGCTTGACCATGGCAAGCTATACTTTCGAATTATTGTCGATTCAATTTGTTTGTTGTGATTGACAAGCTGGTCCAGAGATTGCTCTATTACCGTAAAACGCGGTGACATTGGCAGATTTTGAAGGTTTCATCGATTTTTTTCGCATAACCTTTCTAAAAATTTAATATATTTTGGTATCATCATAGCATTTGACATCTTGTTTATGTAAGCTAGTAAATAAAAAAATCATATCGCTTAAAATTTTAGAGAAAAATGTCCTTATAGGACCTGCCAAAGTCACCCCGGGTCTGAGGTGACTTTGGCAGGTGTATAACTTAAGATGTTTCAATAATTATTTAACATAAAAGCAGATGAAACTACGAGAAAATAGTATAAATCAAAGTAGTTTAATAATTTGAGAAGATTTATTAGAAAAGTAAATTAGAAAAAAATTAAACCGTCATCAAATGACATACTGTAGCCATTTTATGCCACTATAAGAGCTTCATTTTATTTTACACAATGAGTACAGGATATCATTATCATCATTTTCTAACATGTAGCCACCTGATCCAAAGTATCAGCAATCAATGTCTCTTCATCAGGACTTAAGGAAAATGAACCACCAATTTTCTACTTTTGTACACCACTTAGTCTATTCTGAATCGTTTCACGAGACACTTGCCACTTCTTAATCTTACTGACTTGTAACATGCCCTTCTAAATATCTTCTAGTGGTCCTGTGACGTCATCATCCGTATAGTTTCTTAGTCTAATCGTGTAACACATTGAACTATTCAGTACTCCACGCCTCTTTACCATAACGTCAACCGATCTCCGGCACTAGCTGCCAAAGTCACTCCGCATGCCAAAGTCACTCCGCATGCCAAGGTCACCCCGTTTTAGGGTAGTATATGCTCGCCGTACTAAACAACAAAACCACTTAGATCAAAATTCCATGTATATATTTGAAGCCAAAGGAACACATTTTCTTTATAATGTAATTATTAAATTCTCATCCTCTAATCGAAAAACGGAGCAGAAAAGAAGTATCCATTTTAACCTCGTCTCCCCTATGATAATAAATCTCAATGTGGGGCACTCTTGGATATGTCGAATTTGTGCGAAGTGGTTCGTTCGCACAAAAAAAAAAACACGATTCAATTCTGCGGTGTTTATAGTAAGCAGCAAGTAAGCTACGAGGCAAGTTTGATATTTCTATCAAAAGAGGGCATCGAGACAATTCCATTAATACCTACATAAAAATAAATTCGTGGGTGGTTGGGCAAGTTTCTATACAGGTCGAAATGAAATGCCAATTTTTTGTATACTTTTTTCCTCATTCATTAGACAATGTTAAATTTGGAGGAAGAAATAAGATGAGGGCGGAAGTTGCCCATTTCTTAAGATTTCTCGATTTTGGTTCGAGTTCTTGAAGCGCTATGTATATCTTGAAATTCAATTTGATAATTAAAAAAAATATATATGAGGCCAATCAGCTTTAAAAAAGGCATAAAATAAATACTAAACATAGGTAGCAGATGATTAACACGATGCAGTTCAAGAAGAACTGACACAGTCTAAAAAAAAAAAAGTTGGAGTGGTCAAGGGTACAAAAAGGGAGATGGAATAGGTTGAGGTCTCCGCCAATTCAAGACAAATATAATTTGATGATTTATTAAATTGCATCAAACAAACATATTAATAGTAGCTCCAAGTTTTCATGAATTTTCTATTATTTATCTGATTAAAAAAAACTTCCACATTTCGTTATAAAACAAAAAAACAAAACACAAAAACTCCTCCCATGTGTATGTATAATTATTATGTGTATGCCCTTGAATCTATTCCAGTAAACAATAAAGTTACGAAAAGGATGTGATAGAGCTTTGCCATACCTGTGAAAAAAAAAACTGGGTTGGTTCCCTATATAGTATAAAAATAGAATCAATAAACCACATAATATCACAAGTAACCGACGACGCACGTCATTATTGCTCTATAAAATAAAATAAAAAGAGTATGACGTCAATTGATGAGATTGACATCCTTTTAGCACGTATTGGTACAACATATCAAAGTAGATCGCAGTATAATCGACTCTATTATGTGGCATTGATTTTAGGATTGGCTGTAAAGGTCATTGCGGTCTCATTCTCTTGATTAATAGCGACAACCGAATAATCACCATTGGCTTTGATTTTACATCTAAGCTAACCTATAAAACTAGTGACAAATCCAATTAGTGAAAGCACTGGATGTAAGAAGAAATGTAAAAACACAATTTTCCTGCCACGTAATGAGCTTGCTGCACATCACTAATCCTTCTTTAAACAAACGCTTTGAGGTGAATTTAAGAAGCATTTGCGCCACCACAAGATTATCGACAACAACGACTGACTGATTGGGACGATACTTCTGATTCAGCAAATAGACACAACTTGTGAGGCCTAGAGAGAAAGAGATTTGAGTCGATTGATGGAGCCCCGAGAGGTTAATCAACTGTGAATGCAAACACACTAACTACATTATAGTGTGTACATATAAATATGGCTTTAGCTACCGTATCGAAAGTGTTTCCGTACACGTCTAGCTACTACTGATAACAGTTTCATTATACATATTTCCATTTCCTGTTGCAATATATTCCGCTGTTATAAATATCTGTCATAGTGAAGACAGTTGCTGCGTTTGGTTTACCTATCGGCGACATAAATTAAGATTTCACCGTGTGTACAACCAATCTATAGATCCATGCATGCATGTAAAATTGTTGTTATAAGGTGGCAAAAACGTAATTCTCTTAATGCGTGATGCTTTCAAAATCTCATTTCAGTTGAAGCATATATCTTCGACTTTGTTGCAGGTATCTGCAAAAAAATCAACTACATATGTATGTCCATTTGGGTATGCATGCGGTCCACTTCCAGGAGACCCATGCAGAAAAAAAAAACCAGTTTAAATGTTTCTTGTAAAATTCCTATCACAGCAAAATAATTGCGCAGTGTCCTCCACATTTCTCTGTTCAAAAGGTGTGAAGAATACTGTTTGCAGCACAACATGAATTATTCAAAAGTTTTAATTCGAGCCTTTCAATAAAATTCAGGTGCAAAAGATGAAAGATATGAAAAAAAAAACATGATAACATTTACCTGCCTTGCCGTTAGACAAGAAACTAAAAAGACGATAGTCGGATGGGCAGGTAGGTATCCAACTTTGGAAACAAGTTTCTTCTCAATTCAATGGTGTGTCGTCTCCTCTTGGATGTAGGGACTTTAAAAGTAATCCCAAGGCAGGCAATGAAACGAGTGCAGCAGTAAAATAGACTGTCAGCAAGTGTGCCATAAGATCGAAACATAAACTGGATTTTGTACATTTAAAAAAGGGAACTGAATCTGATTCTGGCCATCTTTTGAACAGCGCTTTAATGTAAGACTCCTTTGCTGCTGCCAATGTCTTATCTGCGCCACATCGGGTAAAATTTACAACCAAAGATACTCCCCACGAAAGATCAGGTTGTTCACCGTAAAAAGGTATAATTGGTGTCCGGTACCTCAGCAGTAGTAATACTCAGTGACTGCCGAACAATGAGCTCGTTCTACGAAAGAGGTGGGTTCATAACTTAGAAGTGACCATCACAGTACGCAATCAAGATGGTCATTTGCCTGAACTCAATTTGGCGTATTTATGGCTGGCTAAGTATGAATACCATGGATGACTAAGATTTTGTTTTGATCGGCGACGCTTTAAAGGTCAAAATTATATTTTTAGGTGAATAGGCGGAAAGTTCTTCTATAAAAGCTGAGCGTAATCTTTTTATGATTTCAAATTTTTTTGTCTAATTTTTTGTTGAAGCTTTTACAATTTGAGTAATAAGCTGAGAAAAAAAAAAACATTATTTTATTAGACTTAGTACAGACGTTCATGGTTGGCAAGTTTGCGATTAGATTAATGAAAAGAAAAAAATCAATTGCGCATGTTATTTTACCTAACATCTTTGTGGACATACATTCCACGGCACATGTAATAATATGGTTGGGAGGATGGACCATTAATTGGGCAGGTCACTATTATGTTTGATTTTTTAAAGACGATTTATTCTCTCACAAAAAAAATACATTTTTCCATTTTCAGCTATGTAGGAGGTGTTAACAACAAGCCAGAGTCCGATGGGGCATTTCATTGAAAATTTACATCGCGATCATTTTACAAATTTTAATCTACTTTTGCAGAAAGATAAATCATGTCTGGTCATATAAAGAATGTAATTTACATCAAATGCGATGTAATCGTATGCTAGCCGCATCGCTGTTCGGAAAGATATCAATGTTACTTATATCGGGCAGTCTGAGAGTGTTTATAGACTTCTATTTATTATACAACCGTTTCTTGTTCTATCCTCTTTCAGACGACAGAAATTTATTCAGTTAGTAAATGTCATACAAAAATTAAGCGAAAAAATTGCAGTATCAACATTTTTTATCTTAAATTGCGATATAAAGTAGCAATAAGTTAGAACATCGCTTAACAAGTTGGGACCTCAACCAAAAGAACACTACATGCAATAGTTAAAGATCTCGAAAAGCCATTTAAAGACAAATTAAAGAAGCCTTCGATAACAACTGCGTTGATGTAAGCTGCTTTGACAAGGTCTTCGAAAAGTCCATAGTCAATCCATTTGACCCCATACATAATCACTGCCAACATAGAAGATTGCGCTCGCCACAATTATTACAACTAATGTCTACACACATGGAGGAGTTCTATCTCCATTTTTATATAAGATGTAAAAGGCTTCGTGGATGATTTATGATGACATTGATGGCATGGTCAGTTTATTTTCATAATACAATGCAGAGCACCTTCTCAATCGTTCGTAATTGGTGCATTAAAAGGTTAAAAAAAAATATTAAAAAACCACCAATGCTCGATATTTCTGGCTATAGTAGTCAAATATGTGGCTCTCGCAAGGTGACCCAAAATTATTATTATTCAAAAGAAAAGCGTGTCGTAAGTACATAGTTGTAATAATATAGTGATGCGCGAGCACCTATAAATATTTTTACGACCTTGGATGGATCACCTGTTATATGAACTGCTGGTAATAGAAGAATGCGGCAAGCTTGTATCTCTAATTCACGAGAGTTGCTGCTACTTAAATTTTGCTGTTAGGCTATCTTCTGCACAATGGCGGACTAAACCCGTTTTAGGCCCGGGGCGGCAACAATAAATGAGCCCCCCGGTATGCTCAGAAATTGATGTATTTGTAGTATACATTATGTAAAAAATTAATACTTATAGAGGTAAAGGTTGTCAAAAACAAAAATAAGTATGATGTGTGTGATCTACGCTCTATGTAATTGCAATATACGCCCTAAGTACGGGTGATTGCTCCTTATCGAACTCGTCGTAAATTTCTATCAGATTTTCCAGTGTTATAGCTAGATCGTCAGCGGAAGCTTCAAGCATAAACTTTATCTTCACAATGTGGAAAATTTTGTTGATTTACTCCATAGCCATATATATCGTTGCGACAATTCTTGTATAAATCGTTCTATGCATTCAAACATTGATCGACGAACTTCTTCCTGAATTGATAGTCCAACGTCATGAGCTAGTTCAACCGCCATATTTTTTTTTTACCCTCCTTCTTCCTCGTCTGTTAAAGTCCATATCATTGTATTTTTTAGTGCCAAAAGTAACATGTAGTCCGTTCTGTCACTAAAAACTCATTCAGGATTTTTAGTTTGGTGAGTCATTTATTTAAGGTTCTTTTTGGAAACTGTAGATATTGTTGGACTAAATTTACTTCCTCCAGTATAGTCTGCTAATGAATGTAAAAAAAATAAATTCGCATATATGTAGCTGGAAAGGTATCAAGGTATCAAGGTTTGGTTTGGAGGGATCTAGCATATCTTCTCAAGTGCTTACAAATTTTTCAAGGTTTTCTTTCACAACTTTAACTGAATCGTGATGAGTACCTACTCTAGCGCGAGTATTGAACAACTCTTTCCTATTTTCTCTTTATGTAATTCCGTTCTCTGTATAGAGGACGAGAAAAATAAATATAATTATATTAGAACGTATGAGAATGCATGAACTCCACAAAGGTTTAAGGAATAATTACCATTGACTTTTCGAATTTTTCGCTGGACCTACTCCTCCATGTACATATGTACACCTGACATTGACGCAGCATTGTCATAAACCTTGTGTCCTGCACAACGTAATATCCAGCCCATCATTTTCCAGTTGCTGTAGAATGTCTTTTAACATATCCTCTACAGTCTTTCCCAACATAAAGAAAACCTAATAAGTATTCTCGAACTTCAACTCATCTTTAGTTCTGCTTTCATCGGGAGTGCTGTTATCCCAGTCGGGTTAATAACAAAAATAGGCTTTACCTTGGAAAAAATTCCTATCCGAAATTTTATTGCACGTTTATTGTTAACTATAGGATATAAATGTGCAGGAACGAGTTGTATAGAATTACATTTCTTACAATTTTGATCTCTACTACATTTTTCCTAGAACCAATATTTAATGTCCTAAAGCCAAAGACTATCAGCGACCCTTCCTAAAGGTTAGAGTAATAAAATTGGTGGCGGGAATATGCTAACCCGACCGGGCTATGTAAGAAATTATCCCGTAATACTTAGCCTTCTTTATATCTGAAATAATTTTTTCCTTAATATGTTCACACAAATCCATTTTGTATCCCCCTGACCCACAACAATCCTCTTGAAAATTTTCAAATCTGAAGGTGTCAGATTCCGTAGTGAAAAGCGGTTCTTTGAGAATCAGGAGATCGAAATATGCAAAGAATATAATCTCTATTACTAGATAGAGATATGCTTTATGAATATTACAAATTGTCATACCCTAATAATAGTTAGGTAGGTACCAGACCTTTAAGGTACTTAAGTACTAGTACCGTACCAGGGCCTGATCTTAAATTTTTTTTAAGTACAAGTCTCGATAGTGGTACTTAAAAATTTTTTAAATACAATTCCAGGTACTAGTACTCATAAGTGTAATATATAAGCTTAAGTACCTTATAAGTATGTACCAAAATACGCACTAACTGCGTGTAAGTTATTTAAATACCTACGCCTTCTAATAATAGACTGTTAGGAACAGGGTACTTTTAAGGTACTTAAGCTTATATATGGGACTTATAAGTACCAATACCCGGACTTATATTTCAAAAATTTTTAAGTACCAATATCGGGACTTGTATACTTGTAATTTTTTTAAGTACCAGTACTGGTACTTGTACTTAAAAGATTTTAAGCCCTGGTCCTGGTCCTGATACTTATACTTGGAATTTTACAGGTCTGGTAGATACTTACTGACGTTTATATTTTGCATACATACGGATACCTCCAACTCCAAACTGCCTCTTATTTACTGAATATATTTCGGCCTTATTTGGGATTTAACTAAAAAGGAATTCACGAGATTTGGTGGCCATCTAGATGAAAGGCCCTGGGTGGGCCGCTCCCAAGTCCGCCATTGCTCCTCCAAGGTGTCGTTTTGAGAAATCTTATTTTCTGATTTTTTGTCATTCCTGATGTTTTGACAGCTGTGATATAAGGAAAAAAACATGATTGTCACTGCTTCTATATCCACGCATCGAAAAACCATTTCGTTGAAAAATAATATGCAAACATTTTTGGTTGGCTCTATGCTTTTAGGATTTAGGTTCATAGGTTCAAAAGATATCAAAATGTCACCTCAAAAGACCACTTCTAAGTTGGTGAGAAATAACAGCTAGCCAAATATTGGTACGAAATATACAGACATGGACAAGCGAAAAGATTCATCACTGCCTTACATACAAAAGGGAGATAAAAAAGTTCCTCCTTCTTAAAAAATAGGACCTCAAAATAATAACATACTTCATCTTTCGGACAATGGGCCTTTTTCTTCTTATTCTGATGGTCCTGTGATGCAATTGATTTTATCACCTGATTTTTATGAGACTTTTGTAACTCAAAAACAAAAATTTAATTTGGTTTTATTTATTTTTTTGACAAGACCGAGACAGGTTCAAGTTAATTGTACTTGGATGTTACAAACACTTCGGTAGACGAGACGATAGTCATTATTACTATTTGGAGGGGCTTTTCATGGAATTGGTAAAAAGTGTCCTCTGCCAAATATTAGAAATGCTTAAAATAAAAGTTCTGAATCAATCTTTTGATCTTATATTAACTTTAGCTTATTTAATTGAAAAATGCTTATTTTTCTCTTTTTATATTCTGAACTTTTCAGCATTCATAAAAATCAATAAAAATTTAATATCGAAATGGATGAAAAAATCTGAACAAGCAGAAGTCGCAAAAGATTACCATTTTTGTAAATGTTGATTGTTACAGTTTATTTTTGGCGAAACCAAAAAAAAAAATGAAGGAAAAACCACCATGCCATTGTAGGTACGAGAGTTAAATAAATCGATGTAAATGCTGACGTCAAGTTTCAACATAAAAACATATTCGGAAAATTTTCTGGTGGGATCACTCCATTATTTCATTTAAATTGTGCCTTCGCCCCTTACACTATCAAAAACTGTAGTTTGAATCAATGAAACCATTCATCCTCAAAATGTCAATAATCTATCCCAGCCCACACATGAATTCTGATTTTAATAACACACGACGACACATTGTGTCAACACTGTTTGACGTCGATAAACTTTGATTTATGCAATAAGCACTGCCGCAGTTTCATTGTTACACATTGGCTGGACCATTACAGAATAAATTGACTCTGCACTAAATGCTGGCAAGTCTAATTGAATTGAAATGCCCATTCAATGTGCTTTGGTTCGGAGACTTATTAGTATCCTCCTACGCCAAAGAATTAGATTTTTGTCAATTTAATCGATCATCGGATATCTAATGGAGCATCATTCTCAGTTTGATTAAGTTATTTTATTGAAAGGTATTTGTTTGCATTTGTGAATTGAAATGATTTAACGTACCAATTTTACAGCTGTAGAAAAAATAGATGGAGCAATTAACTTTATCAGCTGCTGTTGATGGCACTTAAATACTTCTACCGACAACTACGACTAAATTAATATTTTAATGAAGTGTTGTGCCAGTAGAGTGAAGATGGATGGTAGCATAAAATGAGAATGGAGAAAGCACTACTAAAAATAGATTTCTGAGAGGCGCTTAATTAGTTATAGATGTGCATAAGTTCCTAAGAAATGCAATTACGACTAGAAGTCTTGCATAGCTATTTACTCGTGAGTCGTGACTGACTTCAAAACCTGCCTATGTTTAGAGATAATGAACTATTAAAAGAAAATATTCAAATTACAACTGAATTCCTTTTGTTATAGTGTTGGAAGTAGTTCTTCATGTTTTTGCGATTATAAATTTCGAATATACCTTGCTGCCCACATGACCGACGTATTTCTACAACAAGCTCCGGGTTCGTTGTTGTAAACCGTAATTAGTTGAAAATTTTCGCTTTCACATTTATGTATATACAAAAAACTCTTAGATGAATATAAAGTTTACTAATTGGACAGTCCGAGTTGCAGAATTCTCTTCTCACAAAAAATTATATCAACGAATGATGCCGCCTGCTATCCAGGCTACAGAGCTATGATAGCCAATCCATTTATGCTTAAAGAGGCGCACTATAACCAGTCATAAAAAAAATCGATTGCTAAAAGGCTTGCAGCGAATTTATGTTGCGATATCTGAGTTCATTTATCATTTGCACATTCTACTACACAGAACTAGAACGTACACGTTTGTAGGTATGCATGGATGCCATCGTAGTAATTACTACGCTAAATGAAGGCTAGTTAGGTAGCAAATTCATTTGGCCACTGATAGTAACCAGGAAGTGGTTTAAAGATAAGAATCCTATGTTGAAACACCTGCATTTGAGCAATTAAAGTTTAATGACTTCTTTGCGTAGAGAATACGTTTCTAGTTTTGCTTTGTATTTCATTGTAATATTAGGAATGTGAGACAGGCCCCCGCATGTATCAAGTAATATGTAAATTAAGAAATTACATGCGTGCGCAGAATATTAAATCTTGTACATACTTAAAGTTCGAAAAAAAAAAAAAATTACATCTGTCTGAAAATACCTAATTTTCATTGGGTATATTTGTACAAGGTATTCCATAAGTAATGTGGGTACTATATTATTATTTATATATTGGATATCTGACATCTTAGCAATCAAAATATTATAAGGAAAGAGGGGTGGAGGATCCATCATTTGGGGAGTAGGGAAGGTTTTTTTTTATGATTTCGGATACACCCTATAACCTTATTGCTATGTACACCTTGTGAAAATCACTTACATCGCAGATGATAGTAAACTCAAGGCGAAATGTTCCCCGATCTCCTACAAAAAGGATTGCATTAACTTCTACCAATCCAAACTAAAACTTTTAGAAAAAGCTTTGTATGGAGATATATCCCCAAAGTCATGGAGGAAAGTAAAGGTAAAGGCAGGAGGCAAATCTGAAGCCCATCCCAGGTCTTCTTCTTTTGTTCTTAAAGCGATGGAGAAAATAGTGGAAAGGCATATTAGAGATGGAGCGCTCAAGGAGCATCCACTAAGTCCGAATCAACTTCCCCACAGAACTAGTTTTACTAAACCTGACAAATGGTATAAGAAAATGCGATTGACAACAGAGAAATAGCCCTATATTCTTTTTTGGACATTTAAGATGCGTTTGATAACACTTCTGCTAAGTCAATATTGCCTGCATTTTTCAGACATGGAGTGAACCCAGCACATAACAGATGGGTGGAAGCAGTACTTTCAAACCGCATAATTAAAACGCAGTTGTCTGGTGAGGTACTGGCGATTCACCAGACGCTGCACCCAAGGGGGAGTACTATATCCACTGCTGTGGTCCATGGTAGTGGAGGACCTTTCAGTTCAACTAAATAACCAAGGTATTGAATCGCAAGGTTATGCTGAGGACCTTGTTATCATTATCAAAAGTAAATATGAGCGCTTGTTTTCTATAGAAATTATTAAAAACATTGCAAAACGGTGCTGAACACTGATAGTGTGCTCGGGAGGGTAAACACAGCGATACTATCCAACACCCAGCACTGTGGTGATCAGTAAAGAGTAAGTGTAGACGTTAGGATAGTAGGTATGAATGTGGGATGAACATACATAAGTACTTACTTCACCTGACGAATTAGAACAATACTCATCTAATACTGCACTTAAGTGCACTCCGACTATCTGAAGCCAAGAACTAACATTCCTGATAGTCCTTTGGCAGGGACGAAACCTGGTCGAGTGAGCCAAAGCTAAGTCTAAACGACTGATTCTTATCTCTCTTTTCGGACATATACAAATGACAGACTCATACAGACTATAACTTCTCCAAAAATTCACTGCAATCACCTGTTATGCTTACAAGATTAAGTACTTTAAATTTTCTAAAATAATTTAATACACTTCATTTAAGGATGGAGTTACTCACCGCTTTATACTGAAACCTGTTAGTGCCGTACTGAAGTGCCACGTTGGCTAAACTAATACCGCAACGGTGGAATGTGGTGGCCCATTTGTTGTACAACGTTTCGTCATCCATATCCACGAGCGTCTCCTGGACATGAATGATTCCAACCTTGTACTTGCTCTTTTTTGCAATGTTTTTAATTAAACCCCTTGGTTTCTAGAAAGCTGCAAGAAGCTCTAAATTTTGTTCAAGACTGGTGTGCTGTACACAAGTTATCAGTCAACCCCAGCAAAACAACAATTACACCCTTTACTAGAAAAATGATAATTAGGAATATAACTAGCCCTACCCTGTTTGGTCAGGAGGTCTAAAGATGCTAAATATCTTGGGATAACTCTCGATGATAAGTTAACTATATCATACACAGTCCAAAAAGGTACACTAATGCTGTGGAACTGTAGAAAACATAGGCTGGCTCAACATGGGGACTCAAGCCAAACATAATAATTTGACCATACAAATTAGTAGTTAGACCTATGATCATCTATCCTGCAGCAGCATGGTGGGACAACTGTACACAAAAGACAATCATCAGGAAGCTAAACAAGGTCCAAAGAATGGCGTCTCTAACTGATGCTATGTGCACAATATCTACTAGCGATCTAGAGGCACTATTGAATCTATCAGCACTCAGCAAATTTATTGAATTGAAAAATAGGACTATAGTGTACAGAGCCCGGACAGATGGATATAGTGAATGTGACTTCAAAAGCTTAGCAAACTCAATACTGACATGATATCAGACAGAAAGTACGTTAAACACAACCTCTGTCAAAGTAAAGATACCAAATAGGGAGGAAATACTTCAATGGGTGTCAGCGCATTCAGGAATTGATGGGAATGAAAACGTGGACGTATACTGGCAAAAAAGAGAGCATCCATGCTCCTCATAAAACCATGAATCATTTGCGGTATCTCTTACAACACCGTAAAACTTACTCATCAAAACTGGAATCAAAGCCGAATGGACCAAATATGGAGTTCAAAGATAGGCTCCAGACAAGCCAAAAGATTCATTCCTTGATCTTTTGAGGCTGTTTAGGAATCAACTGAAAATCATTACAAATAAAGAAGAGAGTCTACAGTTTACAGGTTTTATAAAAAAAAGTTATGTTAACGACCTTTTTGCAAAAATAATAGGGGTTAAAATAAAAAACAGGTAAGAAAATCAGAAATTTTTAGTTTAGACAACCACAATTCTTTAGGGAAGAGGAGTACGAGGCTGGTTGAGCAGTCGTCGTGGTAAGACGAACACGAGCAAGAAGAGATC
Source organism: Dioctria linearis (assembly GCA_963930735.1). Taxonomy (NCBI): domain Eukaryota; kingdom Metazoa; phylum Arthropoda; class Insecta; order Diptera; family Asilidae; genus Dioctria; species Dioctria linearis. The sequence goes on along the minus strand of OZ005743.1, from coordinate 166,593,980 downwards.
ATATTATAGTATTACTAGGGACTGCCTCTAAATTTAAAGACTTATGTACAGCCTCTATGCATGAATATCTGAACCTTGTAAAAACGAAGAAAAAAGATACTAGAAAGTTTCTTTTTCCGTGAATTAAAGGAAATAGCAGACAAAGAGGTGGAGCGGACCTGGTCAGATTTATTATCTTCAGGTAAGGTTAAATGAGGTTGAATGAGGCTGAATCTCAAATTTATATTGTTAAATTTTGTAAGGACGGACGGTTTTCTTATAATACATATCTCATCCGCTTTCCGCCCTGTTTTTTGTGGAGTACCTCAGGAATCTATTCCCCGGCCCTTTCTTATTTTCCATATTGAAATTTTTATTTTTCTACTGATAATATTTAATTCTACATTGTCTGTCTTATGTTATATAAAAGAAAGATAAATACTTTATTTTTTCCAAGTATAAAGCTGGATAACACTATTATCCCCTTATAATGTTTTTCTTTCCGAAACGTAGTGATCCATCGATTAACAACAATAGTTTTATGCTTAATCGATTATTCTTTGGAATATTCGTGATTTAATTTTCTCTTCCTTTATCTTCGAATTATGTTTTATTTTTAATTCCTACTTTTTAATACTTATCTTACTTCCCTGCACAACTATAGGTGTTTGGTCTATCGAACTAAAACAAACTCCATAGAAGATGAACAAAAATGCAATGTTGTATTATTTCCTTCATCACCAATACTTATCAAGGTAATAATAGGTAGAATAAACTCTTCCCTAAATAATTTCCATGCAAAATTATTTGAAAGGTACAAGAAAAACAACAATTTCTATCGTGACTGAATACTGAAATAAGTTAAATTCCAAAGTTTCGATCTCTTCTGTTGTATGTACAATGTACATCCTAAAAGTTTTCCATCAACACGTGAATATAAAGGAATGCATTTCTCTGTATAATTCAAGGAAAACCTTCAGTCAACTAAAAACTTATCAGTAGCTTGTATTCGTTGTAGTTGTTGCAAGAGTTCATGTCGACAACCACCTTGAATGATTTCTATAGAAATATTCATTGGACTGGTCTATAGAAAAGTTCATTGTTTATAGTTAATACGATATTGCCAAGGATTTTCCACGGAATCTTTCTTACTATGTAAATAAACATAATATGACTCCTCTTTGAAGTAGAGTTCATTAAATGAATGACGTGCTTGAGTTTATTTTCATCTATAATACAGCCCCCATAGGATGGGGACTTAGTGTGGAGATGTAAATGCATTTTTATACTATTCTCATATTTCTTTTGGCATTGCACTGATTTTTTTATGTTTTATAAGTACACTTACATTATATTAAAATATTATTTGTCTCGCTCACAGGACTAAATTGTTGAGAAAATCAATACCAGTAACTGTTGTTAGGTAAAGTAAGAAAGTCTAATTTTAGAAATAGTTAGAAATACTTTTTATGGCTTAAGTACCTTGTACGGAATATATAAAATATATTAAAACTGGGTTAAATTGCTGGTGAAACTCTTGTTTGATTGTTATATTATACCTAAATAAATTCTTAACTATCGACATATTGACGTTCACAATTGATTATTAAAGCAGTAGACCGTCCACTCTGATTTTACCACAATTTCAGAAGGCCCTATTATTATTGGTGCGTAATTCAAAGGGGTGAGACCTGAGTGGACAAATTTCTCTCGGTGGGCGAGTATTCAATTCTTTGTTGATAAAATTTATGAGAAAGGCATGTTGTTAGCGTTACGCATCTGGACTCCGCGGAAACCCCAGTTGCAATTAAAAGCCTTCTATGCCCCTATGGAGCCTCTGAATTCAACGTTTTTAATTCAACATCGATTTCTCTTCTTACCCATGGAATTTATTACTGAAGTCATTTGGCTGTACTTCCGTAGAATTCAAATGTCCACGATGAGCATTCCATGGTAGAAATGACATTTATATCATCCAGCCTATGAAAAATGCATTAAAAATGAGAAACATTTCATCATTTGCATCTACAAAACAAACAAAAAATATGTTTAAAAAAAAATAAAAATACATATAGGAGGATAGTCTCTACTATACTTGGACTAGTAGAGAAACAAGCTCCACATACATAGAAAACTGTTTAAGTCCTCCGTATGAGATGTGCAGGTAATTGTTTTGACCTAATTGTCATTTAAAATTAGTTGTTGTGAAATCTTGGGGAGAGTATTGTTTCTTTGCACTTAAACAATTGTTTTTGTGTTTCTGCTACTTTTATTATAAATGACTACCTTCTCTCAGGAAGATTAATAATTTCAAAAACTACACTTCAATCTGACTACTATGCCCATCCAGTACTACTCTAAAAATATCAAATGTTTAAAACTCAGTACTGTTAGAGTCGACTTAAGACTAAGTCTTTGAAAAGAAGATGACGGATCTTAACATGATGTTAGTTGCACTTATGCAAACCTTGCTTAAGGCGAAAGAACGACACAATGAAGGCCCATATTTTCATAGGGAGCGAAGAAGGAAAATAAATTATATTTCCCACCAGGCCTATTGAATCGATCCAACTCGACTAGATCAGGGGTATGGAAACCAATTATATAAATTAAAATATTTTTCATATTATTAAAAAACAAAAGTCTTCCATGTTTCGGAATTTTTTACTGTCAACTATAAATCGATATACTATCTGAAGTGACATGACGTGGCAATTGGGCTGTGGCTAATTGGGGTGGCGGTTTTGGATTATGTCATTCGTTTATTATGCGAGGACTAGTAATAAAACACAAAAGTAATATTAAGAGTATACGTATAGTAGTTTATTCGGGAATAAAAAAATACGCATAGTTTGTATATATTAAGGGAACTTTCGACGAATTAACATTTTTTAAGGTAGGATAGCCATAGAGAGAGAGAGAGAGGGGGGTTAAGGAAAATATACAAAAACAAATCATAATTGGCTTGAAATTCATTCATGCACTGTTAACACTTATAACTGCACCTTTTTCATATTTCGCTTAACTATCTACTGTAGTGTAGAGAAGTTTCGAATAGAAATTTCAAGCTGCGTAACATAAACGCTATCAGAGTCATTGCGAATTAACATTAGATTTTTCTTCTTTTTCCATTAAAAGAAGTGATAGGGATGAATCCATTAATTATCATCAAGAACTCCTACTTCAGGATTGCTGTCGAACAAAGTCATTGTGAGCCAAATATTGCATGAATTCTGAGAATATACGTATACACAGTAATGAGTAGTAATGAAAGAATTTTATTGTACGCACCATTGGAAAGCTTGGGAGTACAGCGAAAGATCGTGTATCTGTTTTGAGTCACCATTGAAACAACCATGGCGCAATGGTCTCCTTACAAGCAATACATCACTGAAATTCCTAATCAGATTAACATGGTTAAGTACCTACCCAACATTTGTGCGCTTCAAATATGTAGGGGAATGTCATCAAAATTGATCTGTCGTCTAGGTCGGCCATCTGCGATTTTTTTACTTTTGACCACTAGCGCCACCAATCTTCGAGTGCGAAAAAACTTTTCTCAGTAACAGCAAGCTTTTCGTGACATTACAGATTTGGAGCGTAATCTCAAAGCACGTTTTGTGTACTCAGTGTTTTGAAATTAAAAAAAAAAACTTTTTTTAGCATCAGTGAATACGGCCAGAAAGTGAGAGGAAAATAATGCAATCGTGGTGTCACGTGATGCTGCAATAGCGCTTGTCATTAAGGTTGGCCACTTTGTGTAGTCAGAGTTGGCCCACTGTAATTGTAGGCTTGGAAGACTTCAAAAAAACGTTCAGCACCAATTCCAACCAAGTCCTGCAATAAAACACCAGCTAAAGGAAGATGCCCGCCCAAAAAACCGCTGAAAATGGCCTCTTCGGACAATGGTAGAGAGAAGTACATTTGAAGTGCGTCAATATAACGACATTTGCCGGAAATGCGTGTCCGAATAATGTGCTATTCAAATTTTGCTAAAAAATGAGAAAAATGTAACAAATTCGGTTTTTTATTTCATTCAATTAATTTTTCCAAATCATTTCCAATTATTTCAGCAAATTTTTTTTTAGACCTTGACCGACCTTGACAGCATTTCACTTATTTTTAAATGTCTATATTTTTTTATTTTTTGACCCAATCAATTTGCGATGTACATCAAAAGTGTTCCTTTTTCCCAGACCATCCCAAACATGTGCTTGGATTGATCAAATTCTTCCTTAAATGGAAGTTATAATTAACTGACAAAAAGGTGGCCCATCAGGGCCATATGTGTCCAGAGTACAACCTAACAGACAATATCTCAGGAGTATTATGATTATAAGGACGCAGATTAAAAATGAACCGTAAACAGTTAATAAATCTATCAGTTTTACAAAAGTGGAGAACAGCTTAAAAATTATACATACCAATACTAAGCAAAAACGGTCGGTCCAAGTATTGATCCCTGTGGTACATCATAATTGCAAAGCATTTTGTTTATTCTTTTCGTTTTTTTTCTTTCAATGAAGTGTAAAACTTATTTTATTCTAAATTTCCACATAAGGTAGAAGATCAAAGCAAAGCTTGCTTCCGTAAATATTAGTAAAAAGCTCTGGACAAAAAACACAAGGTGATTATGCAAAATTTAGTGGAATAGAACTACATATTAACGAAAAACTGGCAACAAATTTAAAGTTTGGAATCTAGTAGCGCAAATGACAAGATAAATCGGAAGTAGTTCATAACCATTGAGCGTTAAAAAATATTACAAGTATATTTAGATAAATTGCAAGAGCGCCCCCCCCCCCATAAGGCAAACTCAGAACAATAGAAATATCTGAAGGACATATTTGTAAGTTCACTATAATAGTAGAATGAAATGTTCTTCTTCTTTGATCGCTTATAACTTCTCATAACTTCTCTTTTTTTAAATAAAAATTATCAAGCAAAATTAATTTGAATATGTAATTTTTTATCAGGGCTTCCATTTAAGAAAAACACTAAGCTTCCCCAAATCCTTTGTAGAAGAGAAGGTAGGCAAATTTTTACGTCGTCATTTTATATCTCCCTGAGCGATATTAATACAATATAAATTTCATTAAAATCAGTTAAGGCGCTCTCAAGTTCTAAGAGCAGCTTGTTAAGAATTTTGGCTGTGGATCCGTTTAGATGTCGCTAGTTTATGATCATACACACTACTAGAAAGAATATCACATAAGCGATCGAGATTTGTCATTCAATGAAAAGTAAAAGTTGGTCGAAGAATTAAAAAGGTGCTGCCTAGTAGTACAGAACTACAAATGATCGAAAGATTTTCGGCTTTTACTCCTGCCTGCCATTGAATTCGTATTTTATTCTATTTCAATTACGATAAAATCTGATAATTCATAAGCCTTTCAAGCACCTTAGAAAAAAAGCATAAAATTCTGATGGGTCGATAGTCATTAGAACTTCTTACAGGTAAAACCATTGCAAATTTTCAAATGCAAGGATAACTACTGAAAGCAAGTAAGACTATTGCTGAGAAGTTGCAGTACGGAAGAGATGACCAATGACGGGAGTAGAAAATAGGAGTGATATCGGGGAGACAATATAAGGGTTACTAGGAAAATTGATGGTGAAAGAAGTAGAACACTCATTGAATGTATCACGGTCCATTTTGTGTTCATTTCGTAGACCGATACTGAATTTTTTTTCCCATTTTTAAGGCGCTTATAGTCGGCACGTTTCTCTCCGGTTCTCCTGCAAATATCGTTCAAAAATGAACCTCCGACTTTTGCCAAAAACCATATACAATTTTCCTCATTACAAGAACAAGAGATCGAATCGGAACATATTTGTTATTGAGGTAGACTATTGTAGTGTTTAGGGAAAAACGCTAATTGAATTTATTATTCAGAAAATCTCATATTCTTTTTTATAAATCTAATTTAATTTTACCTTTGTACACTAAGTAGCTTCCTGTATAAAAAAAAAATCCTTTTATATGGCGTCATAAGAAAATATCTTTTGTCTAGATCTAAAGAAAGCTGCCCCTAACCTTCACATAATTTAAATCTCACTTATCCTCCTTTCAACAATTAACTTCCAAAACAGCAGATATCATGCATGCTTAAAATTCTAAATACGTTATTACGTGCGCCATCGTAATTTCCTTCTGATGTTTTCATCTAAATTATATTCAAGACAAGTGCTGGATGAAAGTCCGATTTGACATCTGGCATAGTTCTCCATCACGACAACAATAATTCCAAATTTGTTAATTCTATACGCATCTGCAATTTAACACTTTTCTTCAGAAGCATATACTTAGAAGAAAGACTCCCGCCTTCTGTGTTCTCATTTCAAAATCCAGTTCAGATCGTGATGTAGACGCATTGAAAGTAGACAGTGAAAGTTATTTACATACTGCGCTACCTACTGATTGTAGGAGAAGGCGGTTTTTTGTTCCTATAAAAGTGGTCCTCGATTAGAATGGTGAAGATACACGTCGATTATCGGAATAATTAAAATGTAGCAGACATATATAAATAAGAAGAATTAATAATTAGAAGTGATTCAGACGAAAAAAAAAACCTTTGCAAAAAACAAGGTTTTTTTCGTATATATAAATCTGTTGGAGTTTGTTGCCTTATTGTTCTACGCGATTTCCGATTACCTTTAAATGGTTTAGCGATTAATATTTTTTTCTTGTGAAAATTGTTCCCATTTATAGAATTAATGAATTGTGAGTCAAAAGAGTCTCTATACTAGTAGTGACCTGCCATGTATTTTTTTAATGGCAATTTCATGAGCTTAATTACCTTAGTAGCAATTATAAAATATATATTTTCCGACAAAGGACAGGTTTTATTTTTCAAAAAAAAAAATATTCCTACGGAAATGTCATCAAGTGAAATTCTCGATTACACATAATAAAAAAAAAAAAAGTGCAATTTACTTTCTGTCATAAAACTGCACTACAGCTGCACCGCGCACACTTGTTATTATTTACCATGCTGATAGCTCCATTTATGGAGACTTTATACTGTACAACATCGCCAATAATGTAATGAACTCTTATAGTTGCTTACTGCTGCTGGTGCTACTTATAATACCTGTGCAACCATATTAGACGATGAAATCAAATCCAGGAAAACGAACAGGTTTTACCCGGCGAACGTGAAGCTATTGAATTTCAAAAAAGGTGAGAAGAACTAGCACAGACTCCTCCTTGTAAGAAATAATGTGCAAAATGCACGCGTGAATTTAAGCTAATAGGAAACAGCTCGGAACTGGTTTGAAACGTGCGCAATGTAGGTATATAAATGGAAATTTCTTCTGTGCCATACTATCATCGCTTAACTGTATAGTGGCTGGCTATAAGGCAAATGACTATATGACTTATAATCGCCGAACCGAACGGTATGAAAACTATGTCCAAGTTATTGAAGATTTCCGATAGTAAGCCTACTGGCCTATATGCAAAATATGCAGAAATTGTGCAGATTTACAATGATCGATGTGCGTGATGTGGTCAGCGTAATGGATTTTTTTTCTTTATTATTATGTACGCGTGAGGTAATACCAGGTCGCTTTTGAAGTGCTCATTGCGATTTTAAATTGCTGCTGATTGATTTATGTCGATTCTTGCTTTGCAACTTCAATTTAATTTAATTTAATTCAATTTTCATTTTATTTACAGTAGGTAATAATAATAATATTTAATAAAGTTAATAAAATTCTTATTAACGAGAAAGAGAGGACAGTTAAGGCTGAAGTAACTTTTCGCATATCACTTAAATGAAGGCCACTCCTTGAACAATTTTTATTTATGTATTTATTGAAGTATACAGATGGAACTCTTACAGACTATGCATAAAAGTGACGGTATTTATCAGATCCAAAACGTAATTATTATCAAATATAAAAAATTTAAGTGTTAAGCAATATTTTATTAGTTCATGGAATTAACAATATCAGGCTAACAAATACCTCACTATAGATATATCTCATAATATACTAGAGATTTATATTCGTGATTCGAAAGTCCTAATCCTAAAACGAATTGATTTAGAACGCACAATTAATAATTAATGGATTTTTAAGAAACAGGCAGTTACCAGGGTGGGTAAGTCATGGAAACGAACAATTTTAAATTGTAAAACAATAAAAGAAAATTTCTCAGAAGAAAATATTCTTACATATCGTAAATTAATATAAAAAAAAAACAAGTAAAAAAGCTAGAATTGGCCTAAGACCAATTTTTATCATATACCCTAGATGAATGCCCGTATGAAATTTCGTATTGTCACCCTTCTGTGCAAGTTTGATTTTTGAAGTGGTTTTTCGCATATATTTCTAGAACGGTTTGTCGGACAGAAAAAAATTAAATTTTATAGGTTTTCGTATTCTGAAGAAGTTTTTAGTACAATAAAAATGTCTTAGACTGATCGTTTCCACAGTATACGTAAAAAACCTAAATTTTTATATGGCAACACCAAGAAGGAGTTGCCCGATTTAGTCCATTTTTGAAATTTTATTTGCTAGTACAATGAAAACACCATGTACCAAATTTCAGCTGTCTATATCGATGCGTTCTCAGGCAGTGTCCAAATATATAGTGGAAAACGAAAGTTTTGTATGGCAACCCCACGAAGGAGTTGCCCGATTTGTCTCATTTTAGAACTTAATTTTCCTTTTTTTTTAAAGTCCGTGTGCAAAATTTCAGTTTTCTAGCTGAAGGCGTTCTCGAGTAATCGTGCGCACGGACGGACGGACGGACGCGTCTAATCCATTTTGCCCTACCATCATTATTTCTGTGCGTTACAAACTGAACGACAAACTTAGTATACCCTTTAGATTTCATCTAGGGTATAAAAATAACGGACATAAGTGACTACCCTGAGGCACACCTAGGGCCGGATTCTGTAACACGGAGAGTTGGAGAGTTTTGGGTGATGAGAGTTTTCGTTTTCCCCGATTAAAACTCCCTAACTCTCCATTCGCGATTTTCTAAAATACATGGGGAGTTACAGAAAACGTGAGAAGTGTCGCAATATTAAAGGACGGCCAACTCTGTGTAGGAGGGTCGAGGGATCATGGATTTTATATTGGTCTGAGGCATGCTTTACCCTTTGGTTACGTCAGAAAGTCAAGGGATCGTCGATTTTATATTCGAGCGAGGCGTTGTAGATTTTTGTTCTATTTCCTCAGTCTTTTTCTATGTTATTAATTTGTCTATGCTTTTACCTTTTTGTCCTGACTTCACTCATTGCATTGCCAGAATAATTAAAAGTAAAAAAAATCACAAGCTCGACTGCTCCCGTAAATAGTTAATTTATATTTACTCATACTCCATATTTAGAACAAAATGAAAAACTATTTACTTTAACTTTTTTTTTTACATTTTTAACTTATTTAAAAACAATTAAATACAATTAATTACTCTAGTGGATTCCTCTAATCGTAATTGATACTCGGTAAGTTATGAAAAATCTTTAAATATACGCAAAAGATGATGATATGAAATGTTTTGGCGGCACCATTTATTATTCGATTTTGTGTCATTTCTAAGCAATAAAGGTGCCAAAAAAATTTTAATTATTTATATGAAACCATTATACCGAAATAATTATATTCGATTTGATAGCTGAGTGTTTTGTGCTTTCGAAATGAGGTTTGAATTCACGGTCAGGCTTTTGTTATGCAAAAGTGTTTTTTTTTCTCTATTGGAGGGTGGATGGTGTTAACTTTCATTAGCATGATTCGTGATTCATTTCATTTGTCACAATAGTTGATGTGAGGATTGTTGAATAAGATAAATCTATTCGAATTTTATATTTCTGCTGCTGATTTGACATTTGAGTTAAATTGACAAATTTTTGTTAGCAGTATGTTTTTTTCTTTTTTTTTGTAATAATGCTGCAACGGAATCTTTAGAGAATTTTCTTTTTATATCCTAATGAAATCATTAGGTTTATATACTAAAGTTTGCTCATTTGTTTGTAACGTATAGAAATAATTATAGCGAAAAATGAGTAGATGTACTAGACATAACTATGGAGAGGTATTGGAGGTATAATTTTTGCTTATACGTAATTTTATAATTATTATTTTACGAAAATAAAATTAAGGCACAAAATTAATTATACTTGCGATGAATAGTCATAATAGTATTTTTTTGTATTCTTTTATAGGTTGCATTGTACAAAAAGATATAAAATCTTATTTTAGTACAAGATTAATAGGTACATTATCCAATAACTAATATTATAAACAACTAGACTAATAAAAAATTAATTAATTAATTAGAACTAAGATACAAAGGAGAAAAAAAAAATTTAACTTATACTTATTTGCAATTCAAAACTAAAAACTATACTGATTTCAAGTGATCGAGAGCTTTGCATTTAAAATTACCAAACATACCTGACTCAAACAACAATCTCAAATTTATTGGCAGAGAATTCCAAATATTAATGGACTGGAGAAGAACTGACGTTTAGATGTTAGACAATTATGTCTAGGCACTATTAAAGTAGTAACTCGACTTAATCTCGCAAGTATGTATATTATACAAGTTGCGGGGGTTCCGAGACTTAACCCAGCCAATAAAATAACAGTGCGACATTTGAAATAGATCATAAGGCTGCAACCAAGGGTGGAGTTGGTGTAAAGAGAGACATGGTCAAAACGATGGAGACAAAAACCTACCTTATAGTAGCGTTGAATGCAGTATTTAGCTTTCGAATTGAATCATAGTCAAGACAAGCAAATATTTCGCACCCATAGGTAAAAAGAGGGACGAGAAGCATCCTAACTAGCTTTAAATGGGTTTTCGCTGGAGGAAAATTACTAGTCGCCCAGAGTGAACAAAGCCCACCATATACTTTTCTAATTACAGAGCATTAATATGATGGCCCCAGGAAAGAGTTCTATTGAAGATAATTCCCAAGTTAGAAACGGAATCAACAATTGGAATTTGCGTTCCATTGATTACAACAGGTGAGAAATAAGAAGTATCTAAAATTGTTTTGTATATAATTAAGCATTTAGTTTTGGTAGGGTTCAAGTGTAGCATGTTATCAATGGTCCACAAATATATAAAATGGAGATCATCATTAATACAAGAAACACCATCATCTGCTAATCCAATTGGTCTTGAGATATACAATTGAGTATCATCAGCATAAAGGCGCAGTTTGCTGTACTTAACATAATGAAATAAATCATTGATGAAAAGAGAGATCAACACAGGACCCAAGATAGATCCTTGGGGCACTCCTGAAGATAGCAATTGAGAAGAATATACAGATTGATACCGATCCCTCAAGTAACTGCCGATAAGGTTTGCAACCTGGGTAGAAAAATTAAACTGCATTATCAGTTTTCTACATCACCGAATCAAATGCTTTGAAGAAATCTAAGAGCACTATCATGAAGAATTCATCCCTGTCAACAGCAATCCGTATATCATGGGTTATTTTAAGACGAGCAGTAATACAGTTATGCTTAGCTCTAAAGTATGATTGTTTTTCATTTAGTAAATTATGATATTATTAATTGGGATAGAATAATCAAGGTTAGACCAAAATACAATTTTTAGTTAAAACGAGTAGAATGACATACATTCATACTTACATGAACATAAGATCTGCCCAGAAAAAATGATACCACCTCTCCAAAAGATCTGGAAGGCTCATATCTCCCAATGTGCATAGGCAGGAGTGATTTGTTTTCTATAAAAGGTAATCTAAAAGGATGTGCTAGCCATTCTAAAGTTAGTCATTCAAGAAGTAACATGTAATTAAGTGAACAAAAAGTGCTCGAAGAAATCATTTACAAATATTTAGAAAACGCAGAAATAAAAGGAACGACCGAAAGTACTGTGAAGGACAATTTCTAAATATAAAAAAAAGGTTACCGACTGAAAGAAAATCAGAGTCAAGAATGTTGGGATTTTAAATTGATAAAAGAACACCTCACGCATCAATTACATTTAATTCTGGCATTTCATCTCACTCCAACATTAATTACACTCTAGATTTAGATACTAACTACACAACTGAATTTTTTTTTATTTTTTACGTAAGAAACGTCGATCTCGGTGGCATAAGCTGTACCATGTCGCGACATTCGGTTTTGCGAGAAAAGGGACTCTGCTGTGAATACGATTACTTGCGTGCGTTTGAGCATGTACTTTCCGACATAAGTAGAAAAGTGTAGAACTGCAGGGTCTGAAAAATATTAGTTTTGCCACTACAGGTAGAAAACCAGGTCCATCAAATCTTGAAGTGATCAAGATTATTAAGAGACTCTAAACGCATGCGCCGAATACCTCCGTAAGGGATATCATCGCTAATACGAGAACATCAAATTTAACGGTTGAGAACATTAGTAAGCTGTAAATCTACAAAGTTTAAAAAGTACTTGCTCTTGAGGAAAATGAAAAGCAGGCCCAAAAATTGTGTACAGTCATATCTGAGAAAATTTGATTGCTGTGGCATGGATGACATAATTTATGTTAAGATGAATTTCAACCAGTTATCCGGACATGATTTTTATACTGCTACGAATAAAATGGTAGTAGGTATCTACCTGAGATATTTAAAACCAGAAAATTTCCTAAATACTTCGAGCAATATATGGTGTAGCAGACTTTATGCGGAAAGGACTAAGAAACCATGGATTTATATAGACGAATGTTAAGAATAAACGTCTACCCCATTTAATGAAGTATGAGCTCTAACGTGGAACTACGGTATCGTAGACCGCACGAAACATTAATAGTGTATTTGGATTTAGTGTTACTACGCAGCAAACAGTATCAAATTGGTTCGCCTAATTTTGTACAGGTACTTTTGACCTCACAAATGAGCCACGCGGTCGTCTAGAATCAAACGACAAAAATGACAAACTGTGACCTTTAGCCGTTGAGTCTAACCCATCTCAGAGTGCCCTTGAATTATCTCTGAAGTTTTGTGTTAGCAAACAAACAATAATAGCGCATTAGCTCAAATCGGTAAAGTAAAAAAGTTGGATAAGTGAGTTAGTTCCACATCATCTGAATGAAAAACAGAAAAAAAAGCCTTTGGAAACTTGTTTGATGTTGCTTTCTCGTCAGAAATCTGATTTATTTTTGAATCGAATTGCCATTTGTAGTGAGAAATGGATTTACTATGACAATCGCAAACGTTCAGCACAGTGGTTGGACAAGGTTGAATCACCAAATCACACTCCAAAGAGCAATATTCATAAAACAAAAGCTGATTGTGAATGTTTTGTGGTCTTGCGCAGGTGTGATCCATTATGATTTCATGAAACCTGGCTCATCGATCACACCAGAAATATGCTGCAACCAACTGGACGAAATGATGCAAAAACTTAAAAAAAAAGACTCCTATCTTTTTGTACAAATTACACCTTTGACGACCCAATATCATTAAATAAATGAACTGCGGCCATAGATATGTAGTCAGTCAATAAAAATCATCAATAACATCTCAGATGATGGAGAGAGGTTATAATAATTATGATGAGTTATACTTTAAATTATCTGAAATAAAATTGACTTTTCTGATTACATAGTAATGCATAATAAAATATTTAATTGTTTCTTGATTAAATACTTTTCCATACAGCAACACACGAAAATTCATCTACGAACACTAGTAGCAATTTAGAGAAAACTACCTAAATTTTCTTAAGTCACGCTATATTGCGTGTAAAAGCCTTTCTTCAAAATACACGTCTACACACATACACACACACGTCAATTAAATCGAAAATGACGATTAAATTAATTAAAATGATAAAATAATTTGGTAGAAATCTGTTTTACGTCGTATAGATTATTTCGTTCCTATACATATGTGTATATCTTTAAAAAAAATTATAATTGACCTAACCTAACATAAAATATAATAATACAAAAAAAAAACAAAAAACAAAAAACAAAAAGCAAAACCATAAAAAAATTGCTTTTGCTTTTATTTGCCGCGTTGAAGTTAAGACAAAGATTAATTGAAAAATTAATTTCCTTTCAAGTTTATAGATTATCGAAAAGGAAATTGGGTGCGTAGACATTTATTGGTTGTTGTTTTTATTTTTCAATAATACAATAAAATATCGATAACTAAGTAAATGTAATTGTAATTTGTAAGTTTGATAAGATAATGTTATCAGTGCAGAATAAACTGGGCGCACTTCAAGTGTTTTGATATTAAATTTATTTTGTCAGACAGTTTGATAACACCAAAAAAAGTTTCATCAGTTTTTTTTTTTTTTTTTTATAAATTGCATGTAAGTACTTACGAGTCAAGATTAATATAAACGAAACAGATAGCACTTACCTGGAATAGAAAGAAAAATAAGTTATTAATAATGAAACAATACATATTTATGATAAATATAAATAAAAATTATTTCACGTTTTGCTGATAAAAAGTTGTAGTCGCAATAGTTTTATGTGATAAGGCTGCAAGAGCTAGATTTGTGATTTATAAGAGGTGGTATAAGAGTCATGCAGCGAGAATTTTAGTCATTATTCTTTTTTAAATTATTAATTAGAAAATTACGCTATAAAATCGAATTCAAATGTCAAAATAATATTTTGACAGTTCATAAAATGTGAGGTTAGATGATAGATTGGTAAGGTGCGTACAAACAAAACAATTTGTTTAAATTTAGTTGCGCTGATTGTAGGCACACACAATGAAACAAAAAAATGTTTAGTAATATTATTATAGTTAATATATTTTCATTTTGTTATAATATGCTATTGAAAACTTCTTCGATTTTCATGCAGAGAATCTTACCCGGGGGTTACACCTACAGTACAGCTTTCATCACTGACATTAATAAGAATGGACTGAGCCATCCTATCTAATTCCTATAATCAAAAATGGCACAAATTTTGACTAAAATCGATTTGTCTCTTTTGGAAACAGTATGGCTGTATTAATTGGAATGCATTAGAATTGACATAAAAATTCAGACAAATATATTGTTTATATACGTCTATCTCTTACAAGCTCAATTAAATTTGACAACAAATCTGCACAGGAACAAATTTTTTAAGTAATACTAAAATTTAATTTTTGGGTTAACTAAAACAAGTTTAACTTCATAAATAATTTTAATTTAATGCAACACTAGTTTATAACATCTTTAGTGTTTCCAATCGACAAATAATAATTAATTATAAATCGGTGTGCAATTGTACGAAGCCTGTTCAATATTTGTGCCATTTTTGAAGCAAGAAGGCTCAGTCCATTCTTATTATATGTCAGTGGCTTATTGCAAGCCTCGCTTCCAACGCGATTTCAAAATTAACAGCAGAAGGCTGTTCGGGTGATGTCTTATCAGCTTGCATGCAAGTTAATTTAAAAAATGGCATTGAGACGTAAAGTCTTGCGTATATTGGAAAATTATAGCAACAAAGGAAGTATCAGAATGATAAAAACCGAAGAAAAGAGGAAGGGGAAGGTGTCTGTAAGTGATGTAATGCAAATGATCCCAGAAAATTTAATTTTCCCGATATAAATTTATGAATTTCTCTCAAGCATTTCTTTTCCGCCATTTTGAAAATTACTATCCCCCAGTTGCCATGATTTTTCATCATGCAAGTTCGCTGAAAGTTGCATGGCAAATGGATTACACGTGGAAGAAGTATGGCAGTGCAAATTGCATGGAAGCTGTACTTGCAGGTGTAACCCCCGAGCTAGTGCTGGACACTAGAGATGTATCGTTCCGAGCAATTTCCGGAACCGGATCCGGATCATCTAATTTGGACCCGGTTCTGCGGACCCGTTCCATCGTTCCTTTCGTAATTCAATTCAAAGAAAGATGTTGTGAGTTCAGCTGATTTGTTATTGAAACAAAAATATATGCATATAAAATTTTCGATTTTTTTTATCAGTTTTCACAAAACTTTCCACATGAGACTGAAGTTGCGGGTATACAAAGCCTCATTTTTACCAACTGTAACAGAAATTAAACTTAAAAATAACGCGCCTCAGGTTCACCAACAAATAAAAAAAAACAGTCGGGGGATTTTCAGATTTGGTTTTACATACAATTGATAAAGACGATGGGATAGAGTTGATGCACACTTTTACGTTCCATTATGCACATACGCTAAATTAAGTAAAACTGGACCAATATTAATGGTGGGCTTAAATTTGCTAGTGTTAAAGCACATTGCAGCCTGTAGGTATAAACAGCTAGCAGAATTCATGAAGGAGCAGTCGATTTATTTTAGGAGTGCAAATCTACCACATTTCTACACTTTGCCATTCATTCATAGGGAATACCATATTCCCTACATTTTAGGAAATATTCCCTAATCTTATCGAATAATACCTAAGCTTTGAGGCAACAGTTTGTGCATGTTTTTTACTGTGTAGGAACGAGTGATCGACAGCTACACTAATTATGGAATCGTTCCGTTCATTCTACTTATCTTTTTAAATAAATTAGGGTATATATTCACTTACTGCGATTTTATAACATTTTCTCACATTTTTAGATGTGGTTAAAAGTACATTTAAGGTAAATTCTGTGCGCTTTTAGGAGATGAAAAAATATACAAAGTTAGAAGTACAGTGGGTATCAAAAGCAAGGAAACGAAGCAATTTTTGAATACTGCGATTTATGTGCGCAAAATTCCTTTTATGATTTCTTTCATTAGAAAGAGAATGGGAATTAGTAAGAAGTACACAAATTTGAAAACATTTTAAGACTAAATAAATTTGCAAGCAAATTTTTTATTTTCCAAAATTTTTCTAATTTCAATTTGAAAAATTCGGCAAAATATTAGAAATTCTTCAGTTCAAGTTCAGCCGGACTTCGATTTTTGAAAAAGATGTTAAAAACCCCAAAAGACCGTGTTATTTTCCTCCCGGTCTTAAAAACATTTTCATGTACACACCAATTTTTATTATTTTTCGTACATAGGTTTTCCGAACATATTTGTAAATACTACCGGAGCTGTTTTTCTAAATTTCTTAATATTTTTCATGTTGTAATTACTTTTATAACATTAAAATTGAGACTCCTGTAACTTAAATAAAATTTATTGCTACACGTTTACTTTAACACAAGAATGAAGATTGAGGTAATTTTATTCAGTAGCTCAAAAACCGGATAGAGCCCGTAAGGACCCAGGAAGCAATTTGCCGAGGTTTTTCCAAAAGTAAGGAATGAGCAATAGTTGTGCAACAGAGATAGCATTATTGCAATAAAGTGTGTATATGATTGCCTCTCTTTCAACCTGTGCAAAATTCCATTACTTCTTCTATTAAATTCGCCTTATTAAATTTTTCAACAATGCTTTTTACAATTTATTACAATTGCTGACGCATTTTGTTTTCCAAGGCAGCGGACTTATAATTGTAATCAAATTATAATAACATATTTTGGAAATATTTTTAAAAAATTGCCCTTACATTTATAGATTACAAAATGTCAATCCAGGCACATTAAAAATAAGTTGAAAGTGGTAAATTAAAAGTAATTTACTCAACCCTCGCAGCTGGCAAGTATATAAAATATATATACTTGCCTTTGGTACGAAATAGGCGAGCTTGCTTTCTTATGTCCATTAAATCCGCTGCCTAAATTATAAACGAGCATTTGTCAATATCGATTTCGAGGATTATGCTTAACCATGGCAAGTTACTTTCGAATTATTTTCGATTCAATTTGTTTGCTGGAGTTTATTTTATAAAAATCAATTTGTAAATCTCGATCTGAATGATTTATTAATTTCAATACTCAAAAGCTTTTAATGGTGACGACAGGATCCGGTAGTCCAGCATATACTTGGTTTTGTATATATGTATGTGTACTTTATAAGTATTATTGGTAGGCATTGCTAATTTGATTAGAACGAAAACTCACGCTACTACATACTTATGTACTACATAGTTAAATTTTGGAAGTTCGGAATCGAGAACTTTATTTTCTGCCATTCAGCTTTAAGGCCATTTGTTAGAGCTGGGAGAGATCAAAGATTATGTGCAATGGATGAGTGATTCGGTGTTAGCATATCCACGATTATCACTTTGAATATGCTCGTCATTTTTTGGAGATTCCCATGTCGGCTTTGCATACAATTTTGATGTAGAAATTATAGTTTTATCAGTACGAAATGCAAATTTTCCAAGCATTAAATGTAAACTACTATGGGATTAAGAAAATTATATGCTAAAAGCATATTACAGACTTTCCCAATGGATCATCATCTATGGGAAACATCTCATTTTAATGTTGAGGACCGTTATTGTACTTAGAGGGCTGTATCAATAGGTCAAATTTTCTCTAGTGGAGATGTGGATAACCCGATAGAAATTGTTGAGGGAAAAGTCATGGTATAAATCTACGAATACAGTTTCGTTTGCCAATTCATCAAATTTTGTTATAGAAACTTATTTGTTCGAAACTGATAGTGGTGCCACATTAACTGGCAATTTAGAGAAATATTGCAAGATGACAGAAACTTTATTTTAGAGGGCACGTTGAATTAAGGATATGACGATGGAGTAGCCATATATTAGGTACTACACACCCATAAATGAATGCCATAAGGGCATTATTCCGAGAAAAATTGTTGGACGTTAAAATCTGCCAATCTGAAACTATGTGATTTTTCTATGAGTGTATTTCAAATTTCTACAAATTTACAACCCATAACAAAATTGACCAACAATCATATACAATGTGACAAGACCTTGGAGGATTTATGAAAACAAAAATATAAATATTTTGTGAATTATAGCATTTTTAAAATGTCTAAAAATGCTGTCTCTTCTTTACAAATTCACTCATTTGAAAGTTAGGGTTTCAAGCTATATAAAAAAAATAGCATCTCAAAAATATATACGAAAAAGGATATCAAGGATAAGGCTTTAATTCATTATCCTTATATATCCTGAAAGACTTACTTTTAATTTTATTAATTTTCTTTATTGGTTGCCTAATGTTAGCCACTAAAACATATCAACATTTCAATTTGGGATCTTAACGGGATTAGGGAATAAAAAATCATGAAAGTTGCACCATCATGCATTTCCTCATAATAAAGTTTCTTAAAAATCTCATGAAAGTTAGTAAGTACATATAATAGTGGTGCGAGTTGATTCAACAGCATTCTGGATTTTATAGAAATTTATAAATTTCCAAAAATTTCCTGACTTTCAAATGTTCCATATTTCACTGTTCTAATGAATAGCAAAATATGTATGAATTTAAAAAAAAAAACCAGAACAGCATTTTTTCGAAATTTTAAAATTGCTTTAACTCGCGAAATACGCAGTGTAGGTAAGGGAAACTTTTTAATTTGTATTTTTATTTTCACAAACCCTCCAATTATGTCAAATTAAAAAAAATGGCTGATGGTCATATCACACATGTTGCCTATTTGATATGGAATGACCCAAAAATCAGACGGTAAATATCGCGATGTTAAAAGAAAATATCTGAACGGAGATACACAGCATTCCTACTGCACTGAGAAAGTACGTATTTAAACATTAACGCGTTTAATATTGGAGGAGTGCGTAGGTACAGGTCGAGTGTTGTTATTTGCTAAATATAATCTAATGAGATCCGCATTAGTTATCTATATGCAATAAATATATTTTCTCCAAATAAAGTTTTTTTAAATAGCTATTCAAAATAGAATTCTGCCGCTGGACGTAATTGGGAAAGAAATAAGACCCCAAAAATTATTAATTTTTTGATTGTTGTCGTCCTGAAAGGAAAGACTTTACAGACTTACTACTTACTACTCTACGTCTACAGGGGTTTTAAGTGGGGAACCAAAAAATAAACTTCCCTATTCACGATATGATTTCTTTATTAATCTCAGTTTTTTTGGACGACAAAAGAAGCATAGTGGGAAGTATTCCATTTTCTCGAAAAATCAGTTTTTTCAAATAGCCATGTGACCAAGAGAAGAAAAAAATTAAAACCACGAGGGTACAATTTTTCCTCTATTTCCACTTCCCGGACATTTAACCGGAAACTGAATTTTTGTTTTTTTTTTTAGACAAAACCGACTCATAACTCAAAAACCGTAAGATTTACTATCGAATAGACATATTAGAAAGTTAACGTTAGAAAAGCTCAGGATTCTCGAACTCGAACATTGAAACCAAATTTAAGTTTTTTCTGTATAAAATAATCTTTTCCATTCAAGCATCCAATGGAGACACTTTTCATTAAAAGTAAATTATTTGTAGAATTTTGACCTGTTTCTCTCATATCCTTCACAACTGAACATTGCATGCATCTAAACGGCGAGAAATTGTCATGTAATCAACTCCTAATTGCGCTGCAATTGCAGTAGTCCGGTTTTCACCAAGGAATTCTTTGCACAAATTCTGGTTTATCATCCTACTATGGCCATCCAGAGCATTGTTTTTCATTCAAATTCAAAGCCACAATTCCACCATGGATAAAATACTCTCATCAGCAACATAAATAATTCTCTTTTAATTTCTACAACAGTTTTCTGCTTTTGTTTTAAACAGAACAAGGTCAAGTGATAAAGACACACTTTACATGAATCATTTGCGTACTACTTAGCCATCTATATGTGAGTCAGCGAATTTATGTTATAACGTAAAGAAAATTCGAACAGGTGGAGTAAACATGTTTGTGTAACAAAAAGTAGATTTGTTTATCAGTGCTGACCTCTACCGGAATCCAATGTGGTCGATGCGGTTGGACTAACTGCATTTAAGTGGGGATCACCAATCAAAAATTAGCCATCAAAATTTAAGAAATCATACCTTTTATAGTTATATCACTTCATTTCTGAATTTTTATAATTTTCACCTGCCTGACTGTAGCCCTGTATCCTGTATGTGCTCTATTGATTTGATTTACTTGTATACCTACACCGTTCCATCACAAATATTTTTACACCTTGCAAGTGCGCACATACATACATTATAGTGTCTCGAAATTTCAAATGAAACTCTAATAGAAAATTACAAACCACACATAAAACTGTTTGTAGAGAATCACACTGATTGCATCTATATTGACACGACAGCTGTTTGAATTACAAATGAGTTGTGTACCAGACGGCGACATTTTGTTAGCTTTACTTCCTCATACTAATTTTACTGTAATCATACTGAATCACGTTTTGCCTGCCATATAGGTTCTATGTAATTTAAAATATACAAACAAGCAGTAAAATATTCTACAAAGTAATCAAAATTCACCGAGCAATATAATCTCAGATCATATGGCGTCATAAAATCCATCAGGATATTGTAAGCTTGCATCATAACCATGGAATGAATAGCGACGATAAAAAAATGTCTCCTGCTCAATAAACCATCCCCCAAAAAGTTTCATGATAACTCCTAAAATATTTCCTATGCCCAGTCAGATCCCTTTATTTGAACGACAATGCAGCTCTGATAAAATTCTCCACCATAAACCCTTCAGATCTGTCTCCTGCTACTTTTGTCTGCATCATGTCTTTGTCCTCTAGCCATTTACCTCCAAATCCCCCTACGGGACATAAATGAAGATGGTTTGACTTTTTTTTTATGGGGAATGATTCTATTCGGGGATAACAGTTGAATTATGCGACGCTATACATATACCATAGTACATCACATAGGATTATGTGTGGCCCATTGATAAAGCAAAAGCCAAGCATCATTGAGAAGGGTTGTAATAGCCATCTTAAAACCCTTCTCTATGGGCGGCAATTTTAAGGACTCTACAGTTACTAACTCTGCACTCTGAGTTCCGACAACCACTAATTGAACCAGGATGCTAGAACAACATAAACGCATGCGGTACTACTATTAGCCCGGTGGTGTTTATGATTGTTGGGGCTTAGGACTTAATGCTATTTTGAAATTTAATTGGGGACGGGAGGGAAATTCTATTGTCGCAGTTGTAAATTGTAAAGGTTTATCCAGTAGGTATGTGGAGGAAGTTGTTTTTAATTATTTATGCATATGTGTCTAAATCAGAATGATGCAGGATTAGTTTGGAAGTCAAAACTACAATTTAACTTTGTGGAGGAAAATAGCTTTCATCACATCATAAAAAAAATTGGTAGCCCATCTTTACTGTACAAATTCACAACGATGTCATAAATTGGCAGCGTTTAATATTAAATAAATGTAAAGATATAAAAAATATGTTTAATTGATTTCACTGATTCCATGGCCCTGGGTTTGAACATCGTCTGTTTCAGAAAAAAATAAACAGCAACAACAACACCATAAATCTCAGACATCAGCCTTAAAAGACAATAGCAGAAGACTTGCAGTGGAGTCGGATAGTAGAAAAACCAAGTCGATAAGGGTCTATAAAGCTGTGGCGAAAGAGCTCAATGCTCCACAGGTCTATAGAAAGGAGTTCGAATTTACAAGGAGAAATAGGTCTCAAGAATAGACCAGCAATATGAAGAAACGAAAAGCAAGAGAAGCAAAACAACCGAACAAGCGTGTTAAGTAGTATAGAGGATACAACAACAAGATTTAACGTAGTAGGAGAGCCCTAAGCGAAGTATAGTCAACGATCATTTGCAGATTAAAAGGATGTGCCCAAACGGCTATGAGAGCAAATAGAGGTAAATAGAGCTGAACATCTGCTCTTAAGCCAAGAAGATAAGCCATTACCCTACCTCAATTTTTCGGAGGTTGTGGTCGTTGAGGTGAAAGGATTTCAGGTCATCAAGCGGAGACGATTTTTGTATGGAGTTTCTTGTCAGCATATATCTTTACAATCTAAACGACTCTTTTCCAATGAGTTTTATAAAAAATATACAAAATGCCCCATTGCCAAACAGCGACAATTTTGAACATTTTCAACACCTGTCTGTCACTAACAAGAATGATTTAAGAGTTCAGTTGCACTAGGTCGACTGTGATTTTAATAAATAAGTTATTAGAAAAATGTTGGTTAAAAAAAAATCGTTCTAGAATAGTTTTTACCGATGAAAGGCTGCTGCTGCTGGTAAAAACTCATATCATAGAATTACATATATGAAAAACAATCAGTCCTGTAACTCTATCAACTCACCTCTCGACTCTCTATATAATTTCCAAACATCTAAAGTTGCATTGTTTATTGCTGATGTATTTTTTTATAGATTTTAGTCGCGCTTTAAATGCAAAACGACAACAAAAAAATAAATCTCTTAAAATTCATCGGGCGTTTTATTGAAATCTGCGGTCTTCCGGCTGTGTGGAAGTGAATATTGTTTATTGAAACCGGAGTCAATAAGTGAACGTGAATATTCCGATAAGACAATTGAAATTAATTAAAATCAAAGCTGCTTAAAATTCGGGAATTCGCCACAAATCTATAAAATGAGTCAGCAAACTTGCGGCTGATGATGACTAACGAGAGATACCGGGGGTATACAAGCCATTTGTCTCTAACCATGGACTTTGTCAACCAATTTATAGTGATACTAGAATAATATTTGTTAATGTAGACGGGGAGTAAGAATAGATATTATTTCTAAGAAAATCTCAACTAATAGACGATCTCAACAGCCTGTTAACCAACCTTGGTACAGATTGAAACTTTTACTTTCGTCTGGAGCTTTTAAATTTGGAGGTCTGTGGAATGTAAGAGTCGAAACGGTAAAGCATCATCTACGTCGAGTGATGAGGACTTTTGAAGAGTGGTACACTCCTTTAACAGGCTTACTTACTGGGCATTTACCCACTCAGCTATCATCTCAAGAAAATAGACAATAGGTCGACAGTGAGACCTGTCACTTCTGTATGGAAGATTACAAAACATTGAATACGTCTCCGCCCCGGCGATTGTAAAACTCTTGGCCACATAAGTGTAGAACATCTAGAAAAAGCATTCCCATTGGGCCCCCAAGAACTTCATAAATTTTCT
The DNA here is from genome assembly GCA_963930735.1 of Dioctria linearis. Taxonomy (NCBI): domain Eukaryota; kingdom Metazoa; phylum Arthropoda; class Insecta; order Diptera; family Asilidae; genus Dioctria; species Dioctria linearis. The sequence continues at coordinate 166,570,124 of OZ005743.1, read as the reverse complement.
AAAAGCCTTCAAATTCTAACGGGCGCTCGAGAGCACTTTGGAGTAATGTCACAAAATATCGCAGTGGCTAAATGAGAGGTGGAATCTATATTTGTATCCCGCATTTTTCAATAGTTATATGAACAATCCTTTAATTCAAATAGAAGTCTATCTAAATTTACGATTCCTTTACCCATTAAGCTCGGATTCAAATGATTTTAAAATGTTAATACCATACACTTCTTTGTATGTACCTACAACACTGATTAATTTGTCAAAACCGCAGCTCAAAAAATGCTAATCCCAAGCGTTTAATGAAATGAAATTTAATGTACGGTTTATGAAGCCATTGCAGACCAACTGTTCGAAATTTAGTGCAAAGAAATGAAAGAAACTCTTAATGAACTGCTTACTAAGAAACTTATACAAAGAATGAATCAAAGAATGATAAGATAACATTCTCTTTCAACTGCCAAAAGAATATTTTGTTGCCAAAAAATATCAAACCAGGCGGCATATTATTCAAGGCAAATTTACCTTTACAACTTTGCCATTGTAAAAAGATCGTCTAAATCCTAAATTAGTTCCCAAAATATATATTTTTTTATATTTATGGATGGAGAACGAAAGGACAAACGATGCCAATGAAATTACTTCAGCTATTTACCACCGTTTAGTGAATTCTCTAATTGGTAAAAAGTATAAGATTTATATGTGGCAGCTTTGTAGCGCCCAGAACAATAAAAACGCTATTACAATGAGCATTGGTTGAGTGTTAAGTATTCTGCACATATAAATATCATTGCATTTTTTATTTCCAGTTCTAGAGCAAAGAGTTTTTGCTCAATACAACACAAATGTGCAGATTTTATCTACGAAGGAATTAAAGGGAAATGGTCTACAGAAGTTGCATTCAGAGAGGACAATTTATACTTAAAACAGCTTCACTATCTGTGTTCCAATCAAATAAAAGACGCTAAACTCAAAGATGTTGGTGAATTATTATTAAATAAAGCGTTTCTTTAGTAGTTTTATAAAATAAAATACCAAAAACTAAACCATTTAAAAACAAATCCCCAACAAAGGAGAATGGAAATTTTGTCCTGATCGTTGTACTACTACGTCTGGATCCCTTAACCAAGAAATGTTTTATGAGCTTTTCTTATTGAAATTCGTGAAATTTTGTCTTATTTTTGATATGTTTGTTTCTATAATTTTACACATTCGATTCAATTCTAATTGAGTCGAGTCCCCAAATACGAGCTTTGGCCAGACCATGCGATGTTAGTCTGGAGGCGAGACTTAAGGGGGGAAATAGGTGTAGGATGGCGTTCTTATAGTGATTTTCATAATTTTTTTTAACAAATAAAGAGTTTGTATTAGTTGTTGATATCATGAGGTTATTTTACACGTATATTTGAGAATAACTTCTAAAATTTTCAAAAAAATTTCTCGAAAAGTAACCGAGATATCAGCTTCTGCGCATTGAAGATCCTCATCCGACTGAGCAGGTTGTGTACATCTTGGAGGCCGAAATTTTCATATGAAATGAACTGCACAAAGAATTTACATTTTTTATATGTGTATATGTGTCTCTTCTATGTGAACCTCAATTTTCTCAAAAAAAAAAAATGAAAACTAGTATTTTTTATAGGGGTGTGAACATAAAACACGGTTTTTTACCATTTTTCGTACCTTTTTAATTTGAAAAAAAAAAAAAAATACAAATATATTACTGAGGACTCAGGTTCAAATAGAGCGTATTTATATAAAGAAACTATATACCAAATTCAAAATGATCGGTTGAAAACTTTTTAAGCTAGAGTGTACGCAAATTCGAAAAAAGTCGTTTCGAGAAAAACGCGTTTGAAAAAAGTTGCAGAAAAGGTATTACATGTCACGCGATTCGACACTTGAACGAGGGACGTTTACTTAATCGCTTATAACTTTTGAGCGCATTGGAATTTTTGCTTGAAATTTTAGGAGTATATTTTTGAATAGTTTTACAAATGATTTACGAAAAAGAATTGAATTTTTAAGCATCTACACCTATTTTCCCCCTTAAGCAACTCAAAAACAGTGGCGCTATACAGGGTGTGCGGTAAGTGGTGTGAAGCCCGAAAGCTATGGATGGGTCATACTTAGACGAGCAAAAATTGTATGGGTGGGGGGAATCCTACCGGTTTCCGAGATAACGGGACTTAAATATATTTGGGTAAATTTTTATAGATCGCCCTGTAACTTCTGAACATTACACCCTATGATGACGATTTAAACTTTGTTAGATTGATAATCGTTAGACCTTTCTAATAGTCTATAATTTTTTCCCCTCCTCCTCTACTACTATTTTTATCAAAAAAACACGTCATAAATACCAATTTAAGAAGTCCAAAAGCTTCGCTTCATAATGACCTAAACAACTCTGTACCCAAAATGTAGTCTTTTCTGCGTTTTTAGCATTTCTCCTTAAGCATATTGTTTAGTGGTCAAATCATCTGAGACACATACATATGTATCAAAAAGGACATATTATGTGTTCATATATTTAGCCAAAACAGGAGACATGCTATAAGTCAATTATTGTTCATGATAGTCGGTATTTGTGCTTAAGCTTAAGTTTGGTATTTTGTGTGGGACACAAATCAACCTAACATTGCGAGATTTAATAATTCTATCCCCATCCCATATAATAAGTGAGTTCTCTCGAAATTTCCTAGCTAAAATAATTATAGCATGTGAAATTATGGAGATCCCAACTTGAAATTTTTAAGGATTGCACCTACTTTAGATATTAAGGCCAGATATAAATAAAAACCGAAAATCGTCACATATCCCATCAACGATTTTTTCAAGGATAAAAGACAATATCGAATATCATTTTTTACAAAAATTGCACCACGGATACTTTTCCTACAAAACATGATTTATGTCTTTTCCAAAACGCTGTAAGCAGGGCTTCTTAAACTATGGGTCGCGACCCCAAATGGGGTCACTTAGCGTAATTTTGTGGGTTAAATATATACAATTTTACAACTTTTTGTGCAGTTTTTAATTTTATATTTTTGCACAAATTCTAAAACTTTATTTTTTCATATGTATATATATATACTGTTACCTAATCAATAAATCATCGCAAAATATTTATATATCTTTATTTTATATTTTTTGGGTTGCGAGAAAAATCACAATCATAAATGGGGTCGTGAACGAAAAAAGTTAAAGAAGCCCTGCTGTAGAGCATTAAAATCGTCATAGTGTATGTCAGCTAAAGGTGGGGACGGGTCCCATACAAAAATAACCATTTTTTTTTATTCTTTATTACCGTTATAATTGTGAAATTACTGAGATTTAATTTGACCATATTTTTGTTCAAAACTCCCAACTCTATTTCGATAAGTTTCGAAATTCCTTTTTCCCAACGCTAATGTACAAAACGACCCACGTCTAATTTCTGTTTTTCAATATCTTTTAAAACGGAAGACCAGCGCCGTGCCTAGCACTTGGGGTACCTGGGGCAAGCTGAGAGATCCCGCCTTTTCCAATACTAATTTTAATATAGCCTTTTCCGATTAAATTTTTAATATAGAATTTTAAAAAAAATAACAAACAAGTGATAGTGGACCCGATGGTTCGTCACTTTCATTGTATTTATTGCCTCATATAGCCACTATAATTTTCATTTGATCAAAAATAGCTTTCACTCAAAATTTTTTTTTTGTGTTTTTACTTTGGCAAAGTCTCCAATAAGTTCCTGATAGCCGATGTGATCACATAATTCTCTTTCCATAGATATGGTGTCTAATACTACTAAGCGTTCCTGGCTTATTCACGATCGCAGATAATTTTTAATAATTTTTAGTTTCGAGAAACTTCGCTCTCCGGACGCTACTGAAACGGGTAAACTTAATAATATCCGCAAGGCAATGACAACGTTGGGTACAATCGACAGAATATATTTTCTTACGATGAAATTCAAAACTTCAATTGAGATTGATCAGCAGGCAAGATCGCAGCCAGATTCATAAATTCAATATCCGTGTTCTGTTAATTTTCTATGCAAATCTTTGCAGCGCTTCATTATTTCTTCATTCGTTGAAGACTTGAAAGCATGCATATCATTTAGAAATTTGAAGTCATTGCTGTGCGCCTGTAGTTGTTGAAATCTCTCTTTCATTGATACTAATGCTGTATCAAGGGCGTGGTAAAAGAATTCTGTTCTAAATTGCTCTTTCGGATTTGTTACAAGTTCATCTCAAGCTTCGAACGCGAACCGTGTTGTTAGTTGGAAATATCGGCCCTACTTCCACATGAGATGCTAAGTCTTCGTTCGCTTCGTTTAGTATTCTAGAAAAACTTTCTTCAGATCTATACATATACTGCTTCAGAAAATCGGTGGTTCTGTCTAGAATGTTACAGCATTCAACTACATACAAAGGTAGTCCCAGAAGTATCCGACCTGACATATAGATGTCGATTTCTGTTTGAAAATAGATAATAATAGAAATAGAATAGAAGTAGAAATAAAAGAAATGGTGAAAAAAAATTCACAAAATGGCATTGGATGACCGTCACGAGATTGCAGACATGGCAGGCATTTCGAAAAGTGCCGTACATCGAATATTGACCAAAAATTTGGACATGACATGTGTAAGATGGGTGCCGCAATTACTCTGAACGGAACAAAAACAGCGTCGAGAGAATGTTTCAATACAGTGTTTAGCGAAGTTTCACAGAAATAAAGCCAAGTTTTTGCGTCGATTCATAACCATGGATTAAACATGGGTCCATCACTTCACACATGAGATGGAGTCAGGTTTTTGGGACGCGCAACGGATAATTTTCATTGATTATCTTCAAAAAGGGAAAGCAATCAACGGGGAGTATTATGCGAACTTATTGCAACTTTTGAGTGACGAAATCAAGCAAAGAGGACCGCATTTGACTAAAACGAAAGCTTTGCTCCATCAAGACTATGCACCAGTGCACACTTGTGTAGTTGCAATGGCCAAAATCAATGAGTTAAAGTTCCAATTTCTTCCTCAAGCACCCCATTCGCCAGATTTAACCCCCTTGGATTATTTTCTATTTCCGAACTTTAAAAAATGGCTAGGTGGTAAAATATTTGCCACCAATGAAGAGATGGAGTCTGTGGTTGATGGCTATTTTAAAGAGCTTGTCGATCCCCAGTATAAACAGGGTATCGAAGCTGTTGAACATCGCTGGGAAAGGTGTATCCAGCTAAAAGGAGATTATGTAAAGAAATAAAGATATTTTTTCCCAAATTTTTTGTATTTGCTTTGTTAGGTCGGATACTTCTGGGACCACCCTCGTATATTCAAAGCAGCACTTTGCAATAATTTTGAAGCATATTAACTATGTTTAGAATATCGAGCATAATGATCACGGTACAAATGAATTAAATATTCACGGTAGCTTGGGCTAAGAACCCACCCTCATATTACGATAGATTATCTCTTTATTCATCGAGCGAAATTTCCACAAGTGCATCATAGATCTCTCCAGCCTGATAGCGGAGGGGTTCGATGCCATCAACCCTACTTTTCCAATGCGTATCAGTGATGGGATACTACAGCATCGCATTCGCATAAAATATTGACGCGAAATTCAATGGCTCTTTTAGAACCGTCTGGTACCAAAAGTAAGAACCAGATCACTTGACTCCCTTTAGAGTTACGGATCTTCGAATTGACTCAGATCTCTCAGTTACTCATCTCTAATTGAGAGCGGCCTTATTCCCAGAGCAGACTGTACATACCGAGTAAGACAAATGGGACCTTGCATGTATTTTAGAATCGATTCCAATACGAATTTGATGAATCGATTTGGGAGCCAGAACTTTGCGGGAAAATAACCGGGACCGTAATGGATTGATTCAGTTTCGATTCGAAATCAATTTTCGGATCTTCCCTCGGTAACATGTGTATTTCGATAAGTCAAATATCTCGTGAAACAAAACAGAATTAATCCTTAGTTGCAAGTTTGAAGTGGAAATGGAACGAAGTTATATTTTTATTTCTGAGTTAACAAATCATTGAATTCCTTTTGAAGTTATATTCTTATTTACATCTTTTAATTATGTACTAAAAAGAAATTTGAATGAAAATAAATTTTTTCAATGTATGAACAGCAGTTCTAAAATCAAGCATTGAACGCAGCCATCCCGGCTAATAGCCTGCATTAGTTTCATCAGAAATTGAAACTGCTCTGTAGTAATGGGAGATGTGCACTTCATTCAAATATTGCATGAAAATTATGTAAGCGGATAGTCAACCTCAATCCATACCAACTCTATACTGATTTATTAAGGGGGTATTCTAGTCTAGAGGCCTGAATTTTAGGTGATTTTTGAAGTGCCGTAAAAAAACGGCAATCAATATTTTTCTATCCATTTTTTTATGAGTTATTTACTAACATTACAAGAGTACAAAAAAAAATTAAAAAATTAAAAAAGTTGAAAATTCAAAAAATTAGCAGCTGATGAAGTGGGGCCCACGATTCCAACCCGCCTAGCAATCCGAAAAAATAAAATAAAAAAGATTATTAGTCTGGAGTAATGTCGCTATGTCCGGAACTAGGGAAAAGTTGAAAAAAAATGTTTTCACAAAATGGGCGCTGCTTGAAAAAAAAACAAGTTTTATACCACCTTTTTTTACTTTTTCGAATTTTTTAAAAATAGTAAAAATTGAAATTTGGGGATGCGGCTAGTTCCGGACATAGACAAGTCTATAAAGAGACTTTCAAAAAAATTTCAAGTAAATCGGTCCAGTAGAACTTGAGAAATCGTGGGCATCCCCTTGAAAAAGGCAGTTACGAGAAAAACGCGTTTAAGGGTTACCCCGCCACTGTAAATTTTTTGAAAAATCGTTTTTTTTTATTGGCTTAAAAAATAGTTTAAACCCTCTAGAATAAGAAGAAAAAAGGTCCCATGCGAGAAAATTTTTTTTTTCTTTGAAAATGGAGGTCGCCTTCAAGCGCGTCAAACTTGCTCCGAAACATGTCCCGGGAAGATGGCTGTGGAGCCGCCATTTTGCTTTTTTGTCGCTGTCAAAAAAGCAAAATGGCGGCTCCACAGCCATCTTCCCGGGACATGTTTCGGAGCAAGTTTGACGCGCTTGAAGGCGACCTCCATTTTCAAAGAAAAAAAAAATTTTCTCGCATGGGACCTTTTTTCTTCTTATTCTAGAGGGTTTAAACTATTTTTTAAGCCAATAAAAAAAAACGATTTTTCAAAAAATTTACAGTGGCGGGGTAACCCTTAAACGCGTTTTTCTCGTAACTGCCTTTTTCAAGGGGATGCCCACGATTTCTCAAGTTCTACTGGACCGATTTACTTGAAATTTTTTTGAAAGTCTCTTTATAGACTTGTCTATGTCCGGAACTAGCCGCATCCCCAAATTTCAATTTTTACTATTTTTAAAAAATTCGAAAAAGTAAAAAAAGGTGGTATAAAACTTGTTTTTTTTTCAAGCAGCGCCCATTTTGTGAAAACATTTTTTTTCAACTTTTCCCTAGTTCCGGACATAGCGACATTACTCCAGACTAATAATCTTTTTTATTTTATTTTTTCGGATTGCTAGGCGGGTTGGAATCGTGGGCCCCACTTCATCAGCTGCTAATTTTTTGAATTTTCAACTTTTTTAATTTTTTAATTTTTTTTTGTACTCTTGTAATGTTAGTAAATAACTCATAAAAAAATGGATAGAAAAATATTGATTGCCGTTTTTTTTACGGCACTTCAAAAATCACCTAAAATTCAGGCCTCTAGACTAGAATACCCCCTTAATAAATCAGTATAGAGTTGGTATGGATTGAGGTTGACTATCCGCTTACATAATTTTCATGCAATATTTGAATGAAGTGCACATCTCCCATTACTACAGAGCAGTTTCAATTTCTGATGAAACTAATGCAGGCTATTAGCCGGGATGGCTGCGTTCAATGCTTGATTTTAGAACTGCTGTTCATACATTGAAAAAATTTATTTTCATTCAAATTTCTTTTTAGTACATAATTAAAAGATGTAAATAAGAATATAACTTCAAAAGGAATTCAATGATTTGTTAACTCAGAAATAAAAATATAACTTCGTTCCATTTCCACTTCAAACTTGCAACTAAGGATTAATTCTGTTTTGTTTCACGAGATATTTGACTTATCGAAATACACATGTTACCGAGGGAAGATCCGAAAATTGATTTCGAATCGAAACTGAATCAATCCATTACGGTCCCGGTTATTTTCCCGCAAAGTTCTGGCTCCCAAATCGATTCATCAAATTCGTATTGGAATCGATTCTAAAATACATGCAAGGTCCCATTTGTCTTACTCGGTATGTACAGTCTGCTCTGGGAATAAGGCCGCTCTCAATTAGAGATGAGTAACTGAGAGATCTGAGTCAATTCGAAGATCCGTAACTCTAAAGGGAGTCAAGTGATCTGGTTCTTACTTTTGGTACCAGACGGTTCTAAAAGAGCCATTGAATTTCGCGTCAATATTTTATGCGAATGCGATGCTGTAGTATCCCATCACTGATACGCATTGGAAAAGTAGGGTTGATGGCATCGAACCCCTCCGCTATCAGGCTGGAGAGATCTATGATGCACTTGTGGAAATTTCGCTCGATGAATAAAGAGATAATCTATCGTAATATGAGGGTGGGTTCTTAGCCCAAGCTACCGTGAATATTTAATTCATTTGTACCGTGATCATTATGCTCGATATTCTAAACATAGTTAATATGCTTCAAAATTATTGCAAAGTGCTGCTTTGAATATACGAGGGTGGTCCCAGAAGTATCCGACCTAACAAAGCAAATACAAAAAATTTGGGAAAAAATATCTTTATTTTATATTTTTTGGGTTGCGAGAAAAATCACAATCATAAATGGGGTCGTATCCGAAAAAATAAAATAAAAAAGATTATTAGTCTGGAGTAATGTCGCTATGTCCGGAACTAGGGAAAAGTTGAAAAAAAATGTTTTCACAAAATGGGCGCTGCTTGAAAAAAAAACAAGTTTTATACCACCTTTTTTTACTTTTTCGAATTTTTTAAAAATAGTAAAAATTGAAATTTGGGGATGCGGCTAGTTCCGGACATAGACAAGTCTATAAAGAGACTTTCAAAAAAATTTCAAGTAAATCGGTCCAGTAGAACTTGAGAAATCGTGGGCATCCCCTTGAAAAAGGCAGTTACGAGAAAAACGCGTTTAAGGGTTACCCCGCCACTGTAAATTTTTTGAAAAATCGTTTTTTTTTATTGGCTTAAAAAATAGTTTAAACCCTCTAGAATAAGAAGAAAAAAGGTCCCATGCGAGAAAATTTTTTTTTTCTTTGAAAATGGAGGTCGCCTTCAAGCGCGTCAAACTTGCTCCGAAACATGTCCCGGGAAGATGGCTGTGGAGCCGCCATTTTGCTTTTTTGTCGCTGTCAAAAATTTATCAATAAAGTTCAATGTCTGCTCGATAATACCCTTAAAAGGTTTTATTCAAACACCTTTAATTTCGCGAGAAAAAAATTCGTGAAAAAAACCTTTTTTTTTGCCGTTACAGTGGCGTTACTCCTTAAAGTCCATATATCCACGTGGTTTGGAAGTTAGAATTCAACTGCTAGCAGCTGGATGCAAGTGAACACTAAATATAAAAGATACAAATTTGAAAAATCCTCTTGTAGGCATATTCTTGAATAGTTAAACTTTGAAAATATGAAAACAAAAAAAATCGATTTTTTCGAATTTCTAGACTAGAATACCCCCTTAATCTATTTAAAAATCGACTCTATATCGTTTTCAAATATATTCCGGGTCACTTACGAAATATATTTTTCAATGATTCAAGAATCAATTTGTAATCGATTATAAGATCAATTTTCAACCTAGCGATAGTATAGACAGCTTCGACATAAAACTCATCGATACTATCAAATATATTGTGTCAAATAGATTTTTCGACGAATTGTCATTCGGTGAATTATTTTCGACGAAGCATTTTTCAATTCAAATTTGTAGATTTAACTTTTTTTGTACTTTATTAAATAAGAAAAAATACGCGAGTCCGTCGGCTGCCTTCACGACACGGCGCCTGAGGCAGCTTACCCTTTACCCCATCCCCAGGCACGGCGCTGTGGAAGGATGTTACACCTCCAAGCTATAAAAAACACAAGATTATTCCTTCATCCTAAAATCACTCGAGATTGAATATATATATATACCTATATCAGTTGCTTTATACACCCTATTAAATTTAGAATCACCCCACAAATTCAATTTGATTTACTTGCTAGCTTAAAAGCAGAAATCGGTAAAAAAATAGCCTACTGTACGATATCTGAAAACATTTAAACCCCTTATTTCACCTATCGATCAAACGTAATCATCTTTAAATTTAATTTAATTGGTGAACTTTATAAAAGCAACGGCAATACAGTAATCCCACAGGATATCTCTGATACGCTTTTATTGCCATTCAGCAACAACAAAATAAAAAAGGAGTCAAAAAATAAAACCAGACACAGGGAGAAAGTCCCCTGCATAAATAAACAGGTCAAAGCACCTCCATGATTTTTTTTTTTGTAACAAAGAAAATTGGATCAAACTGACGAAACGAATCGTATACACCATGTTATTTCCAAAAATCCCAACCCACCCGGAGGCAACATGTGCCATGTTTGTAGAAAACCTTCTCGAACCATTTTGAATTGGTTCGGGACGACTTTTAAAGGAAGAACAGAGAACGAACGAACTAATCTTGCTCATTACAACTCACCAGGATAGGGGTAAAATGAAATGAACTATGGGGAAACCCCAATTGCCTCGGGAATTCTTAAGATTATCCTCATACAACACCCCTGTGACATGTATCCGGATGGCAGTAATTTAGAAAACAGCAGCGGAGTGAAATATTTACATCTACATACTACACAACGGTTGTCATCAATGCCGGGGTTCAACCAACCTTATAGTCACCAAAATTACCCTCTTCTTTCCGAATGATATTTTACTCGATGTATACCCCCAATAACTAATGCCGGGTTCTATATAAGTACATTACTCCTCCATTCCACCTCAAACCAACTGTGATTATCGACCCGTCTGGGTTGTTATCCTTATGCCATGCCATGTGCTCCGGTGTTGTGCTGGTTTTGAACATGCTGTCGGGGCCTCCGTTTCAGTCGGGGAGCTTATAATTCTATACGCTCCAATACTCAGCTCAGTGTACCACCAGTTTTCTTTTACCCAGGGCTGTTTCTTTTTATCGTTGGGTTCGAATTGAGTGTACGGGTGTACCTTTATTATGTTGACTTCCTTGGTTGTCAACGTCTCCTCAAGAAAAGAAAAAAAACAGAAAAAAGAAAAGCCCATTGATCAGGTTCAAGATGTTCGTAGACTTTATGCAGTAGCAGCAGCAGCAGCAGCCGCAGCAGTTCAGGGCTATTGTAAATGAGGCGTATTGTTTCTTGCTGACTGAGTTTTGCGGTGATAATGAGGAATTTTCTCTTGTGGAGATGAAAAGATATCTTGAACTTGAGATGGCGCATTTCAATAAATTGATTATTTTCGGTTTTCAGGGTTACAGAACGAATTTTGCTTTTTTTTCAAGGGAAGCTGACAGGGAGGTAAGACTCTGATTACAAGTTTCTTTTCGAAAAAAAAAAAGTTCTTATCTTGCTCATGAAGGAAAAGAAGATTGATTGATTGAAAATTGGGGTTAAGGCCCCTTACGGGGCTCGGGACTGTAAGCCATAGAAGGCCCATTGTTAACCGTCCAGACTTATGAACAATTGCTCATAGATTGCAGCTCGTCCAAGACATGGAAGCCAAAAAATCTGTAACGCTTTCCCAAGAGAGCTGGACAGTGACAGAGAAAGTGAGTCACTGTATCGGGTCCCTTTTAGAGCTGAAAATTGGATCCGGATTTGCTAATATCCAGATATCCGGATATCCGGATACCCGGATCTGTGAACTATCCGATTCCTGAGATCCGGATCCGGACTAAGCAAAACAGCTTCAAAATTGTGTTGTTTCATTGAGAAAATAAGAATATCATGAAATTTATATTTTCCCAATGAAACAATGCAATCTGAGGGAAATTTTGACCTTTTCTTGCTTAGTCTGGATCCGGATAGTTCGGATCCGAATCCGGATAGTTTGTATCCGGATCCGGATAGTTGGGATCCGAATAATAGGATCCGGATTATCCGGATACCCGAGTTTGAGGAATCGGATCCTAATTATCTCGGAAAATCCGGATAGTAAATTATCCGGATACTTTCAGCTCTAGTTCCTTTCCGCATTCCCTACATATAGGGTCACCAATAAGCCACATCCCATGTAGGTGACCCCTGAGATGAAAGTGCCCAGTGAGAAACAAAAGACGTTAAATTTGAATATGACTTGAACAAAATTTATAATTTTTGTTGTAAAACAGTTTTGCCATGTATCATTTTGCATAATAGGTGGACTATGAAGTATACTCTAGTAACCGCGGTCATTTGGGGGAATATTGTTAAACTCATCGGAGGACTGAAGGAAAATAAATATATAAGAAAAGCCCAGTTTCTGTCTGTAACACGGACGAATCCCAGCAGGCTTTTTTTTATAAACTTAAGTAAATATGGAACAGGATGTTTTTATAACCGGAATAAACTCGTCCAAAGTATAGTCTGAGACAACTTACATCTAGATGCGCAAAACCTCACAAAAACGCGGTCCAACTAAAACGAGCTAATGGCCCTCTAATAGAAAGCTCTAAATATTCTCTCTCTCTCTTGCTGTATTATGCCACTTAAATTCTTCGCAACGATAGCTTTCTTTAGTTGAATAAAAAGTTAAAGAGCTTTCAAAAAGTGTTCCGAGTTTATATGGAGCTTTGCACATCTAGTTGTAAGTTGTCTGAGGTATAGTCAAGCACGCTGATTTTTAGATATTTCGTGGGGGGGGGGGGCTTAGAAAAGCTTAACTTGAAGCTGTCGACCAAGATTTACGGCAATGAAAATGCTGCAGAATATTTTTTTTCATTAATTTTTCTTTTATTAAATTAATAATTAATATTTATCCGTCGTTTGTCGGCAATTTTTTGTGATCGCCGAATGCTTTTCTACAAAACAAGCATTTGTTTTTAAAAAACATATCTGAGCTGCGGTTGTTCTTTGGGTTCTTCCGATGTAGATTCATTTCGTCAAGAGGCAAACGACGCTAGTCTTTCATTGCCGTATTTTTTTATAGCACACACTGTGAATACTCACAGAATCGACAGTTTGTAACATGCTTTGATGCTCATACCGTGCAAGTGCAAGTGAAGCTGCCTGTGGGTGCAGAAAAGGATGGATTGCTCATTCTATTATTTGCCTCAAATGCAGTGGGCAAACATGAAACAACAACGTCACCAACGTCGACATCCTATACTCAAGTAGGATGAAGAGGAGGATTCGACCATTAAAGAATCATCCCATATGGTTGAAGAATCTCCACAATTCGATGAGTATTCCGAGCAGGAAGCCTGTGAACCAGAACCATCGAAACGAAGAAAAATATAGATATTAAAAACGGACCTCCATTCATTTTCTTCTTCTACAACACAAAAACAATTATTTACTAATAAATTTCATTTGTGTGATTCATAATTTTGCTGTTTTATTTAGTTTTATTGTATTTTAATAATTTCCTATACAGTCTCTTAATTTTTTACTTTGATTTTTTGTATCATGACGGAGAGCCGAGATATCACAAAAAAAAACCAAATTTACCCCTTTTTTCAAGATGGCGGAGAAAGCTCATCGAAAATTTTGGTCGACAATTTCAAGTTAAGCTTTTCTAAGCCTCCTGCACTATATAAAAATCAGTTTGCTCTGTTCACTTGCATTTATATGCCATCTTTTCGTCGTAATGACTTAACTAATAGCCGCAACTCTGATGAAAAGAAGACGAACAGTGCACAGTGGATTTAAGCTTCCAGTTTCGCTTCTCGATACTTCCGTTTCATCGATGCATCTTAATTCCCCTGAAGCTGTAGTTTTGAGACAGGCAGCTCTTATCATCATAGATGAGATAACAATGTTTTCAAGGCATGGACTCAAATGCAACAACAAGCTTCTGCAAGAAATTTCGGCAAATGAGTTTCCATTGGCGGGAAGTGGTAATTGAAGAGGTGAAAAGAAGCAAAGAGATATCTCTTTGCTTTTTTCACCTCTTCCCCAGAAAACCTGTTTGCATACTGCACCAGGAATACTCGTGTGGAATGGCCAAATGGAGATAACCTTATTCCATTGATCTATGGAGACAACATTCAGCAAATGTCTGTTGATTAGTTAGCGAAACAAGCTCCAACAAATGCTCATACAGATGGAAATGAACAGGATAAAATCCTTCCTATGATACCTGGAGATCCGACCATCTACTACATATAGCGCAGATTCTGTCGCTTCGCGATGCATTGAAATCTGCAGCAGAATTTTTTAACCTGTTCTCTACCAGGCGTCACATATGTGTGACACATCGCATCGGTTTGTCATCAGAACCAGACCTGTAACGTAGTTAAGTACTAGTAACAGTACCAGTATCTGGACTTGTACTTGAAATGTTTTTAAGTACCAGTACCGGAACTTGTACTTGTACTCAAAATATTTCAAGTCCAGGTACTGGTACTTGTACTTGGAATTTTACAGGTCTGATCAGAACTCATCGTCACATATATGTGACAGATGCATTTTTGGTCGATTTATGAAGACATGTTGAAGCGGTTATTTTGAATAAAATCATTAAGTTCTAAAAGGGTGAAATATATTAAATCTATAGCAAAGCGACACATATGTGTGCAAGTTTAAAAGAATTTTTATTTTACTTTTTTAGAATATTCTAAATAATTGTGTAATATAATCACGAAAAAACTCATGGTCGGTGGTGGACGTTTTTCCCATGACACCCTGGGACGAACATGTGACCAAAGCCCATCGGGTATGCCAACACATGTGTTGCTTTTGAAGGAAGGAGATATCATAATGCTGTTGCGAAACTTGAACCCAAAGAAAGGATATGGTATACATATGAATGTCAGAGGACTTTACCGAAATTCAATCAGGGCAGATTATTTTTGAATGTAACCGAGATGAATTAGTTCTTATTCCCACGAATGGATTTGGCTCCATCAGACTCTACCTTGCCATTCATCTTACGATGACGATAATTTCACCATATCACAAGGACAAACATAAGACCATGTAGGCATATATTTAAACACTGTCGTTTTCTCACATGAACAAATTTTATGTGGCCTTATCACGATCCAGAGTATCGCATCAGGTGAAAGTATAAACATTCATCAAAATCAACAATAAAGAGAGCTGTCGAATGATGAAAGAATTTTTACAAGAAATGTCGTTTTCCATGGAATTTTTGAACAGTTATGTATGCAAAAGATGTGATCCTATTCTAAGAATGGGTAACTTTAGCTCAGAGAAATTGGGCAAATTAATGACTCTAATTATATTAATGAGAGTCCTTCTTATCGTGAAGTTTTAAGATAATGTATGTACTAAAACATAATAGGTGGAGCGTAGTTATTGATATTTGTCATATTTTTTAAATGACTGTTGGCATACGTTTTCATGAATTTTGTTTTTGTATACTTAACAAATCAGAAAAATTACATTCTACTTTTCCTTTATTTAAAGTTTTTTAAAAGGTTTCGCTGAAAATCCTGCAAATTTAATTGAATTCTATCAAGGTATAGATTTCATTGACAACAGCATTCGCATTTATTGGGATGATGGGATAGATGATTGGTTGTTCAGTAGTTTAGACCTTAGAGTCCAATTAAATTTTTAGTTCCAATTAAAACCACTTGTCAAGAAACAGATGAATTTCTGTATCTTCCCCCCATGTTCCACAAGTGAGTTAAGGAAAAAAACAAATGTATTTTTCTTTGTGTTTTCAGGTTTGAAATTCTGAGCCTGCTGTAGACAGGATGAAGCTCTAAACCGCTACGAAAAAATAACTAAAGGAAAAGAACTATACCTTGCATAAAATTGGTTTTCGTCAATGAAGCATTTCGGTTATTATCAAATAAAGTGCAAGGTATATTTGTCACGGGAATTGCAAGTTTGTTGGGGGAATTGCAAGATATACAATATCATAAGAAAAAATCGTAGTCAGGGACAAATGAGCTTTACCTACAAAATATTACTTTTTTTCAAAATTTTAGACTACTGTCATGGCAAATTATTGTTTTTATTGGTACGATTAAGATTAAGCAGGGCGTGTGGCCTTTGCACTGCAACCATTCATAAGCTTATTGTGCACAATTTTCTTTACAGTTCATCCAACAGTCCCACTCTTCCTTTTTTTGGATGAAGTTTCTTTAAAGACGGTAGGCTTTAAGAAGTATGATCCAAAAGCCGGGAATCTACAATGTGCACGAGCCTCGCATTCGCATAAGAAGTGCTCCGATATTTCATCTTCTTCGAGACATAGTCTCCTTACGTTGGTGGGTGATATACCTATCCGATGCATGTGTTTGTTAAGTTTGCAATGTCCGGTTAGGACTCCTGTAATAATTCTGAGTTAATTCCTAGATAGCCTTTTAAAAGATCCAGGCTCTTCTTTGGTAAAGGTCTTTTAATGAATCTTTTAGCTTGTCCTGGAGCCTATTATAGAAGTCTATATCTGGTCCATTTGGTTCTGGACCTAGTTTTGCATGGTAAACTTTACGGTGTTTTAAGAGATAGCGCAAAATAATTCCGGTCCTATGGGGAATGGATGCTCCTTTTTTTTACCAGTAAATCTGTACTATCATTTCCATCAATTCCTGAGGGTCCTGACATGCATTGAAGTATTAATGTGGTTCCTTGTGACAAGGTTTGTTAATGCTTGAATATATTCCCACATTAACTTCGTTTTTACCTCAGTTCATGAAATGGGTTTCAAAGTCGCTTGGCTGTCTGTATAGATATAGATATATTTTTATTAGTGTAGAATCGGCTGACAGTTTCTTATGCACATCTAGTGAAGTCATATACTTCTGCCGGGAGAATTGAGGAGTATGTTCCTAGGTTTTGATAAATATGAGCTCTTGATTTTACACCATATTCATTGGTAATGTAAGATGCTCAAAAAAATGGTCCTTAGTTTCCTTTATTTATTTTAGTTATAATAAAAACTACTTGGCTGCACCCAATGAGATATAGGGCCAAAAAAGTTACCTTTTCACAGATGTTATGTAGACTTATGTCATGTTCACTTAATTTCATAGTATTATTTTCATGTTGACTGCGGTTTCACTGCTTGCCAGCTCCTTTTACGTAATTAACGACATCTTCTTCCTTATTTTAGAGCAATAAAAACGTTGCGGGAATTTATCAAATATATTTTACATCTCTAAACGGCCAGAGTTAGGAGCACAACGGACTATCTTTTTCTATACCTATACGGATTTCAATGACCGGACAGCGCGAGATCGGAATATGGGAGAGAGCAGTGTTTTATCTTTCAAAATTCTTTTGTGCTTGTTGTGCTTGTTCTAAACTGTCCAAAATTGGTACACGCTCTTTTCACAATATGTCTTCCGTTAGGACTGCACCTATACTATGACCAGTAGCGTTAATATAAACAATAAAACGATGTTGGAAGCTAGTACATGCCAGGATCGACGCTGATACTATACTCTCTTTTACCTATCTAAGTATTTGTTTACCCAGCTCGGACCATACAAATTTTTATGATTTTTTTCAGCAAATCAATAAGTGGCGATATAAATGACGCAAGTATGAATTTCCTATACTACGCAACGTTGTTCTTGTACTATGTATACTATTCCTAAATTTCCAAATTATCGTTGAAAACGTCTGAGAGCAGCAGATTGGTAAGCCGATGTCGTTATGATAGTATTGAGTATTGATGTAATCGTTCATTAAAATCCCTTTAATGTACATAGATGATAGGGTTGCTTGGGTAGAAATTGCCTCCCATTAATTCAATTCATTATGATGGAGATTAAGGCAATAGGTCTGAACACCCTCTGATGTGTCACTGAGTTTCTCTAAAGAGATCCAAGAACCGCTTCCCTTAGGTTTTTTAATATATATACAAAGAAGATACCATCAGACAATTATGTGTCCCTTTAATTTGACACGTTGAGTGAAATCTGCCTCCCGCCGGGTTTATATACAAATTGAATGTCTCTGAGTTGAAGCGTTCGACTTGCGCAGCTCAATAGTACACGCAAATGGAAATCTGTGCAGATTGAGTGGCTACAGAATTGGTATACGAATTGAGTGAAATGCTATCCGAATTAAATAGTTATGGTTATATATGTAAGATCTGCCTCCCGCTAAGTTAGTACACAAGTTAAGTGGATAGCCATTCGACCCAAACAACAGTTGTATGCTCATTGAGTGGATTCTACTTTTCATTGAATAAGTACCACACGTATTGAGTAGAACTTCAGCCGACCAACAAATAAGTAGTATCTCCGTTAAGTAACATCTGCTTCCCTTCTTCAGTAAGATAGAAATAGGCTTAGATTCATTAGGGTATAATTAACTTTGTCCCAAGTGATAATTTAACCGAGGCAATGAGAGATCTTATGACGATCGATCAGCTCAATTGACAGTCGCCCGAGTACCGAGTATTATTTTTATAATCTAAGTTTGTTATTCCGTTTGCAGCATGATACGATCAAGTAGATTAAACACCCACACATACATATAGTAATTAATTAATTAATTTGTCAGTCAGCCTGTCTGTAAGCCTATTTATTCCCATGATAGATCGAGATCCCATTTAATTAGAGAGCTGAAATTTTATACAGAATATTTTTATGAAAAAAAACAACGTTAAATTCGGAAATGGGGAAAATCTAAAATCGGGTAACTCCGGCGGAGTATTGCCATTTGGCAAATCTATATGTACTGACATAGAAATACGCTGAAGAAAGTGGGCTCACTTCTATACAGGGTGTGCCGTATGTGGTGTTATACCCGAAGGCTATGGATAGGTCATGCTTAGACAAACAAAAAATTGTATGAATTGGGGGGGAATCCTACCGTCTTCCGAGATAATGGGATATTTGGGTATGTTTTTATAGATCACTCTGTAACTTCTGAACGTCACACCCTATGATGATGATTTCAAATTTATTAGATTGATAATCGTTAGACATTTTCAATCGTCTATAAATTTGTCCTCTCCTTTTCTCCGTTTTGAATTTATGGCTCAAAAAATTTAAAATTTCGTAATTTTAACTCGTTTTTTTTTTATTTAATTTATCAATTAATCAAAAAAACACGTCATCAATAATTTTTCATATTTGCAAGAATTTTCGTATGAACATTACGTGTACAGCTTTTGTGTGAAGCATCGATATTTCGATGAGATATTCATAGGACAACGTCATGATAAAAACAATTCCTTTATAATTTAAGCATTTTGCTTGCGAGTACGCAGTGCAATTGCTCTTTTGATGAGCGTCTTTATATAAAGCATATGACCCATATGGCGATAAATTTCTGTTGCGATAGAAATGGCAATAAAAATTATGCTGCCAATTTATTGCCATGGCGATGTTTTGGCGATAGCTCGCGAATTAAATTCCCGGTAACATTACGATTGACCTATGAATCGCTTTTTTATTGTTAAATTTTTGCATTTTCATTGTCTAAAATCCTCGTACCAGATGTGATGAGAGCGCGAAGTATATACAAACTATTTTCAAAGAAATTTTACCGCTATCGACAATATTTTTAGTACTCTTCCTTTGGTAGTTGCCTTATATGGAGTTGTTATTTCTTCAAGTGCGGTACAATTTAGAAAAGCAATGAAAGTTATATTTGCGATTTGGAAACGATTGAATTGCAAAACCAAGAATATAAGATTATTTATCGCCATAACGATAATAAAATGAATCGCGTACACGATTCATCTGCAATGCAACATTTAACTCCGTTAAACTAAATGGAAGCGATAGATATATATATAATTCCGGCAACAGAAAATAACTTTAACGATTAAAAAGTAATCGCAAGAAATAAGAATATTTATCGCCATGGAGATCATCAAATGATTCGCTTAGACTATTCATATGCGATGCAACATTTACCTTCGACAAGTTAAAAGTAAATGATAAAAATGCATTATTGCCAGCAATAAAAATATGCTCGTTGTGGTAAGAAATCATAAGAAAGCGATTCGTAGGCTAATCGTAATGTTTACTGGGGAGAAGTACCTACTTATGCATGATGCATATACACGACGCAATTGCATATTTAGTGGGCGGCCTGCCTAACATGACACACACACACACACACTCCATACCCAAAATGTCCTTTCTGCGTTTTTTGCAATTTTTCTTGAACATAATCCAACGAAAAGGGCTAAAAAGCTATTACCAAAAGGTAATTGCTTACTTTCTTGTTATAGGTCATTCTAAGGCCAATTTTTTTAATTTTTACATTTGTTGAGCCATAACTTCAACACGGTGAAGAGGGGGCCACAAGTAACATTTCCCCTCTTTTTCAGGTCGAATTTGCGTCTATTCGACGTAAATTAGGGCAGCCACTAATTGTGGTTAAGTTAAAATTACTTACGACCGATTTACGTAAGTTGAGAATGAGAGGACGTCGTATCTACGTAAATATTAGGGCCTTTGGGGAATATTTCCCTATAGGGCACAGGACTCATTTCCTTGATTTGGTAAATTTAACGTAAATTTCAGGTCGAATTTACGTAAATTTTCCTTGTTCTCGACCTGTTTTCTACCTAGTTTAACTCATGTTAAGGTGTGTGTTAATATAGAAGGAATTACATTTTATAAGAATTGTATGTGTATATTTGCCCTAGTAGGTAATGTAAATATTATAACAAGGCACATAGCTCCAAATTGAAAGATTATGAGAAGTATTGCTTTAACAAAGTATATAGAAATTATGGTCTTATTCAAATTTAATTCTCGCAGCTCCTAAGAGTTCCATTTAAAACGAGAAAAATTTTATTGATAAATATGGAAATATTTTTTCGAAAAATAATAATTTGAAATTGAAAATTTCATTTATTTGGGTTTTTTTTTTGCAGTAACTATGGAAAAAATTAAATTAAGATATTATGCAATTTTTCTATTCATTCCTTTAATATATGGCAGCCATGTTTTGTTAAATAAATATGGCGCATATTACATTTCTCGACCTAAAATTAGTTTAATTTTGAATGTTTCCTTATACGTCGAATTTCCTGAATGGCAAGTCGAAATAACCAAATTTTTCGAATTTGAGTGCAAAAATCCCTATTTAGGTAATTTTGTATTCAAAGGTTATGATGATTTTTTCCTATAAATAAATTTCGACTTAAAATAAGGCATTTCGCCCTAAATTATGGAATTTCGCCTTGAATAGGTAAAAGAGATTTGACAATTGAAAGAATTGAATTCACTTATTTACAACTTAAAAATAGTAAGCCATGTGATTAGCATCATCATTTGGATACAAGATTTGTTAAAAAGCGGGTGAATGCAAACGCAGTTGAATATGCGTATATTCCACATGGTTGGGAAGCAAATAATTAAGTGTACCTATTGGCCCTTGGCCCAAGTCAAGTGTAGCATCTTTAAGAAAAGACGCAAATGGTATTCCAGAGCCTGACTGATTCCGATATAAATATGTCGTAAATAGGAGAACATTTGTAATCTTGATGAAATGATTTAATGGGAGGAGCAGTTCAATAATTCCAGTGATAATGAAGCCAAACAAAAGTAAATGAACTTTAATTTTTGGTTGTAGTATTACGTCATTTCAACTTGGAGGGATTTCGCTAAATATGCTCATTTAGTCCAATTTACCTTGAGGTTAACTTTTTTGGGATTTCGGACTTTAAGGCGAACACAATCGAATAGGGAATTATTTAGGGAATATTTACGTTATCTTGCCTTGAACTTGGGAATAGATCTAACTACAAAGTCCACACATTTCCTTAAAGTTGACCTCAAAGTTAAGTAAAATGTAGGTAAGAAGTAAGGAAATTTGCCTCATATTTAGGAAATTTTCCTTATTTCTCCTAATTCCTACGAAGTAAATTAAAAAGGAATTATTACGTAATTTTTCCCTAATAATTAACTACAAAGTCAAGATTACTTTGAGGACCTAATTTAAGAAACTATTAAGTAAAATTTCCATCCTAATTAACCTTAAAGGAGAGTGGCCTTTGAGGTTAAATTCTTAAGTATAAATTACGTAATATTAACCAAAATAGGTCGATCGGACCTCAAAGATAGGAAATTCAACCTCCAATGTTATTTGGGGGAGGGGAGCCATTTCAATGGTCCAACGATTATCTATTTAACTAATTTAAATTTAAATAAATCATCATCATAGGGTGTAACTTTCAGAAGTTACAGGTTAATCTATGAAAACATACCCATATTTCGGAAATCGTTAGGATTCCCCCCCACCCACCGCACATACAATTTTTTGACTTGTCTAAGCATAGCCATAGCCTTTGTGTGTAACACCACATACCGTACACCCTGTATATGAGATCGGTCATAACCAAAGCAAAAAGGTGCCTAAACACTTACAGGCATCCATTAAGTGTATCCCGAAAATTGGTTTTAGACCAATTACAACTTCTTCCTAGTCTTTCGACTATTTTTTTTCCTTCTTCTTTGTTATTTAGTTAAATTCAATATTTTGTTTATTGAATTGAATCGAAATTGAAATGCTTTTTAATGGGCAGATCTTATCTTTTCAAATCACGAGGTGTGTAAAGTATAACGCAAGCGAATTCAAAACAATTTGAACAACAAGCTGAATTTATTTATAAACCGAACCCTATTTGCATATTTAATAATATCACGAAGCTACCTAAATACATGGATAAAAACACCCAAAAGAGCACTTCAAATTTAAAATCTTATTCACGAAGAGAAAAGAATAATTGGCCTGCTCCCTCCACTTAAATAGAAGAACATAAATTTTCCAATTTGGGGTGGTTGAGGAGGGGAGGGCGCAGGCACTTCCTTGAATGGCTTACCATAACAATTCACTTAAAGAATTTACAAGGGAAATTGATTTCCTTCCATCCGGCTAAAAAAAGGTTTCGACTTTCATGATATGTTACGAGAGAGTACATTGATAAAAGACCACTTGGCGTTCTCGCTAAATATAAACTTTCCCATGCCCATAAAAACGAAAATGCTCCAAAGTATGTAAGGGGCCACGACTAATTGTTTGTTGTTATCTACACAATTTGGTTTTACCGTAATTTAACTGGCGCATTTCTACTAATTTGATGAAAATCCCCAGAAATTCTCCGAGATATGAGTGGGCTTTCTTCAACTTCAACTGCTTTTCCTCTGACTCATCAAGTTATGTAAGGCCTTCTTCTAAGCGTGTCATAGACGACATCGTGACAGCTTCACGTCGTCGTCGTCGTCGTCGTCAGTCAGTTGTGCATCAGGTTACCTGTCTCAGCACTTCAGCAGGTTTAATTTAACCATCTTTTTCTTATCATGTTGTTTGTGTTGTCGTCGCTGTTGTTTTTTTTTTTTATTACAACTTATGCTGGCAGACTAAAAAGATGTTGAAGATAACTGAGCAAGAAAATGTCACAAACTCGTCAACCGTAGGGTTTGACCTGGTACGGAAGTGAATTTGTCTGTGCATGACTACATCATATAGAAAGAATGTTCCAGCCAGGCTCAGGCTAATTAAGGTATGTGTAAATAGCATAGTACCTACCTACCTAGACAGAAGAGCTCTAAAGCTGTTTTTCTATATGCACGAGTCCAACTACTTCAGTTGCTTGTTTGTTTATCCAAGAGGAAAATTTGACTTTTTACTTATATTTTTCTGTCATCATAGCAAACGGGTCCACTTATGTCTGGGTGATCTCCTGGGCGCTGACAGCGACTAATAGCAATCTTGTAATTTTTTTTTGTTTGGTTTTTTTTTTTCGTTTTTCGTTTTGCTACTTCAACATTACGCCCAACATTTTTTAAGTAATTGTTAGGAGTTTTGAGAATTTATACAGAGATGGTTCGTTCGTTCATCAGAGCACTTAATTAGGTCAAATTGACTTTGTTGATGTTTTTTTTTTGCCCAGAAACAGAGCGATTAATTGGGAAAGCGGAAAAATATTATTTTTAGCAGGGTAGGTAAATGAAAATTGTGTGCTCTATAAAAACAGATATACAAGAAAAATTGATCAAAAGAATATCTTAAGAAAAATATTCTATTTTTGGTTTGAGATGAAAGAAAAAATGAAAATCCCTGTAGTTTTATTCTTCCTTCAACTCTATGAGAAATTTGAGAAGAGTCTCCAGTGATAGACGCGGAAATTTATCAAGATATTTCTTGAAATTTCTTACAATTATAATCTAGAATTTTAGGTCGGTCGGTTCCTCACCATAATGCAGCATCATGGTGCTTGGTTAAAATAGTTAAAAAATTGTTTGTCATTATACCGCCCTTAAATCACAATGGTGATGCGGTTGTAAGCTTTTCAGATAACTATTTTGATAAATTCGCTAATAATTCCTTTACCGTTAAATATCATTTTGCCGCCTATACATTTCCCCACGAACAAAGAGAATTTTTAATGTGCTTAGACCGTTTACTAGTTCTACTGAATGGTATTTCCCCTGTTATTACTTCCCTGTTACTCCTCCTTCTCCCTCTCTGCCATTTATGTGTTCTATTCTAAAGAAATATTTCCACAATCGCTTAGAACATTCCATATGTCCTAAAGTAGGCAAACTGCCATAAATTCTGAAATATACATTAACACGTCGCTAATGAATTATATTGATACCGGCCATACCATTAGGGATCGCTAATATGGTTTCCATTCTGGTAGTTTAACAGGTGTCCTATTGCTGTCTTGGCTTTCGATAGAGTCTGTATTTTAGCTAAACTCAAAGCTATTGATCTTGGCTTCTTACTTTACTATCTTGAATTAAAATGTTCTTATCCAAAGGCTCCATTTGTGTAGTTTTAGACTGCATCACAATGAATATCATCATATCAATGGCAGTATGCCTCAAGGCTCTATTCTCTCTTCCAACTTCTTATTATTCATTTATTTTGCTGATGACGACCATCTATTTTTTTACTCTGTTGCTGATTCTCGAGAGATCAACCAATTACGACATTGATGAAAATCCCGCTTGGAGAAAAATAAATCGCTTCGAATACAATTAAAACCCAATGTTGGCTAATATCCCTAAAGCGCTCACACCTGTAAAATTCCAATTACAAGTACCAGCAATACAGTACCAGTACCTGGACTTGAAATATTTTAAGTACAAATACAAGTCCCCGTACTGGTACTTAAAAAAATTTCATGTACAAGTCCCGGTAGTGGTACTTTACAATTTTTCAAGTACAAGTACCGGTACTGGTACTGTTACTAGTACTTAAGAAAGATCCGTAAATATGGAGCTTCATGAGATAAGATAGTAAGGATGACACTATAAATAATAATTCACATTAGCTGCTGTTCTTAAATTAAGAAGGGGCATTTAATAATGTGGGAACTGACACCATCTAAGAATTTCTTGCTGAAACACAGGCGAAGACCAGCCTCAATAAGTGAATAGTCACAATGTTAAGAACAAAGATTATTTTCGACCTGTGAAATCAGTCTGCAGAATGCATGATGGTGGTGTCCCCACTCCAATACTCTGACTAATGACCCAATTACTGATACTGATAGGTGCAGGTAGTTGCTAATGCGGATGATGTGGTTTATGATACCGGGCATGTTTTCCTCCGTAATTAGTAAGATTATAGAGTTTATCTGGAAGCCAAAGAAAAATTAAACTAATGTTGCTTTACACAAATACCAAAGTCCTTACCGAAGCTAGATGTAGAAGTACCTAATCTCACTATTCTCCAGCAAAAAGTATTTGGATTTAATTCTGGAGCCGAAGCTAAACTGACAGAAAAATAATAATGCATACATTTTTATGCCTGCACCACAAGGAACTTTTCGGAAAGAAGTGGATCTCAAACTCAAGATGGTTGTTGGTGGTTGTCTACATATAGCTTTAAGATAAGCTATAAGCTCTGTCGCCACATGAAAATTCTTAATTTGGTACAGAGGTGTATGAGGAAGGGGGATGACTAACACATCTCCTGCATCCATAGACTAGACTTCAACGAAGGAATCTTCGTTAAAATCTCGAATAGGATGTTTCCCAAACGGAATATGGTGTAGGTGCAGTTTTCTGTTTTTAGACAACTCAACCTAGCAATTAGGGGCGCTTGTCTCGGTCACTATATCCTCTAAATTAGTAAGACAATGCGATCTCGCCATTCTAGATATATGGTACAAGGTTGTTTTCCATCGTGTTCGAGGTCATGTAGAAAGGAATGAATTAATTGACAAACTGACAAAACAACAAGGTTTGACTATCCGCTGCTATTATGAGTTCTATGAAATGTTCTCAAGATAAAAAGACCTGAATAGCTATGCATCAAATCCAGAACTATGTCGTCCGAATATAACCAAATTAAAACAAAGGAGCTGATTAACATGACTATAGCGAGATTGATGATCTTTTGATGGTCAGCACAGGTGGTTACAATGGTACAAAACGAGAGATAGAACCTACTTTAATTTTCTCTTCGGCGCTTGCCAGGAGAGGACATGGGGCTTAGCTAACATCTTTTTCTGGCAATCTTGAAAAAATCTTCACGAAACAGGTAAAACAAATTGGTGGACAATTCCTAGTTTTTAGAACTAAATTGATTGAAAATAATTTCAATGAAAATGCAGAAAAATATGGATAGTTTCCATTATTGAACTTCTATGATAGACGATCAAAGGTAATCATAGTTCATACTGATGAGACTACCCAGAACGCTGGCCCGAAACGTTCAGTTTCTCTGCGTTTTTGGTAAAACAAATAGACTCCTACTTCTTAAATTTCAAAAACGGAATTTATCGTGGCTTCACACTATTTTAGCTTTTAGGGCCACTATCAATATACAATCAACAGATCTTACAAAATGTGGCATTAAAACGGGGCCTAAGTATATAAGACTTAAATGTAGCCCCATCACAACCAATCACGATGCTTCAAGTATCAATGACAATACTCAACATATTTATACCTGGAACTGCAACGTAATTTGCCTAAAATAATGTGCCGGATTGAGTGGACCAAATTCAACTGATCAATTTTGGATCCATTTCTTCAACATATCCGAACCCCTTGTTTGTACGCATGGAAATTAAATAATAAAAATTCTTAGAAATTCACAACAAGAAATAGTACTTCACATGAATTAAATTATCTTCAAAGAAAATCCTGATTAAATCTGGGTCTGAAAGCCTTCTTTAAAGTTACTGTTCAGGGATCGCGGTCAATCGATATTTCTAAAAAAATGTGTTGCGAAGTATTGCTCGACAGAAAAGAAGTGGATTAAACTGAAATAGCTCAGTAGCCCATAATCAGGCATAGGTACATTTTACAAATAGTGCCCAGCGGAAAATCTGATCATTCCTTCCACGTGAAGGCTTGTGAATGCAGTAAAAGACGAAAATGCTGAACGATTTTTGATCCATTCCACCAAATTGATCTGGGAAGAAGCATGTTGGAAGGTGCAATGTTTGTTTTCAAGCTTGTTCTTGTTTCCTTTGTGAAACCAAATGCATGCAGTTGTGTTTTAGCTTGGACGGAGTAAATTTAATTGTGAATTTTTGTGATTTTTACTAAAGTTCAACATTACACACAAGCAATAAAATGAAAGATAAACTTTCTAAATAATTCATATATGCAAAGCAAAACGGAACTTCTTTTAAATATGCGTCGTGGGTGTATAATCCATTTTGCTTCCATTTTCGTTCCAGGGAAGTTAGGAGCAAGCACACGAAAAGCTTTAATTATATCGTCCAAAGGTCTATAGGCATCTCCCATAAGATGTCAATGAAGAGGCATGCAGGCTTATTCCTTCCAAGGAAGTTAGGGGGAAGCACACGAAAAGCTTGAACTGATTCCTCCCTAGGACATGCCTGAACGAATGTCCAATGAAGTGTCCAATATAGAGGCATGCATATCTTCCAAAGAAGGCATCCGGTTTGAATAATGGTATGATTTCATTTACCATTACCACTGGGTTATTACAGATAGGTATCTACTATATAACTAAGCTGTTAGCTTAATTTATAGCTTTTCACTTCAACATCATCTTACTAGACCGCGTAATCAGCTGTAATCTTATCAGACTTCGTCATCGATTTATTCAGAAAGAATTGCGCCGAGCACTTTTTTTTTATATTCTGATTTCTGACCAAAATATATATTCAGCCAAGTCATATTGGTTGGTAGTTGTTAATGTTACGCTATATACTATATAGCTAACTATGTAGAAGCAGCAGAAGGTTGTGAATTTCCAATAAGCCGCAGCATTCCACAACCTATCAAGTTACCTACTCCGTGAGAGAGATCAAAGTGAGCGTCAGTAAGTGAACAATTAAACAATTCGCTTCGAAACTCGCCGCACCTGTAATAGCTGGAATTATCCTATCGAGTTACTACCAATAACTGCGCGAAACGAGACATCAATGACAAGCCCGTAGTAACTCACCCGACCGCCCGCTCATCCCGTCATGCACCGACATCAAGTGAAACTCTTAACCCAGGTAAGCCTACAAAACAGTAATCACAGTTTACACCTTGCTCGTCTGTCCTAACTTCGCTAGAACTACAGCAGCGGGGGTCTAGTTACTGTAAAGCAAAGAAGATACATAATGTCGGCTCATGGGAATAGCAATTATAATCGAAGAGACGGCATAGGTATCTAGCAAATAAATTAAATACATAGAAACGCTTAAATCAAATGGCAAAGGTGAAACAAGACGCCACAACTGGAATCAATCTTTAATGACTCTAGGTAGATGGGTATTTCACAATTAGATTATTCCTGTTTCTTTCTAATAAGAACAAGATCAATTCAATAAGAAACGAAACTTACATCGAAATCCTTTAGAGGTACTGCTGCACTAAGATGATCCTTGGAGTGCAACAACCAACAGCAACACCACCACGTCCAACCAGATCTAGCCGATGAAAACTATATTCACATTAAATTCAACATATTAGAGCACCACGAATATTGGGGGACCACCCAGCATCCAGTCCGTCCAGAGTTCTTTGAAAACAAAAAAATCACTTATAATTCAAAGAAGACGACGACGACGTTCACAGTTAAAATTCAAAAACACTTGGACAAGGTGTGAAAATGTAAACAAGATGAAAACGTCCAGTCCAGACGATGTAAAATCGGATCGGAGAATGAATGCTGCAGCAAGACACACTCTGAGTCTGCTGGTTTGTTGGCACTACACTAATTTTTCACTTATTCCTTAATATAAATTACACTCATGAAGACATTTTCTTTTGTTATGTGCGGTGCTTTTCTTTTATAATTCCAGAAATTCAATTTTATTTACAAATTACAACAATACAACAGGGAGGAAAACAACAGACAATATTCTCGGAAGCAAAAGCAAAGCCCAGCCGTTCTGCGTAAAGTCTCCAACTTCAGTGACATTTGTTTTGAGAAAACACGATGGATGGATGGAGAAGCTCTTGTCGGAGTTCCACTCCGTTCAGACTTTGTTCACTCGGTCGCGGTGTGTGGTGTGGTGGCGGCTAATACATTCCACATCGTAACTTTAGGCTGGGGAGAATTAATATGAATGAACTTTGAAATTTGCTTTTGTTTTTAAAAATTTAAATAGCTTTTTTTTTAATTTTTTTTTTTTTAACTTTACAGAGGAGGAGAATAAATTTCCAAGAGCAATTTTTTTTAATAGAAAATCACCTGAAGTCATTTTAAATGAATCCACAATTTATTTCTACCCCTTAAGGGGAACTGCATTTGTAAACAAAACAAACCAGCTGCTGATATGTTGCTCAATTTTTAAGATTTGCCATGAGCAGCATTGCCAGATTTGAAACATTTATGGTTGTTTGTATTTTATTTTTTAAAATTGAGCAAAGTATGACAAGACAATTGACTTTTTCTCGAGGGCGAATAACGGAAGAAATACCGTGAAAAATCGAGAAATTTTTAAATGAATCTTTGAATTTCGTGAAATTTCGCAACATAATACATTTAAGATGTCTATTTCTCAGTTTTTAAATAAAGTTTATTCAAGAAGTTTATTTCGAACGCACAAGTAATTCTGTTGCTTAAATCCCTAGATATACGAGTACCTAGTCCTATTATAAATTCTGTTACCAATATAACGTTATTCAAAATGTTCCCTTAAATTGACTGCCTTCTGCTTCTATACAGGATGATAAACGGTATGGTCATGGTGCAGTGCACCGTTTTCATGGACAATCGTTTACGAGCTGCCTTTGGTTTGATGTCATTTTGAGACTAAATTCCTTGTAGAGCATGCTCTCTAGTTCTCTATCAATACACAAATAGTAAGGCAGCGGAGTGGCTGCAAACCTGCGCTTTTCGTGGTAATAAAATTCGAGGCAATAAAATCAGGAATATTTTCCCTCCTGGGTCGTATTGGTTGTAGATATGTGCTGAATATTGCCGGAAAGCCCATCTAGCTCCACTGAAGCGAGAATTAGTTTAACCCTTCACATCGACTTCTAGGACATCTTATTGATACGCTCTTGTCCCACTTTTAATGGACATTGCATCTAGGGCAGCGTTGAACACACCGAAAACAAGCTATCGGTTACGCCATTAGACCTAACAGAATCTCTAACTTATAAAAACCGTGACCTCTATAACCATCATGATGGTTCATAGCATTCCCTGACGTCGAAATACGTTAAAAATCTGGGGCTGCTCATGGATGCTAGCCTCTCACTTGAAAAGCCCATATAAATTCGATGTGCTCACAAATATATCATGGGTTTCGTTCTCTCTATGCAGCTTGCCCGAACCTTGATGATACCATAAGATTGCAACTGTTCAGTGCACTTATTCTCCCCCACTTTATTTATGCTGACATTGTACTTTATTCATTTTCCCAGATCAAGCCTCTGCGCGCCCTCAATGCATGTGCTGGTATGTACTCAGCCTGAGTCGCAGGGCGAATGTTGGTCCGCTGTTGGTAATTCTTCTTCCTTGTTCGCTATAATGCATGCTCGAGGTATTGTCCTTCATATATAAGGCAGAATTGGTTTTCTGCTTGGGTACGTGCGTAATTGCTTTTCATGGATAACAATTTCAATTTTCATTTATATAACAGAAACATCTTTTCACAGGGCATTACGAGACGAGATGGAATAGTCTACCCGCAGACATCAGAGAAATTGGCTTCACCAAAGAATTTCGAAAGAAACCTATGCGCTCTTCCAGAGAGGTCTGATGGATTTCTAAACGCTTGTCACAAATAGTCCTACCTACTAATATAATCCATATCTGGTATATAAGAGCTGTCTCACTACATAATATTTTGTATTAAATAGTTAATATATACATCCATCTGGATTCGATTGTCTTCGGCTTTCGAATTGCGAGGCATTGTAAAGGAATATATCTTTCCGTATATACCCCAGTGCTCCCAATTACTACTTGTAGATAATTAACTGCATATTTTCTGTCTGCTACTTTCAACTATAGTAGTTGTCACTCTTTAATTTGAACAGTAATTTTAAGTATTGATAGTTGGTCTTAGCCTGAACTTTAATTTTAAGTATTGATAATCACTTATCTCTCATCGGTTGTAAGGATTTTGTTGATTATCGGATTTATTGTGCTACCTGCAAGGGTTGCCCACTAGTCCTACCTGATGTTTAACTAACTTAATAACTATATTCCCAATAAGTCACTAAATTTAATCTTAAGTCTGAACATTTACTTATCTGTAAGGACTCTCTGTTGTCCAATCATTTTTATATTGTTTGCTTTAATATCTCTGTCCAATTTCAATCGTTCCTATCTTCTCACTAGCTGTAATGATCTTATTGTTTGTTTTACTAATATCAAACGTTGTACGTAGCTTTAAGCAGGAGTATGTAAATAAATCATTTTTGATTTGATTTGATTTAATACCTTTCTCACAGAAATAGAGGAATGCGACACCTTGATGAGGGGCTCCCCACCGAAGCAGGATGATGATGATGACCACGTTAAATCATTCGAACAGTATTTTACCTTTCTTTGGATGACTTAGTATATTTCCTCGGTTTGTTTGTTTGAAACCTCTTTAACCGGTAAAATGTTTCTCGTCCGTGAAAGGAATGTTTTCATAGCTATTGTCTGTGTGCCATTGTAAGAACCGTTTAAATACATCTTTCGTGACTATTTTTTTCAACTAAATGTTAAAAGATAGCCAACCGACAAATGACCTTAATTTGAAGATCATCTCGAATAAGCCTCGACATGGAACTGGTTGAAATACTATATACAAATTCCTGCAAAACGCCCGCGAAGGGATTTTCTCTTTTACCCCACTGCCACTCCATGCTAACATATAACATATCGAAAGCTGAAGTCAAACTGACTTGTATTGTATTTTTTGTCCGATAATGTAAAGAGTTAACGGTATTATTCCTTGTAATTTGTTGAAACGATGGAAAACGGGCTTTCTTAGTACTCTTTTAGAATATATTGATGTGATGAAGAAAATCGAATCTAGCTAATATAATGTACACGAAATTTAAGTTCTGCTGTGTCTATTCTCAAGTGCGGGTATTCAGGTAACTTATAATTATTAAAAAATTTGGAGAAAAATAAGAACGAGACAAAGAATAGCAATCAAACCACATGCACGTCCAGTTTATTAGTTTATTCCAGTGCCAGCGAGTGAAATTTTTTTCGAACGAATTGTGCTTATCGATATATTTCTTTGTGCCTCTACTGTTATCTGGTATAGTACTATACAGGGTATCCCTGTTATTAGTAATAGAATTTTTGTAAAGAATTTCTATCATCTGATTGGTTAAGAAGTAAAAACTGTATTTGGAGTGAGCGGGAAAAGGACGATATGTTAACAATGTTTTCTTCATATTGTATGAATCACCCTATAGCTTGAGAACAATACACCTTACGATGATAAATTAAAACTTTCCTTCTTCTCTCCGTTTCGAAATTATGATTCAACAAAAA
Source organism: Dioctria linearis (assembly GCA_963930735.1). Taxonomy (NCBI): domain Eukaryota; kingdom Metazoa; phylum Arthropoda; class Insecta; order Diptera; family Asilidae; genus Dioctria; species Dioctria linearis. The sequence goes on along the minus strand of OZ005743.1, from coordinate 166,537,059 downwards.
TTAAAATTTCGAATCGAACTCAGTTTTATTCATTTGACTACAATTTTCTTTTTGAAAAAAACCGGCATGATTCATAACAAATCTAAGAAACTGAAAGACTTCAGCTTGAAGTTAGCTACGCACTGTAAAGCACGTCAAATTTTATACCTATTCTAAAAGCATTTAGTAAGCACAAAAATCTTGTATTTATCCTGCTCCCCTGGAGAGCGTTCATAAAGTAAGTTGCAGTCGGCTATAGGCTGAGCAACAATTGGCGTGTAAGTAAGTAAACCTACTTACGAAAGGCGAACGCGCCCTTTTATATAACCTTAAAGAGATAACCATATAGTGCATACGCCAGCACATGAAAAACCCCGAGCAAGTGCTTTTCAAAATGGCAACCCACAATAGGAATAAGAAGCCGTACGTCAAGTTTTAATTCCTTTCGTCATCTTCTGTCTGTGCGCTCATGATTCCATTTTGCATTAGCAAATTTGACAGTTTGTGTAAATACTATACAAATGTTAAGTCATGTATAAGGAAGTATTCGTGATGTTTTCAAGTCTTGCGCATGCAAGGCTATGCGCACATTATAGTCAGGTCTTAATCGTCGGTAAGGAAACTTTTGTTAAGTTTAAATGTCAAATTGTCGTAAGTAAAGTGCGGTAAGAGTCGCTAGTCGGCTTACGAACAATTTGAACAAGCAAGCTTACTTACGTACAAGTTACACGGTTTTCTTATTGATATAAATTGGATTAAAGCAGTGGTCGACAAAACTTAGATTTATTGCTTAAAATCAGATTAGCATGCTTCAATAAAAGTAGTGCATCTTCTCAAGAAAAAACTGCACCCTAAAGTGAAGCACATACAGAGAGTATTGGCAAAAAAATAGTTGCCTCATTCTTCGGATATACGGCGTTTTCATAAAAATTGCAAATACAAGTTCAAAAATTGACCACCAAATCGGCAACCATTTCTTGGTTGTATACGGCAATACCAAGAAGGGGTTGCCCGATTTATTTAATTTTTTATTTTTATTTTATTTAATAATTGTGAGAACGATGTGTACAAAATTTCAGCGCTATACGTCGACGCGTTCTCAGGCAGCACCAAGAAGGGGTCGCCCGATTTAGTCTATTTTTGAGCATAAATTTACTATTGCTATGAAAACACTACGTACCAAATTTCAGCTCTCTGCATTGCCGCGTTCTCAGGTAGTTTTCATATATATAGGGAAAACCCAAAGTTGTGTATGGCAACCTTATGAAGGAACTGCTCGAATTGTCCCATTTCGAAACTAAATTTACTTTTTTCTAAAAAAGCCCATGTGCAAGCTTTCAGCACTCTAAGTGAAAACGTTCTCGAGTAGTTATCGTGGTACGACGCAAATTATACACATTTTCCGCGTTTTTGTTGCCATCTGCCAGCATTTTCCTACCAACTAAATTGTCTGCCATTTTTACCATTGATCATGACATATGTTTCTCTGCTTCCACACTAAAAATCAGCCTTTATGAAATCATGTAACTTAACCGATTTTCTTAAAACTTCGCGGCCGTCTTGTAGAGCCCTCCACAACTGGGAGCCAGCCAGACTTCCGAATAAGTTATCAACGATATTAAGAGAGTTTGATAAGATGGAAAATTTTGTTTATGAAATACGTGAGTATTTTGGTCGACTAGTTTCTGAGGTGACTACTAGATTGGTGGGCTCAATACATTCTGCATTGATTCAAGCATGTGTAAAAGTGTTTAAGAAATAGATTTAATTATTTCAAAAAACCATAAATATAAAAAAAATGTATAAAATAATTCTGAAGTTTTTTTATCTTTCACAAAACTATCAAGGTAAACATACGCGGTGAGAGTCTTTTGGTCTCCAGTCTAGACTCCGATTTACAGAGACTAAAATCTCCCAAAATGTTTACACGACAAGAGACTTATGTCTCTCAAGACCAACATATTACGTCTTCGAAGACCATAATAAAAAATATTTATAAAACGACACGTGTCCGAAGTGTATACATGAAATTTGAAGTTTGTTCTCTAGAGATCTCCAGAGATCATTGTTAATTGCCAAGCAAGAGATTGCTAGAAAGAATTATCTCAAGTTATTAATAATTTTACAGGATAAACACAACAAATTTGTGTAATTTTTTTCTCTCAAATATAACCGTAACTCTATTGACGAAATAAATGATCTGCTCTAAGTTCATTATATTAATTATTAATTTCTTTGAAACAATTTATTCCCTTTTCCTTTCCGAGTAGACCTATAATTAACTGACCAGAATACACATTTAGTCTCCGGAGACCTGAGGCCGGATTCTATAACACGGAGAATTGTAGTACTTGGGAGATGACAGTTGATTTGACAATTAATTCTCCACTTAGAATTCTGTAACTTGGCGAATTTGTTTTGAGAATTACCAAATTCTCTACTCCACTTGTTAAAATTCTCCGATATTTTGCAAGTGGAAAAGTAAAAAAGAAGAACTCCCAATTGAAATTGAGAGTATTGTCTATTTTTGTTATATTTTGAGAAGATAGGTAACCTAGGAATTTTTAAAATAAACGGTGAGGAGCTGCAATCTCCCTTTTCGCGATTCTCTCACGTTTTCCCCAATTCTCCAAACATGTTCGTGATTTGGGAATGGAGAATTAGGGAGTTTTAATTGGAGAAAACTGAGATTTTAATTTCCCAAATATCAAAATTCTCCGTGCTACAGAATCCGGCCACTGGATACGACAAATGAAAAAACTTCGGAGACCAGAGACCAAACCTGGAGACCTGTTTGTTTTCAAATACACGACGGAAGAATGGAGAGCCAAAAGGTCTCTAGGGACTGAATTTCTTTAGAGTTTTTTTGCGTCTCCGAAGTGTATACACGGGCTCTAGAGGCTACAGTCTCTGTCGTGTAGCTTCACCTTTAGTAGCAATGCTAACACCACAATCATTTTTCAACTACATAAATGAAGACGGCCAACACAAATGGATATAGACTATGATCAATTAGGCTAGATTCATATTTCCAAGGCGAACCAACAACTCGTTTCTGATTTTTGACTGACTTTTAAGATTAATTCTAAAAATCTGTCTCTGACGCTAGTATAAAAAAATCGCTTTTCTGAATATTTTCTTCAATTATACATCTCCAAAAATTTGGGTTTGATTTTGTTTGTTTCTTTTTAGTCAAGCCAGAAATTAATTGAAATTGTTATTATTAAAAAAGCAAGTAGCCGTGCATTTTATTTAACCTTGCAAAATATTATTTTAAATTCATTTTTTTCATAAAGGTTTTTATTTTTTTAAACTATAAAAACTAAAAAAAAAAATATTAAAAACCACAAAGACTTTGTTTTTTTGATATCTCAGGTTTGTTTTATTTCTCAGAGGATATAAAATTATTTAACGAATAAAAAATACAATAAACGCACGGCAAAATAAATGCATATTAAAATGTTATTATATTTGTTTATCTCATAACTATTATTTGATTTTATACAAAACTCTCACTTATTACATTTTAATAAAAAAACAAAAAAATAAAAAAAAAGAAAAGGCGTTTCGGGACAAATTAGTCATTTTATTGTTGGAACAAAATCATCGTTAAATAGAAAAAGTCTTATTTTTATTAATAATATTATAATTTTTAAAGTAATAATAATAATAATGTAATATGTATATAGAAGTACAACAACAACAAACACAAAACTGTACAATGCTTATAGTTTAACAAATTAAGCACAACATCAAAATTTCAAGAAAAAAAGAGAAAAAAGAGTTTTTTTTTTGTTTAAACACAGTCTGTTTCATTATTTGAATTGTTTTTGTTTGTTTGTTTTTTTTTTTCGTTTTGATTGTTTTTTTTTCTAGTTGAAAATCTTAAGATATGAGTGATACCATATTAGAAAAATTCTCGTAGTAAATTTCAACATGTTAAGGATAAGAGTAATAATATGTAGGAGCAGTGTGTTTTGCACATATAATAATCGTGATAAAATTGCAATTTTAACAAGAATTAGGATTATGTATGTATATATGTATGTATGTATCTATGTATGTAGTAAGTATGTATACAAATCGCGCATCGATTTAAGAAAATCGCGCACGCACAAAAACTTAGCTCTAAATAATTTCTGTGCCCAATAAAAATAGCAGTCTTAGTTGAAAATCGTTAAATTAGCGTATTTGCCACTAAATTTAAAGAATCGAAGAGATACGTAGAGGAAGGGGGGCGAGTAAGTAACACTTATCTTCAAAATCAAAAATGATTTTTTTTCTTTTCTTTTTGTTTTCAATTTTTTAAATTCTGCCATTTGAAGGAACAATTTCTTTTTTTTCTTCTTCTGTTGAGATGAGAAGGCGTCAAAAAAGTTGAATTTTTATACAATTTTTAGTTGTTAACAAACTGAGGCAGGTGAAATTAATTTTGTTTTTTTTTCGTTTTTGTTAAGCTTAATTAGAATAAAAAAAAAGAAAAAAGAAAAACCTCGAAAAACTTCGATTTACACTCACCCCTCGTTCAATTTTCGACGTCTTGCAACGGCGCTATTTTTAATAATTGATGAAATTTCACGTCCACCAGAACTTTCACCTTCGGAAGTTGATGTGGTACCTCCACCACCACCACCACCAACACCACCACCACCACCACCTCCTCCTCCTCTTCCTCCAGTCTTTGAATTTATCTCAGATTTAGCTTTTTCTAGACTAGATAAATTACGAACTAAATTAAGTGCATCATCATGCTGAGGCTGATGTTGTTGTTGCTGCTGTAGTTGCTGCTGTAGTTGCTGTTGCTGCTGCTGCTGTTGTTGTTGAGGCTGCAATTTTTGCTGTTTGTGCATATTTTCCTTTGAAACACTTCTCAAAATTTTAGCTAAATTTTTTTGTGGATCAACACCATCATCATCGGAATCAGATGATGATGGTGACAGTGTTCTAGGATCAACTTCAAAAGTCGCCTTTGAAGCATTTTCAACTGTTGATGATTTTCTTAAATTCGAGACAGTCGCATGAGTTGATTTCTTGAGGCGATTTTTAAGCTCTGAACTTAAATCCGATGGAAGAAATCCAACACAGCCAGATTTTGATTTTAGAATTCCTTTTTTTGGTTCAACAATGCTCAACGGAGGAGGAGATATTAGTGTTGACCTAGTTAAATTTGAAGATTTTGTTGCTTCTGGAAGAAATTTTTTAAAAAAATATTTTTTTATTAGGTTTTATAACTTTTTTTTAAAGAGGATTTTGATAAGGAATTTTTAGATTTGTTTTTTTTTTTAATACTTACTTTGAATAGCAATGTGCAGTATTTTGTTTTCGAAATTATAGCATTCAAAGTGAATAAAAATATTTTTCGAAAGCTTATAAGACAGACAGTAACATCAAACAGAGATCATGCAAAATAGTTTGTAGCGAAAGAGTCGAAATATTTAAGGTCAAAATGAGAGGCTATTATGAATGAATAAAAAATACTAACATATACAAAGACTATTTACAAAATGAAAGGAATAAGATAAATGTTGGCTGTTTAATCTGTTAAGGAGTTAGGTACATTTATGTCTGATCTAACATTCACTAATGCCAGGAAATACTTCTTTCGAGTCCCTCTAGCGCAGATCCGTTTTCGACAGCGAACATAGTTTTAATCTGAAATATTGCTGAAGTGCCTTAGGAGTTAAATTATAACGATATGGAGCATTAGCACCAGAGCTAACCCAGTATCGCCACTGGTGTTGACTTCATCAATTGTGCGAAATGAGAGTTGTCATAGTTAGGTTAAATGTCGAACGTTTTGAGCTTAAGATTAGTGACAATCTCTTATATAAAAAAAAAGCTTGGTACGAATAGAAAAATATGGGCTGTTTTGATATGAACTGATTCAATAATAATGATCTTGGCTTTACTATTAAATGAGGAACAGACTGAAGTCCGCAAAGAAACGAACTGAACGAAACCAGATGATACGTTGTAGAAGAACAAGTTTGTCTAGTTGGGCCAAGTTTTTTTTACTCTAATAGATATATGTATAACTGTAAAAAAATACCTCATTAAAGAAGTCAGGTTCAGTCGCATTAGCATGTCAGTAGCTACAGAGAGGATTAAAAATTTGCAACTCTCATCAACTTTTTGTTGTGGTTAGTATATGGTTTATTAAAAAAAAAGTAAAAAGCATTTACGAGCAAACATGGATATCGCAAATTCAATGCAGATGGAAAAATGTTTTGAAGCACACCCGAAGCTTTAGAAGAGCAGGCAATGGAAGTAACCAACTTATTATGGCTAATACGAGGCTAAATAAGGAAAGTATAACACAATATTTTTAACCGAAAAAGCTTTACATCTGTATGACCTACAAGACAGTAGTACGAAAGAGCTGATTTTAATGGAGATAAGTTCGGTTAGGTAAGAGGGGTATTGGGGTGCCGCTAGAAGAGCCGACCTCTTTTATTTATCAAAGGGGAGCACTTGCAAAGTACGTGTTGGATGGATTCCATTTCCTGCCCATCCTTACAGCTCCTAGATAAATCGTTTGCCACTATTACCAGTCTTCTAGCATGATCTCCTAAGGCCCAATAGTGAACCCTACTAAATTGCTGGTATTTGTTCTATAATATTATATTAAGCAGTTCTCTTGTCTTCTTCCTGTCATATGCAGACCACAATTGCCTCGATATACGCCAGGTTTCCCTGTTAATCCGCCGGTGCCTCTTTTGAAGGGCGCCCCTGATGATCTCCTCTTTTAAAGCTCCGATCGGGAACCTCACATAAGCTATCGCTGCGGAGGTATACATTTCAGAGCCCTCTTTGGCCAATTCTTCAGCCATCTCGTTGCCTTGGATAACCCTGTGGCCACGTAACCGGCATAGGGTCACCTGTCACCTTGTGCCGTATATTCAATTCCTTAAAGCTGGTCTTCCATAACTGGACCAATTTTGATTTTACGAGTGCAGCATCCAGCGCCTTAATGGCTGCCTGGATGTCAGTGTATATGCAGATTTTCCGTGCGGACTCCCTGCACATAGATTGCAATAGTTCCGCCTGGTAAATTGCTGCAAGCTCTGCCTGAAAGACAGAACATTTATCAGCTCCTGTGTCCGCACTCGTTTTGGATCCATCCATAAAGATAAAAATATCGGAAGCTACCACCTTTCCTTCCAATTCCAATCACTCCTGGTGGGCATCATTGCATTGATACCCCCACCAAAAGTTATGAAAGGTTGTTTCTTCCCTGCATTCACTACAGTTTATCTTGTGGAGTATATTGGACTGCCCAAAACCCCTCTCCATCCACCAACCCCCCACTCTAAGCCTGATTGCGCTAATTTCCGCTACACTCCTGCAGTGGATATCTAGCGACAACAAATCCAGCATGGCATCTAGGGCCGCCGTAGGTGTGGTGCGCAGATACCCAGTTATTCCCTAGCAGGCAAGCGGCCCTCTGGGTTATTGACAGCACAGGTTACATTTCAGTTCTGTCAACCAGACCGTGGATCCGTAGCAGAGGATCGACCGAACTATGGCTGTGTACATCCATTTTAATGGATACTTCAGCTGAAGCGTATGTGGGTCAGCTACATAGAGAGTAAAACTAATGAATTTTAATTTGATTTTATCGAGGGTTCTGGAATTTTTCATTAACACGAGATATAGGGACCATAATGACATTCCTTAAGAGTCGTCGCGTTAATGTCAAAGTAGTTAATCAGACACACATTCTTGAGTCATTGAACATGAACCAAATACCAAAATAGTCGTTTGGGGCAGGGACTCGCATTGAGTTACATGCATTAACTCTATGATGTACATATCTAGAACTGTCCATTAATACTCCAGCTCCAAACATCCGTACCAGTTGTGGACCTATCCACGTATCAGACTAATCTTCTTTAAGGGACAGTCCGGAGATTTTAGGTCTGTTGGTCCTCCATAATTATTTTTAGCAGCTTGAAGGCCCCAACTGTGCATTCCATGCCTCAGACAAAATCGAGCTTCCTCCGCAGTTGTGTTTAGCTACAGATTCCAATATAACATAGAACTTAGCATTAATCCGTGACAATCACCAAGTCATAACTATAAGTAGTGCTGGCTTGCAAAAGAGGTCAAGAAACTTAGCTTTTTAAAGCTACCGGGGGTTACGAGCGCTATATCATCATAAATAATTTCCCAGCGTTGAAGGAGTGCACCAGAGGCTCTTTCACCTCAAGACACTAATAATGAGAACAGCTTCTGGTGACAGTAACTTCGAGCATTTCTCGCCACTTGCTGGTCAATATCTTCGTGATTGGACTAAATCGATAACAAACATATGTCTACTCTCCCACTGGGAGTGTAGTTCAATCGAATCCTATTCGCCATGCACGAAGAAAGTCCAACTAGAAGTTTAAAGAAGATGGCATTAGCAGGTGAATGATGGATTGATTATGTAATATGAAGATCTGTGGCGAGGCACTGGGCAGTCCAAAAACACTGCCGTAAATAGCAGTGCATCGGTCATACTCTGAACAGGATATTGTCATTTGACGATAATCGTCAAGGCAGTTGTAGTTATTGAGCCCTTATCAGGCTCGTAAATACTGAAATGACGTCTGACCTGAGATGTCCATCTTTTCGTATTTTAAGCCTTTATTTTTCGGCGATTGAGATATTCTAATTTCTATAATTGTGCCGTTCAGCGTTGGTCAAAAGCGCATTTACCGATTGTTTTCTGAATTTAAATTTTCATGAAAAAATCTCGAGCTCCTCCGACTCGGTTGTCTCGAAATGACATCTGGCAATTAAACATCGTCACATGAGGTTTGCTCCATCCCAATCGAGATTCTATATTATGTGAATCAAAAAAAATATTTGGTCACCTGTGATTTACACTTTTGTGCCATACCCACTTGTTCACCAGCGCCTTTTTCCATACGCTTCTTAATTTTAATTAATGAGCTCGATTATTGCTTTTGGAGTTAGATTAGAGACATTATCTTGAGAGATAATTGTTCTTCTAGTGATTTGCAGCCTTAGACCTGTTGGGCACTCACATGTAACGTGCATCGAGGTTTCGTCTTCCTACAACTTTCTTTTCGTCTTTCATACGTCTCTAAACGCCACTACCACTGAGTTCCAACGTCGTCGAATGAAGTCTCTTCTCCATCCTGAGTGAGCCACCGAGACTTGGAAAAATGTTTGATCACCAACGATGATGTAATCTAATTTGTACTCACACTAGTCCACCAGCGTCTTTTCCAATTTTTTGTTTTGTAATTTAAATTTTCATGGAGAAATTCTATTCTATCACGGTTTAGCTCTCCCATCCAATTTTTAGAATCGACAAAGATATTTAGTCATTGGCGATCAAGAATCCAACCGTGTTTTTCTAATTTGTACTTCTATTTTCTATATGTCCTACCCATGCTGTACTGGGTCACCAATGCCTTTTTCTACTCTCCGCATTAACTTAACTTACGTTCATGGAGAAGACCCGATCTCCTCGATTTCACATTATTGCGTTAAAAATTCCAGCGATTTTTTTTTCCTGAAGTCCTCTCATATAAAACGCGACAACTGCCCTTATCTAGTTAAAGTTCGATTTTCGAAGCAATTTCAGTATGAGAGCAATTCAGTAGAATTGGTTTTCTTTATTTTTAACACTTTTCTACAAGAAATTGAAGTGAGAAAAGTTAAGTGAGATAGAAAAAATTAAAGCCTTCAAGGAAGAAAGCTCGAAAACTTGGTAAAAGTCCTGGAGTTATTAAGAATTTCTTCAAATCTCCTGAAAATTATGGAAAGAGACAAAGAAGAGGGCGGAGGCATTCAAAACAGCTACAACGGAGAGAGAAAAAGGCGCAGAGTTTTGAGAAAAGCTTTAAATTCTTCTCTAATATTCAAAGAGATTGGGTAAATTGCTGGCACTTCAGTACTGTAGTAGCATTCAGAGGCCAATAAAAGCTTTAACCAATCTTAACCGTCGAAAACTGCAGAAAAGGCTAGCGTTGACCCAATCTGATAAAGAAAATCGGCTCTATATATGGCTTGGACCAACGGATGAGGGCAAATGATTTATTCCGGCGTTTGAAACGTATTTCATTGGATGTTCCAGACGGATTCTATTAGTAGGTACTTCATGATCTTCGCAAGCAGGAAGAGTTCTTATCTAGGAGACATAGAAGATTTGTAGTTGGAGGAGTCACAGTTCGGGTGTCTATCTCAATTAATGGATCTATAGACTTAATAGTATTGGAGGGCACTCAATCTGCGTTAAAATACAGGGATCTACTCCAAGCAACTACAGGAAAAATGGACGAAGGGAATGGAAGGGGCTAGTTGAATTTTCCAACATGATTATGCAGCGATTCACACGGTAAGAGTGGTTTCGAGACAAAAATATTCAAATGGACTTTCATATAAGAGGACCTCATTATAATTGAGAACATATGGGGGTGGCTAGCAAGAAGTGTTTTTTTTTTCTGGAATGGTAAGCAATATAACAGGAGAACTCAGATAATTGCAATGCCATGTTAAGGAGGTCGATCAAATGTATAAAAAACTGATGTTAAAGCAACATGTGCTCTCGACACACTCTAAAACATGTTGCGGCCCATTCTGGAATGCTCTACCCATTTCACAATCTGTATACTGTGCTCTGATATACTATGCGATATCCATATCTATAAAAGTATGAGACTTTCTTTTGAAAGAGGTTACAAGGTAACCATAAATGAAAGAAGCCAGATAATAGACAGAGGACTCCAGCTTACGGAAGGGACCCAAGTCTGGTATACTGACGGATCCCGGAAGGACAGGAAAACAGGCGTAGGGGTGGTTGGTCCAGATGTGGAACTATCCATTCCACTAGGTGCCTCACCTTCCATTTTTCAGGCGGAAGTCTATGCTATGGAGGTTGGAGCTCAAGAAACCCTAAATAAGGGCTGCAAGAACTACAACATCAATATTTGCTCAGACAGCCTAGCTGCGCTCCTAGCTCTTTCATCTCAAGTTTTTGAGTCGAAATTAGTCTGGAGCTGCTACTCGAAACTCCAACTACTGTCTAGGGACAACCAATGTAATGAAAAAGCGGACGAACTGGCTAAAACCGGAGCTGAATGTTCGTATACTGGTCCCTACCCGACATTTGGCCAACCAAAAAGCCACTTTAGGGCGGAACTGCTTAAGTGGGAAAATAGGCAACTGGATCTCCTTTGGCGTAGCGCGCCCGGTATGGGGCAGGCGAAGAAATTCTTCAACCCCTCTCATTTCCAGACGCGCCAACTTATTGGACTTAGCAAGACTATTTGCTAACGCAGTCACTGGTCATGGCTCCGTCCATCACTTCCTGAAGAAGATAGGCAAATCCGACAGTGAACTGTGTCGACTATGCGGAGAGGAAGATGGAACCTCGATGCACGTTATATGTGAGTGCCCAGCAGGTCTAAGGCTGCAAATCACTGGAAGAACAATTATCTCTCCAGATAATGTCTCCAATCTAACTCCAAAAGCAAGGTCCTGGAGGCCTAGTCGCGCCTACTCTTAACATCAACATCTGTAATAGTATTCTATTCTGGTAACTGTCCTCTAGGAAAAATTTGGAATGGTCCTTCTAGAAGCAATAAAGGAGCACAGAAGTTTGATTAGATTTCAGTACTGCTGTAAGAGAACTCCAAAAGGAGAGATAAGGGTGTGAGATAGAATTGAATTTATGCTCAATTCATGAGTCACACATATTTTTGTACGCCAGCGTCAGATTTTCTTCTATGTATGATAGTTATGCAGTTCAAACCCGCACGTGTTGTGATTGTAGTTTAAAAAAAAAGTTATTACTAGGCTGAGAAATGGCGAAATCAGTTAATCTGCATTTTTGAATATATTTTGCATACTAAACGATGCTCCAAAAGCATTTTTCTAAACGCCGCCCGTCACAAGTTAATTTGCACAATATTTTTAAAAATTGAAATCATTTTATTTTCAAGTAGGATAATTACAAGGTAGAGCATAAATTGAGCGCTTTGAGCTAAAAGGTATACCTCAATTTATGATCATGCTGAGCTAAAAAGGAGCCATCCATATATCGTCATTTTCTGTATTTTTCAGTGAGCTTGAAATATAGTTATTCTATTATATACTGCTGAGACGTGACAAGTGTTCTACGCATTATATAGGTTATTCAGGACGAGGTCCAGTGATAGATGATAGATATATGATAGAGCAGTATCATGAAGCAGGGTTGAAGCCGGATGATTCCAAGCATTTTGGAACAACGGTGGCACCTGGAACCTTTCACAGAGGCTACTGCTAAATTCTCACAGATTTGCTTTTCCTGATTGGAACTATACTGAGCTATTCAGGGTGAGATCCAGTGAATCCTACATGATTGAGCGGCATCATGTAATAGGGTTGGTGGCGGATGATCTTAATATTGGTATCAACGGCAGCACCCAGAACCTCTCAAAGAACCTACACCCAAAATTATCGGACTTTCATTCTTTTTACTGGAGCTATATTCAATTATTTACAGCGAGGTCCCGTGCAGCCCTCCATCCTTTTTTTGCACCTGGCTTAAGACTCATGTGCGGGCTTTGTCCTACAAAGCTTACAGCCCTCGCTTCAAACATAGTACACCTCTCTTATGAACGCTCAATCTCAAATTGTAGGTTTAGAAGCCCGACTTAAGACTATCTTCTAGATGGGTCGTCTCCACGCCAAAGCTAAAATTTAGGCCTCTATTTATGATCAAACTGAGCTAAAGAAGTCAACCCTTTATAATCATTCTGAACTAGAAGGAGAGTTCTAGTTTTGATTATTTCAAATCGAATGCTCCTCTCTAATGGCATGTCTATGTTAAAAGGAGATCAAATAGAGTTGATAACGAGCGCTCCTGTCATCCTAAAAGAGCACTCCCCGATTACTCATAAGATGATCGCCTTTCTTACCAGTGCACCAATACAATAACCTTAATAAACAATTTCACCTGAATGTAGCTTAGTCGATTAAAGACTCAACTCACAATCAAGCAAAATTACTGAAGATAGGAGCTTCTTTTTGCTTTGTAGCATAATTACTAAATCTGATGGTAAAGAAGGAGTGCAGTGACTTTTCACTTTGAACATTTACTATATTTCTGCACGAAGTGAAAGGCCTCAATTAAATTTGTAGTATTCGCCAGTTATAGAGCTTTTCCTGGGGAGTTTGTCCAAAATTAATGGAGCAGGCACTAAGACTTTAGCTCTTAAAGATGAAGCAGCCGCTAAGGCTTTAAGTCTTTAAGTTGGAGCAGATTGTAAAAAACAGGAACTCCAGGTACTGATTATTTACGGGCAGCTCGGAAGCACGTTCCCAAAATGAATCGTATGAACTACTATTAATCAATGATATTTATTGGAGATTATTAGCTTATTTATATAAATTTTTACTTACATCTACATATATACATAAATTTATAATTGATCATTAATCAATACCTCTAGCCATTGGCGTAACTAACGCCCCTTCAGGTCCTGCCATGCGGGGAGCCCACAGTTTCTAGGGGCCGACGAAAGCCTACATAATTAAAATTTTCATAAGAAGTGATGAAACTTGAAACCACATGCAGTTAGATTTACTCAATTAAAATTCGGTTTCTGAATAACAATTATTATTAACTCTGTAATGATTTCATTATTTCACTTCTAATCTAAAAGTGTTCATACCATCATAGGCTTTGAGAAGCTGGAAATACGCTGGCTAGACAGTAGCGATGATACAACAATAAAAATTTCGACAATTCTTTTATTTATTCTTTGTATTTAAACGTAGAAAAAAGGTACGCCATGAAGCTGAAATACTGTAAATTATTTTCTGAAAAATATTTTGCTGACTTCCTTAGGTTAGGCGTACATGCTGCTAGCATGCATCAGAGAAGAACGTTGAAATGTTTTGAAATTTCCTCATACTGTTGTGATCAATGGACGCGGGCTCTTACTTTGTATTTCCGTCTACTTATGTGGGAAGCTTTTCCCCTTTCGCTTGGGCTTCCTTAAGCGTTTCTCTCATATACTCATCGGTTTGCCTTTTAATGTATTTTCGTGAGCATATGCTGTGGCTGCCAGTGGTTTTTTAAACACCAAAGAAAACTTTTTATTTTTTACCCAACTCTGGTTTGGAGTGAGTGGAGTGAAGGCACTATTGGGAGCCCGTGGGAATTCGCCCATATTGTGGGAATTTCTGGCCTGAAAAAATTAAAAAGGAAGAAGGCAATAATTTAGTCGCACTGTACAAAATTATGGGATACATCATACATCCGAAGTTCAGAAAATATTCCCGTGCAATTGACACAAAAAAAATTAATTTTTCCTGCGCAAGTATAGTTAATTTGCGGGGTGGACTCATACATCCTTAGTTACACCACTGCATCTAGCACGAAGACTTACCTAACCCTTAGTCGGCTATTTTCTTGTTACACAATATCTGAGTCGCCCTCTCGTTAGTGGATCTCACACTTTTGTTTATTAGTGAATCACTAGCTGACGCTTGAGCTTTATAATTAGCGGAGAGTGTGATGACCGCGATCAGAAGGTAAAGGTAAGGTACTGTATCGTGTCGAGTAATTAATTTATGTGTCACTTGATTACAAATTTGCAGCGCACTCGTTCTTTACATGACTTTTTGTTTGTGGTTTCGAGCTTGCGTTGCTAATGCTTTTTGCTTGGTAAATAGGGTGTGAATTTGCATTTGAGATATATGCATCGCACGCTACTTGTTATCAAGGCCTTTTTCTTATACGCTTATATTTTAATTAAATTGCATGATAATTTAGGTACATCACAAATCCAATTCAGTGGTATTGGTCTTGCTCAATAACATGAAAATAATACCATCAAAAAGCATGACCGTGACTAGAACACGCAAAGAATATCATCGTACAAAGAGACCTAAGATCACTTGGAGTAGAGCCATTCATATCAATCTACAGCCAAATTTTACCATCTAAACATATAACACAGGCTTTACGTATTTAATGCTATCCCAAAATATTTGCTTTATTTACATATCAAATTAAAAAAAGAAAAATACAAAAAACTAGTCAAGCCCCCATTTATATTAATAAACTCCTCTTCAGCGCCATCTATGTTTCGTAAAAATTAAAAATCGTTATCTTAGCTTATAGAAAATCATTTTTGAACAAAATACACATATTGCTATTCTTTGCAACAGACAAATAATTAGTCTAGATAATAAATGAGTGTATAACGATGAATAAAATGTATAAGCAAAGCGCATGCACAAAATTAGAAATATGAACAGAAGCACAAGCAGGCATTGTTACAAAAGCTAATAATAAACAAAAATGAGCTAAAAACGGTCACATTTCATTAGAAATTAAAAATTTTTGTTTGTTTTCCATAAAGTAAAAATTAAACTCACATGAAAAATCGCTTATGTGTGTATGTGTGTGTGGTTTATTGCATCATTTTAATATTGCCGAAAGCATATGAATTCTTTTATAATCCGTTGTTTTACTTAAAATTTCTATAAAAAAAATATCTAGAATGTATGCGTAATGTATGTATGTAGAGGTATGTTGTTTGTAAGCTATCACTATCGCTTTTATGATAAAAAGAAAAAGCAATTTTTGCCCAGTTTCCAATTTGCAATACACAAGGAAATAAAAAACTACTTAGGTTTCTACAAAATACTATTTGTGATTTTAAAGAAATTTAATTGCTTTTTTTTATTGCTTCATATGAAATCAAGACGATTGGACGAGTGTGGATTTAATCATAAATTTATCAAACATAATTGCTGGAAATACAAATTTCAAGTTATGAAAGTTCCAAGAGATGCTTAATGTTAATTTTCGCGCATTAATATAATTAAAATTCATATAAAGTGCAACAAAGTAGCCAAATAGTCTTAAGTTTCCCATATATAAAGTCATGTAGACATAACCCTAGTAGCCAAGGCTCATTACATTTTTTGGTGAGTCCATTCCGCTCAATTTGGGTGATATTTATAATAAATCGTATTACATTGAATACCAAAAAATTAACCCCCAAAAAGTAGTAAAATAGTTCATAAACTTTCCAATGACGTCTCGATGAACTTTATAATGAGTGGTCTCTCAATGGATAATTATTCGATAAATAAAAATAAAAAACAGTTCTGTTTTATAGATATTCTTACTGTCTACAGAATATTGCAACCATATCTGAATTAATGTCTACAATAAAATTTAAATGTGTCAATTAAGATGTGCGCCTCCACTAAATGATGAAATCAAAATGCAAGCCTCCGGTGGATTGACAGGGAAACCTGCATACTGTGAGACATATGACAAGAGGACTGCTGAATGACAGTATGACAAATACCAGGAATCTAGATCATTGCGGATCACTGGGCCATAGGAGATGATGCTAGAAGACTGAGAATAGCAGCGTACGATTTCTGCAGGAGCTATAAGGATTCGGAGAAAATCGAATCCGTTCAACAGGTACTTTGCTTGTGCCCTGCTCTGGTGAATAAAAGATGTAGGAGGCTATTAAGTATCTACTTTTTTTCAAGTCTGAGGAAGCTGCAAAGCAAAGAGTTCAGATGTATCCTGAGATTCCTAAGGGAAGTAGGATGGATCTAGGTTAGTTTTAAAGGTTGGAGGTCTAAGTGAAGCAGGCTGGACACTTCTACCGGCACCCGTCTTACCTAAACTAACCTGACTTAAATGATGAAACGCCAACAAAATGAAATGTTTAAATTCTATTTGAATTTTGTGCCCCATCGATATATGAGTGATCATCGGAATGGTCATCAATTACCTCATTTGTATGGTCCACATCGAAATTATCATCATAATATAAACCGTATTGATCATCTATAATATATACATCTCATTGTAATATTCAGGGAACCAAAACAAACAAGATTTATACGTTAGGTTAGGTTAAAATAGGAGCGATTGGGCCACTAGGACCCTACAGACAATGCGAACAAAGTTGATCTATTGTGCCCACCCCTAAACTGGTTAGGCAAAATCTAGAATTTTTACGAGCTCGATTATTGCTTTTCGAACTAGCATTAAAAATATATTTGGAGGAGATAAGTGCTTCTCCAGTGATTTACAATCTTCAAGCTGCTGTTGAATTTGCTTGTCTTCTTAAAAAAGATAACTGAAGGAGCAATGTCCAGTGACGGAACTACATTAATAAATAGCTTGAGCAATTGCCTGCCAAGATCAATTTGTTTGCGCGTCTAGTGAATACAGGGAGTGAAGAATTTATACTTAACTAGGTATAATTTGGTCCTCGAATCTTCAACAAATTTCATCATTACTTTCATCTAAGCACTGATTCAGAAAAAAACCGACCACATATCCCCATCCATTACTCATCACCATATAAACGAAATTAGGGAACGCTGGTAAGATTGCATCAAGTCATTAACTCTTGTGTTGCCCTAAAACCACATATAAGAAGGGGTATCGGTATTACAAGCGATTTAAGTACCACATCTGGTGTTGCTCTCTAGATGCTATGCTTGATTTGTTGCTACTGCATCTCACATTTCGGAAGAAACAGTAGAAACCTAGTGGACACGTATTATTCCGTATACAGACGATATGATCCCTTCTTATAATATCTGGAAGAAAAATTGATTTCAATACCCAGATTCGAAAGAATCCTGCTGGAATACTACATAGAAAGGTTATAAAAATGGTTTCTATATATATTTCACAGATACAGTGATTTTCTCCATATTAAGAGCATTAGATGGAAAGAAGTGGTAGGAGTATTGGCCTCTGTACTCACAATCAGACTGAATGGAGAGAACTCGAGAATCCGATTGCGCAGTTAAAAGTTGTGTGGAAATGTAAGAGAAAGCTTTACTCTGTTGGAAGGTGCAACCATTTTGTTTTTTGTTTTTTTTTTCGTTTTGTATTCGTTCCCGTCCACGAGGTGATAGCAGGTGACAGTGACGAATTTCAGATGTTTAGGCAAAGGAGTATCGAATATCTAGAATGTCTATTATGGAAACCCAAGAGATTCCAAAAATATCTTCAATGAGAACTGGTCACTGCAAAATTCGCCTTGAATTACGGCGATACGAAAAGAACTATCTAACCAAAAATTACAGTACCGAAGGAACTAGGCGCAAAGCAAAGTTACCTTAAAGGAACAAGCGGACATAGATTGTTGCCAAAATGTTGTAAAGGAAAAAATGCTCTCTTTGAAGTTTTACTAGCAAAAAGCCTTCTCTCTACTGGAATTCCTTACATTACCAGCACCACAATATCAACCTCTGTAAAAAAATTTCAAAAGTCACTCAGTTCTATTTTAATCCTAACACGGACATAGAGACGTACCAGAGTCTCTAAAGCTTTCTACTGCAGAAGTGTAGCGGCAATTAGCGCTGTCAGGCTGAATGGAGAGGGGTTTTGGCCATTCCAATGTACTCCAGATAGGGGATAACCAGACTATCAAATACCCTTTTTTAACTTTTGGTGGGGATGCCAATGCAATGATGCACACTAGGAGTGATGGGGATGGAAAGGAGATGATTGTAACATCCGATATTTCTATCTTTACGGGTGGATTCAAGACAATAACGGGCAAGGAGCTGGAATGTACTCCAGAGACTGCCAGTAACACGAGTCTTACACACTGCCGGATAAATGTTATATCTCTTTCAGGCAGGGCTTGCAGCGATATACTAGGTGGCAATATTGGCAGCTATAGGTGCAGAGAGTTCCCACGGCACATCTACATTTACAGATAGGCAGCCGATATGGCGCTGGATGCTGTGCTGGTTAAATCGAAATTGGAGCAGTTATGTAAGACCAGCTTTGAGGAATTGACCACACGGCAAGGTAACCCGTGCTGGGTACCTGGCCTCAGATATATCTTAGGCCACGAGGTGGCTGATGAGTTGGCCTAAAAGGCATAGCTCCGCAGCGATAGCTTATGTGCGGATCCCGATCAGAGCTTTGAAAGAAGAGATCATCAGGGGCACCTATCAAAAGGCAAGCCTCCGGTGGATCAACAGAGAAACCTGCCGTATTGTGAAGCAATTATTACCTGCATATGACAGGAAGAGGACAAAAGAATTCCTCAATGGCAATAGAACAAATACCAGGCATCAAGTGGGGATCATTAAAGATCACTGAGCCATTAGGAGACCGTGCTAGAAGACTGTGAATAGTGGCGAACGATTTCTGCAGGAGCTATAAGGATTCCAAGGAAATCGAATCCGTCCAATACGTACTTTGCAAGTGTGCCGCTCTAATGAATAAAAGAGGTAGGAGACTATTAGGTAGCTACTTCTTTTTAAGTTTGGGGAGCTGCAAAGCAAAGAGTTCAGATGTATCTTGAGATTCCTAAGGTAAGTAGGATGAATCTAGGGTGGTTTTAAAGGTTATTCCATGAAGTCAAGGTGTAAAATGGACCCACTGGTGGTCTAAGTGAAGCATGCTAGGAACTTCCCCCCTCTTATCTAACGTTAACTTCTAAAGCTTGCATCAAGTTGCATATTATGTAGTCCAATGCCCAATGGATTAAAGAATAGAAAAAATGTCCAACGAGTCAGAATTGGATACACTAAATTTCTCGAAAAAGTAAGGGAAATAAAACTTATCTTATCTCTATAATTAATTTAATTTCATCTCATTATTTTAAGCTAGAGCTGAAGAGACATAATAACGACGAGTATAAATACCTCACATGGGCTGACGCAGAAAGCTTTAAATTTGGCAGTTGACTGTTATATTTTTATATTTCTAAATTTGTAGTCAGCTTATGTCCTGTAATCAAACAAACTTGTAAAAATTTTGGTTTTTTTTTTACTTTGGCTTTCCTTAGAGAATTTTAGTCAGGGTACATTATTAGGTTTTTAATGGGGGAGATAAGTTCCTAATCCTTTTACTTATCATATTGTTATCATTCGATGGTAAGAGCACTACACTACAAAATATTGTTTTTCATTAAATACTTTTTGAACATTTATTTGCCATTCGACTGTGACTAAATGAGATTGTAGTTCTAATAAGTCTAGAAACCAATGAAATTTGACTGACAAGTGAAGAGTAGCCTGTCAAGTATTAACAATTTAGTGGTGAAATGCTTAGACAATGGAGATTGGACGAAGAAATAAAATTTATATATACATATACAGGGTGATTCAGATCAAGATACCTTCCGGTATACCACGCGATTCCTTGAGATAAGCTGATCAAAAAATTGTTGCACATCCCCCTCCCAGAAACTTTCCTCTAGGAGTTGTGGACAGTTGAAGATTTCGCCAAGATTTCGGGAAGAAATGAGTCTCAAATATTTCCAAAAATTTGATTTTTTTTACACACAAATTTTATAAATACCGTTATTTATTTCAAAAACCTTCTTCCATGTAACCCAAACTTTTTTCTTCTTATTAATGCCCCTACTACCCTCTATTACTGGAAAAAACCGCATGCCAATATCTGTATCAGTTTTAGCACTGGAGGTTTATTGGCACATTCAAGCAACTTTTTTAGGTTTTCTAGTGAGTGAGAATAGTGCAAATTGAATAAGAGTTTAATCTATGTAGGTCGAAACGCATCAAAAGATGCTGTATGTAAACGTGAGTTTGTTACTATATGCCCTAGTAGGAAATGTCAGGAATACCGATCGGAACTATCATCCCATCCATGAAAGAAGAAAAATGTAGACGGAACACACTTGATGTAACTTCTTCTTCCGCGAATTGGGAGAAATAGTATACAAAGAGTTTGGGGACTTAACAAGTTTCATTATTAATTCTTTTGGCTGGTGCGTAGTATATAGAGAGCCACCACTCTTACCTAAACTAATCTAATCTAACCTAGGAGGAGTTTATAATACCTAGCCTACTGATCGATGCATTCATCAAACCGCATGAATATTGTGAAAATCACTCATAAAAAAAGAAGACTTCGATTCATTACAATATTTTTGTGTACTTCTCATCACGTCGTGTCTCTCCCCTCCCATGAGGGGTAACATTAAAGTTGAGTACATTAAAAGCGCACTTTGTAACCATTACATAAAAAAAATGGGTCTATTTATGTGCAATAAAAACTTGAATAAATTCATAGCGTGGGTATCTATTTAATTCAAGTGTGTCCATTCTATGCTTAGATTTTGAAAATAATGAGCCACTCATGCAGGACTCGGGGGTTCAAACTTTCGTGAACAATTTCATGTAAAAATTCATGTAAGCAAAGTAGAGCCAGTTCACAATTTTCCTACTAGCAACGTTAAGCAGATTCTTATCTATTCTTTACATACTCCCTGCATTTTACTTGGGACAGCACAGAAACGAGTTCCACATCCTTTTACATTTTATATGATTTGGGACTTGAGATGAGTCGAGTTGAGTCGCAAGTAATACAAATTGTCACATTTTTTGATTTACATTTATATGCAAGTAGTCTTTTAATATCAGCTGGAACCTTTTAAGAACGTATTATCTAATAATTATTACTTTCTTTGAAAAATATCCAGTTTTGTGTAATGTCCTGAATTTCATTCTATTGATCTTGAATTTCTAGAGGTTATGTATAAACCGAAATAATATTCGTATCATTCTCACACTACTTTTTGTACAATAATGTAAAGAAATCTTTGAAAGACTATCGAAAATTTCTGAAAATGTGTCCGACAGAAAAATCAATCAATATTGAGTTTTTTGGAACCCTGTATAAATACGCTAAAGAAGGAAAAACCATCTCCTATTACAAAAAACTTTAAAGTTATTTCTAACTTTACTTTTGGCGAGGATTACATTTCTTATCAATGAGTCTGATTTTTTCTAATTTTGTCACGTAGTCATGGATACTCTGTTTGTAATTCTTTGGAAAAGATTTTCAGAGTCTCTCAATTTATTTCTTAATTTTCATAAAACAAATCTGTGTTTCACAAGTTCCACATCAGCTGATATTTAGTCATTACATATCAACATCATAGGGTCTCCTCTGAGCTTGAATTGATAATATAAAAAAAATATATATATAAAAACAAAATGCACATCAAAAAGTGTACCAATTGTAGAAAATAAACTCAACTTGACTATTTCTCAGCTCCCACTACGCTGAAAAGCAGAAATGTGTGAAACTCGTTACGGAGCTAAGGCGGTTCATTTCTGCTAATGCGATAAAAAGAACGGAAAAAGACCTCTCACCGAAACTTTCCTGTTGTCTTAATGAAGCGTTTCACGTTCAAGTGAGGTAAGCTTTTCATCTAATCGGCAGTATCCTTCCGTACAAGCGCACAGATAGTGTTTAGTGGAATACCATTGTTATCGGTCTCCTAAAACCACTGGAATGGTCTTACAAAATCCACCCCGGGCGTGATTATATCAGATATTGTCGTCATTTGCTCGAAGCTTTTCTATTTTAAGTTACTTAAATGACCAACCAGATCCCCTGGCTTTAACTGTTTCTCCTTTTGCACTCCAATAGCACTGGAGACCATCGCTTCCTTTTGCACCTGAAAATGTAGGGATGGAAGGTTTAATAAGGTTTCCATGGCTGCTACAGGACATACTAACAATACTCTTTATTAATTGAATTAAAATTGAAATTGAAAAAATTAAAGAGAAATAATATTGGCCAAGACTCATATAGACCGCACGCCACTTCCGGAAGGTTAAGTTCTCCTTCCAGGCAGAATAGAAACTCAGTGCTACCAACAACTCTCATATTTGCAAGATTTGTGTGAAGCGGGATGTGATCAGTGAAAATACTGACCACAGTTTTGCATATTCAAGCCACAGGAGAAAGTCCATGAAATTCTTATTTAACCCATCAAGAAATAGTTTCGGGTACAACCTGCAAGTGTTCTGGTTCGTAGGAACATTCGCTATGATTAAAAACCCAATCATTGCGATAGCAACTTCAAATACAGGTTCTGACCCAAGAAAGAAGGAGCTAGAGCAAGTCCACTCTCTCATTCCCTCATAATTCTCCACCGATTGTATAGATACTGTATTTCAAATACACAGCTTATACAAAGACATTCTGCAGTCCCCAACAATTTAGATCTTATCTAAGGGCCAATCAAGGCTGTTACCTGACTATCTGAAAGAGTAACGATGCCCCTTTTTCTTGATTTCCATATTAAGGACGAAATTCGATACCATTACAATGACGAAGATCTCAATCTGGGTTATAGTAGTAAGCCCTAAGGAAAGTTCGATATAGTCTTCCTTCCTTTCAGTCCATGACACACCCTGTTAGGAAATCTCATAGAGAATAAGCAACCAACATGAGATTACTTGAGGCAGGAGGTCCTACTCAATCTGCCACCCCTGGATCTAGTCATTCAGGCAGATGCCAAAAGGTCTGTGTGCAGGTTGCGCTCATGCGGATGTTGGGGGAGGGGTGGACTGGCTCTTCTCATTGCTCTCTAACGTACGAGCTGGACTTGGAAAACCCTCTGGCCAGTATGCCACGTGATGCGATGGTACCTGAGCTTCGGTTTGGGCGTCGCGTCGCTTCTCTGTGAGCTTTCCTGGAAGGGAATCGTGGACAGAGGGAAGTGCCTTATCGAGCCTTCCCCGGTCCGCTCTAAAAATTTTCACCGCCGGCACTCTCACTAATGAGGGAACTGGGGCGGATGTCTACTTTCCTGAGTCTGATATTGGAATGGAGTACTCACTTGGTAGACACACCACTGACTTCCAGGCTGAAGTCTTCGCCATATCGATGTTAGCGAAGTTAGCCCTTGACATGCAAATCAAGGAGAAGGACATTGCTATCCTCTCGGAGAGTCAGGCAGTCTTGATGGCTCTGTGCGGCCCTCGGATAACATCTAACATACTGGGGGGTTGCAGTGCTTCTGTGGATAAGCTGTATATCCACAACAAGGAGTCCCTTCTGTGGGTTCTTGGTCACATGGGGATTATGGGGAATGAAAGGACTGATCTTTTAGCTAGGGCTGGCTCTGTTTCTCCGTTCCTCGGATCGGAACCCGCTGTAGGCGTTGCCACCTCGAGTATCGGGTCTCTCATTAAAGCGGATGTTCGTAGAAATCATCAGCAGAGATGGTTGAACCTGAATACTTGCAGGTGTACAAAACTATTTCTTGATGGGCCCAATGGCAATATCTCCGATTTTCTCATGGGGCTCGAAAGGAAACAATGTAAAACTGTGGTTGGCATCATTACCGGCCACAGATCACTTCACGCTCATATCACAAGAATTGGAGTTCTTGACAGCCTTGAGTGTCTGTCCTGCCTGGAGGGAGAGCCCAAGACAACCGAATACTTTTTGTGTGCGTCTCCGGCCTTCGCCCGGTGCAGGTTGGATACTCTAGGGTCTGCCCTTCTATCTGTGGATGAGCTGAAAAACCTACCTCACCAAGACCTGATGCACTTCGTTAAGAGGACAGAAAGGTTTTGGTGAATGGCCTTCTAGCAGGACAGCACAATGGACCGCTTTGACCTCCGTGCTTTGCGATACATATATTTATATATATCATTACTATTTTTAATTTCAGAAATAATAGTGAGAGGTGACTGTGACAGACTCAGAGTACACATGCTGAATTAAATTCATGCTTTCCAACAATGTCGAAAGGTTCAATAATTTTGATAAACCGTTCACTCAATGTTAGGAATTACAGGTGTTTTTGTGTGTTTTTTATATAATTTGAGTATAAGATACAACTTAAAAGTTAGATTTAAAATAAAAACATAAAACGCACTTAAAAATTAAATAAATACTAGCATATCGCCTTGATTACATATAAAAAGCAATAAAAGTTTCTACATAATTAATTCCTTTCGACAGATAGATACACTGTGCTTATGGGTAGTAGTTAATAAGTAAAATAGTAAAAAGAAACAGAATCAAAACTAGTAAAATTTGAATACAATTATATTTTTCTTTCTTTTTGTTTAATTTATTTTCTTGTTTAAGCTTCTTTAGCACATTAAATTAACAACAATAATATTATTTATCGAAATGTTTTTCCTATACAATATGCAGATTTTTAAAATAAAATAGAATAACAATAGAATAAAGGCAAAAAACAAACAATGAAAACAAAAAGTCTTAAATATTATACCGCACCTAAAAAAATTCTCTCGAATTCCTTTGAAGCCATCAAAAGATCTTCCTTGGTCACTTTCAAATCTTCATATTTCGTGATTAAATTTTTCGGTTGTCGATTATTGTAGTCGGCTCCATTTGTCATGGTCATGGCACGAGTCCGTAATGTCGGCTTTGTACTACATCTGTCGGGTGTGTTTACTATCACAGTTTTTGCTCGATTTCGTTTTGATTGGTCACGTCGTTTTATTTGATTGTTATTATTGTTACTGTTGTTCGAAGTTATATCTCTTGTCATCATTTCAGAAAATTGCACTTCTTTCGAGGAAGTATTATTAATTGTTGAATATCGTTCATTGTCTGCTACATCAAATACAAAGCAATCACCACCATTTATTTTATTCAAAGGTTTTTCAACTTCTAGAAGAATACATTTATTCATTTCGCAAAGATTTGTCATTTTTTGTTCACAATATGGCGATAATGTTGTTGCTTTCGATTCATCCTTCTTTAAACCAAAATATTTGGCAATTTTTTCATCAACAAATGGTGGCTTGAGTTTTTGGGCGTTATTCAATGTTTTCGTAATACATTTTGAGAATTTCTTCTTAACTTCAATTGTCTGACCAATTCTTGTGGTATTTTCATAGTTTTCCTTACCGGAATCGAAATTCATATCAGAAATAATATCTTCATCATTGTTGTAATTAGTATTGTTGAACGTCATCGGTTGATGGATGATTTCTTTTTTGTCGGAGTTCTTATTTTTTATAATAAATGGTGACTTCAATTTGCCAATATTTCGGGGTATTGTTATATTATCTTGGATTTTCTTCTCAGGTGTACTACTAGTATTATTAATATTTTTATTATAACATGTATTATTGTTGTTCTTGTTGTTGTTGTTATTGTTATCACTTAAAAACGAAGGCATAATCAATTTTCCCACCGTTCTCAATTTAATCCGTTTCGTTTCGGAATTTTTCGGTGTTGTCGCCATCATTTGATTATTATAGGAAGAAGGACTTGGCGTTTTTAGGAATATATTATTATTATCACTGTTGGGACTGTTGCCATTGTTTGTCTCTGATAAACTCGAGAAAATTTTCAATCTCTCAGATAATGGAAGTGATGAGGGTTCTGTAAATTTTTCCATTTTTATAGAATTTTTTTTGTTTTGTTTTTTTGATTTGTGTAAAATTTAACGCGATATAAAGAAATAAACTCTATTAAAACTGTTTCATATAAATTATGGAAATAATAATAATAATGTATTACTTATGAATGAAAACAAGAATTTAAAACGGTGCTTGTTGTGTGTTTTAAATATTTTTTTTTTTTTGTATTTTATTTATTTTTTATTCAAACCAATTTGATTATTTTGTAAATTACAAAAATTACTTGGAAAATAAAAGACGACAAGAAGAAATAATATGGAAAAAGTGTTAAGAAATGTATTATGAATTTCTGTTAAATAAATTAAAAAAAAAGGGCAGAGAAACCAATAGAAAATTATAAATAATATAATAATTTGAAAATAGTAAAAACACACCCCATCACCTTTCCGAAAAATTAGATAAATTTATTACATGAAGTTTTTGATGAAGTTCTTAAATACCTTTATTTTACTTTAATTTACTTTTTATCTAATTAATAATATTTATTGTGACCAATCGTAGATTCATGATTTTTTTTTTTTTTTTTTTTTTGTAGCATTTACTTTGTTAGAAGATTTCGGTAGGTATCTATTGCCCCTTTCTGCAGAAAATCTACAAGGAAGTACAAAACTGAATATGCCCCGAAGAATTTTCCGTTGTTATTAAATATAATGCGCGACCACCTCCTCGAGACTATGCTGAAAAGCAATTTTAAATCGACAGAATGGGAATCACATTCTGTGCTTCAGCTATTGACATGCCCAATTATCTACACAAACGGCTCCTGCGAGGAACCTAATATTGAAATTGAAAGCCATGTCACGGTTTTCCAGATGGAAGTCAAGGCCATCCTTGAAGCGAGAAGGTATCTCCACAACTTAGACACTGAGAACAAGTAGATTGCCATCTGCTCGGATAGGCAAGTAGATGTCAAAACTCTTTACAAAACTCCAAACTGATATTGGGATGTAAAACCACCCTGAAATCGTTCACTAGGATTAATAGGGTACTCGTTCTTTGGGTGGCAGATCATAACCAACGATATCAGTAGGAACGAAAAGGCGGACGAGCTTGCTCGCCTTGGTGCAGCTCATAGGCGTCCCGCTCCATAATCGAGATTGCACCAAAACACTTCGCCTCTAACATTTTGAACCGACTGCTAACACAGTCCTTTTTGGTTAGATGACACCTCGGGTAGAACTACAGAGGAACTATAGGGTATACCTAGCCCAAACTTAACAAAAAAGTTAATGGGACTAAACAAGCCAACCCTGAGAGCTCTAGTATCAACAACAGCTACACAGGATGGGATTTGTTGATGATCCTGTAAGCAAGGAATGCAGAGAGGAATCCGAAACGGTGACTCATGTTTTGTCGCAGGGCCGGAAAGCATTACAATTCTTTGGCTCACACCTCCTGGACGAATTGCATGAAGCCGGCGAGCAAAGTTGGGGCCAATATTGAGTTTTGTAAGAGCATCCTGTAGGGACCGATGAGCAATTCCTCATAAGTCTTGGGGTAAATAGTTCGCCTTGTTGTGGCCTACGTTCCATGGACTCTGCCGGGATCTCAACCTCTCTTCAATCCATCCATCAATCTATCCAAATATAATGCAGGATTGCTATGAAAGTGCGGATAAGAGTAGAATCACGTCTTTGTCTTAACAAGAAAACTTGAATATAATAATAAGTCCACACAAAAAATTGATTTTCCGGATGAGATATGAAGAGAAATGACTTTCTGGAATAAGTCATCAGAAACAATGTGTAAAATAAAAATATGTAAACAGGAGGATGAGGAGTTTGACCATGAAATGAGTCTATTCGTTTGCCGACGATAATACTGTGGAGAAGTGTAAACGCAAAATGAGATATGATCGATAGCCTATATAGGATAAATCCTAGAGACAAGAACAGAACACAGTTTAGAAATTGGACAGGTCTGAATGATCCAAAACTGTATAAGAAAATCCCTACTTAAGGCAATTAAACCAGGAGTCTCGAAGAATACCATTTTAGGTCTGATAAAAGTTGCGTCCTTTTATACCGAGCTAGTTCATTGAAAATATTAAATTAATTTTGTTCTAAAAAAAACGCTTAGAGGTCGTCGTGATTTTTCATATATAGAGGCAAATTATCTAATTCCCATGAATACAATGCATTAAAAAGGTGTCCATAACATGATATGACTACAAGAAATTATTTAAGAAAATATTCAATATTTCACTAAATGTATGCCTTTAAGGCCTATTCTTACTTATAGTATTAATGTCTGTTGGAGAGCTCTCCAAAAGACCATTTGCTATAACAGATAAACCAAAATCTAAAGAGACGCGTGCCTACCTGGGTATTACCGGGGCTTCTTTTTCAAACATCTACTGTGGCATTTGAGACTATGCTTCAAGTTTTGCCATTGAACATCCTTTATAAATTTATCAAAAAGACAAGAAATATCCTGAAATTGAATGAATCAATCAATGGAATTCCTATACAACTATACTAATGGTTTATCTTGGAAAACTTTAGTAAATAATTACCAACTATTTTTTTCCAATGCAATGTTTTTTAAAAAGGCCGGTAATATAAGTAAAAAATCACAAAGTCTAAACTCGCAATACAATTTCAACGGATGAGTCTGGAATGAATGAGAGAGCGAGGAGCTAGAATGTTTGTTTGTCTTTGAATAAAAATAATCATCCTCAACACAAATCTAGAGCGTTTTACATATCGAAAAGATCACTGTTAGAAGCAGATTTTAGGTACAAAGTGTTATCAAACCTTATTTTTTCGGCAATAAAAAAGCATATGTTATTTCTATGAATTATGAAAGGTATCGAAGGAACGAAATGACCATTGGCTGAAAGGTGTTAACAACTTCATAACCAATAACTACTTTCAACAAAAGATGTTGAATATAGGCCGTCATAAGCTAAATTCATTGAAATACAAATTTTGTGATTCATTATCCGCCACGTGCTCTTCTCTGTAGCTCTGTGTGAATTTTTATGCAGCGCAGGTCGTACGGTGCGTGGTATCTCATAATTGAATGCTTCATGACCTAGAGGCCTAAATAGATTTTAAAAAGTCTGACACCTTTTATAATATACTACAAATCAATGCTTACCAGAAATCTTCTATCATACAATTTCTTACATTAAATCTAAATTTTTTAATTAATTCGTTTTTTCTCGAAATAATTACAATCATTCGACTAACACGATTAGTCACAATAAAATTCTGTGGAATCCTTTCAATTTACAATGAATACGTGCACGGTGCAATTAATAAAATCGTGATATATATTTACGAAATAAATCCATTAATGAAAATTTAACAAAATAAAAAAAAAAACGCTAAATACATTTATCTAACGCCTCATGTTTTTTTTATGAACAAAAAAAAAAAAGAGTTATCAATACTCTCCTAAGTACTAAATATAATATCGTATACACACGAATTATATTATTACATTTATTTACATTATTTGTTTATAAATAACAATTTATTTTAAGTGTTCTAACATTTTTTTTTCACAATATGTATTAAAAATACGTTGGTGTTACCGCTTGGCTGTTTATGTTTAATGTAGGTAAATGCAGCATGTATTAATTTTATATTTTACTAAATTTATCATTTTAAGTATAATGACTGTAGAAAATAAATATTATATTTCGCCGATATTTTAGAAGAAAAATTAAAATTTTTGTATTAGATACAGACATTCCAGATATTTTGACATAAATCGTAGTAAATTGAATTTAATAAATTTTCAACAACAGATAAAATAAGAAAACCAAAATTTTCGCATTCGATAATATGCAATAAAATAAATTTTGTAAAAAAAATAGTAAAGAAAAATTTCATTCTCAATATGCAAAAATCAAAACATGCGACATTACGTTCATTGATCAATTATAATTATGAATAAGATAAAATATAAATAAATAAATAAAAAATAAATCAGGCAATTAAAATAAATAAAATAATAAATAAAAAAAACACGCGTTAACAATAACACCAACAATATAATATTCAAAATTCGTTTTTTATCAAAAAAAGAAAAAAAAAACAAAATTGTACTAAAAAAAAAACAAAACAACACTTAGAAGCTTTATTAGAAAACGTTAAATTGCAAAAATCATGCGCTCTCTGTTTTAAATTATTATTTATAAACATTTTGAAAATAAATAACTGCGATTGTTTAAAGTAAATATTGCTTAAACATCTATCAAACACAATCTACACACACACAAAAAAAAAGTATAACAAAACACTTACCAAAATCAGGATCACTTTCATTTTGATTGGAAGTTTTTAGCACTTTATCGATCTTGACATTATCATCATTCACTGAAATTGTTTGTGCTGAAAATCGATTGAGTGCTAGAAAAAGATAAAAGAACATTTTTTTTTTAATAAATTTATGAAATTTTAGCATTTTTATTGATTTGGTTTTAACTTAAAAAGTAAAAGAAGTAAAAGATAAAAAAAAATGAGAACAATTATTTAAAAAAGAATTACAGAAATGTAAAACCGATATCCGATATCCCATAAGCCCTTGAAATAAATGTATGCGCGCTTGTCGAAAAGTTATGTTCGGTTATGAATGAAAAAATCCAACTTTTATTACTTATTTATACAACGTGTAATCTACTACATTGTCACCATTATTATCTATGACTTATCTCAAGCTTTTCTATCCCGTCTATTCTCGAGAAGTTCTTCCATTTGTTCTAAAAAGAAAAACAAATAAAACAAAAAAGTCAACTAATTTGATGCGAGAACTCTTCATTATCGTATTACTTTCCCTATGGGCAGTTGTCAAGAGACCTCAAAAAGAGAAAAGATTTTTGATATGTTGGAACAAGGTCCGGACAATACAGTAGATCCGGTAAAAGTCTGACGAACAAAATGATAAACACAGCAGGTTTGTCTTCTAGGTTTTTTAAGAAAGTTCATGAAGGATATACAAAGGTTTGTCTGAAAAGTTTCCTACTTAACAAAGATACCAGAAATGTTTTCTTCAAATTAATTTTTATTTTTTTACGTAGTCTTCTTGTAAGTCTATACATTTCTCCCAGAGATGCTCCAATCACTTCAACCCGTCCATATAGTACTCGGCGTATTTCTTTGCAAAATAGTTATATACGAAGGTGGCCTGCTCATTCAATAAAAATCTCTGTCCTCCGAGCGCAACTTTTAGGTTAGGGAACAAAAAAAAGTCGGCTGGAGTTAGATCTGGTGAGTTAAGCAGTTCAAATCGTAATTCGTGGATTTTTGCTATGGCAACCGCTGAGGCGATTTTCCAATAAAAGCTCTGTTCAAGTACTCATTTTTGGGATAGTGAATTATAATGCATTTACACGAACTTACACATTTACAGCAAAACGAACTGCAAATGTGGAAAATCTTTCGACTGTCCAATACCTTCAGTTCATTTTAATAACGATAGGAGGCACTTTTACTGCAATTTCACTACGTATATCATGCAGGTACCATGTTTTCATGCAGGGTTGAACCATAGTTTAACCCAGGTTTAACTCCATGTATACTCCGATTGAGTTGAAAACGGGTTAACTGGACTAGACAAGGCTTTGCTGGCGTAGTCGAAATGGTTGAGAGTCGCAGGTTGAGTAGTTGAGATGGCAGCTAACAGCTGGGATTTATTTTTTTTAAAAAAATTACAAGAATTTTGCATACAACCCCCTTTTGCATGAATTTACCCGAAGTTTTTATTTACTACACCATTTATGCAAGAAAAATTGATATAAGTCAGAAGGAAAGTTCAATTTTTGAATTTACTTAAAAAAATTTAAAACACAATAAAAAAGTCGAATGTAGCTGGATTAACCATTCAGTGTTCTCCTGGGACTTTTTCAGGAGTGCAACAAAGTAGATAAAATTACAGAACAGAGATTCATTTATGGAAGTTCTTGTTTACTTTTTAGATCCTGATGCCCCTTCTGTTCTTAACGAAGCAGGAAAAGCATTTGCGTACTTTACTTCTCCCCCAACACGCAAGTAAGTTTTTGCGCAAGAATTACACGAACAGACCTAATGTCAGGAGTGATAGCCATCAATCAATTGATCGCAAATGAAATCTCTTTTTAGCATCTCTAAAAAGAAAAGTGTTCTATCTAAATGCTTTGCAACTAAGGCGAATACTTGAAACTTTCTTGAAAGCATTTAAATAAAGTATTAAACTCTGTCATGATCTTTACACACAACTGCCAACTAAATTTCAAATGAATTAATTTTCATTCATACCCTGTCGCATCTTAATTTCCTTGAAATGACTAAATTTGAAATTGAGTCATTATGAAGATAGTCATTCAAGTGCATTAAATTATAAACTGCTGACAACATTAAATTTGTTAGTATTGGAAAATCTGTGACTTTTCATCATTAACATAAACAATTTTTTAAAGAACTATTCTGGATTGATGCAATGAGAACAGCTCACTAGCAAACCAATTCATTTATGAGCTTACTGCTCAACTGAATCGACGAAGACTCTCAGTGTTATACTTTCCTGATACAGTGTTTTTAATTCTTTGCATTTATTTTGATATACAGGTTTCCATCATTTAATACGGCTTCGCTTTACACCGTTAAGAAATAAATCGCAGCATTCCCTCTATTAACACGGCATGTGATTTCACTCATTTGATACGGTACGGAATTTATTGTGATTTCTCAAAAAACCTGTCGCAACTGGAAACATAGAATCGATGGGATCATAACTCCCGGAAGTAGGAGTTATCGCTCCAACAGAAAACTGTTTTCTTTCTATTTTGCTTACTTCCTGGAACAAGTGACTTGTCAACTGCTTTACTCTTGAGGTAGAAAAATATATAGCAAAGAAAAGTCTTATATTTTATGTCCTTCTAAGTTTAGAGACACAAATGAAGCATCCTGAAACTTCACACTCATCTCAGTTAAAAATGGCTTGGAGTAAGGAGAAAAACTAGAAAATTATTTCCTAGAGCATGACCTCTCTAGGAAACGAAATTTGAAATTTAAACGTGAGTTGAAATTTTTTTAGTTCCTTATAATAAAACTAGGGGGAGCCCTTTGGCGTTGCCCGGCGGTACTATTGATACCTAAATGGGTGGAGGTGGGTGTGGAGTAGTTAAAGATGCACAATATCTAAGCTATTATCTGACTCTATCGCGCGATTTTGTATTCTAGGGTTTCACTCTGTGTATAAGTGTGCGTGCATATATTCATATGTGTGGGAGAGTGTAGCTCTCTACGTAGACGCGTTCTTAGAAAGTGCCTAAATATATAGTAAAACATGAAATTTTTGTATGGCAAACCCACCGAAGGAGTTGCCTGATTGGTCCCATTTTCGAACTGCGTTTGAAATTTTTATGAAAACGGTATGTACAAAATATGAGCTCTCCACCTCGACGGCTTCTCAGGCAGTTACCAAGTATATAGTGAAAAACAAAAGTTTTGTATGTTAACACCAAGAAAGGGTAATCCGATTTAGTCCACCTCGTCCAAATTTTTTGTATGGCAACCCTACGAAGGAGTTGCCCGATTGTTCCCATTTTTGAACATTTTTCTTACAAAAGGCCCGTGTACAAAATTTCAGCTCTCTACGTCGACGTATGAGGCAGTGTCCAAATATATAGTGAAAACATTAAGTTTTGCATGGCAACACCAAAAATTGGTCGCTCGATTTGATCCATTTTTGAACTTGTATTTGCAATTTTCATGAAAACGCCGTGCACAAAATTTGAGCTTTTCACGTCGACGCGTTCTCATACGGTTTCCAAATATATAGTGAAAAACAAAAGTTTTGTATAGCAACATCAAGAAGGAGTTGCCCGATTCAGACCATTTTAGTAATTTTATTTACTATTGCAATAAAGACACCATGTACCAAATTTTAGTTCTCCTCCCCTACGTTGACGCGCTCTCAGACAATGCCCAAATATATAGTTAAAGACAAAATTTTTATATGGCAATCCTACGAAGAAGTTGCCTGATTTGTCTCATTTTTGAACTTAAATTTACATTTTTTATTAAAATCCCGTGTACAAACTTTGAGCTCTCCACGTCGACGCGATCTTAGGCAGTTTCCAAATATATAGTGAAAAAATAAAGTTTTGTATGGCAACACCAGAAAGAGGTCGCCCGATTTCGTCCATTTTTGAACTTGTTTTTGCAATTTTCATGAAAACGCCGTGACAAAATCTTGGCGTTCTACGTCGACGCGTTCTGAGGCAGTTTTTTAGATCTCGACAACAGCGCCATCTTTCGTGTCCAAAACTATCCTATCTTTTGGTTGGGCGGTTTCGGAAATTAATGTGTAAAAACACATTGACACGTGATTTTTATATATTAAGATAATAAAAAAAAAAAAACATTTGAAAATTACTAAAGAGCAATGTCTCATCATGGAATTTATCAGGACATAAACGACACAATCCTACGGTGAGAAAACTGGCGATAGTCCATCAGTAAAAAGAGCTCAAGCCGGTATTAAAGTTTTTGTTTTTTAACACCATGAATGTGGATCAAAGGATGCTCATGATGAAATTGACAGCGGGGGTGTGTTAAGTTCTAAATTTTTCTTAAAGAAAATTTTATATTTTCTTTGTTAAAGCTATTCTGTATTCTACTGTTAATTTAGTTTATTTTTTATCGTCTACATGTCTACTGAATTATTTTTATTTTTAAATAAAGTTAAAAGAAAAAAAAAGTTTGTTCTTCTTTCTCTATTGATACATGTATGTATGTATCTACATGTCTACTGAATTATTTTTATTTTTAAATAAAGTTAAAAGGAAAAAAAAGTTTGTTCTTCTTTCTCTATTGATACATGTATGTGTGCACTTTATTGGAACCATATGTGCATACGTTTAAGATACGTTTCAACTTAACATTTATCGCAGAAAACATCTGTCTCAAACAGTAATTGTCCGGTGGGAGGAAATACAGAAAATGGATCTCTCCAACAGAAATGGCAAAGGGAAGTGTCGACAGATAACG
Organism: Dioctria linearis; assembly: GCA_963930735.1. Taxonomy (NCBI): domain Eukaryota; kingdom Metazoa; phylum Arthropoda; class Insecta; order Diptera; family Asilidae; genus Dioctria; species Dioctria linearis. The sequence goes on along the minus strand of OZ005743.1, from coordinate 166,501,906 downwards.
TGTCTTAAATGGGAACATTTAATGAAAAGACTGTTAATGAGTGTCGAACTAAACTCTCAGAAGTAAAGTGACTTTCTACTTTTTGCAAATATACGAGAAGAGTTCTTACTTGACCATAACTTTTTTCTCAGATACCAAATTACAGACGTGTCAGATGTATGATTGAAGATAAGTGTCAGAAGTGTTTTGGTTTAACACGAGATACTTGCACACTTATTATGTAAGTAATTAAATTAATTATTGAGATAGCCCAATGTGGCTTTCAAAGATAATGGTGCAGCTGCAGTAATTATTCTTAATTTATTAAACCAAAAAGAAAAAAAAACGTTCTATTTGGGTGAAGTATTATTATAGCCTATAGAGAGCAGAGCTCGGAACAATCAAAATTAAGGATACAAGTCCTGGGCAGTTGGTTCAACTTTTGTAATTTTAGTTAATAAAATTGCTCCACTTATTTTCTAATTTACATTTGTTGTTGAGAACTTTTCCGATAATAGACATGCATCACATTTTTTATTCTATTTTTAAAATTTATGCACGATGTACAGCAATAAGCTCTGGCTTTTTTCATAGGCATTTATTAAGCGTTCAATAATACACTGCGGGTCACTTGATTACCCTCACTTGAAATTTTGACCGAATTCATATTGTAGGGGTACTATTTCTCGGAAACTATTACGACACGAATGCCTAATGTAGGGGTACAATTTCCTGCAAACCATTAAGACAAGATTTCTTACTTGATGTTACATGCTACCTGATGACGAAGACGAGAAAATGGAACAAAGAAGAAGTGGAAATTTCCATGCTACATTTTGAGCCTTTGAAACAGGGACACTTGATTACCCTCATCAGTTTGGTTTAAACATTCCAAGAGTACGGTGTTTCAAAATAAATAAAAGTGTTTTGTTTTTAATATCTGCTGTTTATTTATCGAGGTTGCTGATATTTTTGTTGCATCGTAACAAATATGGGTCGAGGTAAAACGCTCACTAAGATAGAAATTGGCAAAATTCTTGCATTTAAGCATGAAAATTATTCCAACCGGCATATTGAGAAGGAAATTGGTCGAGATCCTTGGACAATCAACAATTTCTTGAAAGATCCCGAAAATTACGGAAAAAACCGAAAAGGCCGCACCGCAAGAGCAACAACAGAACGAGAACGTAGGTCGATTTTACGCGAAGCGTCAAATTGTGCTGCATCCGCTCGCAAAATAAGGAATACAGTTGGAACTTCAGCCAGTGTCCGGACAGTTCGCAGAGTAATTAAACAGTGTCCCCATCTCCGACGGAAAAAACTTAAGAGTCCCCATCTCCGACGGCAAAAACTTAAGAAAAAGCCACGTTTACTTCAGCGTCATAAAGCTGCCAGATTAGAATACTGCCGAGCTCATTTAAATTGGAAGTAAGAATGGCAACAGGTGATTTTTTCTGACGAAAAAAAATTTAATTTGGATGGGCCTGACGGCTTTCAATATTACTTCCATGACTTGAGGAAATCTGAACTGTTTCTGTCTCGTCGGCACTCCACTGTTGGTTCCGTCATGGTATGGGCTGCAATTTCGTTTTATGGCGCAATAGATTTGGTTGTCTTAGAAGGCCGGCAGTCTTCAGCGGATTACATTGAACTTTTAGAAATACAGAAAATCAATTTCCACGAAATGTTCAATGGCCGACGATGGATTTTTCAACAGGATAACGCTCCCATTCACACAGCAGGACGTGTTACACAATGGTTTGCACACAACAACGTGGAAGTTCTGGATTGGCCAGCTCTATCTCCCGATCTTAACATAATTGAGAATCTTTGGGGATGGCTATCGCGAAAGATTTATGCAGAAGGAAGGCAGTTTGACAACAGAGAAGGTCTTATTGCAGCAATTGAAGATGCTTTTGAACAAATACCATTAAACTTATTGCAAAATTTGTATAATTCGCTACAAAATAGACTTTTTGAAGTTGTACATAAAAACGGAGGACCTACAAAATATTAACAATAAAAAAAAATATTGAAAAAATTAAAAGCACTTGCTTTATTATCTATTTTTACAGATGAGGGTAATCAAGTGTCCCTGTTTCAAAGGCTCAAAATGTAGCATGGAAATTTCCACTTCTTCTTTGTTCCATTTTCTCGCCTTCGTCATCAGGTAGCATGTAACATCAAGTAAGAAATCTTGTCTTAATGGTTTGCAGGAAATTGTACCCCTACATTAGGCATTCGTGTCGTAATAGTTTCCGAGAAATAGTACCCCTACAATATGAATTCGGTCAAAATTTCAAGTGAGGGTAATCAAGTGACCCGCAGTGTATTTCGACCACTCTTTTCCGATACTACACACCTTGCTCTTTACTGCCAGGTATCCAGATAAACTGAGATAAAGAAGATATTCACCCAACTACTGAGACTGCTATCCGACACTTTTTAAAACAACGTTTCATGAAGTGTTCCCATTTGAGATAAATCACGTGTCGACACTTATTACTTTTTTCTGAGATAAGTGTCAAACACTAAATATTTTGTCTGTTCAGACACGACATTTAGTGTTTGAGGCACACATTTTCTCCAATAAATGTAATTGTGCTAACCTACCATCTTAAAGTTAAAATTGGTAAAGACTGGATAGACTCATAGATAGACAACAGAAAAGTAGTAGGGGTGTTAATGGGTCGTACAGCCATATGTAACCATGCTAGGAGGCTGGGTCCAGATCCAGAGTCAAACGATTTTCGTCGTAGCTGTAAAGCTTATGAGGAAATCGAAACAATTCGTCATGTCCTTTTTGAGAGAGTATCCTGCCCTAGCTACTAAAAGAGGTGGATCTAGTGTAATTCTCAGCAGGTTAGATTCCCATGAATCTATGGGGTACATTGACGGGTGTCAGTGATCTAAATGTTGCAGGACAAGCTTCCTTGGTGGTACCCCTCTTCGAAGCTAACTTATGAAACGACAAATGTGCAGATTTTAAAAATAGAGTGAAAAAAGCCATGCATTTATTATAATTATTGCCCCAGCAGTCTTCCTCCTTGAAACTCCCATTTCCACTGATGATTTCAGCCAGCTCGGTTAATGTCTGAGATTTGATCTGAAGAAATATTTTGTGTCAGACAATTTGGACAGTTTGAACAGTTAATATCAGCTTCATGTTCTGACACATTTTTGTGATTTGCTCTCTGATGGAAAAATATCGAAATTTTTCTCTCTAGTGAAGACGTTTCTCTTAGAGATTTCACACATTTGTTTCAGAAACAGCTGTCAAGAGGGAATGGCGATTTTCATTGATCACGTTTACTAGCAAAAGTATTACATTCTTCGTCCAGTGCTTCACTGAAATCGTTCCATTGACGTTCATTGCGTACGTCAAAATGACCCGGCTGTTACACTCGAAAAATCGGCGGTGTTACACTGAAAAACGCACATATCTACATGAGAAATGTCACTGCTGAAAGTCATATCATCCATCTTCAACTATTACTCCATCAAATTCATTTAGTCGCCAGAAAAGAAGACTGTAAAGCGCAGGGCTATCTAAGGTAAAAGCTGTATAAGAGGAAAGCATGCATACTTGATGGAAAAAAATTGTTACTTTGTTTTGGAATTGTTTAGATTTAAGATCGCATTGTATCTCCCAGAGTGGACACTGTAGTAGGGTATGAATGGCAAGGAGGTCATCATATAAAGGAGTTATGTGTTCACAAGGCGAGAAATAAAATATGAGATTTTTGACTTGGTGGGTGCCGTAGTAGGGTATAATGGAGACGTGCGTTACTGTCCATTATATGTGTATGTTAGTAGTGCTTATATGGTTAGTATGCATGGTCAGCTATAAGAATACCGGTGTAAATCTCTAGCCTCTCCAGACTTGAATCCGAGCATGTCTTAACCTTATAGCCATTCACTACGAAGCCACAGCAATTAGGTAGCCGCGGGGTTGAGGACCCTCGGATAGTGTGGCTGTGGTAGCCCATATGCGGGCAGAGAGAGATTGTCTGAGTCTTCATGACTTAGGCGGACATTCTTCTTTGAACAGAAGAGAATGTGCTTTTGTATAATTGCATACTGCGTCCGAGGATTTGAAGGATGGTCGCTAATTAATGTATGCTTAGAGGATTGGCTTTCGACGTGGAGTTACGCTAAATCAACCGGATGTCGTGACCCAGAGATTGGAAGAGATTTTAGATGGGTCTCGCTTCGACCAGTAAGCCCAATGTCAAGCATGCAATGACATAAACTGGTACTTTTGAGACAGAATATAATATACTCTGCCTCATGAGGGCACTGATTGTCGCTTGTCTACTAATCCGTGCATTAAGAGTGCCGTGAGGTTAAGGCTAACATCTAGGTGCACACGTTAAACCCCCGACACCAAATTCATCCGAATTCACATACTAAAATATTTCAAATTATAATTTTCATAATTTTTACGTTATTCATGATGTTGTTTTTCCTAGAACATTTAAATCTCTATTAGATTCTCATCGTTTTAAAAGTTGTTCCATTTAACTCGTTTTTCATTTATTGACGTGCACTTTTCTTGAAATGTCAATGGAAGTCTGTATTAGTTTCGATTAACACGGAACCAAACTGCCGTGTAATATGATAACATTCAATTCGAATTTAGTCAGCAGAAAAAAATATAGCTGACTTATTCAGTTTTTAGGCTGTAAAAATTTTGTAAATGAATAAAACAAATTTACAAAAATTTGTTAACACATTCAATAATCTCTCACAACAGTTTGTTTATTGCCATAAATCTAAGTAGCATAACCTAAACTTTCCACGTTTCAGACTTTATATTTAATAAAAAAAATTAATATTTACTCATTGCTATAAATATCTTTTTTTTACAAACTAGCAACTATTAAAATAAAAAATAAATAAAAAAAAAACACTTACGTTTTCTAGGTTTTGGTGATGAAAACTTCTCATCAGAATCTTGTTGTTTCATTTTCTCCTCAAGCTGTTGGAACATACTCGCTTTTGCTCGTACACTATTCTTCCGAACAAGTCCAGACGACGTTGGTGAACTAGTTTTAATTTCATGCTCTGAATTATCATTATCTTTATCACCTAAACTTTCACATAATGTTAAAGAATCATCATCTCCGCCGCCGCCACCACTACCATTATCCTTATAAAATGAACTGGAATCAGTTTGATTTGTCGATGAGATATCCTCACAATATTTTTCATCCTCAAGACCAGACATTTCAAATAATCTTCCTGTTTGTAGTCCACTATCACTACTTATTATAGACAATGAATTCAATTCTGGTATTGAACGAGGTGAATATTGATCACTGATATCGTGTAACGGTGATATCGATGGTAAGCTACGTGGTGACAATTTTATTGGATAATTCAATGAATCAAGTGATCCCGGTTTAAAAATATCCAAAGTAGTTGGTAAGCTAAAAACAAAAAATATTAGTTTTGTTTATTTTAGATTTTTAAAGTGTTACACACAAAATTTTCACTTAAATTTTTTTTTTTATGTATATTAAAATGTAAATAGTAATCACAATTTTCCACAATATTTTGAAAAGATACAACAAAACGACACAATGTGTTGATAGTGTACTATACACACACACACACGCATACACTAAATCGAATACTTTTGTTTTCACAACAAATTTACTAAAATAAACACTAACAACAACAAAAGTTGTAAAAGAATATTTTTAATAATTTTATTTTTAGATATGATTAGCAATAAATCTGATGTTTATGTTTAAAAACTTTATTTCAAATTAAAAGTGCTCCAAGATGATGAGAAAAAAATGTATTCCGAAAACCGACCACAACTCCACACAACAAAGTTATTGAGTTTACGTAAGACCATAAAAGTAAGGCAAGAACTTAACCGCATAGAAATCTTGTCTTGATCACTTAGGATACATTTATTATAAATAATTGCGATATTATGTGCTACCTTAAGAATTTGTTTTTTTTTTTTTTAGAAGATACAAGCGAGACAGGTGAGATTCTGTATGAATGTGACGAACTGCGATTTTCCACTATAAGTTGTATACGCGCCAGAACCGCACAATGCTAAAAATTTAGTGGTTTGCAGATTTTCAAAGAAAATTCGGCAATGTCTCTATATAAATACACACATACATACGTACATATATATAATATCTCAGATAATTTTTTGGGACTATTTTCGTCTTAATATGTGTGGAATAGCGCGGCCGTAAAGTCTCACATTTACAGTTCGCACATATTGTATATTCTGATTGCTCCGCTAAAGAAAATCTCTAATAATTTACCGGGATAGTACTTAGTGAGCGATGATGTCGTCCGCTCCAGGCTAGACTAGTGGCCTCTGTCTATAAATATAGAAATTACGGATTTACTTAAGAACTGCGGTGAACTAAGGGCAATGGCTTTCCTTTAATTTAGACTTACTAAAGTAAGCTAGGTGCTTACGAAAATTTTCAATTAGATTTTAAATAAAAAAGGAATTATCGGTGCTGACTTGATGTGACGCCAATGAATGATTTTTTTTTATTTATTTTTACTTGTGATAACTATTTTCTTCCATATTACACTATTACACTTGTGCTCTTACTTATGAAAGTACAAAAGAATATAAAATATAATATACGCCCGTACTCGACTGCCACCGCTCTTATACACAGATCTCACGTATGGTATATCATAGCACCAGTAACATTAGAATTTTACTATTATTTTGTGAAGGCCTATAGCGTGTATTGGGGTTGGTCGAGAAAATAAACCGATTAGCCATTCTATAATGTCGGTTGTAGTGAGGTGACTTTAAATCAAAGTTGGTGTCGATTACGCTAAATCTCTTTGTAATTATTAATTGAATTAATGGAGAGCTCACTTTTGTGACACATTTTGTACTCTTTTTGTTCAGAAAGGAGGATTTTCTTTATTCACAGTTGAATTCATTCAAAAATATCAAATTTTTACTTTGCTTATGTTAAGCAAGTTATGTTGTATAAAAACAAAAAACAATTTAATATCGTTCGCAACGTTTTCGGCATTAATTTGACGACCGTGCAAAAATGAGTATTGAGATTAAATTAATGAAATTTAAGTTTCATCTTAATTAATTTCAATTTTTGTGGTTTTTTCTTGATATCCTTTTTTTAACACAAGAAAAATTATAGAAATCAAATTACATCCACAGCCACAGGCAACAAGGCACACATGCTACTTGTGGTGACTTGTGCTTAATGTCTGAAATCAAGCAAGTTACATTCGCGGCCACTATCTATGTACATATCTACAAGACAACTTTTGTCACTTCTTCTCTTTTATCTTTATGTATTGTTATGCATTTTCATGTAATTAATAGTTTTAGACTTCCGTATCTTAAAAGGAAAATCCATGTCTGTCACAGACAGAAGCTTTCTTCGAAAACGACGTGACATAGAAATTTGCTAGAAAGACCTAACTTTGTAACGCGCTCATATTTCGACAGTCAAAGACTATATATATTTTCGTTATTTTTGATGGGGGTGGGTTGGATCCCGTAAAAGAAAATTTATAAAGATATAGCCCAATATGTGCAAACCACCCCCCCCCCCCCCACTCGCTGATCTTCTAGGTTTCTAAAGATAAAATTTTGATATTATCAGGGTTAGTAGGTATAGAGAGTCATAAATAACAGGAAAACTGCCGCTTTCTTCATCAGTCTCACCGATGAAGGAAAAAAAATATTTTTGTGTTAATTTCTAAGACAACTCTTACTAATAAGACCAAATCCGTCTGTTTAAATATTATTCAGTTATCATTTGAATTAGATTTAAATATACTTAAATTCGGACGGTCGAATGTGCGTTGATAAAATTCTGGTATGGAGTTGAGCTGAAAGTATTCGGATAATTTACTATTCGGATTACCAGAATAATTAGGATCCAATTCCTCAAATCCGGGTATCCAGATCCAAACTATCCGGAGCCATACTAAGAGCAAAAAAAAAAAGATCAAAAGTTACTCCAGATTGTTGTTTACTCCAACATTGTTTCATGATATTTCAATTTTCCCAATGAAACAATGCAATCTGGAAGACTTTTTGTTTAGTCTGAATCCGGATCCGGATAGTGCAGATCCAGATAGCTCAGATCCGGAGCCCGATAATTCGGATCCTGTTTCAGGAATCGGCTAGTTCATAGATCCGGGTATCCGGATATCTGAATATTAGCAAATCCGGACCCAATTTTCAGCTCTAGTATGGAACCCTAATTGAGCGAAGCCGACTCGCTCTGAACTGAATTTTAATTTTTTCCATTAATAGGGGAGAGTTCCGTAGGTGGCAGAGATCTCTCAGTTGGCCCATCATGCTTATTCAGATTAATTATGTTGGTACCTTAGATGTTTTGATGGTGTATGTGGTTTTACATTACCCCAACACTTTTAGCGTGGCGTGGAAATTAAAATACGCTCTGTGTCCATTTGTGCCAAACGCAGTAAAAAATGTCACACTAAAAAGTTTCGCAGTGTATTTTTGAAGTTTTGCTCATTTTGGGATATATCTTCATGTCCAATTCACCAAAATATTAAATTTTTTTTAATCCTTTAAAGGATAATGTTTTGAAGGATCCCCCCCCCCCCCATTCAAAATTAAAAAACAATAATGTAATAACCTTTGATTGTCGATATATGTATGTGCGCGTCATGATGACCTAGCATAATGACAAATTTCAACATTTGCTTGACCAGCCGTGCACATTGACCCAGTACAATTCTGCTCACTGCAACTCATGCAACAGACATGGTGCATCTAAAGTGCGCTAATATGAAGTGAAGTTATTTCACAGGCGGATATTACGACTCTGATTAATGTACAAAAACACCTTCTCGTTTATATTTATTAATTTTTTTAATACTTTTTACCTTCAATTTTGTAGAAAAAGCAATAAACATTTCACAAACGATGAAAATCCTTGATCTTCACTTCACTGATGCACTTTTTCGGCGCTTATTTTTAGATTTTTATTTTGGAGTACATACCTATTTTTAGAAATCCCAAATTTCAAATATTTTGAAAATTGGCTATAACTTTTGATTTTGTAGTAATACCAAAACTATTCTTGCCCCAACGGTATATTTACTTTATCAAAGTGTTCACTTCTCTGCATTTTATGGACGCAAACGAAAGCTATGGTTAACCTACGGACCTCTCTCCTATTTTGATCCAGAATTATGGCAATCCAAAATTTGCCGCAGAACTACTTTCGCAGTGGTAAACGAAATTCCGAATACTACTTACAAATCTCCCGCCATTTAAAAAATAAAAATTACCCGAAACCTTCTTCTATGTTGGCCACGAGTAACAGATTTGAGATTTGACCTAACTTGGATAAGGTCTCATTGTGGCCGCGAATGGAACTTTGGCAAAAGATTTACTTTGCTTCAAAAGCATTCTTTCAATGGGCAGTGGCTTGGGGCTTGTTTCTGAGATGTAATTTGTGCCTTGATTTCATTTTTTTACCGTATTTTAAATTCGAGCAAATTCTTAACGGAATTTTTTGTTACGGATGGCCTAATCGAGTTATGCGCATCTTTGATAACGTCATTGATGCGGCAATACGGAATCTGAGACCGTTGCACATGCTCGTTTCCATAGTTCACAATTTTGAGCATATCCGCCATCACTATCTATTTTTTTCTCATAAATTTTAGCTATTGATGTGTATAAAAGTCAGCTCGGGCCATAATATTTGTGATCTTTTGTTATGCTGATATCTTCCAAATGATTTGAATTGCAAAGATGTGTAGAGTCCCACTTCATGCAACTGATAAAAGAGCCAAAATGATCAGTACTGGTGATAACCAATGTGCTGAAACCAATTTGAACTCAATCGTTTAAAAAAGTAAGTGTGACCGATAATCTAATATAACGTTTTATTTCAATATGTTATATCACTCAATATCTGCCGAAACCATCCATCCGATTGCACAAATTCAAAGATGGATTCACCATGGAACACGAGTTGTATACGATACATTAAGATACAATCTTAGAAGTGCGATGGACGCTTCCATCTTGATGTAAATTTGCACAAGGTGTATGTTAAGGATAAGAGGCCGACTACTAGTTGATCTGAGTGCGCCGCTTACGCTAAGGAGGCACATTCTCGGAAACTTTTCTATTATTTGATGATGATTGGCGAGATCCACTGCTTCCACCATACCACATGCCATGGGTCAGAATAGGTCGGGTAATTTTGATTTGTTTTTTTTTTTTTTTTTCAATAAATATGTCATCATCTCATATCATATTCTGCCCCCTAATTGCAATGGTCTTTGCACGTTTTCTTAAGTTAAAAGAGGGTTGTGGCCTTAGACAAAGTATGCGAAGTGTTATAAAAAAATACGGTGAATGGATTTATTACAAACAAAGTAATCAGTTTACATCAAATTTGAATTAATCTCTTTCAATGTACTCTCCGTGACTAGCGATGTACTTATCCCAACGTTGATTCCGTGATTGGAAGCATTTCTGAAAGGGCCTTCAGCTGCTCTGTCGTTGCCGTCTAAATATCGAAAACTGTGTCAAACGTTTTCCTTTTAGTGCAGTTTCTATTTTTCGGAAGATTCCTAATTCACCTGGAATTCGACAGGAATATATTTTTGGCAAAAAACTCGCGTATCACAAGCGAGGTGTGGCACGGCGCGTTCTCGTGATGAAGGAGGAAGTCATTGAAGTCACTGAACCATGCGAGATGTTCAGTTTTTCCACAAGCTCTGGAATAATCAATCGTCTGTTTGAACAAATCCGTGTTGCCCCAATTTTCGCATGGATATAGTGTCAGTGTTGCTGCTATAAAACCTTGTAATTAACATAGGGCACAAAGAGACACTTCTATGCGCTCAAAAACAAAATGTCTCACCCTTAATGAATTCGGTTTAAGTGTAAAATCAACATAAAGTTAGCCACTGTTGTCGAAATACTCGCATAGTGGCTGCCACGCTAGAAAAATCGAAGTTCACTTTAAAACAAATAGAACAGAATTTGAGTTTATGTCTTCTAAGGCCATATGCAGAGTGTTCCAGTTTTTGTATGCAATATTAAATCATAAAAAGATGAGGCGATTTGCAATCGAAAATGTTATATTAAGTTTTTGTTCGAATTTTTGTTATCTTCGAAATCACAGGGATTTTTGTTGTTTATTGTGGTCCCGGCAACGCTTTTTTAATTGTAACTCAGCTCGCTTTGCTTACTGAACCGCCATTTTGCTCTTGTTTTATTCGTATTACTAATGGAATTCATTCGTAACTCTTCAAAAAAGTTTATATATAAAGTAAAAAATTAACGATATAACTTCAAACATATTTTCTCTTCGAAAAATTATCTTTTTCGTAAAGTAGCCACATTAGCAAACTGTTCTGTATCTACAGAAAATATCCTTAGCCTGTTACCTTTCAGATTAATCCGACACTACTAGCGTAGCTCAAGTACTTTCTGATATACAGGAAAATATGTCTTTTGAACATACTTCCTGTAATAAATTTTTTTTATTAGATAAGTTAATCTGTTTTTCTGCACAGAGTATCGGACTAAATTATTATTGTAACAAGACGAACTGTCTACAAGTCATCGAAAATTATTACGTACTATAGGCAGAGTAATATCGGCATAAAAATCAAAAATAAAAGCAAATACGCCAAAGAAATACATATACATATACGCCCGAAAGAAGTCTATTTTTGGACTGATCAAAGATAATTTTGGAATCTATCCAAAATCATTTATGAACAAAATTTTCAACACTTGAAATCAGTTCCAAAGTACTCGCCATCCAAACACTTCAACTGGAAGCTCTGTTGTGTGCAATTTCTTGATTTATTTATTTATTTATAACTCATAACCTAGATCGGAGCACTCCTAATTGTCGTTGTATCTTTTCTTTTTAGTAAAAAGAAAAAAAATCACTATTCAAATTTATAGTCATAATTTCACTTACCAATTTAATTCGTCGACAGTTACAGGTTGTGTTCGGAATCGACTTTTATTTATATCTCGCCTATTTGCACTGAGTACTTTAGGAACAGCTCCGAAAAGATTACCACTACTATTCGTACTATTGATAAATCTTTCCATATTTTTAATACGTTCAGCAACAGAAACATTTGATATTTCTGAACTATCATCCAATGGAGAACTATCATGTAGTGTAGAAGGTAATTGTTCAGTGCCATACAAATCTCGATCACTCTCAACAGATCTACTACGCTGTAAACTGTAAAAATGTTCAAACGGTTCCATCAAAGAACGACGTTTAGCTGGAGATTCAACTTTAAGAATTGGCCTCATACATTCATCATTATCTGACTCTTCGCGACTACTTTTACGTGATGTTTTAAGAATCGGCCGAATTTCTTCTGTTTCTGAAGATGGTTTCTTTTTAAGAATTGGTTTTGGTACACGAAACTCTTGACTGTCTGTCTTCAAAATTGGTTTTATATCATATTCATTCTCTGAAGAGACAATATCTTTACATAGTTCAGCTGCTGCTAATATAACAGCTTGAGAAATTGAAACATGTTTTGGATGATTATCCGATGGTGTTGAGATTGAATCTTTCTTTTTTAAAATTCCATGAGGTTCTGCTGATGGGCAACCATCACTTTTACTCTCATAGCTTCTTTGTTTTAAAATTCCATGTTGTGTTTCTTCTAAACTATTTCGACGTAGAGTTTTTACTAAAATACTTCTTTCATCGGGTGAATGACTACGACTATATCGGCTTTCATCGAGACTACTACGTTTTTTAAGTATACCTTGACGTTTCGAGCTACGAGTCGGTGTATCGACAACACTTGATGAAAACGTAACTGGTGATGCATTACTCGATGCTGAACTTGATTCTGCATGATCTTTCTTTTTAAGTATTGAAACAATTGGAGCCGCTACTGGTGATGAATTTTGTTGTTCTTCAGAACTCTTACGACGAAGTATAGGAGATAATTTTGATGGATCCGGACTTAGTTCTTTGTCATGACTGCGAGCTTTTAAAAATCTTTTTTGTTGAATTTGATGTTTTTCTTCTAGTGGATATGGTAGAGATGATGGAGATTTTTCTTCATATCCTTTCGGCAGGCCATCATCAAAACTAATTCGATCTTTTTTTATAAAAGCTTTACTAGACAAATTTGGCGGTTGATCAATTTTCCCAACATTATACACTGCAGAATCTTCGAAAAGTTGTTGTTTAGTCAAATTACTACTAATCAAATCATCACTTACACGAACAAAACCTGTATCAAGACTTTCAACAGGGATACTAGATGTATCTAAAGAGCTAGGAGCTACTTTATTACATTTTGCTGTAATTTTTTTAATTTCAGCTAATTCACTTTTTGTGCGTTCTCTAATTGCATCGACTTTTCGCGTTACATCCGATAGTCGCTTATTTTTTCGTAAGTAATCATATTCTTTGCTAAGACTACGCGTTAATGGCACTGATTCACACTTTTCTGGAGATTTACGCACTAATTTAAAGTCAATTTTAACACTAGAATTTCCTCCAGTACCCATTTTTGGGCTTACAGTACTTGCACGCCTTCGATCCGCAATAGAATTTGTTAAAACTTCTTTTCGAGCGTTTTCCATATGAAACGCAAGATCGTTACGAGGTGATATCGGTGATTTAAGATCTGTTGTTGTCGTCTCTCCTTGATATTTCTGAATTGATTTTAACGGATGCAAAACATCTCGAATCGCTGAACATGTTCCATCCATCGGAATTAGTTGACGAGCCATTCCAAGTTCTCGACGGCGACGTCGTCGTATCGCAGCATCATCTGTATAAAGAGAAAATATTTCATTTTATTCTTGTTATAGAAAAAAAGAAATGTAGAAATAACTTCTAAAAAAAAAAAAAAAACATCAACAACAACAACAACAAAACAAATTATTCTTCACTAATTTTATAGTAAAATGATATTTTTAGACATCACTTACAGACAACGATTCTTAGCGTGCACAACGAGAAATGAAAGATGTAAATTTTGGCTACCATATTGCCCAGGGAATTTTCTTATAAAGAATCACGTTCAAGACGGCCTGCTATCATCTATATCGTCATAGAGAGTGAGTAGTACGCGTGGTAATTTAATTATTAAAAAAGTATGACATGGAGGGCACAGGTTGATAATAATTTACCATACCACATCAAATCACTTGGCAGCTACTCAACTGGACTGGAACTGACTCGATAGCCACATCAGACCGGAGCCGTATGTTGTTTTCTTAGCCCTTGTAATATTGCTTTCTTTCGTTCGACTGAAAATTTTTATGCAAATATTAATAACAGAAGGCGGTTTAAATGGGGTTCAGTGTCGTATTGATTTTCGTATATTTCTTGAAGTTCTTCTTCTGATTATATTTTTTTTTTATGGAATTGTTAAATGTCATCCATGGAATCGTTTATATCTACCGTAATAAATTACGAGTAGAAAAAGAGGCATATGTACTCAGTACCTCAATTCGTGTTGAAGGCAAATTTTTAAACAAAACTAGGCATATCGCCGTTATTCACTAGGAAATTGGCCTATTTCATGCTTCAATCATATTTCTCTACTCACGATTTGCACTATTGAGTTATCATTTAAAATTGATTTTTTCTTTCTTTAATTTTTTTTTTTTGTACTTGACCTGGAAATGCTGAAGTTTTTCAATTATGTTTTAATATAGATTTGCGTTCCTTGAGTTTTAGTATTTAGTATCTATCCTCCATAGAATAATAAAAAACAAAAGAACCTTCGCGATTTAATCCTATTTTAGAAATTTTGTTTGAAATTAATAACTCTCACAAAACCTAATTACTGCTTCTGAATGTTAATTACCTACCCACGTAGTACTACAAGAAAGTCGCAAAATATCAAGTAAAAATGTGTGAATCTTTTTATAGAAAATTCCAAGTAAACAAAGTAAACAAATGTAGCAAATGTTCACCATTCATTGATTGTTTGTTTAGTGAATTTCTACATAAGTCTGGTGAAAATATGATGTGATTAAGCGTAGTAACAGAGAGAGAGTAAAGCGCAATTGTGTGTTATTAGCAAAAATTTGAAATAATTGCATGTGGGAATTGGACGAAATATTTAGTCACCAACAAGATTCAAAGCTACATAACATCAACATTTGTAATAATGTGTCCCCTAATCACTGAAACATCGGTATCTTGTCTAATTCTGAGTTTAAGTTAAATTTAAATAGAGAAGTTCGATTCCACAAAAATTCTATCAAATTTGACTATTGCAAGAAATTTTGTTCAGACGTATACAAGTTGTGTGCAGATTTTCGTGTTTTTTTTGTTTATATTATTAGGCTAAGCTCAGGGGATTCTCTATGATGTAAAGCACTGTATGACAGGAAGGTGATTCGGAAAGAATTAGCGTTCATGAGGAGAATGTTGGACATTCTAATGTACCTATATCGCTCTTAAACCTTCTCAGATTGTAAACAGGAAGAAAATGGTAGACTGTTCCAATAGTTTTATATTTGTTCAAGAAGGCATTTATTTTTTGATTCTTCGACACACTAGCAAAAGCGAAAACAAATTTTATTTGTTATTCCATCACTCAACCCCATTTGATTTTGGGTGGCAAGTTTCAAATCTTTTGGTTTTGACTCATCAATAGGTCTCGAATAAAACGTAATTGAGTGACTCTAAATAACAAATGAAAAATGGAACAAAGGAAATAGGATAATTGTCTCATATAATTCATACCCAGAATTTATTCTGAGTTTATATGAAATGAGATCAATTTGATCTGTTTCCAGCAAGCAAAAATCAATCCGTACTGAAGAGTATAAGGTTTCTGCCGATACGAAGCGCTTATTTTGTCTTCTTCTTTGTTCCTTTTTTCAAGCCCGCCGTGGGCTTACACAGGTTCGATTCGTTTCGAATAAATCTTATTTTTGAATTTTTTTTCTATTTTTCTCAATTTTTTCGTTTTCTTTCTTTGTTCTATTTTTCATTTCTTTTTTCGAGTCACTCAATTTCGCTATTTGAGACCTGTTGATGAGTCAAAATCAAGACTTGAAACTTGCCACCCAAAATCAAATGGAGTTGTGTGATGGAATAACAAATAAAAATTTCGTTCGGTTTTGTTATTTTGCCGGAGATTCCAAAAAATGCCTTCTTGAACAAGTATAAAGTTTGCCCGGTAATAAATCAAAGTAATCTTGTTCCAAGCGTACCTAGCGGAGGGCAGTGGAGGCGGTTGGCCTCGGGCGGCACATATTTTGTGGCGGAATTATGTATATTTCTGTCTAAATTATATAAAAATAAATAACATAATAATGTTGTAATCAACAGAACGGATCAATGATTATAGAAGTATTCAATTTTTAAAAAAATGTATGCTGTGCACGCCAGTCCGACTCGATGTTGACATTTTTAAGCTTAATCAATGAAAAAATAAATCGCTTGCGCCATAAATTTGGAATAGGCGATAGCCAAATAAAGATTCGCCGCTTAGTTGTAAAAATTAGAACTGTTAAAGAAAGTAAATTTTAATTTTACGCTAGGTCAGCAATTTGTCTTACTTATGTCATTTCATCTGACCATACTCTCTTAACATCGTTGAACACTTATTCGGACTTATTCGGACGGCCGAGAAGGCTTAAAAAATTGGTTGAAAAACGCGATTTCAGTAGAGAAATATATTTCATGATCAATGGCAAAAATGGCAGACAATTTGGATGTCGTGAAAGTGGTGGTAGGCCGCAAAAACGACCCGGAAAATGTGTATAACTTACGTCATACCACGATAACTCGAGGACGCGTTTACTTTCAGCGCTAAAATTTTCCACACGGTCGTTTTTAAATAAAAGTAATTTTAACTTATTGAAGTTCGAAAATGGGACGAATCGGACAACCCCTTCTAGGTGCATACAAGATCTTGGGTTTTAACTGTTTATTTGGACACTGCCTGAGAACGCGTCGACTTGGAGAGCTAAAATTTTGTACGCGGTGTTTTCATGATAATTGCAAATACAAGTTCAAAACTGGACCAAATCGAGCAACCGACGATCGCGACACAAAAATCAGGCGAATATATACTTTTCATCGCAAACGCGCTCAATGTGGCCTCACATTTGGGAGATTGTACTGCTACCGGATTTTTTTTTTATTCCCGAAGGCAAAAAATAATATGATGACAAGTTTATTGCGAAAGTGGAATAATGAGAAAAATTAAAATAAAAACTAATTTATCTTCAATCTGACAGGATATTTTTTTCAACTAGTCGATCGCGACCCTGCACCGAAATTCTAATATAACTCTACTTTAAAAGACCGCTTGTTTTAAGAGAATTATTGCAATGTCGAAAGTAGGCGTAATACCCAATACAAACTGCTATATTTTTGGTTGCCTTTTAAAAGCAGTTATATCTCCGTAAATTTTAATAACTTTTATCATTTACATCTTTAAAAAACTCGTTTTTACACTAAACACAAATGTCAGTCTAAACACGTGTATAAACAAACATTAGTTGTTAATACTTTCTTTAGTGACATTGTTGTTATTACAAACAGCGCCCCCATCGGTCAGAGACATAGCTTGCATTTTACCATTATGTGCACTGTTTAAACACGGGAAATACATTTATTTATGTTAGAGCATCTGAGTTCACTGTAGTGTAGACAGAGGGCAGTTCAGGGATTCATTGCTGTCCTGATGAGATTGCCCTGTACTGCTGATCGAAACACATAGTATACTCTCAGAATTTCTTCATGAATTTTTTTTATTTATTTATTAATGTTCAGTAATTGTTCAGTAATTGTTAATAGCCACTTTTGATTTTGATTGACTTAGAAAGGACGGCAAACTGGAGCCCGCCCAAGATGGCACAAGCTCTAGGTACGACACAGGACTATTCCACATTCGAGGGAATTTTACTGTTCGATCGAAGATATTTTGGCGGGTGAAAGGATGAGTGCGGCTAGCAGCGACTTTTATAACTTTAATTCAATTCAATTCAATTCAACTTACAACTTTTATTTATTCCGGACACTTTCGAGATTTACATAGAACTGAGCAAAATGTGAATTCTTATCTTTAAACCTTGCACAAAAATTTATTTCTTATGCTAGAAAAGATATTTATATAGGGAAATTGGAAATAGTTACATTGCTTTTTGCCGAATAAGCTCAAATTGTGGGAACGAAAAATGAAAAAATGTACTTACATAGGTTGGGACAATATTTAATGAAGCCCTTGCCCAGATATGGGAATTGTATTCGATTCTAGATCTGAAATAGGATTTGTAGAGGAGCAGTAGATTTGATGGGCTTAAATATTTATCACACCTTTTCAGCAATCTAACACATTTCGATGCAGATTTGGCAACAGAGATAATGTGATTTGTCCAGCTGAACTTACTGAAAATATTAAGTTTAGTGATGGTGAACCGGAAGTTAATGCTTTTAATTAGCAGGGACAAGGACCATCAGGGCCTGAACACATCTTTCGTAAGGATGTGTATTGTTTTTTGTACACACCCACATGGGAGACGCAAAACAGGTGTCTGTGAGGTGGGTTGAAGATGAGAATTTTAAGTGAATCTAGCAGCCAAAATATTAGTTTTATCCCGCGAGTGAACAACCAATCCACCATTGTTAGGTAGTAAAGGAATAGAAGATCTGGTAAAGTTGTTCCTGATGTCTAATGTTCTTTGTCTAATACTCTGGTCAAACAGAAATGTTTCTCTCTGGTTGAACGTAAAAAAAAATCAAAATAATAACAGAAAGTTTCTTCGGGACGCGAATAATGGAACAAATCTCTGTTGTAATTTGCCTTTTTATCCAATAGATGGCGGCAGATGGTAATTTCTAGCTTAGTTTTTCGTAGGATTGTAATATATCTGTGTATTATGCATAAGACGGACAAAAGCCGACCTGTAACTTTGTGAGAAGGCTTGAATAAGGCTTGATATCCTGCGTAAATTTGTTAAACAATTAACAGGGGCTAATGTTGGGGGATAGGAGAGGGTATCAGTTATATATTTATACTTGGGTATTCCAGCGCCACAATTTTTTCTGTCTATATCCAGTAAGGAACATGTCGAAATGTCATTGCTATGAAACCGTAACAAACTGATTCGCCATGAGCTTCTTTACCTTTTCGAATAACCACCCGAATTGGATAATGAAATGTAAAATGCAACTATGAAAAGGAGAATTATAAGAAATGAACCTGCATAAAATCGCGATTCTAGATGTTGGCGACACGAGATGGATCGATTAAGAAGAACAAATTTGATAAGTTAGGGAAAGCTGTTCAGAAACCTGAACAATATAAATATAATTACATATAATATATAAATAATTCTAATAAGAAAAGACAATAATTTAATGCTATACTCGGGCATTAGAATCAGCATACAAAGATGTTTTCCGCACGTAAACATATATATAAACTTTGAGAGCCAAGCCGGGGTAAAGGCACCAGGACATCAGGGGCATGAAGGTAATGAGACCGCTGACTGCTTAGCCAGAAAAGAAGAGGAATCTTCATTTACCAGACTCGAATCTTGTGGCTTTAAGAAAAGGCACCTAGCAGGAGAAAGTCCAAACCATAAAACGCTCACCAATTAAAATGGCAGAACTTTCCTGGACTAAGGCACGCGAAAAATTTCATTAAATTCCCATACAAAGAGTTCAAAAAAGTCATCAACTATGATAAGCACCCAATCAGGCTATTCACTGGCATGTAGAACTCGGAGCACGTACTCTGCGATTGAGTAGGACTTTCTCGCCAAAGATTTGGATGTGGGAACAAGGGTTTTGTAACCCCGAAGAACGACCCTAATGAGATAATAGCGTACCTAAAAAGGGCGAACGTAGATTGGACCTAACACAACAAGGGTATAATATAAAAGATCTTGAAGTCGCAGTGCTTACAGGTCGTCTCACGAACTCCACCCCTTATAATAATAATTTTTATGTATATGACTCTTTAATAAAAAAACGTAATAAAATGACTTTTAGTACATAAAACATGTAAATAGTGGCTCTGAAAACAGAATAAAAAGGCTCTAACTAACTAAATCTAAAAGTGACACAAAAGGCTCAAACAGTTGTATATGAATTAAGCAAACTGTACTAAGACTAGGCATATTAAAAACACAAAAGATTAATAATATAACAATTGGTATAAAGAAAAGTGGAATTTTTCACAATAATTTTGAAACAAAAGAAGTCATTATGCCTAGGTAAACAGTGCGTCTATATCAAGTATATAGTTCTGCACGCAACTGAATAATATGTTCGGTCTCAGGAGATATCCTCATATTCGGAGTAAAAAAAGATTAAGCCACAACACAATGGCAACGATGACATGTTCGTAAACTCTACTTTAATCATAAATATACAGACTTACATATCAAATACTAAATAAATCTCCGAAAATCTAACTAAATCACTAAATAGCTTCAGAGGAGCAGATATTAAAAACAGCCACCACACTGTTGTGACAAGCGTAAATTTGAATATTGTCAGAGTAGTGAACATATAGCATAATATTTACGTGTCTAAAAAAAAGCAGACAAGGAATCTTCTGAAAAAAAGTTTTGACTCGAGCAATCATGGAAAGCGTTGCGATTACAGCCGATCAAAAATCAAAAGACAATAAGCTCAACTTAGTAAAGGACACTCCTCTGTAGATAACATCATAACTGTACGGATTACCGTGATGGGAAAGAAAATCGATACTTCTAATACTCGAATTTTGTTGATTCAGTAGAAACGACTTAAGGTCTACCGAAAAAGATTTAATGTAAATGCAGACCAATTACACATATTCTAGAACTGATTTGCTACAATTCCCAATTGGATCTGAATCTTATTTTTACAAAATTTACTTAAGACGGTGTTAAAGCCTAGTACTTTAGTTAGAAATAAGATATTGTAAAATTTGGCTACCTAATCTAAATATTAATTACATATCAAAATTTCTATTGTACATTATAATCAATTCTATATGTTAAATCATTTAAGACTTTAGAATTATATACACTTAGAAATAAAATATCACAGGAAGTATGTAAGACAGTTGTCAATAATTATAATTTTGTTTTATTTGGAATAAAAAGAATGTTGAATTAAAGCCGGTTGAATTTTGTAAAAAGAAAAGATACAGTCCACAGAAGTTAAACCAGCATAAACTCGTACAGACGGTCTAAATGAACTTTTGGTTTACACTATTTTTTGCAATATTGAAATAGGAATTTTCCTACAGATTAAATTGCGTGCTACTGCGTTAACCATGTTAACTTGGATAAGCTATGAAGCCTGATAAATAATAGAATGCAGGAGCGACTTTAAAAATAGCGACAATTCAAATAGCAATCCAAAACAGCTCTATCAATTTCACAACGAAATTAAATTGTAATAAAAACAAGAAGCACAGCTAGCATCGGAAAGAATTAATTTTCTGTACCGAATAACTAGAAAGCTCATGGCAGGGAATTATAATAAGACATAAATGGAGGAATAGAAGAATAACTGAAAAAATAGCAGCTATGAAATTGATGGCTAATGCTAAAACTAACAAAACAGAAATAACTTACTGTCAGAGTTACTGCTTTATTCTAACATAGACTAAATGCCTGCTGCAGGCATGTTTCAACTTGGTAGAACATGGAGACTGAAACCTAACGTGACGTCTTGGATATACACCACCTTGATTAGATCTATTGCTACCTATGCATTCTTCGCATGGTTGGCAAAAAGGAATCATAAACAAGCCACCGGTCAACAACAAACAATTCAACGAATGTCGTATGTAGGAATTACTGCTGCCATCACTGTATCTACAAGTGAAAAAATGAAACTATCTTTAATAGGATTGCGTTATAAAAAGATAAAATATGCACCTGATTGTTCATTTAAGTATGTTAAATCAGTACACATTGAAGATAACTAAAATCTTCAAAGACCCCCAAGCTTAATTCTTACTGTATTTCAAGCAGAGGTCTTGACTATAGAAGAATGTGACAATATCTGTATTAACAGACCTTTCATCATTCTGTCGTAAAACCAATTTCTCAAGTCTATGAAGTTCTTTACCATAGAATTAAGGATAGCGTACAATTCTCCTACAGGAAAAACAAAAAAAAAAAAACAAACTATGCTCATGTGGATACCGAAACACGAGTGTAAACACTATAAATAACAAAATAAGGATCGAAGGCTCAATTTTTTGATCAGAATCATTTTCAGTACTGACAAATGCTTATGTTATCTAGGACCGCATCAGATTAAGAAATTTATTATTACCTCTAGCAAAAAAAAACAGAAATATCTTTCTTTTTATAACACCAAAGCTAAAAATAATTGCAGGGCTGCTATCACACCATTACTTCAACAAATTTGTCAGAAGGGTCAAGACTCAAGTGCCGTATTATAAATTAAGAGGATTATGCAACCATATAGAACACGTGTCTAGTTCTAGTGTGAATAAATATCAAATAAGTGTCAATTTCAGCACTGTAAAAGAATTGTAAACTTACACAGACTTGCTTGATCCATATACTTATTATGTAAATATAGGGGAGGAGTGTACAGGTCTTAGCCTCACATTCCTAGTATTTTTATCTGTGTCAGATTAATAGCTGACATTTAACAAAACTAAAATATTTGTTGCATGCAACGATAACTTAATTTACAACAATTTAAAGCATTTTAATTTCGTTGGAAGACAACCTTTTAGTTGTTAAGTTCTTCCATTCATCAGCTATCGAAGGAAGGAAGAATGCAAATCCAACTGTCCTGTCAAATGAAGCATCACCTTATAAAGCAATCCACAATGAAAACAAGGACTTTACCGTAGATTATAAAATCGAATCTACAGAGTGCTTTGCTTTGATTGCAATTTTGAAAAAGTTTTTTCTTTTTTATGTGACATGCAAAGTCGCTACTTAGATTTTTTCAGCTGGATTATTTCCTGTGAGGTGTCGTTTCTAGAAATGTTGGAATAATGATCTTTGGCTACTGTTGGCTACGGTGGTTCAATGAGTTTTAACGTATATCTTGTCACTGCCGTGGCATCATTTTTAACTTGATGAAATCGGCTCAATATTATTCCCTTCGAGCTTTCCCTTTTAAATTATTACAATAGTTAAAATACTCTACTGATATATTTCGGACAGGATAAATATCGTGTTGATCAAATAAAATCTTTGTAGTCTTGCAGATTTCCAGATTTACCAGGGACATGTATTAACGACTCTTTTCCAACTTACTCCCTGAATTATCAAATTTTATTGACATATCGCTTTATAAACGCACGATAACGTTGTAAATGATAAATTCTTCAAAGATAATCTTAACAAAAACTAACTAAATCTAGATACAAATCTTGTAAAAGATATCACAAAATTGATACTAACCTTCTTGAGTGGATTCCTCGGTAAGTGCTCTATTTAAATTTGACTTTCGTTTGGAAGATTTATCACGTTCTTCGGTTCTTGGTGAAACAGACTAAAAATTAATAAAATACTCAAATATATAAAAGCACAAAACTCACAAAAATAACTTTATTACCGTTCTAGGTGATCTCACAGGACTTATTTCGTTATCTTTAGCCATAACAGTAGCATTCAAATTCCTAGTCGAAGTTCGACTGCGATTGAAGTCATTACTATTTCCATTCAAGTTTACTTCCATTGTAGATCTGCGATAAGGACTTTGTAGAGTTCCCATTCCCAATTTAAATGTAAGGTCAGCCGATGCGTTATCAGTTGTATGCCTTCGGGAACGATTTTGTATCAATGACTCGGCAGAAAGTCTACGTCCATCAATTGGCATTTCATTAAGGATTTGTTTAATTGATACAGAAATTGAAGGAACTAACTTTTTACTTGTAGCCGGTGATGAAGGAGCTACTTCGGTGCTTAACGATGATTTCCTTAGAGCTGATAGACCTACTCTTACACGTCTAGCAGGCGATAATAGAAGTGACTCTTCAGCAGATTTATTTGTATCCGATGAATTCGAATTTACCAAATTTGATTTGGGTGAGTATCGACTCAGATAAGATATGGGTGATGTAACAGGGGAGTGTTCTTCGTGCGGTGCTGCTTCTTTTTTCTTATCTGTAAAATAAAAATTAACAAGAAACAATTAAGTCGCAAAAATTTCGTTATGCTTGACCTTAATTAATTATTCATTTATTTTAGTTTCAAATGGCAAAACAAATAAAAAATGTCCTTGAATAACCTTCAATAAAATTGGGGTAATAAAAATGCCTTGGGCCAGAATTAACGTTATCATGGTTTGATAAAATTGCTTATCCTAAAAGTATGGCACATCAGAACTTATATTCAATAATTCAGTCATGGACGCGTGTCATTAGTCGACTGTTTAGGATTTAGACCAATTATCTTACATCTCAGCTGGACAATTGGTATCCCTTAAAATTTGATTATTATCATTTGCCTATGCATTTAAAACAACTTCTGTATACTATGCGGTATTCGGTAGCGGTAGTTCAATACCAATTAAAAGATTTCGAAGGAATTGCATCAGAGTTGGAGAAATCTTATTCTTATACTGCTTTTTACCGTAGGCTCTATTTTAATGCTTGTAAGATATTGCTGGTAAGGATTAATTAAAAAGTATGTTATCTATTGATTTCGATTTTCTTCTTTGCTCTTTACTCCGTACGAGTTCATATTAAAGTATGCACGTATGCAAGTATGTATATCTTTCAATTTGTGCAGTCTATCGCGCCTGATATTAACAGAGACAATGATCACCTCCTTGAAGCTATGCTAATAAATTTCTAGACCGAAATTCCAGCGAGAGCAAAATGGGAATTCTTTGTGCTTTAGTCTTTAAGATACCTAACATTTTACACAGACGGGTCCAAATTAGCGGATTGGTGTGGAAATGGACAATAGTCATGAAAACTATGCAACGGTTATCCAGACTATCCTGGAAGCGGGTACAGGAAGCAATGAGATAAGCATCTACTCAGGCAGTAAAGGCTGTCAACATAAAATCTTTTAACATCTTTGAATTGGTAATGGAGTGTAAAGTCACCACAATGCTGGCTTTTCCAACCTGGCCGGCCCCAACAACTTTGACAGTTCTGTAGAATATATGAGACCAAGTCATCTAGCTCCCAATGGCAAAGTTGGTGAGGCCGGCCAGGTTGAAGTTGAGCTCGAGTAGGTCTACTTTCTCCTCTGTTGAAACTTTGTCAGCTGTGAAAGCTAATTTTTGTTATCAGTTTATTGCCATTGTTTATTAAAAAAAATTGCGCCCAAAAACAGTTGTTTGACAATATTTCTTTTCGGACTTATTTTAAGATGAAAATAATTATGTGAAAAATTAAACTAGAGAAAATTTCCTATAATTTATGTACTAACTTTTTGTTTTTTGTAAAATGAATAGTTTCAGTATACGAGCGTCGCAAAATGTACTCCAACACGCGTAATTCGTATATTAACCGCCCTACTACGGCCTAGACTGTATAGTCGTCGCTGGTATAAAAAGACGTTCCCCTTCTACGGACCATGCCGAAAGAGTTCAAATATTCTGCCTGAATCATCAGTACGATGGTATCGTTCTTTAGTGTCGTTCACATTTTCAGAGCCATGGCTTCTAAGCAAACTATTTTAAAGAAAGCTCAACAAGTTCAAACTCTCGGAGGGACTGAACTCGATAGTGGTACTTGATGTATGCGAAAACGCTATAATAATGATGACAGTGGGCACTTCTTATATGCAAAGTCTTGCCACTTATGATATGCTTGATTTGAAGGAAAGAATGCCAGCTGAAGAATACAACATTTCCACTACTAAAGGACTTTTTACAGTTAGACGTTCCGACAAACTTTGATGTGGTATGTGGTCAGATAAAACGATTGAGCAATCGTTGATTAGGACGATGTAATGTCTTGGTGGCCTTACTCATGGACGAGGAGTCAAGAACAGCGTGCCTTCCAGGTGAACTTTAGGAATGGTGTTCCGAGCAGTATATCGAAATAAGAAGCTCGCGGTTTAATCGTGATAATGACGATGTAAAAAAACTAATGAATAGGTTGTACCAACATTCTCTTTTTCCAGAAGTAAAGAAATCATATCAATAAGCACTGGAATTATTGGTGATGAGAAGATGGACTGTCACATGTCTCAAATAAGTTGGTAGTCCTGGCATTTCTAAAATCATCGGCGGGGATCTATACCGTAACTTCAAACACCAAACCCGATGACAGAGTGAGAGCACTTGGGCTGTGTTCAACTTTTGGCTAGAGCCGGCTATAGCTGGCTATATCCAGAATTACTGTAGCTAGGGCTCTTATTTGTGTGAGTAAATGTCAAACTTGCGTCATTCCATAAATCGTTTCAATTTCATTGCAAGAATTATGTCGAGTAATAAAAGTAAATTAGTTGCAATAGCAACTATAATAAAAGAATGGATTGATTCCCTAGAAAATATAAGTGAAACCTATAATTTAATCACAGCGCAAATGTTCAACATTACCGTCCTTGTCTGTTAATAATGGCACATTATTTTCGTAAATAATTTCACCTTTGCTATCCACACAGAAATAAAATTTCTTTGGTTACTTGACCTCAAAAAGTAAACAAACAAACGTCAAGCTACTTTGGATTCACCTCCAGAGCACTAACCAAGAGTTGAACAATAAATTCTGACAATTGAGCTAACATATACAGATATGATTTTTCGTCATTTATAGCTCTTATTTTTGGCTCAAAATTGGCTATAGCCAACAACTGAACGACCTCATTCATAGTCGGCTCTAGCTAAAAGTTGAACACAGCCTTGGTGTTATGAATGCAGGCATCCGGATAGAAGACGGCATTATCCCGATTAATCCGTTATTAATTTTTCAAAGAAGGTGCATTGTGAAAAGAATCTTATAAGGAACTTGAAAAGTTCATTCAGTACGAACTTGCTCCATTTACGTTACCGCTTTTCAATGACATTAGGAGGCCTACACGTGGAATACAAAAAAAAACACGCTCCAATTACTCTACTTCATGTTGGGTTGGAAATAAGTTTTTTCAACAATACGCGTGTTGGAGTAGTCTTTGCGGCACTCGTACACTGCAATCATTAATTTTACAAAAAAAAAAGGTTACTATATAAATTTTAGGAAATTTTCTCTAGTTTAATTTATCACATAACTACTTTCATCGTAAATTGAGTCGAAAAAGAGATATTGTCAAAAAACTGTTTTTATGTGTCATTTTTTCAATATGGCGGTGCAAGCGGCAAAGAGACGAAGTGGAAATGTCAAAATTTGAAAAGAGCACATCGAATCTATAAAAATAAAAATTTTCAAAATCAATGAATTTTCAATCAGGTAAAACTACCAAATGTTTCTTTTTCATATAAAAAGGCATAATCTCTAAATTTTCTTGTTTTGTTGCTCGCGTTGCGATCATCCAATGAGCACAATTAAGGGCTTTTTTTTATACACTTCAAAATTCGGCTGGTGAAATCAGCTGATTTCATGGTTAATGGAGATTTTTCAGAACATGACATGAATATTTCGTTATATTTATTTATATACTATCGTTGTTCTCTGTTTACTTAACATTCATATTCCAATTGAAATCAATCGCTTGTATCTTTTGTAGTTTAGCAAATATATATAGAGATCAAAGCGAGAAGACTTTTTTTTATCGATAAGTCAAATCAGAAGATTATTCGAGTGCTGTGAAATCTAAATATGACTCATAAGACGTTGCACTAATATTAGCTCTAATGAGAATATTTTCCAGCATTCAACAATTAGTAAACAGACAAAATAGCTGTGTTTGATTTGGTGATCGCTCTTCTATCACTCTTTATATCATTTATGTGTTTAACGGAAAGCAGTTACCAGTTTCTGTAATAGTTTGAACTGGAATAACCACAACTGGTCGTAACTACTTTGTTCGATTTTATGGCTCAAGGAATGGTAATTAAGAATTAATGTTGGATGTTATGTTGATTCCCCATAAGCAAGGTTAACTCTAGAAAATATTACAATTTGGAATGCAACAAGAAAGTTCAAGATTGAATTTTCTTAAAAATCACTTCTACAAACCTAAATTGTAAAAGACTCCATTTCGTTATATACACCTACTTACTGCAAATAATTTGGGGAATGTATCCTTTATGAAAGAAAGAAAAGAAAATTACTTGCAATGACTGCAATGAATTTTTCAAAAGATATTTTGCAGAATTAAAAGATAATCAAATATGGAAGTGCAAGTCATATTTAAATGAAAGAAGAATGTATCCCAACAGACTTTCTAATTTCTGAACATGTTTTTGAACGGACTGAACCGATAAAAATTACTGTAAACGGTAATTATTACAGAGCACAACCCATTTAAGAAATTCTGTTTTTATAAAACCATAGGAAGATTTTTAATTTTTCCAGTCTAAACTTGCTGAAAGAGTGACTTCAATTCGTAAAAGATTTTTAATATTAAAAACGACTAACTAAGAGGCAAGTCAGAGCAAATGAAGTCACATCTAAATTACAAAGATGACCCACTCCACTCCACTCTGGCTAGTTACATTAAATGTACCGCTAGTAATAATGAAGTCGTTTTAAATATAACTAGTCGTAAAAGTAGTAAGGGACGGTCTAAATAAACAACATTGCTTCAAATTATATGATAAGGAATATCCATATCCACACTACACACACATGTGTATATGTAATTTGATACTTTTATCGCAATATAGTACACATTAACAACGGTTCTGTATATCTCTCCACTATTATCTAAAGGTAAACCCATTTGGGATTTTGAAAAAGACAAATAACGCTATCTGCTTCACAGTTCAATCACCATTCATCATAATAGGAGTAAATAAAAAACAAGTCCCCTTTCTAAGTAAGTCCATTAAAATCACCATTGACCGCAATTATTGAACTAACTATACTCCAGCTCATAAAGATAACTAGAAATGAGGAAATGCATTTAGAAATGATAACTCATCGTTCTCAAGGTTGTAATTAAAATGCAAAACAAAATTACCATCTTTACCTAGAGCTGCTGCACGAAGTCTTGATGCTTTAGTGGTACGAACCGCTTGAGAAAGTAATGGACTAGACGACGTCATCTGACGACTGGCTAGAAGAATACCAGACGGTGAATTATTGTTGTCAGCAAATTGTCCTGAAAATAGAAAAAAAAATTCTAATTAAGAAAATAATTTCGCGTATTTTATGCATGCATTTCAGTCGGCGGCGGTTCGCATATATGTATGTAGTACATACCTACATACACGTATTTGAAAACCTGAACGACACAGTCAATATTTACCATATGAGTTCGGTGATGTAGATTGATGATATCGTGACTGAATCGATGTAAGGAGGCTCGAGGGGGCTGATGTGGTCATTATCGGCGATGGCCTCAATTTGTTATTATAGTAATTCCCATTAGCACCTGTCGGCGAAGGGCTAGTTCGTATGCATTTGGTTGACTTGTTGAACAACGATGACGATGATAATAATGTTTGAGGTGAAAAACTTTTAGAAGGCGACTTAAGTGGTGATTTAAGGCGACTGGAATTGGACAAGAGTGTGTTGCTGGGCGAGGAAGATGAATCACTATTACCAGGAGTACGACTAGATCGTGTTATATACCTGAAAGTGGAAAAAAAATTAATAAATGCTTTTTTTTGTCGTTTTCTAGATTTATTGTTGACCTGTTTAATAGGGGAAAATACATTTTACCAAAAAACAAGCGAATATTTAATTTTTCAAGGTAAAAATGTGAAAATAAGAATTAATACAATTTTCTTTAGAAAGTTGAAGGTTTCTTTTGAAACTTTATGTAGAGCCTAACGAAACCCTAATGTAAATTTTTTATGATTCATTTATGTTTTCTTAAAGTACCTATCCCTTGAAAATTTCACAAGAATAACTTCTTAATGAAATCTTAAGCTATAGCTAGCTAGCTATGAATGTAATTGTAATTTTCACTCAATTTTCCACCAGATGAATAATAAAATCATTAAAACAGAAGGGTCTAGGTAATTTTTGGGAAAGTTTACCCAGCCATTCCCATTGTAGCGTTTATGGTACAGTAACTTCTAAAATTAATTTCTTGTAATGTGTATAATGCATACATATGAATGTGTGTATAGTAGCAACAGGTTGTTGCAGCCACCAAATATAGTGAGGCTATTTTTGTAGATGCATTGAAGTTTACATCTTGTTTGGTATTTATTCAAAAGAGGTTGTGTGCTCCTAGGTTTTTTTTCGTTACACTTTTAAAATTATGTTTATGATTAAATGAGAATGGGGGTAGTTGGGCCCCCGAATCAACAGAAGCCAATGGGAAATATTGCAAGCTCTCCCTGAAAAGGGCATAAGCAAGCAATAATTTTAGAATAAATATATATACTTATTTGAAGAGGGCTAGGAGGGAAATAGATTGTATTCCCATCGGCGAGCGTATACTATTCAAAAGAAATCTCTTGAATAGTTGTTCAATAAAGAGAGATTACCCACCAGAGTAGGACGTCATTTGAAAAATAAAATAAAAAATGAATGCAAATTTTGAAAGAAAGTATTGCATGTAGCTTTAGGGAAAATGAGCATGTGTATGACAGCGAGAAGTATACTTGGTTTGTTCTAAAGGGGAAATGTTTACATTTTTCAATAACCAAGCACGTTGTTTTTTACATACTGGCGAAAAAAGTAGAAAGCAGGAACAGAAGCAGATTTTTTCCTGAAAACATGCAGCTGTTCGAGCACTAACAAATTGAAAGCAGAGGCAGAGACAGAAGCAGAACTTGAAAGTTGATTAAATCTCGAAAATTTTACTTCTCACGCAATGGAAGTCTGAATATCGGAAAAACCACAGTTGTGATTGTGAGAAGGCTCTCTTGGTAGACACGAAATTTTCCGAAGGCTTTCGATAGTCTTCATCATTAGCTACTTTTGGATAAACTTTCGGAGAGATTCAATCTCAGTAGAAATGCTATTAAACAAATTTACAGTTTTCTATCGGAACTCATGCAACTGGTAAAAGAGCTGAGCTGCAACTGTAAAATCGGATTTTCCTCAGGGCTCTATATTGAGACCACTCTTATTTTGTGTATTAATCATGCATTCAGATGTATGCATATGACTACAATTGTATATAGTATATATCTAGGCTAGTCGGTCTCGTTGTGGACTGTGCTTCTTGACTAAATGATGACTTATACCTCGTTAATCATTGGGTTATAAGTAACAATTTTGATTTAAATACGACCCAATCAAATTACATTATTGTTGTCCGAAATAAAGTCGATACATCTAATTTTCCCACCATCGCTCTCAACCCTCTGGTTCAAATATAAAACTAAAAACTTGGAAATTATACTTAACAGTGGCATGTCTTATTGCGATCACGCCAACGCTGTCTTACAAAAAATGTATGGCACGCTTAGAAGGCTTTGGCTATTTGTCGCACTCCTCCAGATCTTGACTAGACTCTGTTTAATAAAAGCCCTCGTTTTACCATATTTTACGTTTGATAACTTTCCTTATCCATCCATGAATTACTCTTGTTCGGCAACTAAATTAATGTCGCGTTCAATGACTGTATAAGGTTTGTTTACGGCTTGAGACGGTATGATCATATCATACCCTATCCCTGCTCATTACTAGGTTATCCGATAGAGCTCTATAATAGTTATAGATCATTATGATTCCTTCATAATTTAATACAGGTTAAGGAGCTACCTATTTAATGCATTTCGCATGTTCCTCGCGCTCAACAAGACGTCTTGACTTACTAATTTCATGATTCACTAATCTAATTGACAAAAGTTCCTTCTTTGTTCAAGCCTTCCATCTATGGAATTCATTGCCCGCTGTGTGTTCAGGAGGCATTTATTTCAATATGTTGTACACTCACTCAACTTTTATTTTCTATGTATATTCTTCAGACTTTTGTTTCTTGTTGTCTGATACCTAATTTTTTTATCTTATATCATTATGTGGTTATTATTCTCTGTTGTCTGATACCTAATTTTTTTATCTTATATCATTATGTGGTTATTATTAGATTAGATTAGGATTAAGCTGGGCAAGTGGGCTTTGCACTGCAGCCATTCACTTTATAGATCATGTAATAATCCCACTCTTCCTAGGAAGAGCAGTATTTTTTGAGTCGCCAGGCTTCAAGGAGTATGATCCAAAAGCCTAGAATCTACAATGTGCAATGGCCACGCAATCATATAAAACGTGCTCCGCTGTTTCATCCTCGTCGAGACATATCCTACATATATCAGTTAGGACTCTTGTAATGATTCTGAGTTAATTTCTAGATAGTCTTAAGAGATTCAGGCTCTTTTTTAATGAAGATCCTTTAATGAATCTTTTGGTTTGTCTGGAGCCTCTCATTGAAGTCCATCGTTGGTCCATTTGTTTTTGGATTCAGTTTTGGAAAGCAAGCTTCACGGTGCTGTAAGAAACACCACAAAATAGTTCTGTTCCTATGGGGAGCATGGATGTTCCTTTTTTGGCCAGTAAATCTGCCTTATCATTCCCATCAATTCCCGAGTGTCTTGGCACCCATTGAAATGTTAGGTGATTCATTTTGCCAAGGTTTGTTAATGGTTGACCACATTAACCTAGGTTTGACCTCAAGTGAAGAGATAACTTTCAATGCGCTTGGCTATCTGTATAGATATATTTATTTTTGTTAGCGTAGGATCGGCTGAGATTATCATATGTAGGCATCTTATGATGGTATATACTTCTGCCCGGAATATCGGGGCGTATTTTCCGAGGCTTTCATAAATACATATAAGCTCTTGGCTTTACACCGTATATTCCTGTTCCTACTCCTTTTTCGGTTATAATAAAGTATGGCATCGTATTTTTGTAATGCAATTAATGAAAAATAACAATCATATTAGAAATTATTAACTTTAGTTTATGGGGCAGATCAAGATTAGATAATACAGTTTTAGATGGACTCCAAATCACCGAGAAAAGTATCACTTGTATATTATTAGAATATCCACAATGTCTTCATTACTAAGTAATCTGTTGTCAGCGGAATACTAAACTATTCATGAATTCCCGTGCCAGTTGAATTCGAGCCCAATTGTGTCTTATATACACTACACCACCCACCAGCTTTATTATTGAAATGAAATTCTTTATTCAAAATTTTGTATTATTCAAGAACATGCATAGAACTTATTTGATTTTTTTATTTTCTAACTATGTAACAACATATACCGATTAACAACAAAAACTACATTCGTATGAAAAATGTAAAATCTATTTAAATCGGATATTGAGCAATGGCCGCATGATATCATCACAAAATACATGACAACATGATTATGATGAGGCAAACACCAACAGCCCGACATTGTTATACTAAAACGGAAATGAAATGTGCCCAGATATGGAAAAGCAATTTTTACTTTCATAGTTATTGCAAAAATGTTTGAATGGAAGGAAATTGAAAAATAAAAAGGCAAACGTTTAAATTTTAGTGAGAAGTAATAAAAAAACAAACAAATGATTGCTTCTCAGCTCTCACAAGATTGTCTGCGTAGGTTTTAAATTACTTTTAATTTGATTTGTAATTTGATTATGCAAAAAAAAAATCATGTAATATTACTGCGATAATCGTTGTCATACAATTTCCTAACGCACTGCATTTTTCTCAGGATTGATGTAAAATTACTTTCTATCTGTGTAAATTTATTTGACTTTTACAGATCGAAGGTGGGGGAGCCATATTCAATTTCTACATATGTACATATGTAATAATTTACAAATAAGGAAAAACATTTTATCGCTTAATTAATGCAATTTCATACCGATATTAAGTAAAACATGTAACAATATACTTTTTTACTATTCGTACAAAATTTTACTGAGTTAAAATGTAATTTTACTTCTGAGTGCATTACTAGCTGTTTTTCACTGCCGTATTAGTCTTTATTTGAGTTTTTTCACCGAATTACAAAAAACGCAAATTTTATCTAGCTTAAGCCTTTATTTTTGTAATCTTATCTTGACCCTGACAGCTAATGCACAAATATATTTCGTTTTATACAAAATAAAATAAACAATTTATTAGCATTGGCTTTGTTTTTATATTATACGGAGGAGGGCCTGACATAAGTTCGTGCAGTCGTTGTGATAGAATAAAACAAAGAAATGAAGAAAGAAGTGGTGGTTCTTTAATTTTTGAGAAGAGTCAGAAAGTCACAAGGCATCAAATCAGGTAAATAAGATGTTGTGTTTATTTCATAAATAAAAAAATAAAACTTTTTCCAGTCAAACATCCTTGTACCAGTCAGCATTAACAGTGCCATTGTCCTATATAGTATCTTTAGTATCTGTAGTACTGCAGCAATCAAGTCACTCTGCGAACATGATTGTTGTTGCTCACTTTACTCGTTTGGTTTTAAGAAGTGATGTTTTGTTCTTTTTCGCTAAATACCGTTGACTGCCACTTTGTTTCTGGATCACTCTTATAAAACCATGATTCATACCCCGTTATTAATTTTGTGTAGTTTGAGGAGTAGCCATAGGCGATTTTTTCAAGAACAAGTAGAAAAGGTAGAATTCATACGATACCCTAGGTCCTAGATGAATGCCCGTATGTAATTTTGTATGGTCTGTGCGAGTTTGATTTTTGAAATGGTTTTTCGTATATATTTCTAGAACGGTTCGTCGGACAATAAAAATTCATAGAATTTCATATTTTGAAGAACTTTCACAACAATAAAAACGACTAGGACTGATCGTTTTCACAGGGGTTGCCAGATTTAGCCCGTTTTTGAAATTATATTTACCCGTGTGTAAAATTTGACTTCTCTAAGCAGACGCGTTCTCGAGTTATTATGAGGACAGACGGACGGACGGACATGCAAAAATCAAAATGTATTGTTGCGAGCGTGGCCTTTGGTTCGTTATTTTAAAACACAATATTAAATAATTGATATAGGTATAAGTTCTTTATTTCACTCTAATCATATAAAATTCACAATTCCTCAATTGATCAACTCAACTCTAATTATCGCTAACACTGTACTTTTAATTATCGCAATTTAATTACACTCTTTCGCTTCTTTATTACTTTCGCTTGTTAACACTGCAACGTCTAAGACAAGGCTCTTTTTCTGGCGATGACAACTGTTATATTTATACCCTAGAAACTCTCCGGATTATTCTGGAGTGTTCTATTCCAAAAGCTTCTTGACTATTCTATTTGTTCTATTCCTGAACTTTCTTGTAATAATAATCGATTCTCCGAACCTGACGTCGTTTACTCTCCATTGCCAGTAGATGTCACCAGTTGTCTCTTTCTATTGCACGTAACAGTATTTTAATATTATGTGCGAGTGTTCAATACATTTTGCTCTACTATCATTTTTTCTATGCGTTACAAACTACCTGTAGATAGGCGACTGCAAGAACTGATGTTAGACCCTCGTATTTATGGTAAAGTAAACAGTTAACGACACAATCTTCAACATTACTTTGTTTACGTTTTGCATTGACTAACATCTAAACATAAAATGCGCTTGACCAGAACTCTTACACATTCATATAATAAAGATAAGAGAAATCGCATTGGAATTCAATTATATATCTATTATTGTTGTAATTATATCCAGTTACTAATTTTTTGTTGTAAAATTACATTTGAATGGTAAAACTACACTGTAAGTACACTGTTTATGTGTGCAATGTTTACATACTATAATGTAAAATTTATATTTTTTTAACACAATCGCACTATGTAAGCTTTGCAAGTTATATTAGTTAAAAAATACACATTCAATTGCACTTTCCTGATTCACACATTTTGCACAATTATTGAGAGTATAAATAAGTTTCCACCGTTTGACAACAGATGGCCCCACCAGTACGTTGTGGTAATTTTCAGATGTAAAACGACATATCGTAAGGTTGGACATCTGGCAATACTATAACCTCCAAGTATTCGCGATTTGGTATCAGCATCACATAATTTTCTTCGCGCGAAAATTTTGAGTTTTACGCCGCATAGCGTCATTTGCTAGAACTTTGTATCGATTGCTTGCAGAAGCATATGTGGAGGCTGCTTTAAGTGAGAGAAGTTGTCGTGAGGGGTTTCAAAAGTTTAAGAACAGTGAATTTAACGTCGAAGACAAAGAACGTAGCGGAAGGGCAAAAGTGTATGAAGACGCGGAATTAGGAGCATTATTTGAGAAGGATTCGTGCCAAACCCAAAACGAACTTACACTTAGTAGACTCAAGTAGAAATTTAATATCGTTGGGAATGATTCAAAAGCAAGGGAATTGGGTTCCATATATGAACTGAAGCCGAGAATCGTTGAACGAAGAAGAAATAATGGAGATCACGTAGCAATGGCTCCACGTCGACAGCCAAGCCAAATTGGGTACCATATATGAACTGAAGCCGAGAATCGTTGAACGAAGAAGAAATAATGGAGATCACGTAGCAATGGTTCCACGTCGACATCCAAGCCGAGTATTCATGGAAAAAACTCATGTTGTGTATTTGGTGGGAACAGCTTGGTGTCGTGCATTATGAGTTGATCAAACCGAACGAAACCGAACGAAACCATTACTGAAGCACTCTACCGTACACAATTAATGAGAACCGAGCACTCAAGGAAAAACACGCCCAATACTACTCCAGACACGACAAAATTATTCTCCTGCACTCAATTGGGAAAAATCCCACCCCACCACCCATATTTACAGGCATTGCCTCCGATTATCACTTGTTCCCGTTTGAGCAGCTCTTCACATCATATGAAGATACCAAAAATTGAAGGTGAAGCGGTCTTCAGACGCGGTATCCGTATGCTTCCAGAAAGATGGGAAAAAGTAGTGGCTAGCGATGGATGATACTTTGAATGAAGCATAATGTACGGTTCTTTCACAATAATTGTAAAATTTTTGTTATGTCCTTTTTATCTAGAAGTACTCTCCTGAACTTCAATTTTACCATATAAGAATGTATTAATTAAATAGACTTGATGAAACCACGAATTTAGTTGTATGGCTAAATACCAGCTTTTCCTTTGAGGATCACATCACCGACATCGTTAATAGGACTAATGTCACTTTGCGTTTTATTAAAAAAATGGTCTAAATGATCACCTTCATTACAAAGCTTCGTCATTATAATTTTTTTAGACCAATTTTGGAGTATGCGAGACAGCTGTCTGGGATCGGATTCTGTAACACGGAGAGTTTGGGGAGTTTGGGAGATGATAAATTTCGTTTGCTCCGAATAAAACTCCTTAACTCTCCATTCATAATTCTCTAATATACTTGGGGAGTTAGAGAAAACTTGAGGAGTGTGAAAAAGTGCGTTTTAGGTATAAAGGGTTGGTTTTTTATATTTAAGGTATTGGGCCTATTAACTTCCGACGTCGAACTAAATTTAATCTTTTTTTAGAAGGGTACTTTTTGAGTGATGCAGTAGTGTAGATTTTTTCTAGTTATTTCGTAATAACAGGAGAATGGAGAGAAGAGGAATTTATGTAGGTATGTGGTATAAAAAAAATAAGATCTCGAGCAAATAGGATACGGGGCAAGCATCGGATATTAAAATGAAAAAAGAAACAGGAGTTGCAATAAATTGCAGGGGCTTAGGATCTTCAAGTCCAATAAAAAAAAATCCGAGAAACTACTGGTGCGTGGGTGTAACAGGCTATATTTTATTTGAATTAACGGTAATTTGCAGGCTTCAGGCACATCTACCGGCACAGCACGAACCGGGACAGACAGGCATCGACCGGCACCGGCATCTTTCGTGCACTATAACGACATAACAAAGAACGGAAACTTTCAATTAAGGCAGGTATCGAGTGAAAACTATAGAAGAGTGAACCCATATTAACTTCGCAACTAGACAATAAATTTTAGGGAGTATTCCCTACATTTTAGAGAACAGTCCTAATATTTTTTACAGCGTAGCCTGGCTGTATTGTGTAAAATTCGTGTACGTATGATAAGCATTTATACTTGTAGACACGGGAGGAAGTGACAAGAGGGCTTTACACTTATTTTGTGTCGTGTGTATATTGACGGGCTCCTAAAGATCGATGCACACTTACCGGCACAGCACGAACCGGGACAGACAGGCATCGACCGGCACCGGCATTTTTCGTGCACTATAACGACATAAAACAGAAAGAAAACTTTCAATTAAGGCAGGTATCAAGACAAAACTATAGAAAAGTGATCCCATGTTAACTTCGCAACTAGACCAGCAACCGAGAAATGCCGGTCTGGTTTCTAGCCACCGATAGCGACCGGCAATGAAGTATCCGTTACGTGCCGGTATCTGCCAGTGCCCGTTGATGTGAATTAGCTAACTTGGTTTCATATAAAAATATTTTGCCTGGCTGTGCCGGTAAGTGTGTATGGAGCATGACTCTTACAGTAATGGGGTTGTTTTCAATGGATGTAGTGATTGGTGTGGAGTAAAAAAGTATAGGTGAACAATTTTTGGCAGTGGTGAGTTGTACCTCCCCCCATATTGGATATCCAAAATATGTAATGTTTGGTATCAAATTAAAGAGAGAGGAGAGGGTAATCGAGTGGTGTAGCTTATTTTTTGATCTTTTAAACTTTATAACTGATTTTTGATCGACGAAAAACGACTTTTTTACAATTGGGCCATATACATCCCAGTTCCTATATTTTGCATATATTTTTTCCGTTCTTTTTTTTCACATCCACAGTGCAGTTATCTCCGAAACCATTTGTCGGACTCAAAACCCTCAAAAACTAATTACATATGTGATTTCATCCTACATACAAGTTTTAACGTGCTCATTTAAAATTGTTTATAGCATCTCTTCTGTAATGGAAGAAGACAAAAGTTATCACTTTTGGTGATTACCTTGAAACACCATAATCCATGGAT
Organism: Dioctria linearis; assembly: GCA_963930735.1. NCBI lineage: Eukaryota > Metazoa > Arthropoda > Insecta > Diptera > Asilidae > Dioctria > Dioctria linearis. The sequence continues at coordinate 166,463,007 of OZ005743.1, read as the reverse complement.
TTTCACATTTTTTTTTTTTTTAATACCCAGAATATGCGGTGAATCTATAATTTAATTTGACAATTTTAGGTAGGTACCTTCACAAAACACAACAAAAACATACAATACTATCATTTGGTAATTCTTCTTCTTACTTTTCCACTTCCAAAACACCGGACAATAATTAAGAAGTGGAGTACAGAGTTCGGTAATTCTCAAAACAAATGTCCCGAGTTACAGTTTTACCAGTGGAGATTTAAATGTCAAAAGAACTCTTATCTCTCCAATTCCACAGCTCTCCATGTTACAGAATACGGCCTCTGGCTCAACTTCTACATCTAAAGTTTCTTAAAATTGCTCTTCTCCACCTTCCTTCGAACAATTTTTTTATTCTGCTTTCATACCTAGATAGATTCAAGCTCATCTCTCTAGATAAAATAACAAAAAAAAAAGTTCCAACAAGAACCGAAACTGTGTGGAATTCATATAATTTTCAATCGTTGCAGCAAGTAAAAACCCAGTAACCAACAAACATTATTAAATAATACGTAATTTATCTGTCAATCAATATTAATTGATTACCATTAGATATCTAAAAAACAAAAAACAAAAACAAAAAAAACATTTTATCCACTTACCTTTTACCGACCTCAGTAAAACTATCAGGTCGATTGGTTTTGTTATCTCTATCACAATCGCTAACATTATCACACTTTTGGTAAATAGTCTTAGTCAAGTTACGACCTACACCTTGCACCTCATCTTGGTATTCAGCAAAAAGTCTCCTGTCCCTGTACGGATCTGGAGATCCATTTTTCAATTTATGTTGCGTTCGTAAACTAATTCCATTACTGCTACTTCTACTACAATTACAATGATTTAATTCGCTAGCTAAATAAGAGTTTTCCTTTGGCGAAGGCGGTGAATATGACTTCTTTCTATTAATGGATGATGGATCTACATGGACTGCTATTGAGGCATCCTTTGTTAATGCCGATGGTATACTATTATCCAGGATACCCATCGTACTATGACCGTTTTGACTAGTTAACTGTTCAGACCGTGTATCCGATGACACATCGATAGCAGCATCTAAGCTACTCATATTTGTTTCTATTTCTTTTTCTTTGCATATTATTTCATAAAGAGCACTAATTGGACGTGATTCACTACGGACATTAACTAAACGCTTAGCCGGTCTTTTAAAATTAGCACATGAAAATATCACCGTATCTGTCTCGAGATCACCTTTTGCAAATCCAGGCGCTTGATCCTCTTTATCCTCCACGTCGTCCTCCTCCTCTTTCTTTTCTTTCTCGCGATTTTCTATCCTTTGATATTGAAATCGATTTTCTGGGGAATTTGTTTCGATTGGAAAAATTTTTTGATTATTGCTAATTGCTATTAGTGGTGATGAGGTCTGATAGACACTTTTGTAATTATCATTAAATATTTTATCTGATTTTTTTGATTGGTTTTCGTTGGGACTATTTATGTAGCTATCCACTGTATTGATGTTAACTTCTCCAGAATCCGAAAGATGCAGGTATTTTGTTGTAGGATATTGTGATTGGCAGCTTATATTGGCAGTGATCGATGATGATAAGTTTTTCTCCAAATCAATTAGTAATGAATTAGGTGCGACGGATTCTGAAAAAAAAAAGAAAAAAAATGCGTGAGTTTGGAATAAAATATTTAAATTAAGAATGTGAATGGCACTTAAACTCGTTACATTTAACGATTACACATAAAAAGAGGATATTCAACATTTCTTATAAGTTTCATAAGAAGAAAAAAAAACATAGTTTTGTCTTCAGGGAGGGAAACGATAAAAATGTCGGCTTTCCAGACATACGCTCCCCATTAAACATCAACGAACCATTTGTACAATCATACACTCTTCGCTCCGAAAACTGAGATTAAATGTCGATGAAAATCTACCGCTGATACGATTTTTCTTTTTAAATCGGATGACTGGACTGCTGATATCTTCATCATTGCTCGATTCTTAATTAGTTGCTACCAGAAGAGTGCGACTTTCGATAGAGGTACCAACCCATCATAACAAAATTTTCACAAAATTCGTTTCCATTCTGTTTCTTATACTCCGAAAAAAAAATATTGAGAAGAGCACTCCTACTTTCAAATATTGTTTGTTAGTGACACTATTTTTGTTTTACCACAATACTTTATCCTACCATAACCTCTGAATTCTAAATCTCCATGAAAAGTAATAGATCTATGAAAAACCTTCCATGCTTGTAGCACATGGCCATGAACTAAGAGTGATGCAGAAAAAATCTAGCAGCACCATCCTATTCATAATGTATGCATGTGAATAAATTGAATGGAATTCTTTTTCTAATGTAAGTAGTTAATCAAAGTTGGAAAACATAAAAAAAATTTTGAACTAACATTCTTTCAACTTTGTTAAATAAGCTGGAAAAAAAATCCCGCGATATGTGGTTCAAAACGTTTTGGCAAATTATAAAAAGATTCTCACGATCGATAGGAAACCAAGCTCAGGTTGAAAAGCTGGGCAGATAGTTGAAAGATACAAAAGTAATCCAAATTTTTCATTGTGGACAATGGCGGATAGAATCCAGACATCTAAAGCTAATGTCCATCGAAATAGGGATAGATTAAGGCTTAAGATCAACATATAAAGTCCAAACCAGAAGCTTATAGTGGCTAAAAGTCCGGTAAGAAATTTGTATTTCAATGGATGACGAAGCATACATATCTCGTTGATGATTTCAACGAAATCCCTGAATAAGAGTTTTTTATGTGACTCATATAAGGGAAGCAATTGATGCAAAGTTTAAGGTCCGAAAAAGATCACAATATCCCGAAAAGTATTTCATTGTTGTACATTCATGTGGAGAACAAAAAAAACTAGGAATATAAATATTATAACAGCGCCATTAAACAAAGATAAATGTGCATCATGTTGAGGACTCTGTTGGTTGTTATTCAAGATGTTTTGTTGATATTTTTGCATTCGTGTGTGTGTGTGTTTATAAACATTAAAAATATTCTATGCCACCGATAGAGTAGATTCCGGCTTTCTCGGTGTTGATAGAGCGAGTGAAGGGCATTATAGAAGTTGGGTACAGGTTATGAGAGATTTAAGAAAGTACAAAAAATACCGCATAAACCGCAGTACTAAGTCGAGGTAGGATTCCAATTAACGACTCCAAAGCTCTTGTTGGATAATCCTCCTCTCCTACCACATCAGAAGAACTCTAGATTACTAACGTTGAGCACAAAATGTCCAAAACGTAGCCAAAAAATTGGAATCCCGTTATTTTGAAAACCATTCAAATTGTCGACGTCTCTAAACATATGGAAGAAAGATACATTTAAAGAGAAGGTAGAGAGAGAGAGAGAGAGAGAGAGAGAGAGAGAGAGAGAGAGAGAGAGAGAAAGAGAGATACAGAGAGAGAGATACAGCGAGAGAGATACAGAGAGAGAGAGACAGTAACAGCGAGAGAGATATACAGAAAGAGAGATATAGAGAGAGGGAGAGAGAGAGAGATAGAGATACAGAGAGAGATTCAAAGAGAGAGGGAGAGATACAGAGAGAGAGAGAGATATAAAGAGAGAGATGAAGAGAGAGATAGAGAGAGTGAGAAATAGATATAAAGAGGAGATTTTGACTCAACCATTCTGATACTATACGGCGAATTTGTTAAGTCAAAAGAAAAGTTCGCCTTAGATACCAATTTAAAGTTGTATATGAGGACTGTAAAACAGTCCGTTCGAAACTATATAAAACAAACCGTGAAACCACAACTTTCACATGCAGGAGCTGTAACAATAATTTGTAAGGTGAGGTGAGTTAGTTAAAGAGGGAGAAGACAAGTTGTAAAGTGCTGCGACAAGTGAGAGGGCATATTGTGCTAATGTGGATTAGCTTAGCTTAAAATAGTCCTTATGTAGATATTTGTTAAGGTACAAAACAATAAATCTGCAGCCTTCAAATACACTTCAATCAGAAGACTATCTAAGGCTAAGATTAAATCTGGGATATTCATCCATCCGTAAATTAAAAAAAAAACCACATTAACAGCAGTCAAGAGCCTCCGTGGATTGTTCAATAAACAGCACTAACTTTAAGGGTTGATTAAGGAGTGATCGTCTAATTTTTCATTTTGCTCTTACTTACTACGTACCACCCAGTAGAGGTACCCCACAAGGAGGAGTACGGAGTACTTCACCTCGACTATGATTAGTGGAGGTTAATTGTATTGTCATCTCTTTACAAAGGAAGGGTATAAAATCTGTAGCATATACTGATGATTTAGTCATCTTGGTCTCGGGAATGTTTCTATAGACGATCAGCGAACTAACTCAAAGAGCATTGCAAAAGTGGAAAAAACTTTTTATGCAAACGAAAAATCTTTGAAAAATGAAATTTCATTGCAAAAAGAGGGCGTTTCATATAAGCAGGAACCGTGTAATCGTCAGTACGGCTTGGTTCCTGCCTGCCGTATACGCTAAAGCGAACAGCCAAACTGCCCTCATATATAGACTTAAAATAAATTTTAAGTGTGAATTATATGACGCGAAATACTACTATATGAAACACCCTCTTTTTGCAATGAAATTTCTTTTTTCAAAGATTTTTCGTTTGCATAAAGAGTTTTTTCCACTCAATTCTCGAGCTGCAGACTTAGCAGCAAACTGAGTCAATTTCAGATTGACTTATTTCGCTATGAATTTTCATAGCAAAACTCTCTAAGCATTGTAAAAGCTTCTTAACTGGCCTATAAACTGTGGTCTGGGACTTAAACCAGCAAAAATCGAACTAGTCTACTTTACATGGGGAGATTTATTCCGACTTTCGCGCCCCCAAAACTGGTTAAAGTTTTCAACTAGCAGTAATTCCAAAGAGAGAATGACACACACAGTACGGCTGATATAGCGCATCATTCGTAAAGGAAAACAAGACAGCGAAACGGAAAGTTAAAAAAAATACTAGGAACAACTATCAACAAGAGGACAAGAGACAACAACAAATCGGACTGAGGGCTAAAGATGAGCCCCAAGGATCAAAAAAGACAATAACGAGAACATCGAGGGAAACGAAGACAACACAAATAACAACCGGCGCAAAACACACTTGACTTAACCAAAACTGGGTAACATTATTCTTGAAGTCTGAACCAAACACCTAGGAGTAATACTAGACTCCAAATTGAATATGAGGATAAATGTGAATGAGCCCGTCAAGAAAGTGGTCATTGCACTGTATGACTACTAGAAAACTCTTGGCAAAAGTTGGGGAATACACCCTCGCATCGAGCACTGAATGTACACCGCTATCGTAAGACCCATTCTCACATATGGAATCTTGGTGTGGTGGAATACTCTAGAAAAAACGACACACCTGAAAAGATTCACTAAAATACAGAGAGCTGCCAGATGCTCCCGAACAACACCGACGGAAGCAATATAGATTATACTCCAGCTCTAGATTCTTGACATCAATGGGAAATATATAGCTGCAAAAAGTGCATACCGGAATACTGTAGTGTGCTCTAAGCAAAAGTTCTGGCTATTTGCAAATCAGCAAGGCTGCTCGTTACAACTTATGATGATCGAGTTATCAGGACTTGTGTAGATAGTCAAGCTGCAATCAAAGCTCTGGACTCGAGTACAGTTAGATCACGCCTAGTGCAACGGTGTCACTGTTAGCTCGGGAAACTGAGTTCTAACCACAGAGTTATTCTCTGCTGAATGCCTGGTCACAGTCCCATTCCTGGAAACGAGGCAGTTCATGCTCTGGACAGCCCTTACTATATATGTCTAGCAGGAGGAATCCATAGGTTGGCCCCTAGAGTCAGTGAAGAAGTTTCTAGATGTACAGGAGATCTACAGATTTAGATGTACAGAAGAAGAAGTTTCTAGATGTACAGGTCTGTAAGCTGGCAAATCGCAAATGGGCAGAACTGACCACATGCGCGATTTCAAGACAGCTTTACCCCGAGATATGTCATAGGAAGACTGAATCTCTGCTAATGAGGAACCGGAATGATATTCGTAGTCTAACTGCAGTTATGACGAAACATTGCCTCTTTGGCAAACATGCAGAGCGCATGCATACTCCGTATAATGACTTCTGCAAAAGCTGTATGGACGAGGAAGAGGTTGAGAGCGTTCTGCACCTGCTATGCTATTTTCCCAACCTGCTAAGCTTAGGAGGAATACAATACGCTCTTTAACTCTAGTGGCTGATTCCAGCGCACCCCCTAAATCTGAGGGTTTTTTTTTCAGGTAGGGTCCCAATAAGGCATTACAATAGACCATACGATGGGCGCTACTCTAAGCTAACCTAACCTAATTTACGACCTAGACTACAAATTCCTATTGACCAGTGTTACCGTTTGTATGCCAATTGTTCCCTAAATTGAATCGCATCTACTCGTTTGGTGCAATAAAATAAATTATTGAAATGTAAAAATAAAAACCAAAAGAGAATCATTGTCGTTTTCTTTATTATGTTTTTTATAACAAACTTAATAAAGCCGGAAGGCGCCGGACATGGAATGCATTCACGCAGTAAAAGAATCGTTGTCATTTCTATATTTAAAATATTTCTTAAGAATCTAAAATAAGGCGGCCGAAGTTTTTCCTGATGAAGTTGAAGTAATATTAATATCCAGTTTGCCAACAATAAAAAAAAAAACAAATTTACATCATGTACACACATATATATTGCTGCAAGTCTTTCAAAACTGCTTGGTCTCGCTTGAAAGACATTTATATCGGCGGGCGTGTGGGCAAAGTTGGCTGCATTGACACGCATCGAAGCCAAAGTAAATCCAGCTGTATATGTCGCGCAAAAACCAAGAACATTGACTTTCATATTCGCCATAATTTTATGAATATTTATCTTACGTTAATTCCCCCTCAAATAATCACAGCGATCATGGTGATGCATATTATGCACAAGTTCAAGAGACTGCCATTAATCATGGAGATGCTGCGCAGCTACTTGTCGTCTACGACATCCCTGAAAAGTCTCTGATATTTAGAAGATGATGGAGCTTATCTATATTTCTATGGTAAATATGAAACCGCCATAATATTATATCGTACCGTTGAATCAAGGTGTAATTAACATGTAAAACACAAGTGTGAAATTATTAATTGGATTGGGTGTTCTCATCATGAGAAACAGCGCGTATACGATTCTGTGTACGACTAATGTGTAATATAGTAGTAACCTAGTTTAGTTTGATTTAAATCTAGTTAAGCAAACAAAATGCTACGCCAAATTATGTATGTAGGTATGAATGTGGTATTTACTTATATTGCTCTAGTCTAGTCAAGTCTAGTCTATTCTGTAATTCATCCATATACCTGAGAGCTTGGGAAGGGGAACGGATGTCATTAATTTCTTATTTCGATGGACATATAACCTTAGATTTCATATTGTGCGCCTACATGTCACCACCCTTCAGTCAATTATGTTTAAATTTATAATTTTCATGGAAATTTCATATAAATATTTTTCCAAGTTGGGAAATATCTACAATTTCCGGATTTAGTTGTCTCTCGCTAATGAGTCTGCGGACTTAATCAATTTTGTACCATATATGGTGCATCTACGATCGATTGAAATATTTATGTTGAAAAGTGATAAAAAATAATAGGTAAGCAATTCAAAAACCCATTCGATTTGAAGAGTTTGAAAATTTTAATGACATTTTAATAAAATACAGTTGCGGAGTATACCTTAGAATAATTAATGCAGTAAATCATAGTAAAAAATGTAATGGAAAAATAAACTAAAACTACAAAATGAGATCCAAATCCAGAAAATAAAAATAAAAAATAAAATATAAAAAATGTGAAAAAGGTAAACTAAAATTGTAAAACAAAAAATACAAATAATACGAAAATTAATAAAGAAATGAAATGAGAAATACAAAAAAATAAAAAAAATTGAAAGGCAAAAGGAAATGACTACTTCAAACACCACTAAAATTTGTATAGAAATTGATTTATTTCCGTTAAAACTGATCTTTTAATTGTCTTGTCACAAGGTCAGAATTAAAGACATCAAAATATTGCTAAACTTAAAATTAAGTATTTTCTGCATTCTTACCAAATGTGAGCTTAATCGGAGGTAAGGGGACCCTAACCGGAACATGGAATCTTGAAAATCTTGTTGAAATATTTATACAGACTTTGAAAAGCAATTCGACACAATGCACGTAGGCATTTAGGAGTTGCTCTTGCTCTCTTGCTCTTTTAGCTAAACCTCAGGCATTAGGTCTAGATACCCTCTCTTTTCTTAAAATGGATTCAAAGTTCCTCTCCCTGGTATTACCTCTGACCATTTTATAAACAATGGCGGTGTAGCGTAAGCTTCTGTGCTCTCTCCTACTCTCTTCCACATTTTTAATAATGATATGCCATTCCCATGGGAATTTTATAGATTAACGAAGCCACATATTTTGTTCACTAAACTATGACTTTACAACAATACTCGCTTGGGGCAGAGCGAATCGGGTCTTGTTTAACGTTTTCAAAACGCAATATTGTCTGCTATCATATATTTCGAACTAGCCATTTCTTAACATCTATCTTAGGCATTGAAATATCCAACAATGCCATAAACATAGTTTGCAACTGGTGCCAAATAATGGGACTTCGAGCCAATCCTGGTAAGACAACAGTTGTTCCCTTCACGAGAAAAAGGAAGCTTTACCTCAAAGCACCATCCCTTGAGGGAACAGTAGTGGAATTCTCAAAGGAAGTCAAATATCTAGGTATTACCTTGGATAACAGATTAACCTGGAACTCTCACTTAAAAAGAATACTGGATAAAGCTACAGTGGCAACATGGACATGCCGTAGGCTTTTTGGCAAAACTTGGGGTCTTAAACCAAAAATGACTGTGGTCATACACATCTATTATAAGACCCATGGTCACATACGCCTCACTCGTTTGGTGGCCAAAAACAAAACAAAAGATAGCTCAAGCTAGTTTGCAAAAACTACAACGGCTTGCATGTCTAGGTGTAGCCGGTGCCATGCGTACCTGCCCAACTGCGGCCCTAGAGCCTATGTTACCTGCTACCTGCTACCCTACATTTGCATGTTAGGGAGCAGGCCATACTTAGTGCAATTAGGCTACAAAGGGCAAACCTCCTAAGTACAAATAATCTGGTTGGCCACCTGAAAGTTCTCCAGGATTTCATAGAAGACCCGATGGCTAACCCAATTTCAGACGTTATGCCGAAACGCCATAACTTTGAAACACCATTTAAGGTGATCGTGGGAACCGTCAACAGTGGCACACTGGGAACCTACCCTTTGAAAAAGGATCTCTTACATGGTACACGGATGGATCCAAAATGGAAGGTAAAGCAGGCGTGGGCATATATGGGCCAAGGTGCCATCTCGCAAAGGCACTGGGGGCCTCACCAACCATTTTTCAAGCAGAAATACACGCCATAGAACTCTGTGCTCGCGAAATAATCCATAAAAATATGCGTGGAGCAAAAATATACATAATATCAGACAGCCAAGCAGCACTTAAAGCGTTAAACTCGTTTACCTTTGAGTCAAAGCTGGTTTGGAACTGTCTTACTGTCTTAAAGCAACTGGCCGAGACAAATAGGGTGACACTAATCTGGGTACCAGGACATTAAGGCATTATGGGAAACGAGATTGCGGACCGCCTTGCAAAGGAAGGAGCCAAATCTCCGTTTATTGGCCCTGAGACTGTCTTTGGACACCTAAAAAGTCACCTCTCAGCTCAGATCAGGCTTTGGGAGGACAGAACTAAAAAGGAATACTAGGAAAATACCCCGGGGCTGAGACAAGCGAAGAAGTTTATAAAGCACTCGCAACAGAGGACCAAAGAATTCCTCACACTCAGCAGGAAGGAACTAAGGCTCATAACGGGCCTACTTACTGGGCATTGCCCACTTAGATACCACCTTAAGAAGATGGGTAAGGTCAATGATGAGACCTGTCGATTCTGTATGGAAGACGATGAATCCGCTGAACATGTCCTATGTGACTATGAAGATCTGTGCCGCATAAGGCTAAGACATCTAGGAAAGGCATTTCCACTGCCAGAGGATGTCGAAAAAATGGTCCTAAAGAATATTATAGGCTTCATCAAAGACCTTAAGTTCGAATGGGCGCCCTAGGGCATCAAGGGGTAATGTCACAATAGATCTTATAGGTCGCAGTGACAAGATGAGAGGCAGAAATCCTGTCTGCATCCCCCGTAATTAATAATAATAATAATATAATAATAATCCAACAATCTTAGTTGGTCCGATCAAATTTTTGGTATTGCTAAGATGAAAGAAATATTTTACTTCATCGCCACGTCTGATCTACAAGCCTCATATCAAGCTTAGATTAGAATATAATTCCCATATTTGGGTAGAGGCTGGACGCACTGCATTGTCCGCGTTACACAAAGTCCTATGCGCATTACACAAGTATCCCTCAATCTTTGGGAATATCATAAAAAAAAAAAAAAAATATACATGCGACGGCATTCTAAAGATGGTAGGTTGAAAAGATCTAATCACAGAGTATACTCCATCACATTGATGTCTAATTTAAAAAATAGGATATTCTCTGAACAAATTCAACTTGATTATTGTAGCATGAATAGAGCTCCAAATTTGATAAGGATATTCAAGAGTGCTTTTCACCAGTGAGATAAAAAGACAAATAAGAGCAGCACTGTCCCTGAAGTATATACAGACCCGAAAAATGAAGGTCAGCATGCGATAAAATTTAGTAGTACATACCCAATAAGGTTTACATGGGGAGCGAATTTTAATTTTTTTTACCAAAGGTAACCCCTAAATCCTTTATTTCATTTACACGTGAAATCGAAATATAATCAAAGATTGTATTACACTTTCTAGAAAAAGTTATAGTTTTACATAGAAAGGCAGATTGAGTTTTACTCTTTCAAGACCCATATAGAGTCTACAGGAATTTTTCAACCTACTGCATTAAGCAGAGAATTAAAAGACAAGTATCAAGTATCTGTCAGAATGTTGACTTAAAGCAGCAAATCATGAAGAAATTCTGAAAGTATAGGTACTGTGTGTTTCGATCAGCAGTACAGGGCGATCTCATCAGGACGGCAATGAACTGAACTGCCGGCTGTCTACAATACAGTGAACTCATTGATTAATAATAATATTTTATTTTTTTCCGGACGGGAACCGAACCCGCACTTATTAGAATCGGTCAAAGATGGAGAATAGAAGAACTTTAAGAACTTTTATTTTTAACGATTCTAAATCAAATCATAAATACAAGAGGAAGAAATAACCGCCTAGTCCGTTGATATTGATGTCAAGATAATTATCCTTATCCACCAACCTTCAATCTTAACAATATTATCGTCTCTAGACATTTACAATCATTTGCATCATAAATTACTCTAAATAGATTAGGGTCATCAGTATAAAGCAAAGAAGGCGATGTAATATCTATTGGTAAATCATTTATATAAATTAGGAAGATGTAAGGACCGAGTATTGTACCCTGAGGTACGCTTGAGATTTGTTCAAAAGAGTTTGAGTTGGAGCCATTAAAAAAAACTATGACAGTATTACTTTCGTCTAGATAGGAAGGAAACCAAAAAAAAACAATGTCAAAGTTGAAAACATAATTTTATAAGGTAAAGATTGACGAAAAAGCTGATTATACACAAGTCTTTCAAAGACTAAAGCCAACGAATTAGAAATAGGTATAGGACGAAAATTTGAAACAAATTAAGGATCATCTGATTTAAAAATGGGAGTAACAAATCTGCGTTTTAATTTTGGTGGAAATCCTTCATGTTTGATGGATAAATTAAATTCAATGCTTAAAGGATTTGCTAACCTACCAGAGCAGCTCTTATAAATAATGTTCTGAATTCCATCAGGGCATGGATTTTTATTGCAATTTGGTTGGTTGATCTAGTATATAATGCACCTCCTCTGATCAAGCAAAGTTTAAACTAATATTAGGTGAGTTTTGTAATTTTAAATTGATGCTAAATCAATATTGGATTCCCTGCCAGTAAAAACCAACAAAGGTATTCAGAAAGAAAATTACTAATAAGTTTAGGAGAAAATGAAGCTGACTTCGTTATAAACCATCTCTTTTAAGAACGTATTCGAGTTTTTGAAGTTTTCGATAAATGCCGAGATGACTTTAGGATTTTCCTGCAGCGAAAATTCAGTCGAGTTCACATATCTACCTACCTAATATGCCATTCTGAGATTAATATTTCAGATAATTTTCTATGATAAGAAAAAGTTTCATAGATTTCCGGATATTTACCAGCCCTGCATATCCCACGATATTTTTCCTTCATATTATTAAGAACTTAAATAAATTGGTGAGTATACCAGGAAGAGAAAGGATTGCTTTTCTTTTTTATTACTAGTACATGATCACGAATATCTATATATTTACTATTTCGCTTAGCAAATTCATTTGAACAGACTTTGATAATGAAACAATTAAAATTATGCTGTCTAAAGGTGGATGATGGGGATCAATTTTTGAAAGCGGACATTCGGCTGTTGAGACTCTAATGTTTTTCTGAGGGAGATCTGATTATACTATAAGTCAAGAATCCTGTCAATGAAATGTATACTGGTTCAAATTACACAAAGTCATGTTGTTAAGCATAGATTGAGCTGATCGATTATAAACACACGAAGGCATCATACAATTATTGGCTTTGTCAAAAAAACATGAAAATTGAAATCGCCCACGAGTAAAATGTGAGGCTTCTCAGAAAAAAAACAAAAAATGCAACACGGGAATTTTGATACCCTAAATGAAATCATAGGGTATACTAAGTTTGTCATTCCATTCGCAACGCACATAAATAATGACAACGCATAATATTAAAAGTTATTTTGATTTTTGTATGTCCGTCTGCCTGTCTGTCTGTCTGTCTGTCTGTGCGCACGATAATTCGAGAGCACGTTTACTTAGAGAGCTGAAATATTGTACGCGGCCATACGAACCGTTCTAGAAATATATGCGAAAAAACACTTCAAAAATCAAATTGCACGGATGGGTGACATTCATCTGGTATCATAAGAACTGGTCTTAGACCAATTCTAGTTTTTTTTACTTGTTCTTACAAAATCTAAAATATATCCTTTCAAAAATGCTTTAGTAGATCATTAAAATCAGAGATATGAATTTTTTAAGTTAAGTCGAAAGGACAAAAATTGATTTTTTCTGCAGTTTTCAAAGAGCTGGAAATTACAGCAATAAGCAGAATTTTGACAAAATATTAAAATTGTATTAATTAGTTTAAAACAGGGACTGAAAATAACAATTATTATCATTTTTCCAACGAAAAAATCATTTAGAAAAAGTTGTAGGAATGTAGCATTATGATTCTTATTACTAAATCTTCACAAATTTCTTATACTTTTTAAAATTATGATTTTTATTCGAAATTATAAAAAGTAACATTCTTTTTGGATTTCTATTTTAAAAATTAGAAATAATAATCAAAAGCTGATTTTTATTTCAAAAATCAAATATAAAAATCAACAAAAAATGTAGACCAATTCTTATTATACCTCAGATAAAAACCTGTATGTAATTTCCATCCACTTCCATTTTGTAAATTCTTCCGCATATTTCAACCCATATTTAATATTTTTTTTAAGTATTTTTTACCCGAAAAACAAATTTCTGAAATGGAACTCATTTCACAATTTTTTTTTGTTCGATTTTTAAAATAAAAATCATTTCCAGATTTTTATTTTTGATTTTTTAAATAAAAATCAGTTTTTCATTTTTATTTTTGATTTTTAGAAAGAAAATCAGAAAATAAGTTTTTACATATGACTTTTTATAAAACATTCATAACCGTTACGGTCACTAGTTTAAAAGGCAATAAGCTGACAAAATTTCAGCCGTCGCTTCAGAAATTAGTCGAAGCATCGTGGAATAGCCCAAGATCAAGTCATTCCTACCACACATCACGAAGACATCATTTTTATTGTACAAACAAAATTTCACTGTTTTAAAATTATCAACTTTTCACACAAAAGTAAAATATAAAAAAAAACTTTTAAAATAAATAACTTTTGTAAATAAAATGCACTAAAAAGTAAAACATAACTTTTTCTTTCTCAGTGATATACACTAGAAAAGTTTAATTGCAAAATAAAAGTTTGGACATCCAAAAATCACAATTGTCTAACTGCAACTCATGCCCACTTTTAAGATTCTACTTCCTACTTTGCAATTAAACTTTTCTTGTGTATACATATATTTTATTTTCTACTTTTTAGTCATAAATTCTATACACTCTCTCGACTCTCGAATCTCGTCTCTCGAATCTCATCCCTCGAATTTCAACTCTCAAATCTCGACTCTCGAATTTCGCGTCTCAAGTCTCGAAGCCCGCCCCTCGAATCTCAACTCTCGAATTTCAATTCTCGAATCTGGACTCCGGAATCTCCACTCTCGAAACTCAGCTTTCGAAAAATTACACAACCCCAAAGGTGATAGTTACCACCCCCACTCCAAAATCCCACAACACGTAAGAAAATTTTATCCTATCAGAAAGCTCCCCATTCACTCATTCTAAATCAAAAAACTCCATATAAATCCATCCATGTTTACTGCCGTAAAACTCTTCCTTTCGTCACGAATGGCAGTCTCAGGCGCTCAGCCACAAAGTTTCTGAGTCAGGGGTCCGTAAGTTGATATAAAGTTATTAAAAATTAGTTTTTAATTTTGAAAATGTTGAACGCCATCTTTATACCCTAGATCCTAGGGTAAACTAAGTATGCTATTCCCTTTTTTAACGCACAGAAATAATGCCGGTAGAGCAAAATGGATTGGACACCCATGCATCATATTAAAAGTTATTTTGATTTTTGCATATCCGTCTGGGAGCATGATAACTCAACAACACAATGAACCTAGAGAGCTGAAATTTTATATACGAGCTTTTATAAAAAAAAAATTTAGTTCAAAAGTGGGACAAAACAAGCAACTCCTTCGTAGGGTTGCCATATATAAATTTGGTTTTCCACTATATATTTGGAAACTGCTTGAGAGCACGTTAATGTGTGAGTGCTGAAATATTGTCACGGCATTTTCATAAAAATAGTAAATATAATTTCAAAAATGGACTAAATCGGGCAACCCATTCTTGGTGTTGCCTTATAAAAATCTAGGATTTTTACGTATACTGTGAAAACTATAATTGCTAGACGTTTCTATTTTACTGAAAAGTTCTTCAGAATATGAAATCCTATGAAATTTGTTACAATAATTTTTACTGTCCGACGAATCATTCTAGAAATAAATGCGAAAACCCACTTCAAAAATCAAACTTCCACCATACGAAATTACATACGGGCAATCATCTGTCATAAGAATTGTTCTTAGACCAAATTTTTGTTTTATACATATTTACAGATAATTTTGATCAATTTTCATAAGTTAAAACAAAATAAATTCCGTTTGAAAGTTGCTAAAGACCAGAAATATATAAATAAAAAAAAACCTTTTGTTTTTGTTTTTATGAATTTTTCTAATAAATTGCATCTCTCTTCATAAAATTCTGATTTTCAAATTGAAATTAATTACAAATTAGTCGCTAATGAACAAATTCAAATTAAACATAAACGAAACGATTAGAAAACAAATTAGTCTGGGAGCAGAAGCAAGACAAAATATAGATAGTCTGCACTATTTTCGTCTATTATTATCAAAGATTAAGTCATCACAAAATATTCAGGTCACTATTTACGTTTATTTGCAGCAGAAGCAGCAGCAGCAGCATCATCATCATCATCATCATCAGTTTCAGCATCAACAGGATGAGAAATACTAGTATTCCCACAATTAAATAATCTTTTCTTAAGGGCCAACATTCTCTAACTCTTTGAAAAGTTATCACTTGAACGTTGAACAACCCACACTCAAACTCTTAATCTCTCACTTTATTCAGAAAAAAATAATCAAAAATTAATTTTCACAACAATGTAAAACAACTAAAACTGCACTTTACAACATTTATTTATTTTTTATTTTTTTATTGTTCTTTCTTTCTTAGAAAAACTCCATCAAACAACTCATCTTCGCCGCCTGTTGAAACAACGACACGGCATGACTCCTCCTCTTTCAACTTTAACTCTGTTAATTAAAAGAAGCTGCACAAAGGCGCTCTAGTACCGACCAATAAACACACCAACAACAAAAACACAACAACAACGATATCAACCAAGAAAACTTTTTCCAACTTTCGAATCTCCTTGAAGACAAGAGTTTTCAATATTATTTCCCAAGAAATGTAAAGGGTAGTTGTCGTACGAGTGAGAGTAGTATTTAACTAGTATTGTAGCAACTCTTTGGCAATATTCTTCTTATGTAAAAAGAAAGCGACAAGAAGAAAAGCTTTGCAAGCGGATTACACCTGTACTCTGGCTACGAACAAGAACTGAGAAAATTATTCTAGTGAAAATCGAGCATGAAAATTAAGAGGGCCATTCGGTCCGTCCGTCTCACGTTTTTGTTGGCCATTCTATAGTGGCATTGGCTTGGTATAGAGAGTCCATCAACGCGGGTCTTCGCCCTGCGCTTAGCCAACACTAGCATACTACTTTATTTATTAACAAAAGGCTAGCAATTGGCAGGGATACCATACTACATATATATATGAATACTATATACTTTTGTTTGTCCCCGGTCTCCCCTATACCGTGAAGACCCAAATAAATTGTGGCTTTTCACTTGTTTGTTTTTCTTGAAATTTTCTTTCGAGTTTTCCAATAAAATTTTCAGTTTTCCTATCACACAAATAAATCACTACAAATGACTTATATAGTTAGTGTGTGGCTGTATAATTACATATTTGAACGGGTATAGTGTGGCGGGCAGACAGATAAGAAGACGCGTATTAAATTTACAATATTTTTTAGTAGCTCCGATTAAATATGAATGTTTGCATGTATGTAGTACTGTTGCGACAGTATTTGTATTATTTTAATCCAAATAATGCATTCACCAAAGTAAAAAAAAATTCGAATGTGGAACAACTGAACTGAGAGGAGTCGAATTATAGTCTGGTTTTGGTTTATATTAATGTGAATTTGATAAATAGTCTTGGCATTGAAAATTTATTCAACCTTGTGAAATATCATGAGACATTTTGTGTGTATGTGTGTCTATTTGTAATATATATATATATATATATGTACATAACTAACATAAAGAAAACAAAATTAATCAAGAAATTTACATCTTCGAATTTATTGTGCTTTCAAACAAATAAAGTAGGCGTGAAAAATGCTTGGTTTGAAAAATTTTGTAAACATTATTTGTGTTTTATTTTCAAATTTATTAGATTTCATTAGTTTTGTGCTGTGATGTGATGTGCTGTGCTTAGCGGAAGAATCCATAGGAAGGCCCGTAGAATCGACGAAAACGATTCTAGATCTACAGGCCTGCAAGCTGGACTAATCGTAGATGGGGAGAATTAACCATTTCACGATAGCTATATGGCGCAAAATAATGTCCTAGAAAGACAAAAGGTCTGCGCTAAGGAGAAACTGTACGGATTTGTAGAATCTAACTGCAGTTATCATGGGACACTATATCTTTTTGAAAACATGCGGAACGTATGCAAGCTCCATATAATGACTTCTGCAGAAGTTGTATGGACGAAGAAGAGGTCGAGAGCGTTCAACACCTACTGTGTAAATGCTCTTGTCTTGCCAAACGTAAAAGGATCACGCTTGGTAGGTATCTTTACCGCGAATTGAGGGAATTGGGAGAAATTGCAGAGAAAGAGTTGGGGAACTAATAAGGCTTATTAACTCTTGTGCCTTGGTTTTAGTGCTCCCCTTAAATTAGATAATCATCTTCTCCAGGTAAGATCTCAATGGACTATTGATTGCCTACATAATTGTGGCTGATCGTTATAGGTGTACATTTCGATGGTCGCCACTCTAATTTAACCTAACCTATAGTTACAGTTGGCTGCAAGTGATAAGATTTCCATTTTGAATTATGGATGAATTGGATTGAAGAGAAGTTGAGGAGTCTTTAGAACGTAGGCCACAAGAACACACATTGTTAACCCTCCAGAATTATGCGCAATTGCTCATAAATCCCAGCCGGGCTATATTTCAAAATTTAGTATTGGACCCCAACCCTTATAACCCGCTTCAGGCAGTTCGTTTAGGCGATGTAACCCGGGGATTACACGAGTCAGTAGAACTGACTCTGACAGCGATTGACACTTACACAGGCTCGTGTAAACCCCTACTGACTACTCTTTTTTACTGACCAGTCTGTACTGACAAGATTTCTGACGAGTCAGTACAGACTAGTCAATAAACTCTCAAACGTACAATTAAGATGGCGGAAATTGAAAATAAAGGGTAGATGCTAGTGGATATTTGTGTTTATATTCCTAATCTGCTCTCTTTTGAGTGGGAAATGACTGAAAAGTGTTTAACATACATTTTATTGTTTATTTTGTAGAGAATAAAGACGGATTAATGAAGAAATTGTTTGATATGCATATAGAAGAGGAATGCCTGCACCGCTTGACGACATTTTATTATGAACAGACTGGTCAATTGATAGAACGCAAATCGTTTTTTGTCAGTAAATTTGACAGACGAAATCAGGACTGTCCGTCAGCTCTATTGACTCGTGTAATCGTTGCGTAAGCCAAGAAATCTGTAATGCTTTCAAGAGAAAGACGGTCTATGACAAAAAAAAAATAAGTCACCATTTCGAACTCTGCTCCGCATCTTCTGCATGCAGGATTGTCAACATGTCCGATCCTGTGTAGGTAACCCCTGTAAAATGAATGATGTTCAGTACGAATTGGCATTAGGGTTATCAGTGTAGGCTTGCCCCATTTTCGTTAAGTCCCAGTAGCTTTAGCTTTTTCGTTCAGTTTGATTTACGTATACACAACAGCTCCTTTGTAGTTCTACCCGAGAGGTCATCTAGCAAAATATCACGATGTTGGCAGTCAGCCCAAGCTAAAATGTTAAAGGCAAGGTGTTTTAGTGCAATCCCAATTGTGGAGGGGATGCCTCCGAGGCTGCACCAAGACGACCAAGCTCGTCTACCTTTTCATTTCCGCTAATATGGCTGTGAATTGGTACCCATACGACGAGTACCCCGCTATACACAGAGAAAGAGAATTCAGGGTGGTTTTACACTCCAGTACTAATTTGGAGGTTAAGGGTAAAGGTAAAAGGGTAAAGGCCTTGACAACCGCTTGGCTATCCGAGCAGATAGCAATATGTGTTTGACTTGGGGAGTTACCTTCCCAGTTGTGGAAAACCGTGAAGTAGTTTTCAAGGTGAATGGCTAATTCTACAGGAGAATCCTCACAGAAAACGCCAACCCCGGTGTTTTGGAGCCATCTGTGTAGATAATAGGGTGTGTCAATGTTTGAAGCACAAAGTTTGATTCCCATTCTACTCTAGATTGGACTTTCGCTTTCTGAGCGGTAGTATTGAATCACGATGTTTACCTTTGATTATCTAAAAAAAAAATTTCATTTCGAAAAATATCTACCAACATAATTGACACAAACTTCCCCTCCCACCTCCACCCCTCCTTACTGGACACCTATATATTTGCTTACTTCAGATACATCTTTTTTTAGGGCCAGAAAAGAAAAGTTCCTTAACTTAAAAAAAAAAGGAAACTTTGTTGTAACCGAAAATTCTTGGTCACCCTGTAATTCTAATCTTGAAGTTAAGACATTCACGCTGCTTTTTTAATTTTCCTCCATCTGCGCTAAATGGTTTTGTATATACATATGTACAATTTCGAGTTACTTTGTATAAAGCCAAGTATTGTACGAATAATATACAACATTTCCCCCGCTTCTAGAACAACCTTCTAAGATCATTCAGAGCGTGCTTGTCACTTTTATTAAAAAAAGTATATTTAGAGAATAGAAGAATTTTAAGAATTTTTATTTCTAAAGATTCTAAATCAAATCATAAATACAAGAGGCCAGTTTATCACTGACATCAAGCATGTGCCAGGTAAGGACAATGTAGTAGCTGACATGTTGTTCAGGCTAGAAGAAACTCACATTCCTAGTCTGATAGACTTTTATTCCCATGTCGACGAACAAATCTGAACTAGGATGAATAAGGATGTCAATTCCTGGGCTCGCGCATGTCAGCAATGCAAAATCACTTGTCACTTACTCGAAAACCTTTGGGCTCTTTTCCATTTAAGCTCTAGTCGGTTCAAGGAGATTCATATTGATATTGTCGGTCCCCTCCTACCTTTCAATGGTTTCAAATATTTTCTCATCGTCATTGATAGATTCACGCGTTGGTCTGAGGCTCAATTTGAGTCAGAACGTTTTACTTACCTTTCTAAATTGTTAGGTTTTGCTCGTAGTCGAACTACCGCATATCATCCTCAAGCGAACCCGGTTAGAACGATGGCATAGGACGCTGAAAGCTACTATTATGACCTACACAAACAGGACTTGGTCAAAAATTTTACCATTCGCATTGTTAGGCCTCAGGACAATGTTCAGGGAGAAATTTTTAACAATTCCGGCGGAGTTAGTTTACCGAGAAGGTTTACGCCTGCCTGGAGACTTTGTTCAAAACTTTCAGCTTTATTCCCCCCCCCCCCCCCCCCGTGTGATTTTGTTGTCTCTTTACGTAAATTGTTTGCTGATCTTAGGCCGATATCCGAAAATATTTTAAGTAGGGTAGGTATTAGGATGAGAAAAACCAAAATGTTTTTGAAAAAGTAGTCTGATGTTTTATGCAGGGACGGTAAATTACTGTTATTTTTTTTTTGGTAAGCGAAAAAATTCTTTCATAAAGTTTTCTTGGAAGTAGCGTAGTACAAAAGGGTCTATGTACAGCACTTAGACTAGCTGCCTACGTTGAAATCAAGAAAGTTTCGATTTTAATATATACATAAATCCAATCCTAACGGTTATTGTAAGACATATTTTTTATATTTCAATTTTAACTGTTAAAAAAATACTTATATTATTTTACAGCGATAAAAAACTCTTTACCAGAGTTTTACATATTTCGTCTAAAGAACTAAAAATGAGTTTTATTTTTTTCCTCAGGAAATAAAACTTGTCAATGGATGTTTTACATTTTTGTTGTTATATATTTGTTACAAGATAACAAATTTTCAATTTTTGTAAAATAACTTGTATAGCAACCGTACGAAGAAATTGCCCGATTGGTCCTATTTTTGTTGAGGCCTTTCCTTTTAACTCGTACACGAATTTGTCTGTCTATTTATTTATATATTTCTTTTTTACTATTTTCGACACTCTCGTAGACCCACTTTTCGTTATCACAGCGAGCTGAAATTTGGCACACAGGTTCATGTCGCGTGACAATTGAATATATCAAAATTTGAACCGGAAATTTCCATGGAAAACCCGGAAAATCGGGAAAATCATTTGAAAATTTGGTACAAATTTGATTAGTATAAATTCGTTTCAGGAAAAATGCACAGTTTTCCGATTTTTCCGAAAAAATTTCCGGAATTTTCCGGTAAAAAAGTCTTCTAAATTATGCAGGATCTAGTTCCCTATCAACTGGCATCATTACTTTCTCTCCGACAATGGTGAAAACTTGCAGAAAAAATCGAGGAAAATTCATGTAAAACGCTTTTCCGGAGTTTTTCCGACCAAGGAAGCGTTTGAGCGTTTTGCAACCTAAGTTGTAGAGCGAAATGAGTTGCATAAAGTTGCTTTTGTGGAAAACTTCATGGAAAACCCGGAAAAGCAGGAAAATCATTGGAAAAATTTTCATCGATATGATTAGTGATAAATCTGTTTAAGGAAAAATTCAGAATTTTCCAATTTAGTTAACGTGAAAAAGGCAGAAAATAAAATAAGTAAAGGAGTTTTCAAACAAAACTGAGGCCAAGCCGCATGAAAAAGTAGAAAATAAACTTTTCTTCACACACAGAGGTGGACTCAGATTTTATTCGCTGACAATCACCGATATATTTCAGTATGATCAATCAGAGGTAATAAGTGATTTGATTCATGAAGAGAAAGAATATTCAAGAGAAATGTCTCAATCAAAAAATCTGAGTCCACCTCTGTGTGTGAAGAAAAGTTTATTTTCTACTTTTTCATGCGGCTTGGCCTCAGTTTTGTTTGAAGACTCGTTTTTTACTTATTTTATTGAACTTAAATTTACACTTTTTTTTAAAAAACACCGTTTACAGTGAAAAACCAAAACTATGTATGGCAACACCAAAAAGGGGTTGCCGATTCCAATTTTCCTTTCCCTAAGAACTTTATTCGGACTATTACGAACATTTAGAATTAGCCAAATTGCTCCAGCCGTTCTCAAGTGATGCGATTATCAACAAACAACATTTCATTTTTATTTCATTTATTTAATTTTTTTCGGCCGAATTTCGACCGCAAAAAAATAAAAGTTGCGTTTTTCTCAAAAATCTGAAATATATGTAACTATTTTCTCAGTAAAATTCGGCTTTGATTAATCATTGGAGCAAAAACCTTGCTTTAGTGGTGTATAAATTGAGTTTTTCGGTTTACATTTTTTCGATTTTTTATGCGGAACTGTGTCATTTGTGGAAATTAATTAACTCGAGATAATGGGACGCAAAGTGAATAAAATTCGCCTACATTTTGATTTCGATGGTGCGTGCGGGAAATAGGAATATTTGTAAAGCGTGCGGATATGTTATTACCGGTAACAATGTTACCAATCTACAAAAATATTTTAAGAAACACGAAGATGTGCTAGTGGTTGCGGGGTCAGAAGCGTCCGAAGGTGCCCCAACAAAAAAAAGTTTATGGTGAAAATGTTTGCGGAGGAATTAATCAATTCATGTGTGGAATTGGTGACACAAGTGGGTGCTGGATGCCCCCTCCTTTAGAACAATTACTTCGCCTCTTTTTCAAGGACTGGAAATTCCTGCAGTAAGTTCGCATAACATTATATTGATTTTGATGAAATTTCAAGCCGGATAAAAAAAAAATAATTAAAAACAAAAGGATCAGCTTGAAAATTGACACCGCAATCAGGAAAGATGGGTGTAAAAATTCAACACATTACAAAATGCAAAATTGTGGTTTATACATACATTGGAAATAATGAAATTGTACAAGAGGCGATGAATTTGATTTGAAGGAAAAAATTGAAAAAGTTTTAAAGGAATTTAACATCAAGAACTGATAATGATGCCAATATGATTAAAACAGTTGATTTATTGAATATTTCTAGCGGCGATATTGAACATTCTGATCAATCTAATGATATGGAATTTTATGACGCACTACAAGGTAAGTCGATAGGCATCGCTTTAACTTTTTTGCCAAGACTGAATAATATCGAGTTTTCTGAAGTTCATGTTTCCTGGGTTCTTTGCTCGACTAAAATTACTGCACAGAATCGGCACCCAGATCATGAGTCCTTTATCTCGTTAAAGTTTTTAACATTATAGAAAAGTAAGATTTTTTTCCCAGGATGCAACGGCGCACACTTTACAACTTGCTGTTATGAATGTTCTTAAGGACGAGTCGATTTTTCTTATTAGTAATAGTGCGAGAGGCATTGCAAAATAGCTCCGTATTCCATCATACAGATATTTTTATTTACCAATGTCCGTGGTTTGGCACATGTGCTTGCTTTGTAACGTAAAAATAAACATATTCATTATTATTATGGTTTGTTGTGGAGCTGTGTGGGAGAAATCGTTGTTTTATTTCAGATCAATTAAGCTTAAAGAAAAATAAACCGACCCTAGATATGCCTACAAGGTGGAATTTGCACTTATACAATGCTCGAGAAGCTTTTGCAAATAAAGCAATTTTGCGAAGAGCATATTGATGACATCCATAAACTAACGTCCTCACAGTGGTCCTCAATGGAGGAATTTACAAGAACACTGAGCCCAATTTATAAGACAACATTAGCTCTTGAAAGAAAGTAGAACTAAGGGCAATCTAAGGAGAGTTATTAGGAAAATTTGTCGAGGCTATAGAGCAGCGAGAAAAGAAATTGCTCGACAATGTAGCTCTCTACCTCGATCCTCGCCTTCGGCGTCTTCTTAATAGCGACCAAAGAAGAAATGCTACAAAACACTTAAAGAAAATTGCATACCAAATATGGTGTTGCAAAACTGATGTGAATGCTGCGAATTTTATTG
Organism: Dioctria linearis; assembly: GCA_963930735.1. Classification (NCBI taxonomy): domain Eukaryota; kingdom Metazoa; phylum Arthropoda; class Insecta; order Diptera; family Asilidae; genus Dioctria; species Dioctria linearis. The sequence continues at coordinate 166,438,824 of OZ005743.1, read as the reverse complement.
GTGGTATAAAATTCTTAATTCTGTTTATGTTTACTATTTTTTTTTAAATTGAAGAACAAAACAGTAGCGTCACACTCACAAATGAAAGCAACATATTCGAGATAGACGAATGCTCAATGCAGAGTTTCAGTTCACTGCTGGGCAATTTTATCAAAGAGTTGGAAGAGCAGTTTTCATCAGAAGATGAAGATACTTCAAGTTCTGGAGCTGCCAGAGAGTTACATGTCGCGTACGCTGTAATACTAAATTATGAAGATAGACGAATCAACATTGAGAATGACTTAATCGAATATTGGGACGGTCTAAAGTATTCTTACCCAATATTACGTAAACTTGCTCGAATTCTACATGCGGTGCCAACGACACAAGTCAGCGTAGAAAGAGCTAGTCTAAGAGCTAGCAACGTTTCCGAGAAATTACTTTAGTTTGGCTAGTTTTTTTTATATGCCTTTCCTTACAGTATATCAATAATTATGCGGCCCATCTGGGTGGTGAGAGGGGTTGCGTTTACCTGTGCGCTTTCCGTTCCACAGGTAAAAAAAGTAGTTTTCAAAATTATTTTAGTTCGATTTTTGTTTTTTTCATCTGTTTTCATAACCATCGGACAATATAAATTCACTCTTCCCAGACAATTTTCTCGTTGCTACCACCGTGCCAGACGTTTTTTTTTTTCGTTAAAAAAAACAATAAATAAAAAAAAATGTTTTATTACGGCTGTAATTTTTATACGAGCTAATTTAATTATCGAACCACATGAAATTAATTTGCCAGGCGATAATTCGGTTGCTCATTAGGAACCGGACCGATTTGAGCATGGTAAAGTGAGTTTTTTTCTCACGGTGGTGGTATTTTGAGAATATTTCATGAACTCAGCGAGATAGCAAAATTTTGTCCTATTCTTTTTTTGTATACAATTTCAGGGGCTACAGAAAAGCTTCTGTGCAAAATTGAGTTATCTGGCTCAGATTTGAGGATATTCTTGATAAAAAGAAGAAAAATCCGCTATTGAATTGGAACTTGGATAGATTTCCATGCGACAATTAATAAAAGGAATTATTTGGAATATAAAAAATTACAAGTTTTATTTTGAATACTATGACTTCTGTAGATGTAGTAGATTTAGAGTGAGCATTTCTCCAAAATGTGGTCACGTATTGGACTCTCAATAAATGCTGCCGTAATTCAGCTCTGCACGGTGGTAAGCTTGATGGTACGAATTTACTGCATTTTAACCAAAACTTTCACTGAAATTTTTTGACTGATACGTGGTAGAAAATAAATCGTTGACGTTGTTAATCTGCCTAACTATATACATAATATATATATATGACAAACAAATCTTTCCAAAGTGACAACTGCACTCTTTAGTAATTCTTCATCATAGGTGGCAATACTTAGAAATGCAAGCTGATAATCTTCCGATTCTTTTTGTAATTTGAAAGGCCTCAATTTCTCTTTGCGAAAAAAAAAACTGGAGTGTAATGACCACATGTCATGGCGTGGAAGCCTGGTAAAGCTCTAGATATGGACGGAACGACCTAGAGTTTTGTACAATTCATTGACGTTGATGTAGCGTTCATGATTATCCACGCCCATGTTGATCCAAAGTTTTAAGGAAGCATTAAAAGTGTCGATGTTACCAAGGAGTATAATGAGAATATCAGAATCTGAGCATCTTATTTCAACTTCAGCGTTGATATCGATTTGACAAATATGGTCGATAATCCTAGAATCTGGTTCTTCATGTTTTTCACATGATAATGACTCTTCCGTTGCTTTAATGACTTTGTTATTTTTACCCCGATAAGAGAAGCATTCAGTGAATTTTATGTGAATATTTTAATCACCAATATAAGACGCCATATTATCAGTCGACCAGTGATTGATAAAAAATTTAACTAATGTTTCTTTGAACTGAACATTTCTCAGTTGAGCAGTGAAATTATGAAGACGAATTTGATTTGGTCCGATTGAAACCTGTCTAGCCGATTCATCTCGACGTTTACGTTCACACCGTCTTTAATTGATGGTGAAAAACATCAATACGAGTTGCTTTCATTTTCAAAGCTTTCCCAAATTTTCTGTTTAACATTTCGTTGGCTATTGATAATCAACCGAGATATCGCCTGGAAAATTAATTTCATGTGGTTCGATAATTAAATTAGCTCGTATAAAAATTACAGCCGTAATAAAACATTTTTTTTTTTTGTAACGAAAAAAAAAACGTCTGGCACGGTACTAGCAATGAGGTAATTGTTTGGGAATAGTGAGTTTATATTTTTCACTGTTTATGAAAACAGATGAAAAAATCAAAAATCGAACTAAAATTATTTTGAAAACTGCTTTTTTTACCTGTGGAAGAGAATGCGCACAGGAAAACGCAACCCCTCTCACCAGCCAGATTAACCGCATGCCTATTGGGATGGTGAAAGAGGGGAGATAGCAAAGAAACAGCCGAAATAAAGTTCTTTTTTTCGTGACGTTGCTAGCTCTCGGACTAAGCCTTTTCAGCTTTGAAAATAGTTTTGAGCGAATTACGTACAAACTTGACGGAGGCAAATTTAAAAAACATTTTGTTTGTGTAACTAAATCGTTCAACATTTGAATAATAAATTATCTGAAATGAAAAACCAATTGTTTTAAGTTCACCTTCCACACTTATACCCTCTGCTCTCCTCTACATTTGTCGAGATATAACGTATTAGTCTTACATTTTCGACTTCAGGTTTATTTTTTGAGGAAACTAATAAAACTCATTTTTAACTGCTACAAGCTGAGAAAAATGAAAAACTCGAGTTATGAGTTTTATTTTTTGAGAAAAAAATAAATAAAACTCATTTTTTAAGGCCATTCCCTTTAACTCGTACACGAATTTGTCTGTCTGTATATTTCTTTTTTACTTCGACACGACCCAATTTTCGTCATCACAGCGAGCTGAAATTTGGCACACAGGTTCATGTCACCTGATAATTGAATCTATCAAAATTTGAACCGGAAATTTCCATGGAAAACCTGGAAAATCGGGAAAAATTCTTTCGAAAATTTGGTACAAATTTGATTAGTGATAAATCCGTTTCAGGAAAAATGCAGAGTTTTCCGAAAAAAATTTCCGACTTTTCCGGTAAAAAAGTTTTCTAAAATATGCAGAATCAAGTTCCCTTTCAACTGGCATCATTACTTTCTCTCCGACAATGGTGAAAACTTGCAGAAAAAATCGAGGAAAATTCATGTAAAACGCTTTTCCGGAGTTTTTCCGACCAAGGAAGCGTTTGAGCGTTTTGCAACCTAAGACAAAGTTGTAGAGCGAAATGAGCTGCATAAAGTTGCTTTTGTGGAAAACTCCATGGAAAACCCGGAAAAGCGAGAAAATCTTCGGAAAAATTTTCATCGATATGATTAGTGATAAATCTGTTTAAGGAAAAGTGCAGAATTTTCAAATTTTTCTGGAAAATTTCCGGAATTTTCCGACAAAAAAGTTTTATAAGCTATGCGAAATCATTTCTTTTCCGTCCAACTGGCATCAATACTTTCTCTTCAACAATCATGAAAACTTGCATGAAAAATCGAGGAAAATTCATGTAAATTTAAAAAAAAAAAAATCATAGTAATAGTCTGTAGAAAACATGGAAAATCGGGAAAATTCATGTTATATGGGATCAAGTTGGAATACAGCTAAAAAGCGATGTTTAACCCTTTCGCAGCGGCTTTCCATTTTAGGTTATATTATTATGTTATGTTCGATATAATATGAAATATAATAATTAAGTGTTATTTAAAAAATATATATCAAGGGGAGGGCTAGATGGGGTGGGACATATATGTCCCATCTGTCTTTTATGATGGGTCATATATGTCCCATCAGTATATTGAAATAAAATCAAACTAAAAAATAAAATGAAATATCAGAATAAAAAACAAAACAAATTCATTTATCAAAAATAAAAAGTGAAAAAGGTAGTAACAAAATATTATATAAAAAATTAAATATGATATGCAGCAAAACAGTCTTTGCATAAAGGAATTTCACATTCCTTACAAATTGTTTTTGTCCGCTTTTCCTTTTTTGCAGCTTCACATTTTGTACACCGTCTTCGTTTCCCTCCTTCTATTGGAAGATGAAGTGGTTTAATTTATTGAAGCGATTCCTAGTTGATCCCCCCCCCCCTTTTAACTATCAAAGTACACAAAATATAAACGTTGAAATATATAATCTCCCTAATTTTAATGCTATATCCGCGCCTGTACCTATGTGCAGCGTTTTAAATTCACTTCTGTAGGAGCTGTAGAAACCTCGATCATCTATGTAAATATCTCTGTGTGTATATAATCTACTTCACTACCGAAACACCCATTTATTACCATAAATACACGAAATGATGCACGAAATAATTTAAAAAAAAAAGGACAAATTCAATTTGAACATCAAAAGTTATCTTTCTTCTTGCAATCATCCTTTTTTTCTTGTCATTTTCAATCTGCATATGTCCAGCAGTGAAAGAAATTAATAAATTTTTCGTAGTCATAATTTTAGTCGTCTCGCAAAACAGATAACGAAATATTGTCGACGGCCGGTGGTTGATTCCGAAATTCCATCCTAAAAATAAATTTTGTTTATATTTCCACGTTGATGATTTCATTCACAGCAGATTGAACGCATTTCGAAGCACTTAATTCGAACGAAATATTTGGAGGAGCTGGTGTCGATTTTAATGCGCATATTTTACACATGTTGCAGTGCAATTGGGGATTTTCGTACATTATGTACCTACGCCTTAATTTTTCAATCAAAAAATAAAAATAAGCAGGAAAATTTCATCTTTTAATCGAATTTAGATTTTTGCAGAAAAAGTGTCGGCTTTATTTGAGTAATTTCCTTTCTTGTCATGTTTTTAGTGCTTTTCCTCTTCAAACTTGAAAGTACGTTTTTTTTTGTTTTTTTTTTTTTCTTTTAAAAATATTGATTGTAGTCACGCGAAAATCAACGTCAGTCAAGAGCTAATTTGTATACTTGCAGTTGCATAAAGTTTCTGGGTAATAGCATTAGAGTTTCTAATATAAATTCAAGTTTATGTTTATTTTTGGACAAATTAGGTTTGTTATGCCTGTTCAAGTCAACTAGGAAGGAAGGAAGTATTTTATTAGAAAATTATGGAGAACGTATTGAGCGGATTTTATAGATTGCTGAGGTTTATGTATGTTTTGATATAATATGTAAGTAGTTATACGTAGTTAGTGGTGAATTTATAGATAAATAAATCAATTATTTTAAGTAATAACGGTACGGCTGACGACCGACGATGGAGGAAAATTGTGAATTTTGCACTGTGTCGGAACAGGAATGAAGTATAGATTTTATTAATCATAAAATTTGCAATATTTGCAACATATGAAAAATATTTGGCGAAGTTTCAAAACAATGAATCTGTTGTATACAGCTTGACAGCAGAAAAACAGACATTTGAAGAATGCTATGCAACAGTTAAATTGCTCGTTTAATAAATCAGGTCGTTATATCGTAATCAAAATAAAAGGAAGATTCAAAAATTTTGTGGTAATGCGAGAATAAATTTCTTGAGATGAAAAGATATTTTGATTTGCAATCACCTGTTTTACGCTGCCGTTACATTGAGTACATGAGATAGTATGCTTCTATGTTTCCATGAAACATTGATACTTCTTAAACCTTTTTTTTATCTGCTTTATAACGATATCTTGAAGGATACTTCTAATTGGCCAGCACTAGTCAAAGTGCGGAGAAATACATATTTTGTGAAATCTTTTCAAATAGCTAGAGGTGTTTGGTTGGCTGTGTTGTAACGCTGGATATTGGAATCCAATTATTTCCACTAATACCTAACCCTTTGCATATATAAATCTATAAGATTTATGAGCCACAGCAATTTTCATATGAAATATATGAAATTAGTAAATACCAAAAATTCATGCTCTTGATTATTTTACTAATTAGATAATAAATAAATTTAACTACCATTACAATAGTATAAAAATAAATAATAACTAAATAAATCCTGAATTCAAATAAAAACAAATAAAAGAAATAAATAATAATAAATAACAACTAAATAAATCTTCAACTGAAATAAAAACAAATAAAAGAAATAAATAATAATAAATAACAACTAAATAAATCTTCAACTGAAATAAAAACAAATAAAAGAAATAAATAATAATAAATAATAGCTAAATAAATCCTGAAATGAAACAAACAACTAGACGATAATCTGTATGGCAGTACAACTACTGAACGAAGTCAACGATGATGATTATGTGGATGACAGCCGGGTTGTTCTGACGTCTCGGCCATTTTTGTGTCTTTTTGAGCGGCGAGTTTCCTTCTGCTTTGGTCTGTTGCCGCGATTGCTGAGAAGCGAGTTTTTAGTAAGAAAATTGAGAAACAAGAAGTATTTTTGTAATTATTCAAGAAGCATTAACTATCTTACGGAGACCTAAGTTCCGGAAAATAAATGATGAGTTCAACCAGTTAATCAGAGGGACCGAAATAAAGGCAACCCAGAGCGAGGAGCAGCAGGATTACGTATAACCACGAGGGATTCCAATAACAGGATTAATAATTCAAGAAATTAAAACGCCTTATGGGCCCCAACGACCCTACTCACCTTAATTTAAAAATAAAAGAAAATAATTAAAGAAAGCGAACTAACCTCTAGTAATCCCTAGCTAATTTTCTTATTGCAAGTAGGACGGCCGATTAGGGGAGGTACTTACCGTTAAAATGTATAAAGGAAGGTGAAACCAAAGGCATGAATATTATAAATTTTAAACCTATTTAAAATCTTTTCTTGTCTAAATTTCTAAATGCAACATAACCTGGATATAGTTCCAACCTTACAATGTTTACAAGGCACCTAAGTGCCAGACAATTCAATTACTGCAAAACGAGCTTATTATTCTTGGGCGAAAGTAACAGCATATAATTATCGATGGCGACTTCAATCTCAATTTCCTTAACCCGTCCTACCTGACCAATTTCTTTCAGCAGTTGATCGATGCTTTGATATCCACCGAGTGAATCATGAACCTACAAATTTCTCTAACCATTCTTCGGCTCTATTACATATTTTCTTAACGACTGATACTTCTAACATCTTTTTTTTTAATCAAATATCTTTATCGGACGTCTCTGATCATGATTATTTACAATTTTAACGTGCTTTCGGAACATCAACCAAACACAGTCTCCTACTATAACTATAATCTCATAAATACTAATGCTCTTTTCAATGAAGTCAAGCTTATGCCTGATGTTGATGATCAAGTTGAGTTCTTAAATAATGTTTTGAACTACTTTCATGATAAATACATTCCTCTCATTCGCAAAAGAATACTTAATCAGAGTTGCCTGTGGTTTAATAGTCACCTCCAATGTCTGATATCTGCTCGCAATATTGCATACGAAAGGTGGAAGCGATATAAAACCACATTTTTTTAAAGGGTTGCTAAAATTGTTGCACAATAATAGTTTTGCCACTTGCTCACATTTTTAATACCTGTTTTACCATCTCAACCTTCCCGCAAAGCTGGAAGTTCTCTACTAAAGTGATACTTGTACCTAAAAAGTCTGAGCGTAATTGCTGCAACTTCCGCCCCATCAGCATTTTACCGTTCCTATCTAAGGTTTTTGAAAAATGAATGTTCTTGCAAATTTCTCATTCATTACGCATCAATAGTCTCGTTCATGACTCCCAATCTGGTTTTCATCCTCGACAAAGTTGTACCACTGCCTTTTTGAAGGTAGTTAATGTAATTACAGAAGCAATAGATTTGGATAAATTAATTCTACTGGTGTTGCTTGACTTCTCCAAACCATTCGATACTGTAGATCACGTAATCCTGTGTAGAAAAATCATTACCTTTCTTAGAATTAATTCTGGTGTTCCGCAAGGCTCGGTTCTTGGCCCACTGCTTTTTTGCATGCTTATTAATGACTTATTTGACTGTCTTATTCACAGTGAAATGCATCTCTATGCTGATGATGCTCAACTTTTCTTATCGCGGCCCTTAGGACTTGTCGAAGATGGAATTAGTTGTATCAATGAAGATCTAAATTCAATATATCTATGGACGATTGACAATGGTTGTTTAGCTGTGTCTCGTAATAAACTTGATACGTCTACTTATTCTACCGTTGTACTAAACGGCACTGTCATACCTTGGGTATAGAGTCTGTCCGTAATTTAGGCGTAGTTATCAATAACACTTTCACTTGGGGTGATCACATCTTCGCTCCTTGTGGACTTCAAGCTATTTTACCACACTTTCCACGCGCATGTTTCTTGCTCGTTTTCTGCTTATTCCTGTCATAATGTATGGTTGTGAAGTATTTGGAAAACTTGATTATCTTATTTTTACCAAATTGCACATCGCGTTTAACTCCATTATTAGATATATATAATACCACCTCAGAAGATACAATCACGGTGTCAGCTTAAGCTCAATCTTTTCTGGGTTGTGATCTTTTAATATTCTTGAATTTCTGATCGATAATCCTCCGAGTTAAAATTATCAAATACCGCAGTCCAATCTCCCTATACAGCATTCTTCAATTCGTGAGATCTTCTAGAACAGTTGATTGCATTCTGCCCAGATCTTAATACTTAATTACTAAACGCCTGTTTTTCAGTCATGCCATCAAAGTTTACAACTCCTTACCGTCCAGTATTAAGTTATCGGTTGTGTCGAGATCTTTCGCCAACACCAAGGAAAGAATTTTTGAAATCATGTGCTCAAGCAGTAGTACTTGGAATACTTAAGAGCCAAATATTTTGAGGTTGCTTTATACTACAGCAGATGTAGCACATTAAGTTAAGTAGTGATTAATTTTGTTTTTTATTTCTTCCTTTTGTATTTGATTTAGTTTTTAGCAGTAAATTTAGGGTTTTTTTTCTTGTATCTTACTACTGTTTACTTGTTACGAGGGCAGTTTGATAACTCCGTGACTTTTTGAATAAAAGATATTTTTTTTCGTCAAAAAAACGTTTTTTCTCTCAACATAGTGTCCTTTAAGGTCGGCGATACATTTAGTCCAGCGTTTTTCCAGTTTGTTTTTTTAGTCCTTCCAAATAATAGGTTTTCTCAAGACCCTCAAAATAGGAGTTTGTTTCAGTGATGACCTTGCCGGTAGACCAAATCTCTTACCGCCCAGTCGTTTCTTCAGGTTTGAAAACAGGAAATAGTCAGAGGGTGCTAAATCTGGAGAATATGCTGGATGATGTAGCAGTTCGTAGCCCAATTTATGGATTTTTGCCATGGTGACTACACTACACACGTGTGCACCAGTGGATTGTCTTAATAGAACAGCACCTTTTTCTTCGCTAAATGCGGTCGTTTTTGCTTCAAATCAATATCGAATCTGTTCAAAAGCTCTGAATAATATTCGCCGGTATTCGTTTTATCCTTTTCAAGGTATTCGATGTGAATGACACCGCGAGCAACGCAAAAAAACTGTGACCGTGACCTTGTTGGCCTACAGACCCACCTGGGCCTCCTATGGTGCACGTTCACCCAGTGAAACCCACTGTCTTGATTTGATCTCTGGTGTATTGTGATGGATCCATGCTTCGTCCACGGTTAAGAAGCGATGACAAAAACTCGTTCGATTTGCGGGTGAACGTCGCCAAACACTCCTTTGAAGTGGTCACACGGTTGGTCTTATTTGTTGAGTGTGAGCAATCGCGGCACCCATCGCGCAGATAGCATTTTCATGTCCAAAACTTCATGCAAAATGTAATGTACCAACGCCTGCAGACTCAGCCAGCTGACGGACATCATTCTCCGATCCGTCCAATATCATTCCAAGGATTTTATCTTTTGGGCGACCTGAATGATCGGCGTCAGCGCTGGTACGATCACAACGGAACTCAGGACCCCCCCCCCCCCCCCCCTCACCGATCCGTCCAATATCATTCCATGGATTTTCCTTTGGGCGACCTGAATGTTCGGCGTCAGCGCTGATACGATCACAACGGAACTCAGCCCCCCCCCTTAATTTAATAAATGCAAGAAAGTGGGCCAGAATGGCTTTTTAAGCCATGTCCATTAATAATTAAAATTTTACCGACTACGTAGGTAGTCCATTAGTTTTTAATGGAACATTACATATTATTATGTAAGTGTGGAGTTAAAATTGCGTTTGATTTGTATTTTTCTTCTAAACATTCAATAAATCTCTCTTCGAGTAACACTTCCGCTTGACATTTTCCTCTAATTTTCCTAGAACTGCTTGGTGACAAAGAAAATTAAACAGGAAATCAGCTGTGGGTTAATATAATTATCTACCTACGTCAAGTGATTTCCATTCCATGTTAGACATGTTAGACATCATCAGCAAATACGTATGTATTTCTCTTGTATAGATGCCTTAAACTTAACCTAGTTTTGCACTTAATTTCATCTGAATTTTCTTAATACATCAAACACCGGGTAGCTAATCTATTTTCTATGTAGAACAGGAGGTGTACAATACTACATACCAAAGGGGAGGGAAGGGGATGTACATAATATGTATACGAAAAACTCTTTATTAACAGGAATTCTGGGGATGGAATATAAAAAGTGGTTGAGGGTGGAGGTAGTGAGTGGGTGAACTGAATAGTAAGTTGAGGTCAATTACAAAATTGTATAAAACGAAAACCCAATGCTTTTCTGTTGGTGCATTCTACAGAAATTTTATCTGATATCAGTTTCCAATAGTGTGCTATGAGCACGTATTGCATTTATGAAAAAGGGGTTAGTGGGCAATAATGTACCATTTGACCTGATTTCGGGGAAAATTATTTAACAAAGATTCTAACATGTAGAGGGTGTTTAGAAATTTAATAAATGTTCGGATATCCTCTAGATAGAAGTTGTGCCAAATGGGAATGAGAGAAATTTAGAGGATATAGAGTGTCCTGAAATTGATTATACAAGGGCTGATAGAGTAAAGCACATATTTATGATAAAATGCCATAATTTCGCTTATTATATGAGATGTATAGAATATTTTGAATAAGCTGAACAAGCATATTTGTCGGTAGATATTGGGGCTGTATATAGATAGGATATCCGAGTTTAGAGAAAATTTATAGATGAAATGAACGTGGCAAAATTGTTGCAAATAATTCGAGCTAGCTATTGGGTAAATGCGCACTTACCATAAAAAGTCAACTGCAGATTTGGCAACAAATAACTGGATGTATACACACATCTATAGTAGATATATGTTTGAGGCGTCCGAGGACGGTAGTTGGTGTCTCGAACCAAAATAAAATTTGTTTCGATAAAGGTTCATGCACTCTACAATTACTGGTCAGTTTTGAGTTTTTTGTATAATTTGCCATGCCTAGAAATGATCATTTCACCAATAAGTACCAATGTATAAAAAATATTCACGGGGATGTTGCAAATATGCTGAAGTGGTTCCCCAATAACGTAATATTTGGCGTTTAAATAAAACTAATTTGATTTTCGTCCAACCGCTTGACAAACTGCGTGTTACACCACAAACAGGCCCACACACGGTAAAATCTGCATGACAACATCGTTGTCCTACTCGAGTTGGCCAACATGCGTGACCGTGTATGGGCCCCGTAAGAGACAAAGCATATCTGTAAGGTCAAATGGAACAAAAAGGTAAAGCGTCAACCTGAAAACATCTAAGACACCAACCAAAATAACCTCTCTAATATGGTGCACTTTTCCTAATAAACGACAGGTGGCAGCTCCTGTTACTGTAATAGCGAAAATACAAACGATTTAAGTGAAGCAGAGCCTCGAAGATTGCAAAAAATTGTGAATAAGGAAGTTTACATGTTAAAAAGGTCTAGCATTAGCAATGTCTTTCTTATACCCTCATGAATAGATTGTTATTATGAAAATGCTTCCTTGATATAATGTCAGATGGCTCCACTTGTACTATTTTGAACAGTTTTGCTCACGCACAGCCGCTAAAAGCTCTGCAATTAAAGTATAATTGTGTTCAAGGGATAAGCTTAATACCCTGGACAGATCATGGCCATAATTTTAAATTACGCATACATCATCAAGATAATCTCTGTCGTGTGTCACTCCCAAACTTTTAATTATTGCACAAAGTAATTACATAATCGCCACATTTTGCTATTGACATAATTGAGTTTAGATTTTGAGCATTATCGCAAAAGCGATACTGATTCTGTGAATTTGACTTAAATGTCAAAATCGTCTGTCACAATATATTTAATTGGAAATTATAAATAATTTTCAATTGCATAATTGCAGATTATTTCTAGTCGTCTGTCGACGGTATAAGAGCATACACAAACTAATAACATACAAAGATAAGTAGAACAACTAGCGAAGCGTCTCGCTAGAATATAAAATCAACGATGCCGCGACATCTTGATGCCGTAACAAGCCAGCAACGCTTCGCTCCAATATAAAATCAACGATGCATCGACCAGATGTAGGGAAAGCCGCAATTTTTTCTTAGAAATTGACTGAATATTTTTTCCTTAGATTTTTTATGCATTATTGGAGGGGGAGGCCGACAACAGGTGCTTGGGCCAGTAGAAAGTTTAATCAGCATAGACGCGTAGTTGAGCAATAAGCATTCATTTCATCTTAGAAATTTACAGAAAATGTTTCGGCATAGTTTTATGCAGTCTGGTCGCCTAATGGAGTTATTTTCAGATACAATGTGTGCCATTGTCAGTCTCCAAAAATGCATATAAGTTCCAAAGACAAAAAATTTCAGTAAATTTCTAAGAAAAAATTGGGGGCTTCCCTTCCCTAGATCAGGTCGAGGCATCGTTGATTTTATATTGGTGCAAGGCATTACTGGCTTATCCTTTGGTTACGTTTGCAGTAGTAGCGACTCTACATTACAACAAGTAACTAAAGTTAAACTTCGTTTCGCAATCACTAAATATACACAAGGCTTAAACCATACCGTGCCATATACATTATTGGATTCCTATTGTAGAGATGGCTGGAAGCTACCATCTCCTGTACTGCTACAATACGTCTTATGCGTCTGATATAATATACAAGGAGGTGTAAACACGAGATCCTACAAAAATCAGTTTTTATCAATTTCAACATTATGTAGTATTAGATTTATCTCATTTACAGTATACTACTACTACAAAATTAAAAACACTTGGAAAGACAGAACATCAATTAAATTCTTATTTGCATTAATACAACCAAAACTTGTTTAGCCATATTTTATATATATAAAAAAAAAATACTTTTTTACGCTTCTATACATTTCAAACTATTCAAGAACAAGATAATAAAAAATAAATAAAAAAAAATTAATGGTTTCAGAAATGAAATGCAGCACCAGGTCACGCTCTTTGAATAATTGATGAATACCACTTCACGTCTCCATCTCAGCGTTCTTTTCGTTTTTTTTTATAGCAAATCAAGATCTGTATGCGCTAATTGACTTACACTCGAATATGTATGCACCTAGACTTGTTGTGATGCAGTCCATAATGCTGCCGGAGTAAGTAAGATAATATTTTTATGTCATAGGTCAGTTTTTGTAATCTAAGTCAGAGCTTATTGCTTGCCTTGTAATGTGCAAATTGACTCTTTGACTTTTGAAATTTTTACTTAACCTTTTAGAAACTAAAGTCAGACCACAATTCGTAAAAGTGGTATCAATATCACACTCAAATTGGATATTAATCCAGCACCTACCAATACCACGCACTGTACAAAATCAATGTTTTTGCTTACTATGTGCTCTATATTCGTTGTGGTAAAAATTAAGAACTGAAGGTGAGTTAACTTTGGTAACAAAAGAAAAAAAAAGAAAAAAAAAAGCGAAACCTTAGGGTGTCCTTGCAAGATCGAATTACACTTTTGAATTTGTTGTGTTGTGTAATCGATCAGAAACCAATACGTCGTTGTACATTGATATGCGCAGGCGCCAAAAAACTACAAGTTTATAAAAATGTTGACAACATTGCTTCACACGTCAGGATCATTCCACCGGAAGTCAACCGAATTTTGCTTTGGTGAGCAAATACCTCAAATTTTTCAAAACTTATTTTCCTTTCAGAATTTATTATATTTTGAAAATTGTAAGTAGGTACTTTCAGGCGTATTCTTAAAATTTCATAGTTTTTTATCAAAACATCGTGATGGAATTTTCCCTACTTTTGTGGCAATTTCAGCACTTTTAATTATAAAAATCACTTTTAAGCACTTCAAAGAATATTTCCGCACTTTCTAAAATATTCTGTTTATGGGTAATATTTATATTTCGAGAAACATTAACATACTACGCATTCCTCTCCAACGTTCCGCTGTTGCACTCCACTCTGGTAAACTGGTTAAGTATTACCTGCGGGTCATTCCATAGCAAATCGAACAAAAATCACGAAAAGTGTGACATGACCATCACCAATTTTTATGAAATTTTACATAAAGGGTTTTCCAATAAGAGGTGTTATTTTAATTAGCCCACTATTTCGGTAGATGTCACTTTTGGAGCTGTAATTTTTTGACATTTGACAAGTAGAAACTACGCTATTAATAAAAATGGAACGATACACGATTCAACAACGCATTGAAATTATTAAAATTCACTATAAAAATGGTGAAAATGTGGCAAGAACTCAAATGGCTCAAGAACAGCCGAGAATATTGCTGCTGTAGCCGAAAGTGTTGAAGAAAACCCAGGTTTGTCCATTCCTCGTCGTTCTTTGGAATTAGGCATTACACAAACGTCATTACTCCGTATTTTGAATAAAGATTTGGGTCTTAAGGCTTATAAAGTTCAGTTAACACAAGAACTTAAGCCGGCCGATCATCAACAACGTCGAGTCTTTGCTGATTGGGTCCTTGAAATGCATGAAAATGATCCGGAGTTCCATCGAAAACTCATCTTGAGTGATGAGGCCCATTTCCACCTCGATGGCTTCGTCAACAAGCAAAATTGTCGCATCTGGGGCTGCCACATTACTTTAATCGCTTCTGTTAATTCTTCTTCTTTATTATTGTACTGTCGACCATTTTGTAAACTTTCCGAGTAAGCTATGACCCAGAGGTTTTCAATTATATTGTAGTCAGGAGACACCAGCGGCCAATCCAGTACGTTAATGCTTCGCTCCGATAGATATTGAGATACAAAATACGTGCTGAATAGGTGCATGATCATGTTGGAATATCCAAACCTGACCTTCCATGACTTTGTCAAATCGACTTATTTGCATTTCAAGCAACTCTATATCTCTTCCTTCCTGTCATCTTTTCATTAATGATGACGAGGTCAATTGGTCCGTTGTATGAAATGACACCCAAAACCATAACAGATCCTAGTCTGCTATGCCGACGTGCTAAATAACGTTCTTCATGTCATGAAAGTAATATTGGGATTCATCGGGTCAATCCAGACAGAAAGGTTTATCGCCGGAAGAAATAACCTTTTTCAATTGTATAGTCCAATTCATGTGATTTTAAGCATATTGAAGACGCGCTTTCGCTATGGCGCTCGGTAAAAAGGGGCTTCTTCTTCAAACGACGACGTCTCAAGTTTGGACAGTCAGCTATTATTCTCCGAACAGACCCTATGCTTGCAGAAACACACCAACATCCGCAGCAATTTGGCTAGCAGACGCCATTGCCGACTGTGGTGATACCCTCAAAATACGACGTCGATCTTATGCTCCCCTTTTTTTTCTTGTTTCATAGTTGTCAGGACAACTTTATCCACTACGCACCGAATTCTATTGATTTTCCTTGCGATTGCTCTATTAGACATTCCCTGTTCTTTATAAGTCCGAATTTCATCGATCTCATCTACATTAAGTCGTTTAATGCTTCCCATTATTATTTTTATTAACACTTACTCTTTTCTGACTAACTTACGATTAAATACTCTCTGACTTTTCTCTCCGGATGCAAAGTTTAAACTATGGCCTCAAACAGTTGTCCCTTTGAAAAGAGTCAAATATTCGGAAAAAAATGTCCTGGAAAATAATTACAAACAGATAAGAGTCGGCAATTTCGCAAATAATTGGTATTCTCCAATAAATAAACGGACAAAACATAAAAACTGTATTTAAATAATCAAAAATATATGAGAAAATGTGCATGGCTTCAAACAGTTGGCCGGCAGTGTATAGGTATAGATAAAAACTGCCCAACTTACTTATATACTTAATTACAGTTATCAAAATTTGTCTAAGCTTCGATTTATTTTTATTTTCTTATGATGACCATTAAAATATTCAGCATGATAGAAAAATATAATTTCCTTAATAAAAACATTCAAGAAGGTCAACCGCCTACGTCATAATGGAAGGTGATCACATTTTGGTAATAAATTTTAATTCCAAAAACCAAAAATGCACGCAACTACTATCACCTTGACGGGTTTTGTTACCTAAATAACTGCAAAAGGTAAACTACAATGAAATAATTAATAAAAAAATGCCGAAATGGATGGAAGGAAGGTTGTGCGAAATTCAGTCAAAAATGAAAAACTCTTTAAAGAAAAAAAATTTAATAAAACCTGCTCCGTGCCATGCATAAACAACAAAAAACTCTTCACCAAATTAGGCTTGTTGACTTCTCTCTTATTGAATGGCAACCGCCGCGGTGGCGGTGGCGGCGTCTATATTGTCTCGTCATTCCAATTGCTACGACTTTTCAGAATTTTATATGCGCATTCATACATCCATCCATCCATCCATACATCATAGAGGCTCTTATCGCTCTGCGTTCCGTTTTAATTTATTATTTCCCACTGAGCCAGATAAGGCACGCATTTAATCTGATTATGATAGCTAAATTGCTTGAAATGTGGACCACGTGAAGAGTTATTCACGGCTACACTATCGGACAGCGGCATAATATTCTTCTGGGGTTCCATAAATAGCTCATATTGAGAGATTGGCTGGAATCACCAGCCACCTCGAAAATGTCCAGCAAAGTTATGCTTATTATATAGCAGAAGTAGATGTATGCGATGTCAAATCACAGTCAGTGACTAACCGGAGAATGGTTATCATCATCATCATCATCATCCTCATGAGTCTCGCGTGTTTCAATTTGTGCACGTAATTTGATCAGAAATAGCCTGAAAGAGACCCTCTATACGATTAAAGGCACCATTTAGGGCATCCGAAGTTTATTAGGCAGAGCGCTTAGATTAGAGACTCTTTTAATGATATTAAGAAGGAACTTTTTCGGAGAATTAATTTAGTAAATTCAGTTGGAGGGCACGTGTTGTTGTTGTTTACCGGTACGATATCGATTACAATAATTATTTCTTGAGCCTAAAAGAGAAAAAAAAATTTTATCCTGCCTGAGTCATATTTTACCGATGGACAAGGTTGTAAAAGTTGTTTACCTTTTACATATTAGAAAATTACGCATATTCTTAACTTTCACAAATTATTCTCAATTTGGAAAATTTATTAAATAAACAACTTAGACTAAGTACGATTCTTCATAAAAAATTTTATTTGATTTTGAAGCCTTATTCGGTGAGTTATAAAAAGGAACTTAAGATCAAGTCCAAATTGAACGGATTTCCATGTACCAACTCTGAAGAGTGTGAACAAATGTTAAGACAAGGGAAGTTAAATTCAATTTATTTAGTACTACAGCAGACTATTAAAAACCCGAAAATAATAAAAGCAAAAAACTAAGGTAAAACTATAAGAAATGAAATATACAGAAAAAATAAATGGAAAAACTGTTAAGAGGGTAAACTAAAATGGTATCGAGGAAAAAAAACAAAAATAACACAGTCGGCACTACCGCAATACCTGTAAATAGCTAATTAGTGGCGCCACCGAATAATATCCACCTGTAAGCATAGTCAAAATATGTACTAAAGGGTCTTCCAATAAGAGGTGTTATTTTAATAAGCCCGCTATTTCGGTAGATGTCACTTTTGGAGCTGTCATTTTTTGACATTTGACAAGTAGAAACTACGCCATTAATAAAAATGGAACGATACACGATTCAACAACGCATTGAAATTATTAAAATTCACTATAAAAATGGTGAAAATGTGGCAAGAACTCAAATGGCTCAAGAACAGCCGAGAATATTGCTGCTGTAGCCGAAAGTGTTGAAGAAAACCCAGGTTTGTCCATTCCTCGTCGTTCTTTGGAATTAGGCATTACACAAACGTCATTACTCCGTATTTTGCATAAAGATTTGGGTCTTAAGGCTTATAAAGTTCAGTTAACACAAGATTTCAAGCCGGCCGATCATCAACAACGTCGAGTCTTTGCTGATTGGGTAATTGAAATGCATGAAAATCGATGGCTTCGTCAACAAGCGAAATTGTCGCATCTGGGGCGCGGAAAACCCAAGAGTTATTGTTGAAAAGCCTCTCTATCCTCAACGTGTGACTGTTTGGTGCGATTTATGGTCCCGCGGGGTCATTGGACCTTACTTTTTCGAAAATGAGGCTGGAGCAACAGTTACGGTGAATGAATTGCGATATCGACAGACGATTAATGATTTTTTATGGCCGGAATTGGATGGTATTTATCTGGACAACGTTTACTTTCAACAAGACGGCGCTACGTGCCATACAAGCAACGAAACCATTGATCTTTTACGGGAAAAGTTTCCGGACCGTGTTATCTCTCGAAGAGGTGATCACAATTGGACACCGAGATCTTGTGACTTAACACCTTGCGACTTCTTCCTTTGGGGCCACGGGAAAGAGAAGGTCTTCGCCAACAGCCCAGCGTCGGTCGATTCAAGACGTCAAAGATGGAATTCGTGAGACTATCGAGGACATAGGGCAGCCACTTTGCGATTTGGTTATGGAAAATTTCATAAAAAGGAGATGGTCCTGTAGGCGTGGTCGTGGTGGTTATTTGTCTGATGTTATTTTCCATTATTAACGGCATACCTTCCTCTTTATAATAAAATAAAGATCCGATCATTTATCTCAAAAAATGGCATTTTTCTTTGAATATCAAAATAACACCTCTTATTGGAAAACCTGTGTATTAAAACCTGTGATACATGGAGCAACGATGGTCGATTTGAGGGGAATTTGTTATGTTGTAACGTCATTTGGAGACAAATTGTCATTTCCAGCGAATTTGTTTAGAGTTTTTCGTGTTATATTGACTTAATTGTGCAGTGTTATGCCCTAGACACACAGCGCTCTTAATGAAGAAATAACTAATGACTCATTAGTCTATAATGATTCATTATAAACTGCAGACACACAGCCATTTCTTTAATTAAGTTGTACTGTCAAACTGTTTTTGATAAACTTATCACATTAACAAAGCAATATGGATCGAATTAACGCGATAATCTTTGTTTTTATTTATTTTATTTTCCAATTTAACAATTTGCAAATGAGAAAAACATTATTAAAAAAAATATTGATAATATAATTTATGATTTGCATTTCTTCTTCTTATTTTTCAAATCGGCAGATGCACAGCGGAGCTCCAGATTTACATTATATGCCAAATCTAGCACATTTTTCCTCATTATAGCTATAATGAAGTAGGAAAACACTTCATTCGTGTACTTCATTATCATCTGATTTTCGAGCTATAATGACGTATACTATGTGACACACGGCATTTTAATGAACAGTTGGTACTAATGATTCATTAGATCATGCTGTGTGTCTAGGGTATTCAACTGCAAAGGCAATATACGGTTAAATATTTAATAAAAACGTTAGCTATTCCGTGTAAATCACTCCTGGAAAAGTAATTATGTGCTGATGAGAAAAACAAAGACATTTACAATTAGAAAATCTTTTTCATTTTGGTTAGAATGATTAAAATAAAGACGAACCAATTTCTGACATTTGTCTCCAAATGACGTAAGCATATACAGGATGTTTCCTCCATGGTAGTCCATAGAGTTGGAGGCGATAGTACTCACCTAGCCAAATCAAAAATTGTATGGCAGGGGGGGGGGCATATCAACCTTTTCGGTTACAGGGTGATTGAGAAATTATGCTAGGTTTTTCACAAAACCCCCTGCATCTCAAAAAGTTATAAAAACTATAAACTGTAGACTCTCCTCTTTAATTGGACGAATTACATCCTATGTGCTATCTGCAGTTAGGAGTTATTAGCTCACACCCTATTCAGGTGATTAACTAATTTTTTTTTAAATGACGTGTAACGGGACAAATTATCTTGGAGAATAGGTTTAAGAATAGCCTTGTGAATAGGTTAAGAGCTAATAACTCTTTAATGGCTACAGATAGCACATAGGATGGAATATGTCAAATTAAAGAGGCGAGTCCCCAGTTTATAGCTATTATAACGAAAAGTTATGTTAATAACCCTTTTGCAAAAACAAATAGAGGTCAAAGTAAAAAAAGTTAAAATAATCGGAAATTATTAGTTTAGACAACCATAACTCCGTTGAAAAGAGTGGTTGAGCAGGTGTTGGAAAGGCCATGAAGTTCTGAATACAATTAGATTTATACGGTGACCGTACGCCTGAACTTTTCAAGATACAGGCTGTTTTGTGAAAACCTAGCATAATTTATTAATCACCGTGTAAATCACTGTAAAAGCATTATTTTGCGAATTTTTCGATATAGAGAGTGAGTTACTTCGCTACAGAGGCTGAATTAATACATCGGATCTTCGAAAACCAACCAAGTTCAACTAGCGTTTACTCTGTTTATTTTCTAATTTTTAGTCATTATACAGGGTGTTTTTTAATTGGGCCGCATAACTGAAGGGCTTGATAGCTGAGGTGGAGACAAGCAAAAAATTAAATGGTGAAAGAGGGGTAAGACGGGTCGTTTTGGTGGTAGGGAGCTTAAGAATTTTAGTACTTTTTTTCAATTTACACCCTGTAACTTTTGATATACACTTTATCAAGGTGATATACACCCTATCAAGCTAAAATTCATCTCAGATGATAGCAAACCATCTAAGCTTTAAAACGAATATCCTACCTGCTTTCATGTCAGCTTCCTTCGTAAGTTGTAGTATAGTTATCATGCACTCTGGCGGGTAAATCGTTAAAATATGAAAAAATTGGGATTTTTTTTTTCAATTTTTTGACTTTGACGTCCTAAAAATTCCTATGGAAGGTGACAGGAAGGATGATTGGGCATTCATTGGGAAGCTTAGACTGTCTGCTATCACCTTATACTTTTCTATATACAGGGTTTTCTGTGAGAGACTAGCAAATTTTCTTAATCACCTTGTAAGTGCAAAACGGTTGTGATGCCGGTCCATTCTACCCGTACAATTTTTTGTTTGACTACTTAGGTGATTACTATCGCACTTCGTGTCCTATGGACCATCATGAACGAAACACGCTGTATAACGGGTATTATACGTATAATTTTGAGAATGTTCACGTTTCCGCCGATGTAACTCGTTACACATCTGACTTGTTTATACCAAAAATAGTAGAGAAGTTAGTCTTCTTCAAATTTGAATCAGCCATTGACGAATTAATTTGAGAAAAAAAATTTGTAGGTACCTTTAATCCTAGATGGCGGACCTCGCAGACCCCCTCCAAGGGTGAAAGCTTGGATTTTTCAACGGGGCCCGGAACTAAGTAATATATATATAAATCACAACTATTCCACCTTTTGTAGGGCAAAAACCCCTATTTACTGGACTATTAAGAGAGAATCCCGTTCTAAGAAGGGGCAACTTTATTTGAAAATATTTTCCTTATTTTTTAAATGTTTTTAATATTTTTTTTTAATGAATTTTGGTGAAATTGGGATGAATCTATTGTTTTCAAATACCCAAAGCCATTTTGAAAGTAATAGGGGTCTATAAGTGGTAATAAAGACGAATAAACGATTAAATTTTGTATATTTGTTAATTTTATCGTGAAAACTGGCCTGAGAATTTTGATGAAGGGTGTGAATCCACAGTTTCTGAGGGGGCCAGAAAGCGATTTAGCTTAGGTCACCACCACTTTGTGAGTAAACTTATATTTACGAAGTTATATAACCAGATCGATTTCCATGATTTCTAATAAAATCTAAAAAATCTAAAGAGTACATTTCGTAGTAAAAAAAAGGTAGGCATATAACAAATTGTTCATAGTAGTGCCATATACCTAATCCTAATTTAAACATAAACATCTTAAAACTTGCAGGAGAATAGGTTATTCACACAATAGAAAGTGCCACTTGTATTTTTTTTAGTGTATTTGATTTGGGCTCCAGTACTCATTCATTACGTTATCATTGAGCTAATCATATAGTCACCTAGAAAATATTGTCTGCCAAGAGTACAATTTTGGTCGTTTTTCAAAAAATACCGAGGTAATATTCTGATCAGACATTATTTTTGCTATGTTCGTGATATTGTATCAGATAAGGTTGCAAGTTTGCCAATATTTCATAACAAATATAATATTTATGTAGAAAACGAAATAGGTTCAGTATTTTCTTAAGATTTTTTTTTTTCTTTATCACTTTATTATATTAATTTATTAAAATTTAATATTTACCAAAATCTGAAAGATGTATTACCTGCAAAGAAAAGAAAAAAATATGTATAAATACAAAATGCAATATTTTACAATATAATTTATAATTCTTACAAATCAAATATGTACGTGTAGGAATTTTATTAAATACACATCAAGTCAAGAAAAAAACATCTTAAAACAGGAAACAACAATTTTTTCTAATTCAAGAGTAATAAAACATTTATGGCGTGTGTGTAAAAAAAAAACACGTCGAAATCAGCAGAATTAGGTGAAGCGTGTGCCACTAAATTTTAATTAATGTCCAACAATCATGTACTACATGCAATTACGAAATGATTGACAGATTACAAAAGCTACAGAGTAAGCCGATGAGAATGATTTTGAATTGTGATAGAAAAACAAAATTTAAAATATAAATAATAATTGGGTATTATATGTGGCTTTAAAGGTTTTTGAATGTTATCTTTGAAGTTATCATATTAAAAACAAAACTTTATCTTATCTTAATAAAATACAATTCTTAATTTTTTAGAGATCAGAAACGGCTAATATATAATAATTCATTTTTTTTTTTGTTTTGTCATCTAATTTTGATACCAATTGATATATACGTATATATCTGTGCCTAACATTTAATTCAAAACAATACTGCCCAAAAACAAAACAAAAGATAGTACAGTCAAGCTTTCAAAAACTGCTGCTATCATGACTTTTCTGCTGTCTATAATTATCCAATGATATGCGTATTCGCAACTTTCAGAATTTCGTCATTAGTTCAAACTTTGGAAAAATTTCCGAAAAGCTGGATTTCCTTTCGTGGTTCCAAACAATATATCAAAAGTCCCCATCGATACATGTGCCGCTAAAAATGTTACGTTTAATGACGTTAATAATGACGAGCCTACTGAAGAAAATGTAAATCCATCGAGTTTCTTGACTGAAACTATGGAAATACTGGAAACGGAAAAAGGAGAAGATAATGAAGAGATGGAGATGCAAATTGTGAGCATAGTGACAATTTATTTTATCACCGCCGACGACTCCACTTGACATTATTGAATTTTTTTTTATAAAAACTGTAAACTGTGGACTCTCCTCTTTAATTTAACCCATTATACCCTGTGTGTTAACTGTAGCCGTTAAACAGTTATTAACTCATAACCTATTCCAGTCACACCGAAATTGTTGCTAAGGCAACAAATTATTGTTGAGAATAGGTTTGCAAATAGCTTTGAGAATAAATTTAGAGCTAATAACTCTTAAATGGCTTCAGATAGCACATTGAGTGTAATAGGTCAACTTAACGAGAAGAGTCTACAGTTTACAGTTTTTATAAAAAAAAGTTATGTTAACGTTTTTTTTTCAAAAATAATAGAAGTTAAATTAAAAAACAAAGGTAAGAAAATCCGAAATTTTTAGTTTGGACAACCATAATTCTTGATGGGAGAGGGGTGTGGTGCTGATTGAGCAGTCGTTGGAAAGGCCATGAAGTTCTGCATACAATGAGCTCTTAGCTGTGACCGTACGCCCTGCAGTCTTAAGGTACAGGGTGTTTTGTGAAAAACTAGCTTTTTTTCTTAATCACCCCATCTTATGCCCCCCCCCCCCTTGCCATACAATTTTTGATTCGTCTAGGTGAGTACTATCACCTCCCGCTCTATTGACCTCCTAGTGGGAAACACCCTGTATAATAGTAGAATTATATTTAATTATTGTATTTTTAATTGTAGAGATATCTACCTTTTGGGAAGATTGAAATTTCGACTCCTTCCCGGAATTGAACAGTGATTCAAAATTTGATTTTTTTGGGGCGCAACTTACTTTTACCACTACTTTTAAAAATTATTTTCACCAAAGTTTAAAGTGGTGACTATTTTAAAGTAATGTTCCGGTTTGTACCCGGGTTCAAGTGCAATCGGGTACCCGCGTGTATTCGATACCAAGATTTTCGATTCCAAGTTTACTCGGGTACCCGGGTACCTGATTCCGGGCTACGATTCTTGATTCCTAATATCCGGGTATTTTCAATAAAAACGTATATACATTAGTAGATGAAAATTCGTCACAGCTCAAGTGTTCAACATTTAATGAAAGTAACTTGTATTCTCTGTACCGTGGGTGAATTTACACATCATAAAAAAACCCGAATCGCGCTTTGCTTGATTTTCCATATTAATTACTCGACTTTTACCCGTGAAACCCAAGTACTCAGATAAGAAACCGAGTACTCACAAACCCGGGGTTTAAGGCACATAGTTTAAAGATGATACATGATACAGATAATCTGGGGCAACTGATTCTGATCTTCATAAAAGCCAGAAGAATGGAAGATATATTGCGAAAGTATGACGAAAGAGGCTCTATTGTTTGCATGGTAGGCATCAATTTGGAGGAAGTAAGAAAGTTGCATCACATAATACAAAAAGTGTCACACACATTAGTAAAGTAGGATACGTTTGAAGTCTTCCGGGGAATAACAATTTTTTAACCACCTTAAGAAAGCATGGTCAGTATACGAATAGTAATTTTTTTTCCTAATAGATATGGTTGAAAGTGCGCGCAAGTCTTGACAATCGTAACCAATTCTTTTCTAGTGATGCAGTAATTATGCTCTGCTCGACTGAAGGCCTCACTGTAATATTCTATTACGTGTGTTCAACAGCATATTTTACCTGCGACAAAATAGCACCCCAGACGTGGTGTTGGCTCGCATCGGTGTCTAGAAGGAAGGGCAGGTTTTTATCAGACTGTGCCAATACAGGAGCGGTTGATAACTTTTGCTTTAAAGTGAGAAAATCCTCAGCACAAGCATTTGATCAATAAAACTTGCGTCCTTTTTCGGATAACTCCGTTAAAGGTTTTGCAATAGCAGAAAAGCTACACACGAACCGTCGGTAGTACGTGCACAATCCCAGAAATAATTGGAAGTTCTTTTTACTTGTAGGAACAGGGCAAATCTGCACTGCAGTTGTTTTGTCAGGGTATGTTGATATTCTTTCAACACTCACGATGGGCCCTAGAAATTAGACTTTTCACTGGCATAGTTGGTATTTCTTTGGGGAGTCTTCAAGTAGCAAGCCTTACCCGTGTCAAAACGAAGCATATGTTCACTATCATGGTTTGGCAAATTGCGCCGGGAACTATGACATCGTTCAGATAGACCAAGACTCTGACAACATCTACGAAATTTTCTATGTAGTGTAAATTTAAGAAAGAGAAACCATTTCTAACAAAACTTAATATGCTAGACGTCGAATTTATTAATAAAAAACACACAAAGGAAAAAGTCTTCAGGATTAGAGAAAAGTTCTTTTTTTTTTTTTTTTTTTTTACGAAATCACTTTTCAACTTTTTCCGGACAGTTGAAAAATATTTCGCCAGCCTCCGTATGAACGATTACATTTTTGTTCTGTGAATGAAGAAAAAAGTAGTATATGGCGAGGGTAAACGGTTGTTGATAATAAGCCCGGATTGGTAAAGCAACCCTATAGCATAGGAACGTACTACGTAAGAATTCTACATAGATCAAGCGAAGAAATAAATTTTGTATCAGCATAGTATTGCGCCACTGAACAACAATGCTTTCGCGATGGCTAAACTTGTTTGTCTAAGGTTAGTTGAACATTCTTCAGAATTGGATCCTTCAGACCATCACCATCGCTTACCAAATCATTTACTAAATGTCAAAAAATTTCTGGGTGGAAAAGCTTTAACTGGGAAATACAGTACCTACTGCGCAAAAAAAAAATGGCTCACTTGCATTTTCCAGACATCTGCTCGAATTTCTTGGAATTGAAGGCGGGAGTTTAAATTTTATTGTAGCCATTAGGTACTTACGGGTGTCTAGTTTCTATAAATAGCAAGCAAATTTTTCAAATATTGCATTTTGTTTTGATAAGTCTTGTTGAAGTGAATTTGGAGTGAAATTTATAAAAAAATGGGAAAAGTTAGTGCAGAGTTAAAAAGCAATATGTTGGAATTGGAACTAGAGAATTTGTCGACACGTGTAACGACAGCTAGATTGAGTTGTGCACAACGAACTGTTGCATGGAATTTAAAAAAAAAAATCGTGGAACGGGCAGTACGAAACGAAACAGTGGGTCTGGTAGGCCCCGGAAGACAACACATGTTGAGGATAGATTCTTGGCGCTCCAAAGTCTACGTAATAGATTTAGAACTCCTACAGACCTTCGGCATGATCTTTTTCGAGCACGTGGGACAAACAGTTCTACAAGCGCTGTAAGGCAGAGATTAAAATAGGCAAAAATTCCAGGCTGTCGTTTTATGCGGAAGCCACTTTTGACCCAACAAATGAGATGAACGCTTCTACTTTGGGCTAAAGAGGATATTTTGTGGACCCAAGAGATGTGGGTCAAAGTAATCTTCTCCGATGAATCAAAGTTCAAGCTGCATGTTGGAGATGGCTGACTGTTTGTTCAGAGAAGGCTTAGAGAAAGACTGCGTGAAGAATGCGTGTAGACTTTGCCTAGGAAACGGAAAGTGTAATAGTGTTGCGTTGCTTTTCTGGAGATAAAAGGGTCGACTGTACTTTATTGACCGAAAAAACACAGCGAATGTGCATTTGGATGTTTTACGGAATCAGCTTGAGCTCACAAGTATCGAGTTGTTTGGATGGCCTCCATATAACCCAGATCTCAATCCAATCGAAAATATCTGGGCTATATTGAAACTTAAAGTAGCAAGGAACCGACCAAAGACAATTGCATCATTGAAACGTCTGATCAGGGATATTTGAGAGTCCATAAAAACCAGTTTATTGCGTAATTTAACAGAATCCATGCCTAATAGTTGTAAGGCTATGATAAAGGCCACGGGAGGGCCGACAAAGTATTGAATTATTTCATTCGTTAATTTATTAGTTTATTAAAGAAGAAAAAAAATTAAAAAGTGCATAACGCTAATGATTGTATTTAATTTCTTCAACCTTCTAAACCCTATTGAAACTCAAAGCTTCGCAGTAATTCCGAAACATCAGCCTTTTTGTTCACGAAATTTTTCTTTTATTTTAGAATGGTTTTAAATTGTCTAGAAATGTTGGAAGTAACCATTATATTTCGCATCGAGCACTACAAGTGACACATTTGGACTTAGTCATGAAAACTCCGACAAAATTTGAGTGAGTAATTTTTTTTGCACAGTACTGTATATTGAAATATGAAACTTTTTTTATAACTATATAATGCGTTTTCACCAGCAATATTCTCTCGAATATCCAAGTCCCTCCTTAGGCTCTAAAGATCTTCATCATTCAGTTAAGGAATAATCTTGGGAATGTCTGTAAGTCCGCAAAATACTGGAAAGGAGAAATAAAATCATCCTCATATGTATACTGGGATATGATACCATAGAAGTAATAAAATTGCTAACAGCCTTGTTAAACTCCTTTTATTGGACCAAAGCCATTCTAAAATCCTACTCAAAACTACCCTAAATACGTGGAACAAAAAATAAAAATCCCTAAATTGGGACAGATAAATAAAACTACGGTGAAAACTTTCATCAATACCTCTCCCAGATCACTGTCCTTTATGGCATCACCTACACAAGTTTGGATTAATTGAGTCTCCATCCTACCGGTTCTGCCAAGATTCTTACAAAATATCGAAACAAATCATGTCTTGCAGGAATAGGGAGACGCAAAATTCTCCACCTCGATGATGATATTTCCTGACCCAAACTACTATATATGTGAAACCTCAATTTCAAAATGATTCAGATAATCTTAACTTAAAATGGGAATAAACAAAAACTCTACGCATCTCATCAAGTCTTCTGTTTTACTTCTCTTAAATATGCAAATTATACGCTTTATTGATTGTTTGCTACCATCCGATAGGTGGCACCACTGAAAACTAGTTTTAAATAGGATAGGATGCTCCTTTCAACAAATACACATATTTGTTTATACTGTGAAACTGGCCCTAAAAGTTATAAATTCCAAACTAGAACACTGTTAGAAAATCGCTGGAAATATGTTTTTCAACTAATGCTCGTTTTTTTAAATTAAATTTTAATATGGAAATTTCCTTTTTTTTTCTAGTATATTTTCATCAAAACTTTTGTACTATTAGTAAATATTTTACAATATATTCTAGTAAAAAAATTAAACGTTTTTTTTATTAGAAGAGTATCAAAATTAATTGTTTAAAAACATTTCCTTTCCTTTCCTTAAATTATAAACTTAATTTTACCAGACAACAGTAGATGGCGCATAAATTAAAAAAATTGAATTTGTATACATTTCTCCAGTTTTAATGTAACTGTAAGGGTAACCAATGGAAAATAAAATGTTTGAATTGTGTTGTGTTCATAAATCAATGAACCACTTTATTACTGACTATATGTTTACTAACATCCGGTAGATGACGCTACTATCAAACTCAGAATTTTACATATAAGAGGAGGCGCTTTAATATAGGCTCCACGTTTTATATGTTAGGAAAATTTAATTATTGAATTCGATCCTCTGCACTTCGTGGTAAGAAGTTAACAGCTATAATCTTACATTCACAATATATTCAAAAGATTATTTCATAATTAAATGTATTCAATACATTTATGCAACTTTAAGGCCACAAAACATATATGCACCTAAACATAGCCCAGCTATTATCATGTTGATATAAAAAAAAAAAAACCAAAAACTTCTATTCAACATCCCAAAAGTAAAACATTCATAAATTATTATTTCAACGCAAACACCAAAGAATTCTCTTTATTCATTTTTAACTTTCATGAAAATTGTACAAAAAGATGCTGGCGCATCTTCCAAATTTACAAGACCCATTTTGAGGACGACGACGAAGGAAATTTGGCAGACTACTTTCTTGGCAAACTTCCATCGTATTGTGAATGGTTTCACTCACTAGACTACCCCCAACTGATTTAATAAAAAAATAAATAATGCATAAAAATTTTCCCAGCATAGCAGCAGTAGTAGTACAATATTCGTGTGCCGAGTTTTACCCTTCGGCTCTACCCACCACCCCTTAAAAATCCATCTGAGAAAAGTCTTCCAGCACTTAACCGGCAAATGAATGCGCTAATAAATTTTCATAACATACAGAGGCAAACACACATACATATATAACCAACAGAGAAACCGCACCGCATCAGTTTTAGTGAGGCTCTGTTATATTATAAAAGCGGTCGCAATAGATTTCATTTACCTTCCGGAAACTTGAAAAGACCTCACTGGAAGCTGGGTGAATTCAAAGACCTGCAGTAATCCTTAGACACTTCCCGCGTTATCCCTGAAAAGTGCTATATTCAAATTACTGACACAGCTGGTGTAGAGAACTACAAAAGCCTTCTTCAGTGTCATCAAAATCAGTTGAGAGATTTGCAACGATGCAGTTTTTTACATTTTTACACAGAGAACTTCTTGTTATTTGTTCCTTGCGGGACTGAGGCAAAAAAAAACTAGTACTGGGGGAGCTAGCTAACAAATTGGGCCAAATGTGCCACCCTTAAAAGTATGAAGAGCCTCCTTGTGATCTGATTGTAAGCTTCTTTGCTGAGATGAATGTTTTTCGATATTATTTGTCGCTATTGATTTTTGTCATCCCCAATGTATAGTACTACATATATCCATAGAAAAATGCATATATGAGCCTACAGTTGCGAATTGGAACTATCCATACAAGGGAGGAAGGAAGTCTCCCTGTTTATAGGGAGGAAGGAAGTCTCCCTGTTTATAGGGAGATATTTTACGTGTTTTTTAAGGTGTTTGTAGTCTTTGCTCTAAATCGAATAAGTTTTTCGTCCCAAAGTGGCGAACATTTTTGTTTTATTTATTTTTTCCTATTTTTAGATCATATATTATGGCAACTGATATTTATTGGTGTTATTTGTTATAAAGGTAGTGGGAAGTTGAAATATTGTGATTAGATTTGCTATTTTTATTCCATACATAAGGAAGTAAGGAATTTTTATAGGTTCGAAGTAATCTTCTAGAATTGGAGAGTTATGTAGCTGTTTATAGTATGAGAGTAAAAAAGATGACAAGATTTAATTCGACGACCATTCAATAATTGTTGAAAATTTAGTTGTAACTAGTTTTCCACTGAACAGCGGTTCTGTGCCGGGACATACATTTCCAAATACTTGATCGACTATTTGTTAATCTAGCAAATTTAATTTCGAAAAGAAAATCATTTTCATCACTGGTTCAATCCATCCCTATTCACCAGAGGAAGAACCTTTTTTAATAATATAGATCCTGCTGGTTTTGCATTCGCAACTGAGTAAGGGTCGCCGCAGAAGATTTGCGCATTCCTCATGAATTTCATAGAGCACTTATTATATTAATATTATATTACACTTACTCTAGATATACAAGTAGATAATATCAAGACGATTGGTTTAACCTAATTCCGTAGGTTTTCACAACATTCATCTTATTACTTTCGTCGGTAACCTAGATAAAAAGGTGTCTCCAAACCTCGCATTTCAGATTTACTACTCATACATTTGTAGGTAACCTATATCAAAAGGTTTGACACAAATTACCGCTACCGGATTCATCAAGATTAATTTATAGGTAATCTATGCCAAAAGCTTACCACAACTACGGCGATATTTATTTATGGACAATCTATATCAAGAAGTTGGCATAATTTTCAAAAGTTCGTCAACCAAGTTCAAAGTTATCAAAGAAACTCGTCAGCTTCGCCTGGGGGTAAACTTGATTAAGAAAGATACCGCAGGTACAACCATTCCACCTGGGCTAAAGAAAACCTATCCGATCGCACAACCTTCGCGACTTCCAAGCTGTGCCAAGCTGTCACAGGGACGACTAAGTTCCAGGCCAAATATTTCAGGCTCTCAAACCCTCAGTTCCTGTGTCAAACAACTCTATCATCTTCGCAGAGCAGTCACGCTGCAAGTAACTACAGTGTAGCAGCTACCGCTTTAAGCAAAACACTCGCAGCCGCCGGGTCGTCGTAGAGGCGACTAGGCTCTAGGCCATAACAGTCACTCAGCCTACAAGCAACTACAGAGCAGCAGTTACCACTTCAAACGATTTTATTGGAGCAACTACTTATTTCCTACCAAGGACGTAGTCATAATTGGGACGATTTGCCACGATAAGCTTTGGCATTCCTAAAACATAATCGCTATTAAAATACACTTCATAAGTGACATCCATACGAAATGCCCAAGACTACTGGAAGAAGAAACATTAAGTTTATCAAATCTCGTTACGAAACAACTAAAAAATCGTGAAATTTTATGTAATTCTTGTAAAAGATCTACAGTCGTAGACTCATCCAACGGCAGTTACCCATGTGACTGAAGGAACTCACAGAAAGTCCCCAATAGTGTAGCATTTCAGAAATTGCGATCAATGTCGGAATGCCAATAAACCGAAGATTTTAATTAGCTTACAGTTAAAATCAATTAAGCGATTAATTTCTTCGCTAAATATAAAGCAGACCAACCTGGGAAAATACCTGCCGATGAATACTCCGATTATACTGTTTCTATTCAGAATTTTTCAAAGCGTCTCTCTGTTAGAACTGGGAGTGCAAGGAGAAAGGGGTGATTTCTGATTAAGAAATACAAGTTTTCATGAAGATATTCCAAATGGATTTAAGTATAGGAGCTGTGTTTTCTTGGAGGGATGATATCGCCTCCCGGAGTGCTGTAGTGAGTTATTTTTGGTTCCTAACATTTTAAGGCAGTAACCTAAAAATTTATTATTGATTGTCAAAGAAGGCTCAAAATCAAATACTTCTCAAGCGCATAAATTATTAAGCCAATCTCTGATATTGGTTTATTTGAAGATCATTTAAACTGTCAAGACGAAGAAGAATAAGTCGACAATCTTTGGCACTTGCTGTGGAATGCCTCGGTCTGGCTAAAATAAATAAAATAATAATTCCCTAGGTAAATTCTTCATCCATCGACCTCTTCCATGGTCACGAAATTAGGAATTATCGAACTTTTTAGATCCATAATCAATAAACGATCACAGGCATCGTCTCACGGATCTGGTATTTCAATGTACCCAAAGATCTATGTAGAAGATGACAGGTACTGTCACTATATAATTTAATTTAATCTAACCTAACCTAACTTTATCATCTTGACGGTTTTGTCGTGTACACTACAAAATTCAAGAAATTAGCGAAAGCTGATGATGATGATGACTGTTCAATTCTTCGCTTATAATGTGTAGCGTCATTATATTGCACGTGTTTTTCGATTTCGATTACTTAGCGTTGAACTCTTACAAGTATATTACAGATCTTATCCGTAATCATGTTGTAAGGATGCTCATTCAAGATTCAACGAAGCATAATAATTTTTCTTCGCGACTTCAATATAAAACAAAACCGTCACTTATTGCTACATAATAAATTTGCCACACATTTTAATTTCCGACACAACCTCCAGTCCTAGTGGCCAATATCTTGTCTTATAGAAGTCAAAAATTAAATTTTCCATTCCACAATCTCAGTCTGATAAGACTTGATTATGATTGAGATTTTACAAAAATCAATCCGTTTTGAGGAGAGGTTGTTGCATTCCCAAGGGGAAGCAGTTGTTAAAAAACAACTTCATCCTGATTTTAGTCCACGAACTTAGAGGTCTACAGAAAAATTTGATATGTAAAATAAAAGATGGCAATCAGATTTAGACAATGATTTGAAATTCGTTTCGATTGAGGGTAAGAAATAAAAAAACAAATTGAAAATATTCTCCTGAATTTCACCATAATTTTATTTTTAACATTTTGGAGTTCCTCCCAAAATGAAGCACGGATCCATTAAAAATGCTTTTTTTTTTAGAATACCGAGTGTAGTGTCATATCTTTTATCGTGCTGTATATGTAGCGCAGGTTTATAAAAAACGCGTATACTTCCAACGTTTCATCTGAGAGCTGAGCCTGAGATATATTCGATTTCGTATTAGTGTAGAATTTCGAAAATTTACTAAAAAGCAAAAAGGTTTGTACTAGATTAAGGGTTTAATGGGTTTCGAGGGTTAAACAATAGAATATTTTTTTATCCAATAGTACAATATGTCTAGAATATTTTCCCAAAGTATCAAGCCAATTCGGAGTAAAAGTCTAGGAGAGAGAGAGAGACTTTAGAAATTAAATTATCCTCATAAGGCTAGAACGATATTGAAGCAGCTGCTTACACGGGGGTACACGTAATAGTACAGTTTGCATGCAAGCTGCACTGCCATAATTCTTACACGTGTGACCTCTACTGCCATGCTGGCAGCTCAGCTTTCAGCGAACTTGCATGATGAAAAATCATGGCAGCTGAGGTAATAGTATAATTTGACATTACACAGTTTTCAAGATGGCGGAAAACAAATGCTTGAGAGAAATTGATAAATTTATACTGGGAAAATTTGATTTTCTGGGATCTTTTGCTTGACATCATTTACCAACACCTTCCTCTTAATTTTTCTTGGGTTTTTATCATTCTGCTTCTTCGTTTATTGCTATAATTTTTGCAATTTCGCACTCTCATTGCCATTTTTTAACCCTTTCGACCCGAAAATCGAGGAGCATCGATTAAAGTAAAATTTCTTGCACAATTGCTTTTTTATACTTTAAATATTATATCAGTAAAAAAAAAAACAATTATATCCCCGGGGGAGCTAAGAGGAGGGTGGTACACTTTTATACCCCTCGGGATGCTTGACCATAATAAATGGTACATTAATGTACCAATCCGGAATGTTAAGATAATCTAAAATTTAAAATGAAAATATTATTTATATTACTGTTTATTGAGTAGTGTGGTAAATTTCAAAACATTTTTTACACAATGGAATATTACATGACTTTGCACAACATGTTAGTGCGAACCTGCTTTTTATCGTTGGCACAGTTTTTACATCGGCGCCTCGTTTTTCCTTGAATAGGAAGATGATTTTGTTTGCCTGTAAGTCGTGGAGGCCGTCCTTGTCTCCCTGATCGACGCACCGTTGAGGTTTTGAAACCATGTGAAATTAGATCTTCAGCAAGTGACACCAAAAATGTCTTGAAAGGAATCTTTTTTTTGCTTGATTTCGTTCTGTATCACCCAAGCATTTACCGCAGTCATCATAAGTAATCTATAGAAAACTTTCTTCCACCATTTATCTGATTTCCGATCGAGTTCGTAAAGGCCACACATTTGGTCAGCCAGGTCGACACCTCCCATTATCTCCCTATAAAATTTTATGGCATTGGATCAGGGTATTTCTACCTTTTCGCCAGCTTTTAATGTTTTTTTGCCAATAGAACTTCCAGGATTTTGGCAATTACTTAATACTATTACTTCTTTCGTGTCCTGCCATTTGACACAGAGTAGTCCTGAAGAAGTTACATAAGTTTCAACATCTCCTCGTTTCATTTTTTTCCGTAGTAAATTTAGGCATTTTTTTTCTGTTTGCAATGACAGTGCCAAGAGCTGGAAATCGCATACTTTCTAATAAATTTACTGATGTAAAAAAACGATCGAAACAGACAACTACAACGTGTGCTTGAATTGTATTAATTAATGTGTTGACAACTCTGTCTCCAAGAGCTCCGGACATACTTTGAATTTCTTTACCGGAATAGATGTTGATGTTGATTATTGAATCACACCTTAGCTACATTTTTATACCCCGTTTTGTAGGCTTGAGCGGCATGTACTACTTGAGTGTGCTGCGCACTTTGAACTTAGTCATTGATTCGTCAATACTTTGAAATGAGCTATCTTGCCTATATTTTGGAAATGTCTTTTTTAGGCATTCTACCAAATCATCAACATAATATGTCTTCCTAACAGCCTGAGTTGGTTTCTGTGGACATGTGAAATATAATTTGGAACTTATTTCTGCGAAACGATCTCGAGCTTTTGCAGTTTGTATTGATTCGTTACCAAGTGATTTATGACAAGACCAATAATCCTTGATGGAAGGCAATCAGTTGTAGCACATTACAAACATGCAGCCAAAGACTAACTCTATTTCACCAGCATTTGTATCGACGACTTTTTTTTTATTTTTATTTTTAGTGTTGTAAATATTAATTCTTTCATTCGTTGATTTAGCTATATAAATATATAGCGATTTAGTAAATAATTTATGAAAAATATCATAAATTGAATCAGTGATTTGTATGTCCGGCGATATTGAGCAGGATTTCACTTCTCTTACCAAATTTTTAGGAGAAAAATTATAATCAGGTGTATGCCATGCAAAATCTGGGTGAATTTAATTCAACTTTTCCATTTCAACATCTATACCTCTTCCTCAGCATTTTCTTCAGACGACTTGGAACCAGAGCCAGAATATTCTTCTTCGCTTCCAGAAGTGAACTCTTCTTCACTGTCACTAAATTCATCTCCCAAAACTTTTCGTATATCTTCATAATTCATTTTTATCTGGAAAAATATTCACAGCATAAATTTTTTGTAGCGGACAGAATGGTACAATTTAGCACCAAGATGAGGTTACATAAAAAGACGAGTGGTACAAAAATGTACCATTTCAAATCAAATGTAAAAAAAACTACTTATTACAGAAATTATCTTACCGAAACTATTGGAAACTATTTTTTAGCAAAAACTGTATAATATAAAAATATTTTTTTGTGTATTCACCACTAAAAACTTTAGATAAACTTAAGAATTGTTGCAAAATACGTGCGTCTTCGAAAAGGTCAGATTACAAATGTCAAAATTTCTCTCAAAAGAGAGCACATTACTTCAACAATGACATTTAAATATCAAAACAAATTATTCCCGGACGAAATGGTACACTTTTCAACCAAAGAGAGTGCCATTGGACGTTTTTAGGGATGTTTAAACTCTACTGGTACATCAGTGTACCATTCGGGTCGAAATGGTTAAATGAACTTGCATGCAAGATGATAAGACATCAACAGAGCTGCCATCTGTTGTCAAGTTTAAAATCGCGTTGGATGGGAGACTTGCATGCAAGCTGTACTATCTCGTGTAACCCCCGGGTTAGCTATTGGTTGTCTGTCTCTTTCGTTCGCTTCTCTCACTTTCTAAAGGTAGCCCCTATTTTAAATATATTATTTTAATATACCCACGACATTGCAATTGCAGCTTTGCTTTATGGAGCTGTAGTCGACGATTCTATGTAATTTAAAAAAAAAAATTTTCTTTCGTTTTATTTCTACTTAAAACTTTAATCAGTTTTTTTCTAAAAACACTAGTTTTGAACTCGGTGGACACGATTTCTCAAAAACTAATGCACAGATCTTATTGAAATTTTGCACACTTCTTCAAAATATGATTGACTGGTGACTGAACGAAGGTTTTTTCTTTTTTTCGATTACAATTAATCTTACAAGACTATACGTAGTGTAAATTGTACCAAAAATTGTTTTGTTTTGCATACAACTCTGCCAAAAATTCAAATTTCAATTTTTTTTTCTTAAATGTTTCATTCAATCGTTAGCTAAATTTATCTACTAACAGAAAAAAAATTGGATTTTTAATTTGAGATAAGGCTATCATGAGTTATCCTGACCACCACGAGGATAGTTTTTTTTTTAGGTGTTTCCGAAAACCAGGTCCCAGCGGTTGAATTTTCGAAATTTTTGAATGAAAACTTATTAAATTATTCATTAAATGTTGTTCTTTGATATGCTTAAAATGTTGTATAAAATATTTTTTTTTTAATTTAAAAAAAAAACAGAAAATAGTAAAAATGTTTTTTTAGTCTTCGAAACACATGTAACCCCTTAAAAATGTCGACGTAGGTACTGGAAAATTTTCGAAATTTTTTAATTTATTAACAAAACATTGCTAGCAACTCTAAGTCGCTACTACCCTTTTTGCTATCGGAGAAGCTGAAATTTTTTTCCGACTTTCCGGTGGAGATCGAAAAATGGTTTCTTGCTTTCGATCCAGCGAATTATAATTCGAAGCTACCATACAATAATGAATGCATGGTATCAAAATAAAAGTCTTGAAAAATACAATTACTTTAAATTTTTTCTTTTAATCCGAAAAACTTGGTAACTATCCTTTAATCCCGATGTTCCAAAAAAAATTTTCATCAATTCGATCGCACACATTTACCAGAAGGCTATTTCCGTGGAAATGAAAGTTACCGGGGGAGAAGAGTGAGATTGGAAATAGTAAAATTTATATATTTCTTTACAAAAATTTTACTTCTATTCAATATTAACTATAATAAAGACTGAAACGAATATAACCTGTAAAACTTAAAAAATAGTCCGTGCGTTAAATGTTGTAAATTTCAGATCAGGTTTTTTTTAGTGCAGCACAGCGTTTATTCAGTTTTAAACCAGTATTTTGTATATTTCCCGAAAATCCAATAGCAAAAAAAAAAAAAAACTGGAGCACAGAACTAGTAAATACAAATTATTAAAAAATCGGAGCATATCTTTGACTTCAAAATGTGGTGCAAATAAAAAAAAAGTGCAAAAATTAAAAACAAAAAGAAACCAAGAAATAGAAAAACAACTGCAAGTCAAAAAGATTGATTGATTTTCAATTTAAGTACACTTTCACGTCCCCAACTTTATTTACATTTCGTTCAAAGGTGGTTATCTTCCAGAATCGGGAAAATTCTAATGAAATCGAAAATTGTTGGACCAAATATCTTATATGGAAGGATCTTTGGCAGAGAGGAAATAAAGCCCATCGCTTGCTAAAAGTGGATAGAACAATATAAATCCGGAAAAGAATGAATTAAAAAAATTTATTCGTTGGGGAAAATCATAAGAGTTCCATATTTTACTGACCACATTTAATTTCCAAACACACTCGACTCGCAATTACAACAATAAATTTTTGCTTATTGACAATTAAAACAATGAAAATTATGGAAAAATACCACAGTAACTACTCCTTATCCTATTAAAGATATTTTGACTCTGGTTTAAAGAAAATTTTGACCAAGTGCGTAACCTATATAGTGTCTAAAGATTTTAGCCTAAAATAGAAAAGAGCGTTCACACAGATTGAGGAGATACTAACTACGTTCAGAAATATTATGAAAGATAATGGAAAAGTTAGGGAAAAAAAAATAAAAACGATTTTTTCTTAATGTATTTAATTAAAAAAAATGAACATTTTAAGTTTTACAGTTTTATCTAAAATTTTGTTCAGCTTTTAAAACTTTTATGACTGAAACTACATGGGGCGCGCTCATAGTAAATATTTCAAAATGAACGCTTCTCATTAATTTACTTTTCTTAGATCTCGAAATATTTGCTCTGAACGCTTTTATGGTTTTATTTTCAGTCATAAAAATAACAAAATATTTTCTAATTTTCAAGGCATTTTAAACAAAACTATTTAAATTAAAAAAAAAATGTTTTATACCTTTTACTCTTTTGCGTGAGTGGTGCAAAAGTAAAACAACAAAAATTTATTATGAATAAGAAAAAAAATCGTGTGTAAAATTATTTCAGCAATTTTCTTGAAATTTCACACAAATGCATAAAGTTCTGATAACAATACAACTATCTTTAGGTCAAACCAATTGGGATTGCGTTTATAGCAAGGGCCCCAAAAGGGTCTCCCATCGCACATGAGCAAAATTTTGAATCCGATTTTTGACCCACTTATATCGAGAGTCGATTTTCTTTAAACTTGGCACATAAAAAGTACTGTATGAGGCCAGATTATTATAATTACTCGGCAAAACAGTGAAATTTTGTTTTTCTGGTCGTCAGAAAATAAATACGTTTTAGGTCAGACTTATTGGTCGTATAACAAAATTGTTATTTTGTTAGTTTTCATTCTTGGTAAAAAAAAAACAATCAAAAATTGTTGCTTACTACCAAGCCCGTCATTGTGATATTTTCTTCTAAAATTTGTGAATTTGGTTGATTTTTTTTTTAGTAAATTAAATCAAGAGGATTTGATGGCGGATTAGTAATTTATATTAAAGAAGATCATAGCTATTGCTCTATAATATGTGATATCGCACAGTACAATTCGATAGAAGTGTAATTATCTTTGACTAATGGCCACTCTTTATGTTTAACTGCAGTATACAGATTACCCAATGCAGATCCTTTGCCTTTTATAAGTTCTTTAGAATTATATCTACAATTTTACAAAATTATGATAGAATTTTTTTTAACTTTTATGAGAATGGATGAAAAAAGAAGACGTTACCCAGAAAAAAAAATCAGTCATTTAGGCCTTGATAAAAAGAAGCCGACATAGGATTCGTAAAATAGGAGAATTTAGGGATCTCGATACCTACCGAAAAATTGCTGTAACGGAAGAAAAAAAGAATTAAAGAAAAGATAGCATAATCTGATCCACACCTTTTGGCTATCATAGACAAACCTTTTAAGAAAATAAAAAAAAGACGTCAAAACTAAAGGCCGATGCACACCGCCGCGATAGCGATTGCAATAACACAATTCCATTCACACCAACGCGATAGATCACAGCGATAGTAACATGCATATGACTGAACCAAATAAAGATATTTGGAAAAAATCTGAACATAGGGCAAATTAGAGTTTCCCAATTGTTCTGGCTAGTATCAATGGTGGACATGCTACCGTCATGTGTCAATTCAATATCTACTAGCTCGACTTATACCTACTGGGTCTACTAATTTTTTTAATTTGAAAGGGTTGGTCTTACTGACCATCGTTAACATCGAATATAAATTTTTATATATCGACGTTGAAAGATATGGAAAAAGTAGTGACCCAGGTGTTTTAAATGTTTCGGCTATAGAGATGAAATTTAAATACGGTTTGTTCGAAGAATACCACCAAATGTTTGCCTAATCATAATCAAAGAATATCTATACCTCGATTTTTGATTAAGAATTCCCTTTAAAATTTTACTTGATGCGTCCTTTCGCAGCAAGGTATGCCCGCCCGACAAAAACCTCAGAAAGATCATTACATTACTTAAATTTACATAGCCTTATAAATAAGTAGCTAATTGAAAACTGGTTTGGAATTTCGGCGCAAGACAGCCTGAAACAACTATTAACAAATCTCTTCATATTCTTTTACAAATCGCAAATGAAAACGATAATTAAAACAGTCAACATTTAGAGTCCTTTTAATCAAAAATGGGCGGTTTGATCAATTTTGAAGTTAATGTAAGAAGACCAACGGAAGAAATTTTCCAAATCCAACAAGGTTTTTGTAAAGGGTTTTCCAATGAGAGGTGTTATTTTAATTGCCCGCTATTTCGGTAGATGTCACTTTTGGAGCTGTCATTTTTGACATTTGACAAGTAGAAACTACGCCATTAATAAAATTGGAACGATACACTATAAAAATGGTGAAAATGTGGCAGAGACGGTTCGTAAAACTCGAACATTTTTGGGTCGTCGTGAAGCACCTTGTCGGACCGCAATGCAGAAATTGTTAGAAAAATTCGAGCTGTCGGGACAAGTTAGTGATGTGAAGAATAAAACCCGTGCACGTCGCTGAAGAACAGCCGAGAATATTGCTGCTGTAGCCGAAAGTGTTGAAGAGAACCCAGGTTTGTCCAATCCTCGTCGTTCTTTGGAATTAGGCATTCCACAAACGTCATTACACCGTATTAGCATAAAGATTTGGGTCTTAAGGCTTATAAAGTTCAATTAACACAAGAACTCAAGCCGGCCGATCATCAACAACGTCGAGTCCTTGAAATGCATGAAAATGATCCGGAATTCCATCGAAAACTCATCTTGAGTGATGAGGCACATTTCCACCTCGATGGATTCGTCAACAAGCAAAATTGTCGCATCCGGGGCTCGGAAAACCCGAGTTATTGTTGAAAAGCCTCTCTATCCTCAACGTGTGACTGTTTGGTCCGGTTTATGGTCCCGCGGAGTCATTGGACCTTACTTTTTCGAAAATGAGGCTGGAGCAACAGTTAAGGTGAATGGATTGCGCTTTCGACAGATGATTAATGATTTTTTATGGCCGGAATTGGATGGTATTGATCTGGACAACGTTTACTTTCAACAAGACGGCGCTACGTGCCATACAAGCAACGAAACCATTGATCTTTTACGGGAAAAGTTTCCGGACCGTGTTATCTCTCGAAGAGGTGATCACAATTGGCCACCGAGATCTTGTGACTTAACACCTTGCGACTTCTTCCTTTGGGGCCACATGAAAGAGAAGGTCTACGCCAACAGCCCAGCGTTGATTCAAGACCTCAAAGATGGAATTCGTGAGGACATAGGGCAGCCACTTTGCGATTTGGTTATAGAATATTTCATGAAAAGGATATGGTCCTGTAGGCGTGGTCGTGGCGGTCATTTGGCTGATGTTATTTTCCATTATTAACGGCATACCTTCTGCTTTGTAATGAAATAAAGATTCGATCATTTATCTCAAAAAATGGCATTTTTCTTTGAATATCAAAATAACACCTCTTATTGAAAAACCCTGTACTATAACCTCACTTCGTTTAATACTTCCCACTTGTATTTTAGGCTACATTTACCCTCTAGGAAAGGACAC
Organism: Dioctria linearis; assembly: GCA_963930735.1. NCBI lineage: Eukaryota > Metazoa > Arthropoda > Insecta > Diptera > Asilidae > Dioctria > Dioctria linearis. The sequence continues at coordinate 166,396,919 of OZ005743.1, read as the reverse complement.
AATAAATCAACTCGGGTCGTGGTGTCCCTAGGTTCCCAATGGCCAAGTCGATAAAACTTTTAAACCAACCCGAACCTGTATTCAACTCCTTGGCAATATCAACCTCAACTCTGTCCATTTTTTTTTATTTTTTTTTATAATGTTTTAAATTCAGGTCATATAAAATTGGGTATTCCTTCATATGATTTTAATTAATTTTTCAACACCCACTTGAATTTGCACTATCCATTTTGATCTCACAGCTCGCGATAGACGACTGAAATTGTGCATGCAGCGATGGACAATTCAATCGCTGATCAAACGCTACAGAAATTCTTTGTATCGCTGTGATCTATCGCGTTGGTGTGAGCGTTTCCATTCAAAACTATGTGTAGCGATATATCGCTGTCACTTCATTATCGCTATCGCTACGTTATCGCAATCGCTATCGTGGCGGTGTGAATCGTCCTTAATAGCGCTCACGAGAAAAAAACAGTGGCAAAGTTCCCAGAAGAGTTCAAACATGGCACGATTAATGATTGGAAGATGGTAGAATACCATCTATATTCTTTTTTTCTGTTATTCACAGTGCGAAATATTTGAATGTGTTTTTTCAAATATATATGCTCACTCTGTTCAGCAATGAATCAATCCTACAAGATCTTACAGAGTCAGCAAGATTCATTCATGTAAAGACTTCCGAGTGAAGAGTTTCATTCCTCCTGAGTACAAGAAACCGTTAAACACCCACCTTGAATGGTGGACCCGAACCCATCTATTTTATAGAAGATAGGTATGATGAAATACTAAATGTTCTTACTCTGTCATATAAGGTACTTTTACTTTTATCAAAGATAATGAAGTGTAACATACAAAATCGGTAAAAAATTTCCATTCCTCTAAAAATATCCGTCCACTTCTCTAGCCTGAACTTAAGAGAACGTTTGCAATGTCCTAAAAAGTAATCCTATTAAACAAATCCTCATTCAAAATATTAAAGAAATATGGCACGTTCCCCTGCTTATCAAAGATTGCATACAAAATTGTATTAAAATATATAATTAAAAGTGTTATAAAAAGTAAGGGCGTGCAAGGACGAAGTATTAAGTTTAAGCTTTTATGCATTGGTAGATCTTATATAAGCAAATATCAAAGCAACATTTTGAATAATTTTGTTTTTTATTATGTATCTTTTAATGCATTAAATTTTTAATCGACATAAAAATCTGAATTTATCCTGACCACGTACAGTAATTCAAGTGATAATGCAATATTTCGAGGTTAAAGCAGATAAAGACCCCTTGAAAAATCTTTAATTAAGAATATTGCGACAATATGAGTTGTTGTAATCTAAAAATAAATATTAGGGGTATTCACTCTTTAACTCTGTAACCGATGTAAAAATACAACAAGAATTTACAAAAAAGAGTGAATACACCCTTTAGCCTTCAGCTTACTTCGAAATGTAACAGAGTGATAAAATGGCCCCGTAGGAGCTCTCCCCGGCCCCGGAAAAAATTGAAAAAATCCTCAAGATTCCCAGGAGTCATAGTTATTATAGAAAAAAAGAATTGTGCAGATCCGGTTAAAAATAGCTGAGATAAAAACAAAAGTATCTCAACAGAACGGCTTAAAGGAAATGCTGGTTTTTCATGGCGTTTTCTGACCGTTTTGGTCGTTTTCAAAGTTTTTATTTCTACTATTACTACTTAATTATACACTTTTTCAGTATAAAGTTAGCGGATAAAATGAAGCCTGTTTTGTTTGGAACGTTTATTTATAATTAGTTTTCCGCTCGGGCTAATAGTTTAGGAGAAAACTTAATAAGTGTAGAACAACATACGACGGCTTTTTGCCGTGAGATGATGTAAAAATTTACAATTTCTCTTTACGGAATGACGGTGCTTCTGAGGAATTTTTTTGAAAAGATGAAAAAGTTTTGTAATCGAACACTTATGCCTATGATCGAAAAAAAAATTGAAAAATAACTCATATGTAGCAATGGGGTATATGGGACCCAGATGAGGAAAAACTTTGAACTTCGGGAGGAAAAGCTCAGTGAGAAAATGTGTCGAATTGACAATAAGAACATTCTAGTAGATAGAGAATTTTGTTACCTTTAAGTTGAATGTAAAAGTTTTTCTCTAGGGGCATTCGTTATGATACGGGGCCCGACAAATTGAAAAAGGGTCTTTCAGGTAAAATGTAAGAGGGTGGAAAAAATACACTACGAAGTATACCGGATTGAAAATTTAAAAACGCCATTCGATAGAGCCCGGCGGGGGCTTTAATTAGACACCCCACATACCATATTTGGGTCTTGAGGGGGTGGGGTAACAACCCCCATCTTAAAAGTTCCCACCCCAACTTTAGTTTTTCATAACTTTAATCCCTTCATCGAACTAAAGACGAATCCAAAATTGGTTTTTTTATCCACCCCCCATCTCCCCGCAACAAATATTGAATATTGAACTTCAAATACTATTATTAAGTAATTTAGGGGAGAAAAAGTAAATCGATCACACCAATTTGTTTTTCGGTGATGTTTTATTAAGTTTTCCAGAAAGTTTCATACTGTTTGATGCGCCATTACAGATGTCTTGGGTTCACAAATTTTCAATACCTTTTTTTGTGGGGGAAAACCGCGAGGCGGGTAGATGTAAATTGAACAACCTGCTAAATCAACCCAGTACCACCTAGAAAAAATATAAGTGCACCAGTCTATAGTCCTCAAAAGGATCTTTCATTTGGCACACTGGAAATTTTCCTAGTACACTCCCCCTCCCCCTCTGCACACCCTGACATTTGACGTTCAATCTGACCTCCTAAGTACAACTATACAAGTCGGTTTACACTGCCAATTTGTGAATGTAAAAATACAAGACCCTTGTATTGCATTTTATATGCACAGGCCTTGTATTACTTTACTGGGTTGTAATCAAATACATCGTTTACAACGATACACTCTTTGATACAACATTGCGTGAATACCCCTATTGTATTGTCACTACACATGTGTACCAAATTTTAAGAAAATCGGCTCGGTACTTGCTTAAAAGTAAAAAAAATATTGTATTATCATCATATCAGCCAAAATTTCAAGAGTATCGACTCGTTAGATATGGATTAAAAATTGAAAAATTGAGTTCATGATTTTTCAGAGAGGGAGACTTTTGTTGGGGCCTTTGCTTAATATCCTACCATCACATTTGATCTGTATTGTCATCGAAGCTCTATACATGCACATCGAGTTTAAATAAAATTAGTTTAGTAGAAATCAAAAATTGTTGTACTTATTTTAGGGGCCCTCCAAAATAGACCTCATACAGCATGCCCACCTCACATGCCTTAATCTATAAATAATATAGGTACTTTTTGGTACTTATCGATAATAGGCTTAACAATAATGGCATGTTCAATAAAAAGATATTATTACAATCTTAAAGTGTAAAAAGTGTGCTGACCTCAATGGGAAAAAAAAACATACTTATATAAAATACTGTGCTATGAAAGATTTAAAAAAAAATAATTTACAGTGAAAGAAAAATCAGATAACCTTGAATTTTAGTGGGGCAACATTCAGAGATATGACAATAATCTTATTAAAACAAGGGTCAATGTTTTTATTATAAGTCTGCCGAAAGTTCTACGGTTACTCGTGCATTGAATATCATCCGCCAATATATTCCACTTGCGAGCACATTGAAAATAAAGTACGAGTGCTGTCCATATTGAGATCTACAACGAGGGATTAGGAGATTCTTTTGTCTAGCCGATTATAGGAAGTTAAGCTTTTCGATGCAGGTTATATATTAGTCTGTGAAGAAATTTGAATCTGGGTTGGGTTAGGTATGCATCCAAAGAGCAACCAATCCAAGTAACAATTTTTCCAATTTTTGATGACTGAAGGTCATGGGTAGTTTTATAAGGGGTATATAATGGTTACTCGGTTATATAAGAGTGGTTATATAAGTGTTTTATAATATTACCAATTGGTGACGCTGACGAAGTTATATTAGAGTTTTTTAAGGTTACTAGTGGTTATCGTCGAAGTAAGTTACTAAAGGTTTTATAACTTGGTGATGGAAATGTTTCAATCACCGATCTATATAACTTAGTGTAACCATTACTACAAGGTATATAAGAAAGTTTTATAATTGTTTTCATCACCACGTTATATAACTTATTGGTAATATGCAGGGACCGAAAATAACTGGTATTTTGAAAACTTTAAACAAAAAAAGCTGGGATAAATCATAATCGTGGAATTTTGTGGAATATATCAGCTTGGTTTTTTTAGCTTCAAATTATTATCGGTCAGGAATAACAGGTAAAGTTGGCTTTTTTCGTAAGAAGTCATAACTGATTCGATACCTAGTAATAAGTGTTTATTGCTGTATCCGTGGTTACCCTTATATAACTCGACAACATTCAGTAATTTTGGTGGCGTTTTAGTAACTACGGTGATCGTTATAAAAACAAATTACTTTTAGTGTCGAATGGAGCCATTATAAAATTGTTTTTATTTATTTAACACAATATAACCAAAAGTTATATAAGAATACTAACGTCTGTTTTTTTGTCACTATAAGATATATAGCATTACCAAAGGTTACATATTATGATCATTTTGGAGGCATGGTAGTTCCTATAGTTTATATAATATTTCTAGAAGTTTTATAAGCGTCGTTAAGTTTAAATAATAGAGCCAGAGTTTATATAAAACTACTTGAAATTTGTTAACAGTAATTTGTTCATTTAAGTACAAGCCGCCGTTTTTTCATCTGTGCATTACAGATAAAAAGAAAATGTCGGTTAAGCCAATTCCTTAAATTGCAGATATATGGCTTCCGTTTTATTTTTATATGAAGAAAATATACGTCATTTTAGGTAGGTATATAACATTTCTAAATTATGTAATGTTATCTTTATGAATTAATATCACCTAAGTGAAAATTTTAAATTTTTAAATATTTAATTAAAATTAGTATTAAAAATTGCTTATTTTTGGAGGGGTCTGTATTTTTTAGAAGTATCTATGATGATATTCATAATAAAATTTTAATTGCAGCTGAATTTCACTACGTACATGCCGAAAAATTGTAATTCTAAAATGTAAAAATATTAAACCCTTACTTTATAAAAATGCAATGCAAAAAAATATCGAGATTCTATGTCAAAAGAGGTTTCGCAAATATTTGCACTATATTGTTTTATAAAGGTAACGAAAAGTAATTTCCCTAACAATTCAATCACTAAAAGTAATCAGTCTGAGAAAATTCCAAGCGTTGTGGAAACGTTACCATCACTATTATAAACAAAGTTTATAAAGGTAACCGAAACGTTACTGCAACCACTGCTATGACCACAATAAATTAATCGAGAGCACCCTAGGTTATATAAGGGTTATATAAGAAGTTATATTACGGTAACCAGAATATTTGTATTACTCATTTTATAAAGTCTTTAGTTATATAACTTTATCTAAATCAAGTCACGGTAACCTTTATATAATCCTCCATTTAAGCTCTATAAGAGGTTTACAGTGGTTACAAAGAGGTTTCGAGTACTTAGACTATATAACTCAAGTTATATAATTAGGTAATGAAAACCATACAGTTACTACTATATAAAAAAAATTGTTTCTTGGGAAGCAAGCATGTTGAATAAGAAGATATATGACTGAAGCGATGTAGCTTAAAAACAATTTGGAGTACCAAGAGCATCAAGAGTCTTCTTCGACAGACTGAGTCAAGATCAGAGAATACCATATGATATTGGTGAAGTGAGGAACCACTTAAGTCTTTACTAATTCCATCCGTATATGAAATCTAGAAGAAGGCACAGGCGCAGGCGACAATATATTTTTCCTGTTGTAATGATTGTAATGTTTACAGGAGGTGAACTTAAGAGTTAAGTTCAAAACCAAGGGCTTTAACTGAATCAACATATGATAGTTAGTACAGTGTTGTTGATGTATATTGGCGGGATAATATTAGAATCAATTCCATTTCTATAAATCACATCTGACTTACTGCGATTCAACTCCATGTTATTTTGCAGTAATCAATTATAAATACACGCTGCAAAAGGGGTCCAATATTATATTCGAATTGCAACGAAGAAAGTTGGCAAAATATTAATTTCCATTTTCCCGATGAAACAATGCAATCTGGAGGAAATTTTGAACCTTTTTTGCTTAGTCTGGATCCGGATAGTTCGGATTCAGATCGGGATAGTTCGGATCCGGATTTGAGGAATCGGATCCTATAATTATTTCGGATAATCCGGATACTTTCAGCTCTAATTCATAGCCAGAAGGACCTTCGTTCTCATCAATACCCAACTGACGAACGCCACAGCTTCTTTGGAAGTAGATCAGCATTCAGCTTTAGATGGTTTTCAGTCTGGAGAGGTTTGAATCGCATGCAACTATACCTGAAAAAGTCACAGCTATGGTAAAAAATGCAAGTATTCCCGTCGTCGCGGTTAAAAACAGTGCGTTACGAATCGTTCCAAAGCGTTTAAAGGCGGTTATATGAAAAATCAAAATTTTTGATTTCAGCCGTTTGCGTATTGGGTGAGTGACATTTTGTCATTTGTGGAAATATTCGACGATATGGATACTGATGAATGGATTTTTAGGGAATACGAAACCGGCAGGCTATATGGGATGTGAAAAATAGTAATTATTCCAAGCGCAATCTAATTAGAGAAAATTATGGAATGAAGTTGCAATAGAAGTAAAATGTATTCAAAAGTAGCGTACTTGTCGTCATCAGAAAATACGCATAAAATCTCTCTCTGGATGCACTGCAATTTTTCGTTTTTTTCTTTCTAAACACTTTTTAAATTTAAAATATGAATTTTCATAGAGAAAAATCAATATTAATCTTGAAATGGACATGTTTAACGCACAAATATCAACGGTTGAAACAACTTCGAATTGAATGGAATTACCGCCTCTACGGTTCCATACTTTCTGTTTCTAGAATGTCGATACTGTTACCCGTACAAAACAGCTCCGCTTCATATACTCTCCTCTTCAAGCTGAACACAACCTTAAACCAAAAAAAAAGATACGTTTTGCTGACCTTGTAATTGTATGCCAAGTTTAAAAAAAAAATCGATTTGGTAGAAGTGGATTAAAAATTCATTTCAAAATTTAACCCATGCATTCATATCGCAATGTTTCCAAATTTTATTCGATTTAATCTTTATATGTATCTAAAAGATTACTTGTATTTTAATTCAACAGAATATTTCTATATTATAAAAACTCCCTTGTATATACCTAAGTTTGTAATTTTGTACAATAAGTCCCTGAATCTAAACTGAATTACAACATCCATCGGTATATGTAATGATATCCTTGAAAATTAGTCAAAACTTTGCCACATCTTATACCAACTATATAGACCAACATGAAAAGCTTAAGCATGAAAATTCTAAATAAAAAAAAAAACATTGCGTAAAATATATTCAACGTAATACACAAAATACACCCCTATTTTGTGTTCATACATAATTACGTACATAAATACAAATTACAATATTCATACATAGAATTGCGTCCTAAAATTACCCGTAGATTTTCTATTTACGCGGTTAGAATAGATAACTGAAATGTAGTAGGCAGACACATATAATACCTACGCTTGTACATCGTAATCAAATATAATCTTTCAATGCCATACTCACTGAGTTAATTTTTCCAAAATTTCAGTATAATCTAGGCATAATCATGTTTCTACTTAAAAAAAACATCACAACAAAATCATTCATATATTCATCAAAGGACCTATTCATGCGAGGACGTGTATACACATATATTTAGTAAAACTGTCTAGACAGTTTTTCAGTTTATTAAAAAAACAAAAATAAGAAGATAATTCAGATAATAAAAGTATAAAAAAAAATCAAATCAAATATTTTTTCTTTAATAAAATTCATGACTTACGTGTAATAAAAAAACAACGACCACAAAAAAAAAAATTAAATTTATGTGGCACACGTCGTCGTCCGAAAATCTGCTGAGATTTTATTTTCTTATTGTTAATGTTATTAAAACAACAACAAAATTACATTAGCTCTCTTCTTCTTTTATAAAGTTGAACAACCTTGAGAGAGAGAACCTGAAGCACTTCTTCTTCACAAAATATCTGCGATATTAAAGACTTCTAAAATGTAAGATAAATACATACACGCATGTAACTAGTATAAGAACATACCGAAACTGACTACTGTTGAGTGGTCCATTAAATATTTGCAAGTGACTAAATAAATAAACTTTAAAACTCATTAAACATATCGCACATTAATTAACACCAGTAATAACAACTATATAGAGAACGACACTATATTATACGAAAAAAACTAAAAAAAAAAAATCCTTTCCACTTTCGATTTGTTGAGCACTTCTCTAGTATAAAGTGGAGGAAATATTTGCTTTATATCAAAACACTTAGTCAACAAAGCCGCCTTATTATTAGACTTACTAAGTACAATTTGTAGCCCCGGAATGACGTGTGAACTAAGCACATAATAACATATACTATAAAAAAAGCACACAATATTCTCGCTGAAAACTGCTCAGCCTTCTGAAACTGAACTTCTAAAACTGATAAAGAAAAACACCAACACCTCGCGCGGCTAGTGCACTCCGATTTGATAACGCAAATCAATCGCGCTGTCATCAACGTCAAGCAAGGCTCAAAGTAAAGAGAAATGACCGCACACGTCTTTTTTTGACTTAGTGAGCGAGTGAGTTTGTCGACAATAATAACAGACAGCAACACCAGAGCAACAATAATAAACTAAAAACACTATCAAAGTATTATAAGCGAACCATTATTAAGTTAGTTAGACACTAGAAGCAGTAATTCTGTTAACTCAGCCCAAGCTAACTAGCTAGCTACTAAACCATTGAACTCACGTCGTCGGACGACTGAACTGAGCTCATCAGGCGAGAAACCACCACCGATCATCTATTATAAAAAAAAAAAAAAAAAAAAAAAAAAAAATACGGCAGATACAATACGACAGGTAAGTTGGTTAGTTGGTTGGTTGGTCGGTTTGGTTTAGTTTGGTAGGGAATGAAAATAATTCCCAACTTCCAAAACACAAGAAACCAACCTCGTCGTCTCCACCGAGTTCAACACGTTTATTATTAGGTAGTATGTAGTAGAGTAAGGTATATGTCGTATTCGATTGGACGTCCGTCCATCAACCACAAAAAAATAAAACTGGACTATATGAGAATGCGACCAGAGTGGAGCAACTAACTACAACAGAATGGTCGTCTCCAAGGCGCGACTTGTGGTGTTGTGGTGATGATACTGCTGCTGCTGCTGCTGCTGTTGCTGTTGCTGTTGTAATGTTTCTAATATTCTGAAGGTTGTTTCATTTGGTTATACACGTACGAGCGCGGTTAACAAAAAGCTTTCCAATTCAAGGTGAATCAAAGCCATATACCTAGGTAGGTAGTAGAGGTTTCGAGAAAAATCCAACAAGTGGATTTTGTCGGCTTTCGAATTTAATAATGATGGGAAAATAAGAATATGACGAAAAAAAAAAACAAAAACAGGTGGTCGTGGTATGTACGTATGCATATATAGAATGGATATAATCAAAAACCAACGTGTGTCTATGATCCCGCCGGAGTGTAATCCAACAACGTGTAAACAACGACAACGACTATCGTCGTCGTTGTCGTCGTCGTCAACAAAGCAGAAAAGCAAGTTCACAAGAAAACCAACTAGAAAAAGCAGTATCGTTATTGAATTAGTAAGAGAAACATTGTCGTCGTTGATCCCGGATGAACTGAACTGGAGAATGATTGCTGCTGATGAGGCCTGAGAGTGTTTAAAACAGCAATAACAATAACAAAAGAAAAGTTACGGAGAGCTTTTAATAAAAGCTTTTAGTAAGATTAATGTTTTCAGTATTACCAGAATGCGAAAACTTTTTTGCATTGAGTTATCAAAGTTTGCTGCAATCATTTCAAATGAAAACGATTACTTTTAAGCTGATTTTAGACATCACACCACCACACCAGCCATGTCTGATTTGGATGAAACTTTTCGAGTTTTTATTGGAATACGAAAATTTTTATTCTACCTACTAATTCCAACCAACCTCTAAGGGCTGGTTTCACAGTTCGACTTTGAATTCAGGATTAGATTAAACTCGGTTCGTAGTTTAAACTGAATTTAAACGAAAACGAGTATCACAACGTTCGACCTTTACCCAGGGATTACGCGAGATAGTACAGCCAGCATGCAAGCCTCCCTTCCAACGCGATTTTTAACTTGACAGCATAAGGCAGCTCGGTTGATGTATTATCATCTTGCATGCAAGTTCATTTAAACAAGTGAAAAACCTAGAATTGGTCTAAGTAAGACCAATTCTTATGATACCCTAGATGAATGCCCGTATGAAATTTCGTACGGTCACCCATTTGAGCAATTTTGATTTTTTGCATTGGTTTCTAGTATATAATTCTAGAACGGCTCATCGGACAGAAAAAATGATTATAACCAATTTTGTAGGATTTCTTATTCTGAAGAAATTTTTAGTACAATAAAAATGTCTAGGACTGATCGTTTTCAGAGTATATGTAAAAAATCAAATTTTTTATATGGCAACACCAAGAAAGGGTTGCCCGATTTAGTCCATTTTTGAAGTTTTATTTGCTATTACTATGAAAACACACTGTACCAAATTTCAGTTTTCTATGTCGACATGTTCTCAGGTAGTGTCCAAATATATAGTGGAAAACGAAATTTTTGTGTGGCAACCCCACGAAGGAGTTGCCCGATTTGTCTCATTTTCGAACTTAATTTTATTTTATTTTTTAATGTCCGTGTACAAAATTTCAGCTTTCTAAGTGAACGCGTTCTCAAGTTATCGTGCGCACGGACGGACGGACGGACGGACGGACGGACAGGCGGACATGCAAAAATCAAAATAACTTTTAATTTTATGCGGGGGTGTCCAATCCATTTTGCTCTACCATCATTATTTCTGTGCGTTACAAACGGAATGACAAACTTAGTATACCCCTTTAGATTTCATCTAGGGTATAAAAATGGCATTGAGGCGTAAAATCTTGCGTATATTTTAAAATTATAGCAATAAAAGAAGTAGCAGAACGATAAAAACACCCAAGAAAAAATGAAGAGGAAGGTATTGGTAAATTATGTAATGCAAATGATCCCAGAAAATCTCATTTTCCCAGAATAAATTTATCAAATTCTCTCTAGCATTTCTTTTCCACCATCTTGAAAACTGTATAATGTCAAATTACTATCACCTCAGCTGCCATGGTTTTTCATCTCGCTGAAAGCTGAGCTGCCAGCATGGCAGTAGAGGTTACACGTGCAAGAAATATGACAGTGCAGCTAGCATGCAAGCTGTACTATTATGTGTAACCCCCGGGTTATATAACCTAGATGAAATCAAAAGGGTACACTAAGTTTGTCAGTCCTTTTGTAACGCACAGAAATAATGTTGGTAGGGCAAAATAATGTTGGACACCAACGCGTAATATTAAAAGTTATTTTGATTTTTTCATGTCCTACCATCTGTCCGTGCGCACGATAAATCAAGAACGCCTTCAGTTAGAAAGCTGAAATTTTGTACACGGACTTTTAAAAAATAAAGTAAAATTAAGTTCGAAAATGAGACAAATCGGCCAACTCCTTCGTGGGGTTGGCATACAAAAATTTCCGTTTCCACTATATACAGGGTCTTTCAAATTGAGTATTCAAAAGTACGCCCCTGTGTAACACACTTCAAACATCGAACACACCCATATTATATGTCATTTTGACATCTGAAGGCTTGCCATTTATAAAAATGGAGTCGTATACATTACAAAAACGTGTGGAGATTATTGAATTATTTTATGAAAATGGTCATTCTGTAAGAAATGTATTTCGCAAATTACACGATGTTTATGGTCAACACAATCGTCCAACTGAGCAACAAATTGGTAATAATGTGCGGAAATTTCAAGAAACTGATGCAATACAAGATCGAGAAAGACGTCAAGATCATTCCATGCGGCGGGACTTTGAAAATTGGATATTGGAACAAAACGACAATTTTTAAAAAAAAAAACATCATCTTTTCGGACGAAGCACATTTCGAGATCGGTGGCTACGTTAATAAACAAAACTGCCGTTTTTGGGGAGAGGAAAACGCTAGCGTGATTCAATAGAGGCGAACGCATCCACAAAGAGTCACTGTTTGGTGTACATTGTTGTCTGGTGGTGTGATTGGTCCGTACTTTTCGAAAATTATGCTGGAAGAGTCATAACCGTTATCACAACTTTTTTATGGCCGAAACTGAAAAATATTGATACTGAAGACATGTGGTTTCAACAAGGTGGGGCTACGTGTCATACAGCCAAAGAAACTTTGCAATTTCTGCATACAAAGTTTCCAGACTGTATTATTTCAAGATTCGGTGACGTGAATTGGCCTTCAAGATCCTGTGATGTGTCAGCGTTAGACTTCTTTCTCTGGGGAGATAGAGCCGCAACTATGTCAGAATGTGATTGAAAATTTTGATAAAGAATCAGGTACTGTAGAGACGCAAGAGGTGGTCACATGGGAGATATCTTTTTTTTTTATAGTATAAATGGCAAACATTGTATTTCAAAAATAAATAAAAACTTTTTCAGTTTCAATTCAAATTCTATGTCTTTTAGTTATTTACTTTTGAAAACTGTATTTGAAAGACCCAGTATTTGTAAACCGCCTGTATACCTGCGTCGACATAGAACGTAGAAATTTGGTACATGGTGTTTTTATAGTAATAACAACAAAAAATTCAAAAATATAATAAATCGGGCAACCCCTTCTTGGTGTTACCATATAAAAATTTAAGTTTTTTACATATACTGTGAAAACGATCAGTCCTAGACATTTTTATTGTAATAAAAACTTCTTCAGAATACAAAATCCTATAAAATTGGTTATAATGATTTTTTCTGTCCGACGAACCGTTCTAGAAATCAAAAATCAAACTTTCATAGATAGGTGACCATACGAAATTTTATACGGGCAGTCATCTAGGGTATCATAAGAATATTGGTCGTAGACCAATTCTATTTTTTTACTTGTTTAATATGACATCACTGTACAATTGTGAACTAACAAGCTATTGTGATTCATTTACTGTCAAAATATTGCTTATGTTTTATTGTTTTAAATTATTTGCAAAGTTTTCCCGCCAAATCGTTGTGGGGAAAAAATTAATTAAGCCTACAAAAATGAAAATGAGTGCAGACTCTTTAAAACCCACTATGAACTTTTCATCAAAAGAAACAACAATATTAATGAAATGTGTAGTGAGCATACAGCCATGAGTGCCAGGAGAAGCATTTTTAAAGGCACTAGAATGTTATAGTTAAATTTCTTCATCGCCAATATCTTCCTGGTCTGAATTCATTGTATTATCACACAAATTTTTGTCTAAAAACCAATCTACTTCAGCAAGTGTCAAATGTTATTTAAAGATAAACTGAATTTAAACGCTCAATTTTGGTGGTTTGAGCTAAGTTTAAACAAGGTTTAACTTACTACTATGAAATTGTGCTCAAGAGATGAACTAAGCTTAAACCACATTTTAAGCTTGAACTGTGAAACCGGCCCTAAGAGTGTTAGAAATTTCATAATGGAGCAAACAATTTTTGTGATCCATATTACAAAACAAAAATGAATCTAAAAACTTCTCTTTTTGTGAAGATTAAGAAAGGTGAACACTATCTGGCGTTGACTTGCTGAAGTTGGACAATGAATACGCTGCAGAAATCCCTTAAAGGCGTTCAATATTGGCAAAGAAAAATTTCCACAGCGATTGAAGAAATATTATCTTTACAGACGAGTGACTAAATTGATGGGTCAGCATTCCAGTGAAGCGATCCGAATGAAAAAAAAAAGTAAAAAACCTAAAATTGTTCTAACAAGGTCCTACTAGTCATCACCGATTTCGTCCAAATTCACAGTATATGTTGGGCTTGACTAGAAATGAAAGTGGCACAAGTGGGAGCTCCAGATGGCCAAGCGAAATCGAAATAATGTAGGTGATCCCGGGGTTAATATTAACACTTTTCGGAAATAATTACCATCTTGCGGAGATATTCGCAACATATTTACAGAAAACCAGAAGTGATTACCCCAATTACTTTAGTCGCATTTCCCAAAATAAAATTGCGATTTTTGCTAAATTACTTTCAAATTACACTAATTAGCAACAACTGTAAAGCTACCACCTTTATCTCTCGGCCAAATTCCAACCGATTTTCAAAATTCTTTTTTCTAACTTCATTGTGAATTTTGAATTTTTTTAAACTATTACGAGACTCGCACGGCAGCGGGTTACAGAGTGGTAGCCCGTGGCGGGTTACTTATAAATTATTATAATTAAATAACAAAAAATAACAAATAAATTATTTTTCTAGAGGTGGGGGTATTTATTTTATATTCTACCATCTGTGTAAATTATTCGAACTCAATCTCATCAAAATCGGATGATAAATTCAATGTAAAAAGGTCATTCATATACACCAATGGGGAAAAAAGTTTCTAATTTCCCGAAGTCGGGTGTTCTGCGGGAGGTGGCGTAAATATTATCCGATTTGCAAAATTCATTTTGATAGTTTTTTGTAATTTTTTTCTGATTTTTTGAACATATTTTCTCTCCCCTTCTGATTAAGTTGCAAAATATAATTTCCGACGACCAAAATTCTGTCTGAAAATTTATTAATTGTTTATTTAATGTTTTTCTACAACTTATCGACTAATCCATTGTTTTGTTTTTTTATGGATGCACTTTACTAAGAGATTATCTGTACAGAATTTCAGGAAGATCGAACGTCATTTACCTATTTAAAAAAATTAAATCCATTAAAACTTGCATACCCACTTTTGGCCATCTACCGGCGAAACACAACTTACAGAATCGAAAATCTACATACCTCCTCTGTGGTTGGCATTTTATCCGAATGAATTTGGCATTTTCGTTCAAATTCTGTTGCTATTTAACCGCGATAACTCACGCAAAAATTTGCAAATTTGAGCATTTTCCATTTATCCTACAAAACCCCGGGTTCCCCTACATTATGCATCATTTTTGTTTTGTTTGGTCATCTGGAGCTCCCACTTCCGTCACTTTCATTTCTAGTCAAACCCAACATACATTGTGAATTTGGACGAAATCGGTGATTACGGGTAGAATCCCCCTCCTTGTAAGACCAATTACTGTCATACCCTAGATCAGTGTTTCTCAACGTTTTTTTATTGACGACACACTAAAATATCTGGAATTCTTTGCGGCACACCTGTTAAAAGCTTTGACCAAACTTTGACACGGATTCAGATAATCCTAAATCTCGATTCTGTAATAAAATATCTAAATATCTTTTATTTTAGGAACAGTGACCTTTAGACAAGACTATACTAAATTTGAATACAAAAAATAGTATTAAAAATTGCTTCAAATATAACTTTTTGAAACATATCCATAATTTTTGCTATAAAAAAGTATAATAGAATGTTACTAAATTTCCAAATTTTAATTTAGCTCCTCTTTCTTATTAACTTCGCGGTAAACCGAGTGTACGAACATTTTTCATGTCGTACGAGTTTTTTGTAAAATTGGTACAAGAATCTATTTGTTCCAGTCTAGCAACTATGCACTTGAAGTGAGGTGGCAACCAAAGGATGAATATCAAATAAAAATGCAAGGAAATTAAGTTTAAAATATATTCTATAGAAATTATTTGTCGGAAAAACTTACGGCACACAGATTGAGAAACGCTGCCATTGAATTAATGCCCGTATATAATTTCGTATGACTACCAATCAATGCAAGTTTGATCGTTGAAGTTGTTTTTCGCATATATTTCTAGAACGGTTTCATCGGACAGAAAAAATTATTATTACCAATTTCATATTCTGAAGAACTTTTCAGTACAATAAAAACAGCTCGGACTGATTGTATTCACAGTATACGTTAAAAACCTAAGTGTTTATATGGCAACACCAAGAAAGAGTTGCTCGATTGCTCAGGAGTATCCAAATAGTGAAAAGCGAAATTTTTCTATGGCAACCCCACGTAGGAGTTGCCCGATTAGTCCTATTCTCGAACTTAAATTAATTATTTCTTTTATAGAAGCCCGTCTGTACGATTTCAGATCTCTAAGTACACACGTTCTCGATGTATCGTGGGGATGGACGGACCGGACATATGCAAAAATCAAAATAACTTTAATTATTATGCGTGGGTATCCAATCCATTTTCCACTACCATAATTATTTCTATGTGTTAAAAACGGAACGACAGACTTATAGTGAATTCTTTTCTGCGACTCGGTGTTAACCCTTAAGTAGACGCATGGGGTCTGAGAAATTTTAACCGCAAAAACAATGTAGAACGCATTCTCTCTCGACCTTGCGTCATCCAGCATATTAGAACACTATTTTGAAAATCGTCGTACTCGAGCCGCTGCGACGTACGCATGCTTTTATACTATAGTGAAGTGTGACCCCATGCCACTTACGTAATTTTTTTCGTGAGGTAAGTTTTGTTAGGTATATCTTTTGAAATTTTGATATTTTATAATATTTTCGGATGAGTTCTAGCAAAAAAAAAAAATAAAACGTATGCTGAGATTGTAGTTTTGAGTGAATAGTGTAGCTTTTCTGCTCTACTTAGAATAGTGGCTCTTATTTTTTTACTTTTCTATAAAGACTGGCGGCAAGAAGCTCCTCAGTTTGTAATATAAAATAATTGCTATTTTTGTGTTAACTTAAAGAGAAGTTATTTGTTTTTCAGTTTTTGTTAAAGCAATAAGATTTAGTTATCGAACTGCATTGTTTTTCTTTTTAAATATTTTGTGGTTTACTTAAATTTCTAGAAAGATATTGGGGTCACTGCTGACCCATGCGGCTACTTGTGTGATTTTGCTAGTGTGCCTACTAAGGGTTAATACTGCTACCTAATCTGGCATTCTCGTGCTCTTTTCTTCCCTACTGATGTGGTGGGTGGTACATCACTGTGAATAATTTTAAACAAAAAAAAATTAAATTAATTCGTTGAACATTAGCTTCGAGGAAACAGCCTACTAATTTGTTTCGAAAAAGGGTAAGGGGTTATATCTGTGTAAGCCATAAATGAATCGTATACCACAATACCACATCTAACTTCCTCCGCGACAAACAAAATGCACGCGACTAAAGATAAGGCATCCACTAGAGAAATACTGTAATAATAGAGTTCTTGGACTAGAGCTGAAAATTGAATCTGGATTTGCTAATGTCCAGATATCCGGATACCCAGATCTGCGAACTATCCGATTCCTGAAATCTGGATCCCAACTATCCGGATTTGGATCTGTCTTATCCGCATCCATATTATCCGAATACAGACTAAGCAAACAATTTAGAAATTATATTTTCCCAATGTTGCAATCTGGACGAAAATTTTGATTTTTTTTTTCTTATCCTGGCTCCGGATGCAGATAGTTCTAATCCAGATCCGGATAATTTGGATACCCGAATTTGAGGAATCGGATCCTAATTATTCCAGATAGAAAATTATCCGGATACTTTCAGAGCTACTTTCGACGGATATTAATACTTAAAATATTGGCAAATGAACATATGCGACGTAAACCAAAGCACATTTTTGACAAACACGCATTACTTTGGTCACAGCATTTCATACAAACGTTAAGAATAATGCCTAGATTACATACCTTATCGATGACAAATGGCAAGATACTCCCACCTAACCGAACAGAAAACGGAGATAGTTGATCCTTAAAGTCCATAGCCATATGCACTGTAACTTCTCGAAATTTCCAGCGTTATAAGCTTTAGATGGTCAATAAATTGCATATAAAACACATTTTTGTCTGACAATATCCACTTCCATGCAGATAAAATCCAGTAACACAGAATTGGAGCAAATAATAACTCTAAACTTAAGCTTGTTCGTAATGTAAATGGCAGCCTCTTCTCCTGAGCGATCACCCCTGAATAAGTTGTAATCATCAAACGTGAATAAAGAAGACGGAACTTCCAGATGCAGCAACGATTCACTAAAGATGGAATGTAAATTGAACACTAAAAGAATATATCAATCTCATCTCATCAAGTTTCCCACATATACTACGAGCATGATATGGCTAACATTAAAACTTTTAGAATGATTACAAAATATCTTCAGTATAAGGCTCCCACTCTGTCAAGAAGATCAAAACTATACAAAATTCATGAAACAGAGGCTACAAACAGTATACGAAATAAAAGGCAAATCAATGCTGCTTACTTCAGGTCTACGAAATATAATATTCCCTTAGTCTTGATAAAATCAGAATCAGTATCAGTGTTGGGCAAAATGTAATCTGATTAATGATTAACAATTACAATTAACCATGTAATCTGTAATCAGATTACTTTGTAACAGATTACTAATGTAATCCATTTCCATAATTACATAATGTAATCGATTAACGTGTAATGTGATTACAAGTTAATCTGATTACACATTAATCGATTACAAGTTAATCCCACTACATGTTAATCTAATTAATGTGATTACATTTAAGACATTTAAGATATTTGTATTCTAATTCTTCATAAAACTCCCTAAAACTAATTTCATACGAGAACAATACTATTTTCTTTCAATTCATTTCATTATATTATTAATTACTTTTAAGTAATCTACAAAGTAATCTGTTACTATGTAATTAGATTACAAAATAATCGAATTATATTGTAACAGATTACACATTTGATAGATTACATATTCTCTCATAAGTAATCTCATTGATATGTAATCGAATACAATTTAATTAGATTACTTTGTAATTTGACTAAACTGTAATGGAATTATTAATTAAATTACACTGCAATCAGATTACGCCCAACACTGATCAGTATGTCTCATATAATATCTAAGATTTTATGCCTTTCATTATAAAAAAATCGAGAAATGAGTTTACATGAAAATTCCATGCTTTTCCTTATAAATTCATGACTAAGTACCTACTGAAGATGTTTTACTTCCAAACTGCAACGAAATAAGAAACTAAAATATTCGAAATCATGTCATCCTATAAAACGGCCCATACACGGTGAACATATTGTCCATCTTGGTGTGTCACACATGAAAACATTTTCAGGACAAAACACATATCAGGAGCTCCTAGAATTGTTAACTATTATCTTCTCTTCAATAGAGTTCACTCAATATTCAAGAATGACGATTGCATGACAAACATCACCCTGAACAGTACAATATGTTGTCAAACACGTAGTCCCGACCTTAAAGTGGCCCATACACGATCACGCATATTGACCAATTCGAGTAGGACAACGATGTTGTCACACAAATTGGACCGTGTGTGGGCCTGTTTGCGGTGTGACATACAATATGTCAAGCGGTTGGACGAAAAGTGGCAGATCTACGCTTTTGACAACATATTGAACCGAATAACATCTGCACGTTGTTTTTTTCTTTCCAAATTCTACTAAATGGTAAATGATAACATCGAACTTTTATATTTCTTTTATTTCTATTTATTCTTTTTCTATTAAAAAATTACGACTTGCCGCAATTTTTAAATGCTCGTAATTCCGATAAAAGTAATCACACACACTAATTAGTCATCGCCTGGAATGTCGCAAGAGAATTGATGAACATCCTCCTGTCAACTACTTTTAATTGAACGGCGGCTTCTTAGAATGTTCAATAAAATAAATCAACAAACCTACATACACTGATAAGAAAAGAAAATTAATTTTCAACCTGTTTACCTCCTCTCAATCATGAAATCAAATACAAAATTACATTTCTTCCGAACTCCATCTAAATACCTACCTACATACCTCACCTACATACACCTTGATTAAATTACGATTAAAGCCATGCAGCACAACAACACTGGCTTGCACATGGATAGAGGTGCGATAAGGCTTAAAAAATGAACAAATCTTTGTGGAAAAATTGTTTTGTTTTTATGAAATTATCAGCGCGGTATTTATATTTTAAAATGATTGCGTCATTTTTGTTCTTATCGTAATCAACGTCGTCGTTGCCATTATGCAAAAATACATTTTGACTGACCATGACTATGTATGTAAACAAAAACTCAAAGAACGGATTTTATTTCATATTAAATAAATAAGAAAAAAAAGAAAATTAATAAAACAAGATAAAATGCCCCCAGCAGAAGCAGAAGGGGACAGCACTGTTACGAATACAATCTGGCAACTGTGTCCCATCATGGACCTGGATGAAAGCTTTTAATTTTTTTAATACTACAAAACCAGAGTGACTCCTTTATTTGTACCTGCGCACCTTGATCCGAAAAATGTGACACCGTAAGAAAACGAAAACCGGGCAGCTGAAATCTTTCGAGGCAATGTGGGTTGTGGTTGGTTGGTTGGTTGGTTTCCATGCTGATTTCAGTTTTATTTAGCACAAAATAAAATTCACAGAAATACATATTACTTGGTCCCATTGGGAGAAACAAATTCTCCAACTTTCACTGAGTGTTAGGATCATGGCAGTAAACCACACACGAAACCTTTAACTATTCACCTATGCGAATTTGAAGAAGTTCATAGAATCCCTTGGCGTGACTAAAAAAGGGGTGAAAAATCCTTTTTGTAATTGAGAGTTGAGAAGTTTGGTGACCGCACTCAACAACCGAATTTATCAATGACAAAGAAGTAAAAAAAAAAACAGAAGAAAAGGTCAAGGATACCTTTATCACATTTCGGGTAAAGCTTTGATGGTCGAATTGATGTTGTCATCATCATTATCATCATCATCGTCGTCTAGACAGAAGAAGGTTTAACTAACAAATAGAGAAGCTCTGAGCAAAGTGATAAGCTTACCAAAAGCGAGATAAAATTTCTTGTGAACTTGTGTGAAATGCCAAAATGATGGGAGCCATAATAAGACAAATTTTATTTCTTCTCTTTTCTTTAAGGGATCAGTGCCCTTCGCATATTTAAAATTGAAAAAAAAATTGCTTTCACATCAGTAAACTACTTATGTGAAAGGCGTATATACATACATGAAGATATGTATGTAGGTGCTTTGAATTTTTCACTCAACGAGAACGTGGAAGAAAAATCCTCCACAAGGGTTTAAGAGTTTTGGAGAGTTTTTCTACGAGGTAATTTTGTAGGATTTATGGAAACTCCTTGAATTGCAAGAGGAGTTTGTTCAGAATTTTTTTTTGGGTTTTTGACTTTTCAATTTCATTGTGTGTAGGTACTTAAGAATTGAAATTTAGTAGCCATTTTGGGGGTATAAAATTATAAATGGATGGGGAGCTGGTTTTTAATATCCTTAAAACGAATAATAATAATCAAAAAGACTATTTAGACTTTGTGATGAATCTACATAGAATATGATTCCACCTTGGTGGTCCATAAACCAGGAGGAGTTAGTACTCACCTCACCAAACAAAAAATTGTATTGCAGTGGGGGGGGGGGGGGGTGTACGGCCACCGTCTATGTCTCATTGTATGCACAACTTCATGGCCGTTCGTTAACCTGCCCCGTACTTCTTCCACAACTTCTCTCAGAAGTTATGGTGGTCTAAACTAAAAATTTCGGATTTTCTTGCCTTTTCTTTTTCTTACTTTGCCCTCTATTTTTTTTTTACAAAACGATGGTTAACATAATTTTTTTTTTTATAAAAACTGTAGACTCTCCTCTTTAATTTGACCTGTTACACTTATGTAATGTACTATCTGCAGCGGTTACAAGAGTTATTAGCTCTTAACCTATTATCAAAGATAATTTGTTCCATTAGTGACTGAAAACACGTCATTTTAAAAAAATATCGGATTTTTTGTCACGTCGTCGTCACCAACGCGTTAAGGTAAATAATAATATCCCAAACTCACTCACCTTATTATACGGCGTACCACAAGGTTCTATTTTGGGCCCATTGCTATTTAGCCTATTCTTCAATGATCTACCTGAAGTAGTTCGTGACATCAAAGTGCATATGTATGCTGACGATGTACAAATCTATTTGAGTAGGCCCATTGTCCTTATTGAAGATTGCCTTGCACGCATAAACGATGATTTAGACAGAATAGGCTTGTGGGGTAAGAAAAATCAGTTGATACTGAATCCAGGAAAGTCGCAGTGTATTGTTTTTACAACAACGTTTTTGATAGAAATAATATTCCTCCGGTCGCTTTGGATGGTACCAATTTAGTGATGCAAAGTAAAGTTACAAATCTTGGCGTTACTTTAAGCCAAGACATGAAGTGCTGTGAGAATGTTAACGCATTGATTAGAAAAGTCTACTTCGGCTCTATGCAAGTATCCTAACAACACCTGCTCGTCTAAAGCTTGTAAAGACGCTGCTCATGCCATACTTTACACATTGTAGTACGATTTACCCTAACCTTGATTCCTTTTGTGCCCGCAAAGTGGAGGTTGCCTTTAATGATTGCGTTCGATTTGTATTTGGTCTTTGCAGGTTTGATCATGTTTCCCCTTTTCGGACAAGATTGCTTGGGTGTCCTCTGACTTCTTACCTTCAGCGTAGGTCATTGATATTCTTCTTTAATCTTCTAAAGTCAGGCAAACCAGAGTATCTCAAAGAACTCTTCAGTTTCGCAACATCTGAACGCAATAGAAATATAATAACTCCTCGTTTTTATAAGACGATTATGGAAAAATTCTTATCTTGTCCAGATCTCACGCCTATGGAATAATCTTCCTATGAATATCCAATCTGCCAACTCCTTGATCGCATTCAAGAGGCTCATTAGTTTACAAATAATATAGTTGTTGATATTCGTTCCTTTAAATTTTTGCCATATTTTTTTACTTATCTTCTTAGCAGCTGAAAGTAATTTCTAGTTGACCTTTCTTAGCGCACTTACAAAGATTCTGTAATCTTGATAGTTTGATTTATCTTTGTTTCTTTCTTTTTCTGTTTTCTTCTGAATTCGCATAGTTTAGTTTATAATCTTTAATTGTTTTTCTCTTATTTTTTTTTCTTCTTAAATTATGTATTTAGAACCGTATTTACTACTCATTGTACAAAAAAAGATGTCTAATCTTGTGTACACCTGGAATAAATGATATGTTATGTTAAAAAAAAAAACTATCACTTCCTACTCTATGAACCACCTAAGTGGAAACACCCTGTATTTCCTGCCTGGTTTCACTTTAGCAATGTTATCTTCTGATTCTTTGGTATGTTTATGTATTCAGTGACAGCTTTGACAGATGAGAAAAAAATGGTTGTCCTTGTTTTTATTCCCTTAGTCAAGAAATGTCATTTCTTTAGTTAAAAATTTTTAGTTTGCTTAGCTAGGTAGGTAGCTTGGTATGTAAATTAGTAGGTATTAAAAAGTGAACACAAAAGTGGTTCTTCCCAGGTGACGATAGATCACAGAAAAGAGAAGTGCGTATGGAGAAGTTACTAGAACTTCTTTTTTCAAGTAGGTACTCACATTCTATTTTTTTTTTTTAAATACAATTTTTTATACCGGTTTGTTTATATAAAAAAATGGTAACCCGTGTACCTAATACAGTATCGCCCTAGTAGTCTACACACTGAACGAAATGCAGCTCAAGATCAACAGTCTAAAGACATACAATACAATACAATACATTTATTCGGCCTTGTACAGAAGATTACAAAATCTTATCACGTATAATTAGGTGGAAAAAAAACAACATAAGTAACATTAAAATTAAAGCAAAAATAAAATAATAATAAAAATAAATATAATAATAAATAAATAAATGAATGAATAAATAGAGAAAGAAAAAAAAACAAAAAAAAAGGATATCCAAAGATGAAAAAGATAAAGGGCAAAGAAAAGAACAAAAATAAAAAATAAGTAAATAAATAGAAATACAACAAATTAAAAACAAAAGACAAGAAAAATAAATAAATAAATAAAATTAAAAATTAATAAAACAATTCAACAAGAATTTTAAGATCTGAGAACAAATACCAATCCACTATCTAATAACTAGTTAATGTAATCTTTGACTAGCTTAGCAATGGTCAGGCCGGAACCTGTGCGCTGAATTTCATTTGGAAGAGAGTTCCATTTTCGGGCAGCTTGGACGAAGTAAGAACGCTCACCTTACCCAGATGTACATCTCGGGACAAGGAGTTGAAGACCTCTATTCGAGTGCAAGAACTGTAGGCTTTCGGATAGATATGTAGGGGATTTAGTGTAAATTAACCTATGAAGGATGATAAGCCTCCGACGAGTCAAATAGGCCTCTACAGAGCTACCGAGTAGGGACGTAGCAAGAGCAGATACACGAGCGCTCCGAGGAAGTTTATAAATATAACGGATGACGTCGTTAAAGGCTACAGTAACTCTTCTTTGACAAATTGAGTCTAGTCTGCTAAAAATTAGGCTCCCATAGAATGCGGTAGAATAAAAATCAACGCCAATTTCCTGCGAAAATCTACAGACAGGCAACAGGAGGAAATAGAAAGTTGACGAAGACTGCCATAAATTTTCCCCATCAAAGCGCTGATGTAGTCGCAACAACTAAATTTCGAATTGAGTTGAATGCCCAAATTCTTAATTGATTCAACATATTCCAGCGTGGAATTATTCAACCGAACTGAAGGCAAATCAGATATAGGGAAAACGGTTCTATATACCGGCAGACAGTAAGACTTGTGTGGATTAATGGCAAGCTCATTACCCATTGCCCATTCGTGTACGTGCTGTAGGTCATCATTGATTCGAGCAATACAGTCCTCGACCAGACCTATGAGTCTGCTAAGGTACAACTGAACGTCATCGGCATACAAATGCACAGAAGCGCTATTGACAACAGAGGGGAGGTCATTTATATAGAGGGAGAAGAGAATAGGGCCTAGAACCGAACCTTGAAGAATACCAGCGTAAAGGGACAATGGAGCGTAGATAGAATTCTGCACTTTTACAACTTGCTCACGATTCGAAAGGAAAGCAGAAATTAACCCATATTTTGTGCCAAGTTTGCAGATTAACTTGACATGACTCACCGAATCAAAGGCCTTACTGAAATCGAGTAGGACCAGCACTGCTAAATGATCATTGTCAAGAGTCTTATGAATACCAGATGTGATCTTTAAGAGAGCAGATTCACAACTGTGACCTGGGCGAAATCCTGATTGCCAGCCTGACAATATATTCTCTGCCCCCACATACTCCATTATTTGCGTGTACACAATTGTTTCGAGTGTTTTAGCAAGAAAATTGAGCACACTAATTGGGCGGAGATCACTAGGTAGGGAGGGACGAGATTTCTTTGGAATGGGAACAACTATTGCTTGCTTCATGCGTACAAAAAGTTGGTCCAAGGATACTCACTCCAGCAGGTAATGCAGCAAAATATTACCTTAACTCTTATAACTGTTTCCAAACGTTTTCAAATCTTCTTCTCGCAACATAATATGTACATACACCGCTTCTAACTCCTCTTCGATCAATTAAATGACTGAATGATTATTATATGCGGGTGACTGATAAAATTGATAAAATTGAAGTGCGCCTGTGTAAAACTTCTATGATAAAATGGTTAATTATTTAATGTTGTAACACATTAACTTTATTATAGAAAGTTACTTCCTCTAAAACATAACTTTAACTGCAGTTGTTCCGAACGACTACTTAAGCCCGTGCTTCTAGATAATTGTATTTCCCTGGTTGCATAATCACTTAAAACAAGTGTTTACTGTATATGTTCCGAACAACCAGTTCTATACCTGCTTCTCTCCAATTCCGTCGTGGGTAAAAAATATTTCAAAAAAGAATCGGGAAAGAAGGACTTCTTCTACCTTAAGAAGTAGTTATTTAACTGCTTCTGAGCTCTTCTTTTTCCTACTGAGATACGAAATACAAAGTACATTTACTTATAGGAGAACCAATACCACAAATACCAGCTGAATCTCCATCAATAATTCCCCTAATATAGAAAGTGTCAAAATTCAACTACTTCGATAGTATTATTACTAATAATAATACTAATCGAAAGGCTGACGAGATATATTCAAATCGATCCTATATGGAAGTGTAGTAACATGGTTTGCAAAAAAAAAAACTAGAATGAACAAAATCCAAGTAAATTCCTAAACAAATGATTGAGAATTAATTATACACAAGATATTCTGGCCAAGAGGAATCACGACCTCAGAACTGTGCCCCAGATGGAATGAAGAAAATCGAAATACACATACACTCACTCAGAATCACGACTGTTATAGAATTCGAAGCAGGCTGTTCGAAGCTTCGAAGATGAATCCTTCTAACCATAAACGTTTTGTTGAATCTTCAAATTTTTCGAACCTTCGAAGCATGAGTGTTTTACCAATGCTTCGAAACCTCGACTGATTTGTAGTGTTAAGGTTAAATTATAAGATTCGAGGTGACTTAAAATAATTTCTGAATAGTTTAAAAAGGGCTGAGTTTTTGGGGTTATAGACGTGTCTTTTGAATTTGTATTATTTCACGTTCCAATCAAGGGTCAGTTTGAGAATTGGAAAAAGTTCTATGAGTAGGCATTGATTTTTATGCTAGAAATAAAAACAAATTAATTATTCTATTGTATATCATGTTCCCCAAAAAAAATAAAAGGCTCAAGTCGATAAGAAAAATTATGATAAATAGATCTCGGCGATTTCAAAATAAAGCATGTGCCTTACATTTATAATATTTTTTTTTTTCAACTTAAGTTCGAAGCCTCTCATCTGCTGAAACAATAGTGTGTCGATCCGTCATACCGCCGCTGCTAACCAATCTCCTCGAAGGACTATCTTTATATAGTCCCAGACTTTTTGCACACAGTGGTCTACATGAACCTACATCAGCTAAGGCTAGACCCTACCTCTAAAACTGGTGGTCTATATAAAGCTATCAGCTAAGGCTAGACCATACCGCTAAAACCCAATAAATTTTATCAGGGTATAAAAGAATGTAAGTGATGCGTTTGAATTGAGTTACGAAATTTCAAATACACATTATTCAATTTTAAAGCTCAATTTAATTAATTTTCAAATTAATTTATCGATTAAACCATTGTAAACTTGGAAACACTTTAATATTTATTAATTCTTTTGATTGCTGCAAAGGTTAATATATTGCCGAAAAAATAACTGCTCCATCCAATATTGTGTCAAGCGCGTACATATTAATTCGCTCCAATTCTTTATTATACTTCGGTACTTCATTGGTAAACCGTTCCTTCAACTTTCAAGCCCTAGGCGAATTCATATATCGCTTATAAGTAGAATCGGACAATAAATGGCAAAATTTTTCAGACTTATTAGCACCGCCATGTTTAAATTGGCAAAATATACGTAATGCATGACCCCGAGAATCCTAAGATATTGATTTTGAGTCTAATCGGGCTATAATGACAAAATTCGGTCGCCATCTTGATTTTATAATATATAAAATCGTTGAATTATATTGTCATACAAGATCAATAAGTGTGCTAAATTTTAGGTAATGGCTCAACGGGAATTGGGTTAAATTAGCATTACAAATTTTGAATCAAGATCACAGTAGTTACGAAGCTTCGAATTTCTTACGTTCAACCTTCGAAGCTTCGTTCCTCGAACATTCTTTCGAAGCTTCGGAACTTCGAACAGAGCTCGAAGGTTCAAAGCTTCGAAAATCAACAGTCCTACTTAGAAGATCTGCATAAGCAAACATCCGACCGACATTCGAATGGAATTCGGTGGAAAAAGGAAACAAAACTGATTGAACATCGTCGGGCCTAATCTACTAAAGCAAGAAACATGAAGTTTAAATATAGCTTTCTGTTGTTGACGGATAGACTTGATAAGAATGGATTTTTTTAAATTCAACCAATCGCTGCGGGGTTGAAAGGAGATGTTAAAGTTTGTACAGAAAAACAATTATTAACTTGCCTATTAGCTTGATTGAAACATGTGGTACGCCATTATAAATAATAGAACTTAAAAACGTTGTCTCCCGGAAGGCTCGTCTTCTGAAGACCTAAAGCCTACTTAACATTATGCTGATTGACGGGTGCTGATGCATCAGCAGCTGGAATCAGCGCACCAACATCAATGCTGATAGTATCATCACTTCACACGTGCTGATTTTACCAGCATCAAGAAAGTCAAACGCGTTTAACTTTTACATCAGCGCTGGTCAATCAGCATAATGTCAACTAGTCTTAAATAACCGTTATTATGCAAAAAGTCCAAATATGAAAATTTTCGCACAGAATTCCGAAAAAATAATAGAAAAATTCTCACATTATAACTTCCAAGTTTTTTTTAAACACAGTCTGAAATTCGGCTCTCATATATTCGGATAGATGTGTGCTCTTGCCGTAAAAATGTTTCCATAAAATTTAATCATATATGTAACTAATTTTTCTTCTGGTATTTTCTTAGTGAAGACATTGCAAACTATTCTAAATTTATAACAAACCATAATAGATGACTAAATATAGGAAATAACTTGAATTTCTAAAGAATTCGATACCTGTATACCAAAGGAATGAAAATCCTTACAACTTCCCTCTATACAAAAATACCGCTAAAAAAACATGAAAATCTTTTTTGAATTCCATGCTCATCTCCAACTAGAAATTCAATGAAAGACTTACGAATTTTGGCGCAGTTCCCAATTTGACCAATTAAAAAGCACGGAAATCCGACAGGTAAATTTGTCAAAAGTAACATGGATGAAAACGACAAAAAAAATCTATCAGGATTGCCTAAATCCCTACACGGAACACACTCATGTCACATCATACCCATTCCTTCATCATTCTTAATAATTTCGCTGCTACCTATCTAATCTGCCGTTATAAATTTCGTAATGTCTTCATAATATCCCGCAGGAATGCCTTTTGTATTCCCTGTCACTTTAAATAATTATGAATATTTTGTCTGAGTTAATTAGTTGAAAATTAAAAGCATTTTTCAACCTCTGTGAAAGTCAGAAAATTCAAGAGTCATAATTACTCTGCCACAGAGTTCACTTGGACAAACTCAAGTCGAGACTCGACATCTAACGAATACAGACCCACCCGCACGTTTTAGACCAAGTCTACACCCACATCTCCTTCAATTTACTTTTGAAACGCTTAATTTCCCTTCTAAATAAAACTGATATGTCCTATAATATGGAAACACCTTGCTTGCTTTTCCTTTATACTCCAAATTACCCTCCCCGTTCATTACTAATGGAAAAGTTTCAATGAAGCATTTTTAGAGCCCCAAGTTTTCTGCAGTGTGTGTCATGCACAATTTAGAAAATCGAAATACTTGGAATAATTCACTTTTCTGAGGTGTGGTGTAGTTACACCGCGAGTGTAAGATAATCTGTTAACTAGTACGGAGATTAAATCGAGAAAAGCTTTTCGAGGAATGTTCTGCTTTTCTATTTTATAAATAATATCTAGCCGGTCTACGTGCTCTTGGAAGCTCTCCACTGATTTTGTTGAACTTCTATTTGACGCTAGATGTCACTAAACTAAACATTAATATGTTGAGCTTTCTGCAGTGGCGGCGCGGCGTTTTGATATCACCAAATGAAAGTTTTGTGCTACGATTTTTCCCTTCTTGGAACAACGAGCAAATTTTTATAAATAATTTTTACAAAAGAACTTAATTTAAGATAAAAACAAACGCTAAACGCCTTATAAATTTGGTTGACGAAATTACACCAGAAAGTATTCAACAATAATCGAATGTGCTCCCCAATTCGCAGACGAATATTTTGTCAGCAGA
Source organism: Dioctria linearis (assembly GCA_963930735.1). Lineage (NCBI taxonomy): Eukaryota > Metazoa > Arthropoda > Insecta > Diptera > Asilidae > Dioctria > Dioctria linearis. Next base: position 166,367,145 of record OZ005743.1, on the reverse strand, counting down.
AGCAGTGTAAAATGTAGACAAAGCAATGATTTTACTATGGGAGCTAGAGCACTTTTCCTTGATTAATTTACGTCTGGCTGAAATTGCATTATAATTAATTAACTAAGTAGATGGACAACGAAAGTAATGGTGTAAGACTAAATACAGGATAGTTTGACCTATTAATTATTTACTTTTAAATGTTACAAACTAAAACAGCTATGATGCCGATTAAATGTTTAGGTCTCGTAGAAGTAGTTATGTTTCATGCAATAAGATCTGAGGTACCGACGAGTACAATTAAATAATCAAACAACCATTTCTGTAGTGTTCTTGAAAAAAAAAATGTCTAAAATAATTTGTATAAGAAAGGCTGCTGGTACCTAAAAATAATTACCTTCGCCCCTGGTGATTTGGGTTTCGGGGAAATGTTCTCAAAAGAAATTAAATTAAAAACAAATAAAAAAGATAGAATCGGTTGGTCTAAAAAAAAGATGGAATCGGTTGGTCTATACAGGCATTCGTATGTAATTTTGTATGATCGGTTCTCTGTGCAAGTTTGATTGTCAAAGTACAGGGTTTTCCAATAAGAGGTGTTATTTTAATTAGCCCGCTATTTCGGTGGATGTCACTTTTGGAGCTGTCATTTTTTGACATTTGACAAGTAGAAACTACGCCATTAATAAAAATGGAACGATACACGATTCAACAACGCATTGAAATTATTAAAATTAAATTATTAAAATGATCCGGAATTCCATCGAAAACTCATCTTGAGTGATGAGGCCCATTTGCACCTCGATGGCTTCGTCAACAAGCAAAATTGTCGCATCTGGGGCTCGGAAAACGCAAGAGTTATTGTTGAAAAGCCTCTCTATCCTCAACGTGTGACTGTTTGGTACGGTTTATGGTCCCGCGGGGTCATTGGACCTTACTTTTTCGAAAATGAGGCTGGAGCAACAGTTACGGTGAATGGATTGCGCTATCGACAGATGATTAATGATTTTTTATGGCCGGAATTGGATGGTATTGATCTGGACAACGTTTACTTTCAACAAGACGGCGCTACGTGCCATACAAGCAACGAAACCATTGATCTTTTACGGAAAAAGTTTCCGGACCGTGTTATCTCTCGAAGAGGTGATCACAATTGGCCACCGAGATCTTGTGACTTAACACCTTGCGACTTCTTCCTTTGAGGCCACGTGAAAGAGAAGGTCTACGCCAACAGCCCAGCGTCGATTCAAGACCACAAAGATGGAATTCGTGAGGCTATCGAGGACATAGGACAACCATTTTGCGATTTGGTTATGAAAAATTTCATGAAAAGGATATGGTCCTGTAGGCGTGGTCGTGGTGGTCATTTGACTGATGTTATTTTCCATTATTAACGGCATACCTTCCTCTTTATAATGTAATAAAGATCCGATCATTTATCTCAAAAAATGGAATTATTCTTTGAATATCAAAATAACACCTCTTATTGGAAAACCCGTAGTTTTTCGCACTAGATAGAATGGCTCGTCAGACAGTAAAAATGATATTAACCAATTTCATAGGACTTCATATTCTGAGAACTTTTCAGTACAATAAAAACGTCTAGGATTGATCGTTTTCACAGGCGGTGTAAAGGATTAGCAAGCGCAGAGCTGCCAGGGGAGAATAATTGGATGTAAAAAGCGATATATGTGCATCGAGCTTCGTGCTGGAAGGCCATTGACGTCTGATTTCTGATGATAGTACGTGTACCTAGTGAAGCCGGCTCGTATATGACCTAGTATGCAGCTTGGTATTTGTACCTTGGTATGCTATAAGACTACTGGCTGTAGTCTCAAACCTCTCCTAGCCTAAAGGGCAGATCATAACCTTCTCATGGTTCACTGCTGTCACTTATATAAGTGCTAATATGATTAAGCCGGAACGAAGGTACCAGTACTATTTAAAGATCTGCATGAAAGTCCAGTGGAAGTACTCATGATCGTATGATCATGTTATACGAAGCCATACCAATTGGGTAGCCGTCATTACTACTTAACTTGGTACTACCGGGTTGAGGAGCCCCGAATAGAGCTGCACTTAGTAGCAATATTCGCCTCAACTTGGGAAGACCGCCTTGTGGGAGCATCGTAGTGGTTGTGGTAGCCCACATGCGGGCAGAGAGAGATTGTCTGAGTCTGCATGACTTAGGCGAACATTCTTCTCTGAACAGAGTAGTTTGTTCTTTTGACAAAATTGCATACTGCGTCCGTGAATTATGGTCGCTTATTAATGTATGCTTAGAGGATTGGCTCTCGGCGTGGAGTTGCGCTAAATCAACCGGGTCCCATGACCCACAGATCGGAAGAGATTTTAGGTAGGTCTCGCTTCGACCAGTAAGTCCAATGTCAAGCATGCACTGACATAAACTGGTACTTCTGAGACAGAATATAAATTATATTTTGCCTCTCGAGGGGGCTGATTGTCGCTTGCCTTCAAATCCGTGCATTAAGACTGCCGTGAGATTAAGCCATAATGGCAGGTGCTCACGTAAAACCTTGACAGCTTTCTGATCGTTTTCACAGTAAGTGATTTATTAGTGGTCTAAGTGATCCGTAAACATAAGGTCTCAGTAATCGAAACGATGGATATTGGAGAAATAAAAGTGTAGATGATTTCAGTGATCGAATACTTAAGATGGTTTAGAGAATGAATGAGTGTGAGAATGGTAAATAATAGACAATCTTCTGACTGATTAAGTTTACTCATCTGTATCTTTTTATAATTATTTTACAGGACCCAGGAACTTGACATACCTATATACAGGGTGTCCCATATGAGATCTTGTACATGAGGGGCTATAGATTGGTCACGCTTAGGTAAGCAAATAAATTGTATGGGTTGGGAAGGGGGAATCCTAATGATTTCCGTGATAACGGGACTTTAAAGTATTTGGGTATGTTTTTGTAGATCACTCTGTAACTTTTGAACGTTATACTCTATGAATATTATTTGGATATGTTCGTTCAATATTGTTACGTGCAATAGAAAGAGACAACTGGTGACATCTACTAGCAAGGGAGAGTAAATCACTTCAGGTTCGGAGAATCGATTATTATTACAGGAAAGTTCAGGAATAGAACAAATAGAATAGTCAAGAAGCTTTTGGAATAGAACACTCCAGAATAATCCGGAGAGTTTCTAGGGTATAAATATAACAGTTGTCATCGCCAGAAAAAGAGTCTTGTCTTAGACGTTGCAGTGTTATGAAGCGAAAGTAATAAACAGGCGGAAGTGTTGTATGTAATTAGATTGCGATAATTGAAAATACAGTGTTAGCGATAATTAGAGTTGAGTTGATTAATTGAAGGTTAATGAATTTTATATGATTTAAGTGAAATAAAGTTCTTATATATTAATTATTTAATATTGTGTTTTAAATAACGAACCAAAGGCCACGCTCGCAACAATATTATGCGGTAATTTACCAATTCAGTCTTAACATAAAACTGAAAAAGTTTTGAGTGATTTAAGATTTATAAGCTTTTTTATTGACACCTAACGAACACCAAAATACCAGCGGCAGAAATCTTATAGGTTTAGAAACACAAATAAAAATAGAGCCATAAAGCCGACGAAAAGCAATATTAAACAAGGGAAGAAGCTAGAATTGGTCTGAGACTAATTCTTATGATATTCTAGAATCTAGATGAATGCCCGTATAAAATTTCGTATGGTCACCGATCTATGCAAGTTTGATCTTTGAAGTGGTTTTTCACATATATTTCTAGAACGGTGCGTCGCGTCGGACAGAAAAATTGTTTATAACCAATTTTATAGGATATCGTATTTTGAAGAAGTTGTTAATACAATAAAAATGTGTAGGACTGATTGTTTTCACAGTATATGTAAAAAACCTAACTTTTTATATGACAACACCAAGAAGGGGTTTCCCAATTTAGTCCATTTTTGACATTTTATTTTTTATTACTATAAAAACACCATGTACCACATTTCAGCTCTCTATGTCGACACGTTCTCAGGGGTAATGTCCAAATATATAGTGGAAATCGAAATTTTTGTATGGCAACCCCACGAAGGAGTTGCCTGATTTGTCTCATTTTCGAACTTAATTTTACTTTTTTTTTTAAAGTCCGTGTACAAAATTTCAGCTAAGTGAACGCGTTCTCGAGTTATCGTGCAAACGGACAGACGGACAAAATCAAAGTAACTTTTAATATTATTCGTGGGTGTCCAATCCGTTTTGCCTACCATCATTATGTGTAGGTGTTACAAACGGAATGACAAACATAGTATACCCTTTAGATTTCATCTAAGGTATAAAAATATGGTATGTCTCGTTGTGAATCACTTAAGCCCGCTTTTGATTATAAATATCAACTTATATAAGAACTGATAGCTAAGTTTATCATAAGATTTTATTGCAAGGCTGTTTATATATTCATGGCAACTCAGGCGAGTATAGGTATGAGTAAAATTAGTTTTTTCGGATCTATTTTTTGTACAGCTTTTTAAATGTTCACAGTATCTCACATAAGAAACATGTCCTACATTACTCATTATTTATTTTTTTCAGCTGCAGTTGGACTTATTATCTTTGAATCATTCATACAACCTTTCACTACTGCGATCAAAACTCTTATGAGAACTTACAAAAACTAGAAACAATACATATGAGAACACATAATATGGTTTTTGGTATATTTACACTGTGCTCTTATGACAGATATATAAGAGCTGATATTACGATTATATTATAAAACAGGCTTAAGTGGCTATACTTATTATGATATGACTACCAATAATTTCTTCAGTAGTACGGATCACCATATCAACGGTATAGCTCTTGGTGAGAGCATCGTGAACATCATGGAAAACAATATAAAATAAAAAGACGCAAATAGACGTGTTACGATATTTTCCTTATGTTCATAAATCTTTTAGCTAGTTTAGATTACGCCTATTGCAATGCAAGAATAAAATAAGGTGATAGACAGAGAGTACCCTTTCTTGTGGAAAATAAGGACGTCAAAATCGAAATTCTCCAATATCTCGAAAATACAAAGACTTTTTGAATGAATTTTTCCTCCACTTGTAGATACTTGTTTCAATATTTAAACATATTTCTGAAACAACCTGTATATTTGGCGAGCTTTTGTACAATACATATAGTTAAAAAAAAAGTACGTAAGTAATATGTACATATACAGGGTGTCCCATACGTACCGCATTTCCTTTTTACCCCGGATTTCTCACTCAATTTTGAGAAATAAATTGTATGGGAGGAGAGCCGAAAAATGCACGGTGTGGGCGGTAGGGGGTTTTGAGATTTTGGGTGCTTTTTATCCTAATACCATTTAACTGTCTTGTTATACACCCTATGAAGGCGACTTCCATCTCCAACAAATGCCCAACCACCTCTTTACCCCCTTTCCGCCGGCAGGTATAGGACATCAAAGCCGAAAAATTGGAAAATTTTGCAATTTCTTTTTCAATTTTAACGATTTTTCCGCTAAAAGGCAAGATATGGATAGCACTTTCTTGCAAGATATTGAGACCTCCGAATGTTACCTTTCATTTGATCCTGATCATGTACCTACCTAAATGCTACCGTTTTTGAGATATTCCTGTTTTTATAATGCAAAATTTCATGAATTTATCTAATTTGTGTGGAATTGCATAGAATTAGGCGCGATTTCTATTGTTATTAGCAAAATTAATGCAATTATGCATTATAAAAACAGGAATATCTAAAAAACGGTAGCATTTAGGTAGGTACATGTGCATAGTCAAATTAAAGGTAACATTCGGGGGTTTCTAAATATTGTAAACAAACTGTCATGCATTTTGGCTAGAAAATCGTTAAAATTTGAAAAAATTAGGATTTTTTTTCAATTTTCTGAATTTGACATCCTACAACTGACGATGGAAAACGACAGAAAAGCTGGTTATGCATTCGTTGCAAAACTCAGACGATTTGTTATCACTTGAGATGAATCTAGCCTTGATAGGGTGCATATCAAGAAATTTACAGATTTACAGGGTGTAAAGTGGAAATAGTACTAAAAATCGTAAACCCCCCTACCGTGCATTTTCCGACTCTCCTCCCATACAATTTATTACTCGAAATTGAATGAGGAATCCGGGGTATAAAGGAAATGCTGTAAGTATGGGACACCCTGTATAATAATTCTCAGCGAAACATGCCTCTATACAAATGAAACCAATTATTATAGTATTCCTGAATATAAAGCTATTTTCAATTGTAGGAATTATAACAAGAGCGGAGGGGGGGGGGCTTCAATAGTGTTTTTCTCAATATACAGAAAACTCAAAGATGAAGCTGACTACAACACAATACTTGCTAAAATCTCATGGGAAGGTAATAAAAAAATTAAAATATTTACAATGTGTAGATCACCAAATGAAAATGCTGTGGACTTCATCGAGCGACTTGAAAGTATAATAAGTGTTATATTTATGGCTGATATAAATATAGATCTACTGGTGTCCACTAATATCTCTAAACAGTATATGAACAGCTTGAGATCGCTGGGATACAATATTGCAAATAAGATACTACCAATAAACGCCACTAGAATTACGGATCAAAGCAGCACAATAATTGATCACGGAGCCACGGACCTACAATCAAACAATGAGGTATCCTTAAACATGCACCATGCTCCTTACACTGATCACGTACCTACTGTTACATAATTATAACTGTGAATGGTATCACTGTTAAGAAGAAACGAATGAAAACAAAAGTAATGCAGAAAACAAATAACAATGGCTTCTAATCTATGGTGCAGTATAAGTTAAACATAGAATCAGATCTTAACATAGAAAGACTCATTAGAATTATAAAGGAATCAAAGGAAGCTAATACTAAATATCAAAATGTTCGTACTAAAAGTAATAACGAATTGATTACTGACAGTATACTCAGTGCAATGCAAGAAAGACGAGACGCTTATAACATCATGCTACATAATCCTGGCAACACGAGCTTAAGGGACCATTACAAGAAAATTAAGAACCAGGTAACAAAACTAATAAGACAAACGAAAGAGGAATATATTAATAGAAGATTAGGAGAAGGCGGAAGTCATCCGAGAAAGTTTTGGAAAGTAGTAAATAACCAAATACTGAATAGGGATGGAGGACCTAGGGAAAATTACATGCGAGAACTGAAGGACAATGGAGAAATATACAACAGTAATATTAATATAGCAGGTCATTTAAATAAATGTATCTAATTTAAACAACAAAATCCCAAATAATCCATATGTGCGTAATTCATACAATGATAAAAGCATGTTCTTGCAGCCCACGGACACAGCAAAAGTACAACACATCATTAAGAATTTAAAAAAGAAGTCCGCACCTGGCACCGATAGCATCATGGTGAAAGACCGAAATATCCTTGTGGAAGTGATCTTTTGTCCTCCCTTATCAATGGACCGTTCCTGAAAGGTGAATATCCGGATTTTTTAAAGGAGACTCTGGTTATCCCAATACAGAAAGGAGATGACACAACAAACCCAAGTAACTATCACCCAATCTCACTCTTAACTAAGTACAACAGGGAAAATCTACGAAAAACTATTAAATATAAGAATAACAAAATTCATCTCTGCCAGTGTAGGATTTGGTAATAACCAATACTGATTTCAAGAGATATGTGGTACGGATTCAGCCATAACTGAATCAATGCACATGATAAATGAATACTTAGACGTGGGTGTGTTTGTGGGCGTTGTGTTTATCGATTTACGAAAAGCCTTCCATACAGTTGACCACAAGTTATTACTAGAAGATCTTGGATGATCTAGGACTACCTGGTAAAAATAATAATCTCATCAAAGATTATTTATCACACAAAACGGTCACAACTAAGATAAATGGAATACTCAACACATCCTTACCACTTCGCACAGGTGTACCTCAAGGTTCTATACTAGGACCAACACTATACTTGTTGTATATAACAAACAATCTCATCTGCTGATCTCATGGGGAAGTACCATACGGATGATACAAATTTAGAGTTATTACGCAGCAAATGAGGAGCAAGAGGTAGAAAACAGACTACAAGATGATATGGTAAGATTAACAAATTGAACAAATGGTAACAAACTTTCTCTCAATGATGATAAAACAAAATACATGGTGCTTAAGCAACGAAACAAGACTGAGATCTATTCAATATTAAGTATTAACTCCAAGCAAATAGAAAGGGTAATTGAGGTGAAATACTTATAGGTATAAATATTGGTGAGAAATCGACGAAAAAGCTTCCAAAATTAACCCAATATTAGGTGTATTGCGAAGAGGCCCTAGGTTAGAGAACGATTCAGCTCTTGGAATTTACAATGCACATATAGCGTCACATATTAGATATGCATTACTAGCGTAGAGTCAGTGCATTCAATTCGAAAAAATTAGGGTGAAGAGATTGATCAATAGAGCCCTAAAAATTCTAATCAGGAGAACACCTTCGACGGAGTTACACGCATAAGCGAAAAACTCTAAGCATTAACCAAATGATTTACCTTGAAAAGGCTAAATTTATTCATAAATTTGCACGTGGGCTCATCAATCAAAACAAATATACGAATATACACACACATAAGTATACATAACCATCGGGCGAGGAATAGAAAAAAGCTAAAAGTACAGCAACAGAATTAGAAAAGGACTTACATATATACAGGGCAACCAAAATCTATAACAAGCTTCCTGAAGTTATTAAGGCAAGCTCAAGCATTAATGTATTCAGTTCTAAGCTAAAATACCTAGTTAGGGATTTGCCCATTGACTGCGAGATTGATTGAATGCAGTTCAAATACATCTACAATCTGCATTTGATTAATGAATAACATGAATAATCGGAAATTGAAAAGCACACACAAGTAATAAAACAGGAGCAAACGACTTCTATAAAATAATAGTAAAGCTCTAAAATAAAGTCAATATAATAATATAAAGTACTCTTCTCTAAAATCAAGTAGATACTGTGTGACCCACGCATCTTTTTTAAGTTTATTAATATGAAGAAAAGAACGGACAACTACCGCAATACCATGAGGTACAAGGATTATGCTTCGTGTAAAATTTGCGATATGTTTGCTTCTTTTTTTGACAATGCCTTTGCCTCGTCAAATTCTCAGCCTCAAAATAGCAACTTCAGTCATATGATCGACTATCGTTACTATCCCTTCAATTTCAGAAGAGGATATACTTGATCATATTAATGGGCTTCTAAATGACTTCATAACTGATCCTGATGGGATCCCTCCTGCCTTCTTTAAGTCATACTGCCTTGCAGTGGTAGCTCCGCTGAGAATTATTTTCCAAAAATTGCTCGATAGTGGTTGTTTTCCGCAGTTGTGGAAGAATTCTTTTATCATACCTATCCACAAAAAAGGTAATAAAAGTGAAATTTCTAACTATAGGCCTATTGCAAAATTATCTTGCATGCGTAAATTCTACGAATCTTTCATTTACTATCAACTATCAACTTCCTGTAAGAATTTGCTCTCTTCAAACCAACATGGGTTGATTTCGGGTAGGTCTACAACTACTAACTTGCTGGAATTCGTATCGGATACCGTTGGCGGGTTGGCAAAAGGCTTTCAGACAGATTGTATTTATACAGCCTTTAGTAAAGCGTTCGACAAGTTATCTCACTACGTGATACTCCTTAAAATGGAAAAGTATGGGTTTCCCTCAACATTTCTAAAATGGACAGAGTCTTATTTAGATAACAGAACATTCCAAATCTTATTTCGTCTGGCGTACCTCAAGGGAGTCATTTGGGCCCGTTGTTCTTTATTCTGTCTATTGACGACATTGTCTCTGTTGTGAGGTACTGTAAGGTCTTGATTTGTGCTGACGATATTAAGCTTTTCGCTCAGATTAAATCTGTTCACGATTGTAAACAGGTACAAAGTGACCTTGAAAAATTTTACAATTGGTGCAAGAGCAATAATTTGGTACTCAATATTAACAAATGTCAGGTTATGACTTTCCATAGGAATCAGACACCAATGATTATGAGTTCTCAGATTCCTCTATTCGCCGTGTGGACTCTGTCTGTGATTTGGGTGTCAAATGTGACCACAGATTGAATTTTATCTCCCATAAAATCTACATGGTATCAAAGAGTAGTTCTATGCTGGGTTTTATAAAACGTTGGTCTTGAGAGTTCTCGAATCCCAAATTAATCGCATGTGCATTGCTGTTAATAATTTGGCTGATCATTTTGTTGTTGACGACTCGAAGCATGTCTTAAAAAAACGTCTATATAATATTTAATCTTTTTAGTTAGATTTAATTTAGATTTTTGTAGTTTTGTTCTATGTCGCATTGCATGTCATTGTATCTGGTGTTTGGTCTATGTTTAGTGTAACATACTAATACTAACACCGACTAAGTGATGAAACGCATGTATTGTTGACCGTTTATTTATTAAACGTGTCCATGCAGCGAGCTTGTGTTAAGCTGGTTCTGATAGTCAAAAGAAGAGGTTCGAGCATAATATAAGTGTATTTGATGAGTCATGCTAGTATTAGAGTGATGGTTGGAGGAAACTAAAAAAAAGAAATTGAAAAAAAAAACAAAAAAAAAATAGTTTCATTGAAAATATGTAGACTAGTATAATAAGAAAAAAAAAGCTTGCCATATATTTTGCATACATTTCCTAAAATTAAAAATTAAATTCCAAAGTAAAAGCCATTATTGATTTTTGTTTTGTACCGTCTGTCTAGGATATTAATAATGAAAAAAAAAATAGTCCCGGAATATCACATACTTGTATACATACATTACTGGAAAAGAAATATTTATAGCCAGTTAGTTTAGAGCCAGGCGAATCAGCATAAATGTAATGTACTTAAAAAAAAACGTCTTTATATAATAGAACCATACCAAAATAAACCTTTTCCAATTTAAGCTCCTATCATTCCCAAAGAAGTATCGAGTTAGTAGTACCTATAAAACCCATGTTCTAAGTATAATTTAATAATAGAAATATTATGATTGAAAAACTTTTATAAAAAAAAAAAAAATATTTTTTATTAGGATCTGCAGAAAATGAAACATTGAATTTAAAAATTTTAAATTTTAAAATAAAAATAAATGCTAAAAACAACTTCATCATTAATATAGACACTCAGAAATCATTCTGTGAAAATATTTTTGAAAAACAGAAGAAAAAAAAACAATTTCTATTTAAAAATCACAGACAAAAAACTACATATGTACATATCCATATAAAATATATATTTACACATATACATATTTTACAAAACAATAATAAACAGCTCTGAACAAACATTGAAGAAGACATAAAAAGGCAACATTACCTTGAGCTTGAAGGCAGATAGTAGTAGTTATTAGGTGCTAAGTATAATCAAACAAGGTACAGATGGGTGGGTTGCATGTTTTCGTAATCAGCATTTAAAGAAAACCTATACAAAAAATGAAATTACCAATTTAGATATGTAATTAAATTCCCAAAATTATTTATTAAATAAAAAGAGAAAAAACACATTTTAATATATGTAATATATATGTATAAGAAAAACACTTTTAGATGATGTTATATGGATTAGAGAAAGAAACTGAAAAAAACCGATTATACTACACAAATACACAATAGGTGATGCAACAATATGGAATTTAAGGTCATAGTGGAGAGTACATATGTTTTTTTATTTTTAAAACAGGCCAAAAAACGCTTCCTTTAAAAAAATTTTAGAAGCCTAGACTCTCCTCTTTAAATTAACCTTGAATGCATAAAGACCCTGGCCCGAATTAATAGATGTAAGTACTTAAAATTTTAATCAAAAATTTGTAATCTTTTAACCCATTATTACTACCCCGAGTCGAAAACGACCCCACAAATAATTCATTTATGTTTTTGTCGAAAAAATATTGAAAATTTTCATCGCTCATTGTTTTAAAAGCGTACTAAGGATAACTGAAATTTATTGATTCGGCGTCAAATTTTAAAAATTCGGTACGTTTTTCTGAGAAATATATACAGGTAGGAATAACTCAATTGAAAAATTCGAGAAATTTTTTCTTGGAAAATTAGCAAAACCCAATGCGTAAGGTGAAGGAAAAGTTTATAATGTTTTTCGCAATTTTTATGCATTTGTACATAGTATTTAGTAGTATATATACCAGTGTTTCTCAACCTGTGTGCCGCGCGAGTTTGTAAAATGTGCCGCGCGAGAATGTTAAATGTGCCGTGAGATTTTCCGACAAATAATTAATATTGCATGTTGTTTGGTTACCTTAAATTAGTATTCAAAATTGCCTCAAAGGTTTCTAAAAAAACAAATCCTTTTAAACATAATTTTCTTACAATTTTATTTTATATCCATCCTTATTATGGTTGTCACTTCACTTCACAAGTGCAGAGTTGCTAGACTGGTACAAATAGATTCTAGTACCAACTTTATAAAAAAATTCGTACAATATGTTTACCACAAAGTTTTTTATTTTCAGCTGTGCCTCAAAGAATTCCAATATTTTAGTGTGCCGTCAAACAAAAAAGGTTGAGAAACACTGATCTATATACCAAAGGTAGTGCGAGCACTTTTGACCAATTATGTCACAAATATAAAGTGTCAAGAAAGACACGCCGATGGCCAATGTGTGTAATTTATTGCCTAGTAAATGCTGTAAGAATAAACTCACTTATACCTTTACGTCTTTCAAACTCAAGGAACAAAGAATCTGGTGAAAAAAGACGCACTTTTTTAAAAAAAAAATTTGGCGTTAAGTCATCTAAGACCATATTTAGAGGAACGTTTTAAAAGCAGCATTTTGCCTATTTGGCTTAAGGACAGAATTGCCGGAATAATTGAAAATAAAAGAACATGTTGAAGAGTTGGAGAAGTTCCGCGTGGAAAGAGAGTAAGGTTCGTTTCCTGTCCAAGATCGAAAGATACAAAAACAACTCACAATGCGTCAGGTGGCAGCGATACATCTGCTCAATACAATTATAAAAAATTGTGCTTTAACTGTCTTCATAAATAAAATAAAATGCATAATTAGAAGGCATAAGTACAATTATATTATTCTTATATTATTTAAACTTTCATACTTAAAAAAAAAAACAAAAATTTGAATTTCCTAGTGAAATCGGGTAATTTCACAGTGGGGTCTTTTGCGACACCAGGGTAGAAAAATCAGGGCTGAAGCTATTGGTAGTAAGAGTAACAAAGGGTTAAATCCATCTACCCATGTCGGTATTACTTTTATCTACTTAATATCATCGACAATGTTGCTATTTCACTCGGACACGCTCATGTATTTATGGCAAAAAAGAAGTGTAGTACATACATATAAGTACATGTATTCACTACAATAGGCGCTTTCGGCAAGCACATTCTCAGGAAGAAAAGTGAGATATTCTCAATTGGCTCACTGAGACTGCACTTTCGGTGAACTGTCTTAGTTCCATATTGAGCTATAAAATTCGAACTCGCCCACTGAGCAACTGAGACAAGTGAAACTGAATTTTCTTATCTCAGATGACTCAGTTTCGTTATTTTGTGATTTTAATTGCTAATTAAAGTTTAGTGAGCTATTTGAATAAACTATCAACACTTTCTTCAATTTATTACTATCCATATTCTGTGGTCAAAATTGGAAAATCAGCTGATTGGTTTGAACTGAGACAACTGAGACGGTTGCTCAAAGTTTTGTCTCAGTTGTCTCACTGAGACAGTGCTTGCCGAAAGCCCCTAATATAATGAAGTAATTTTACTATTATAATACGAGGAAATGTGTTTCCTAGTACGTAATACTATCTAATGACTGTAAATTATCACGCTGTCAAAATTTGAAGGTTTTTCGCAATTATTATACTTAAACAATGTTCGGATTTAAGTTTCAGTCACAAATTGAGGATAATTACAATATGAAATATATAATTTTACAATACAAACCAATATAATAATATTTAAGAAAAGTGTAAAAATTACAAAAGAATTGCAGAAATACAAAATTTTAACCACATAAATGTAAAAATACATTGTTACATAAAGAAAGAAGTGGAATAGTAATCAAAAAAATAATGTAATTTTATCATAAATGTTGTTGTATGAAAACAAAAAATTAGTCTTCAACTTACATTTTGTTGAATTGATTATGATTATCATAATAAAGACAGTACTTTACACACGTATACGGTGTAAATTATACTTTGTGTCCTTGTTATCATTTTCAAAAGTCAATTATTCAATTCAAAATTTTTGGTAGGCACTATACGATTTAATAAGAACCTCAAAGATTTTATACATTTGATGTTTCATTCTAATATTGCTTTTATTTATTAGGTGGCCAACTAAATGTTATCTCTCTTTAATTTATTGATACATTCAATATTCAATTGATGGCGTTACTGTCATCTGTTAATATTTCAATCTAGATTAAAAACCTTTGTGTAATATTAAACAATATTTTTACAAACATAATTGTAGCAAAATTACAATTTAGGAGGCAAAATATTAATTATGTAGAAAACAAAAATCGTAATTTTATAAAAACTTGTAAATTTATACATTTACTTTATTTTTATTAGTATTGAAATAGTATTCCATAACAAATTTTTCAAATATCATGAAAAAATATAACAACGAAACAAATATGATTTGCTAATCGTAGTAAATTTATTGCAAAATATTTTGACAGGCTTAAAAAAAATCAATATTATCCCAGTTAACTGTAAGAACATAATTTCAGATGTAAAAGACTTTCACGTTACTACGTTTATTAGAGCAATCTTTCATTTTGAAAGGAAGCTTACTTTTAAGTGAATTTTGCCTCATTTAGAAAGAAAAGTAAGAATAAAAAGGTAATGGCATAATAAATTGTATCATTAAAGAAGTATGTACATTCCGAGGAGAAAAAAAGTGTAGCTGCGTTAATCATATTTAAGTAAGTATCAAAACTTTTGATGCCAAGCATCATCTTAGCAATATTTATTTATTTATTTATTTATCTATCACTAGTTGTAATCTTAGCAATATTTCTGAATTTTTGGTACATCTCGTAAGAAAATTAAAATGTGCACTGCATATTCATTTTTAAGCTGTTATGTCACGTCATTTAAGAATACCCTTAAACTTTTCTTCTCAAATACATTAAAATTTTAAATCTTTGTTTTCTTCTTAATTTCATTACAGAATTCAACTTTTTAAATTTATATTTAAAAGCCGCAAACTAAATGCCACTTAAGTTTGTAGCCTGTCACTTGAATTTTCGAGAGGACTTACTGCACACAGTATGTCTAGGTACTAAGAAAGATTACGGAAAAAAATGTAAGTGAGTCCCGCACACTCATACAATTATGGCTTTCATTTACGTATGTGACTTAAGCAGGATTTACCTCATGATGGCATGCATTTTTTATAGTAATTGTGAGGGAGATAGTTCATGGAAATTTAAATTCTGCCGAAGCAAACACTGCAATTCTTCTCACGTACAGTCCCCTCCAGTTTTTATGGTACAAATCGCAAACTATCACATTGTCAAGTTGTCAAATTGTAAGGTGCTTGGATACGGTGCCTTTTTATGCATATAACTCAGTGTTGGGCAAAATGTAATCTGATTAATGATTAACAATTACAATTAACCATGTAATCTGTAATCAGATTACTTTGTAACAGATTACTTTGTAACAGATTACTAATGTAATCCATTTCCATAATTACATAATGTAATCGATTATGTAATGTGATTACAAGTTAATCTGATTACACATTAATCGATTACAAGTTAATCCCACTACATGTTAATCTAATTAATGTGATTATGCTTAAGACATTTAAGATATTTAAGATATTTGTATTCTAATTCTTCATAAAACTCCCTAAAACTAATTTCGTACGAGAACAATACCATTTTCTTTCGATTCATTTCATTATATTATTAATTACTTTTAAGTAATCTACAAAGTAATCTGTTACAATGTAATTAGATTACAAAATAATCTAATTATATTGTAACAGATTACACATTTGATAGATTACATATTCTCTCATAAGTAATCTGATTGATATGTAATCGAATACAATTTAATTAGATTACTTTGTAATTTGACTAAACTGTAATGGAATTATTAATTAAATTACACTGCAATCAGATTACGCCCAACACTGATATAACTGGGGTGAAGTGCGCATGAATTTTATAGTGAAGTTGAAAGAATTTTCCCAATAAAGCACATGAAATTTTACGCATCGCCTGATACCATTTAGACCATTTAGATGCGCTGCGGTCATTTTCGCACTTTGGTTTAATTAGTCCAGTGGAATACCTACGTGAATAAGTGGAAATTCAATTGCACGAAGTTTGTGCTGCTGCAAGTGCTATTTTTGTAATACTCGAAAAAGAAGGAAGAGCTAAAGTAAGAAGAAGAAAAAATTATAGGAATAGGCATACGTTGCGCATGCGTAAAAAGGCACCGTGTACAGGAACCTTTATTCAATTCGTAAAAGTTAAGTTTGCTCAACTTGTTTTGAATAGTTGAGCAACAGGGACATATTTAAAACGAGGGCGATTTTTTAAAAGCTGTTTGAAACAATGTTCCTTGTTTCGCATGCAAGAGGAACTAAAATGAGTGCACAAGAAGCAGCTGTGCCTGTCAAGGTTGCCAGATT
Source organism: Dioctria linearis (assembly GCA_963930735.1). Lineage (NCBI taxonomy): Eukaryota > Metazoa > Arthropoda > Insecta > Diptera > Asilidae > Dioctria > Dioctria linearis. The sequence goes on along the minus strand of OZ005743.1, from coordinate 166,350,484 downwards.
GGGCAATTTCTGGTCAATTGGGCTACTTCGAACTCAACTTTGGCTTGGGCCAGTCGCCAACTATTTTTGATAGGTTGCATTATTTTCGTTATAGGGCCAACCCACATGTAGTAAGCACAATAATTTGCTCAGCAGTAGTTCCTTATATGATTACCGAGTTTTTTTTGTATACGTGTTCAATCAAGTTACAGTTTTTAATATATAATAACATCATGTGATGAGAATGGAATTATTATATCATCACCTCAAATCGCAGGTAAATTTCAAACCTCAAAATGGCCGCAACTATTCGTTTACAGTAGTATTGGTATGCTGCAGCTTAAAAAAGTGTAGCACGGAATTTTTCCACCCCCGAATGCTTCTCACCATCGAAAAGTGTAGCATGCTAGCAGCGTGTTGGTTCTAGCTTATTATTATTTCTGTCACATTCTTACCCCTGATTCACATATGGATCGTGCTACCTGTTGCTGAAAAAGGAGAAGTGAATATCGAGTGTGTGCGGCTGCGTTTTTTTATTTCTCTAATCTGATCCGGTTCAATTTTATGTACGTAAAACAACAACAATGCGTGATCCATTGCTGTTGCTTTACGTACATAAAATTGAACCGGATCAGATCAGAGAGATAAAAAACGGAGTCTACTCCGCTTCATGTGAACAAGGTAAGAGAGTGCCACATAAAGGGCATAGGCGATAAATTGGGATACTTTTAATTGAAATTGGCCGACTTTGGGCTACCTTTTTCGAGAAATATGGCGATATGTCTAAAAAAATTTCTAGCAACCCTGGTGCCTGTGTAACTGAAAAGGTTGAAGAGTTTCGTACAGCAATAGAATAAACGATATGAAGAGATATAGGAAATCTTCAAAACTTCGGCGGCAGTGACGTTCATGGAGAATAAGGTGATATATAGGTTGTACCATAAGTTTTGCAATGTGGCAATACTAATATTATTAAACGTATTGTCACATGAACGCTATTTGGTAACTTTTGGTTGACTTGAAAACTTCATCTCGCCCAAAAAATAGAATTAAATCGTGAACATTTTCGTGCAATAATGTTTTATGATTTTCCAAGTGATCTAACTTTTCAACAGTGTACTGATAAAATTCATTCTGTGTTTGGTGATGGAGCCCCACATAAACCCACTGTGTATCACTGGTTTAATAAATTCAACCATGACCGTACTTCGCTGCAGATCGTCCAAACTCGGTTGTGCAAGAAAACATCGATGCTGTGCACAAGGAAATATCGCAAGATCGTCGTGCATATCGTGAGTTAGAGATGACCCCAGGCATTAGTGTGAAAAGTTAGAAAAGGATATTATATGAGCACATGGATGTGAGAAAGCTCTGTTCGCGTTGAATTCAGCATAATTTGACAATCGCTCAAAAAAAAGTCTCGTGACGATTGATGCAAAGAAGAAATGTTAAAAAAATACAATCGCGGTGCATCAAAATACGTGTAATAACATCTGCACAGGCAAAACACTCGAGAATACTTCACAAGCCATGAAACAGACTGCCTCACTACCACATCAGAGCCCCAACGGAGTCCAACATTCTAAAATATTTGCAGTGTTCTTATGTAAAACTGACAAAAGTTTGATTTGAATAACTCCTTGTGTTCTGATAATCTTAAGGTTGCTTTCTTATTTTCCCAACCGAAATAAAATTGTTATACCTTTCCTAACAAAATATATTTAAAAAAATTTATCTGAACCAAATACTATGATTGCTCAAACAAAAATTATCAGCTTTATATGCCACTGTGCCCTCATGGCATGCCGTGGGCTGATGATATCGAATGTAGTTGCCTACAGATTCGGACCCCAACTGTACATACACACATGCAATTATTAGTCAGCTGAGATTTAGTGAGCGTAAAATGGTAAGGTTACCTTGTAATCAAAACTATTTTATTATTTTGTTAAGCAAGGTATATAGTAAGTGTAGCCATTGGGAACGTAAGGAACCAAGCTGTAAATTACTAGGACTATTTTCCTGTATGGATAGTAGCTTAGGGTCCATAGCATATACAAAAACACCTTCCATAAATATCAATATAGAACATTTTAGAGAACGGACTCCCAACGCACACATAGATTTCTGTTTCATGGCTTGGGAAGTATTCTCTAGGGTTTTGACACATTTGACGAATTTTGGGTATATTCGTATAAGCCCGAAAGTAAACAGCAGTAGACTGTATGGGTGTTTCAAGATGAGCCAAATCCAACGAAAGTTGTTCGCTCATGAAGCACTTCGAAGCAAATGGTTGCTTGTTTCTTCTGTATAAATGGACATATCGCTACCGTTGCTGTGGGGAATGGTAGAACGGTCAATTGGTACACCACCATTTGTTTGACAGAAGTCTGGGGAAATACAAAAAAAAACTAGAAGAAAAACCATTCTTTATCATGGCAATGCGAGCTCTCACACATCGGCTAAAACAACTGCATTTTTAAGCACTCAAAACGTTGAATTGATGGGTCAGCCGCCTATTCCCGATTTGGCACATAATAATTTCTTTCAATCGGAGTGGAAAAAATACTTTACAATTGGTTTAAGCTTATGCAAGAATATGTAGATCATCATAGCGAATACTTTGACAAGCAATAAAGTCGTTTGCAAACCTTAACTATTGTTATAGTGGTTAGAACAGTGAAACACCCAACAAGGTTTCTGTTTGGGCTTACTTCTCCGCTAATCCGTTTTGGATGCCTTATTATGTCTATAGGGAGTATGAACGCCGAAATGATGATCCAATTGTATAAATTTGGATTGCGTCTTTATGCTGAAACAAATATTCCGGCCAGATAACGACGATTGGATTCTGCAAAAGAACAATGATTCGAAACAAGCAGTCGTTTGGTGCTTGCTACATATCGGAAAATCACATTAATTGAATGGATTAGTCACCACAGAGCCCTGATGCCAACCCTATTAAAATGTTTGGTCTTTCATCAAGCTAAGATTACGAGGATACAAATCTAAAATATTGAACAGTTCAGAAATCGTGTACGTTGAATTTGGAGAGGCGTTTCCTCAGAAAACGCGAAAAACGTAAGCGAAAATTGCACTCGTAGAAGTCAAGCAATAATTCAAAGTGGAGGAGAAAACTGAAAAAGTTACTAAAATTATTGCGAATAACACGTATTTTGTTAAAATATAATTATTTTTAAAATAACTTAATATTTTCCTTACATATACTGTATTGTTTCTTCTTAGATAAACTGTACGTTTGCTTATTATAATTAGATTCAGCAGTATGTAGCCTGTCTTGGGTATAAAATTAAAACTAACTAAGGCGATTACATTGAAATTTTTTATTTTCCTTCAAGAACCATATGAAAGGCTTATTAAGGATGAGGTCAACCGATATGTTACAGCAATTTTCCTGTTTTTGTCTCCCTACACTATCAATATTATACATAATATACGAGAAGCAACAATTTTTCATTCAGAAATTTTTTTTTTACTATATAAACATATATGTTATGTAATTTTACTCGTTGTTACATAATCATACAATATTTTTACAACCTTTGTAAACCAAAATACACAGATATCATATAATTTTGTAAATTTACTATACGTTGAACGTTGCTAAATTTGTACCAACGTTTATTGTTGTAAAATTACTTTTGTTTGTGGTTCTTTTTTTTATGTACAAGAGCTAAATAGAGAAATATAATTCTTGGCAAGTACTGTAATTTTATGTGTTCCGAACCATTGAGATATGTAAATATATATACACCTAACCCTCGATTTGCACGGTTTCGGTTTAACACGACTAAAAAACTTAGGAAAAATTCCATTTATATTATACTAATGTTCAGTTTAACACGGTCACACAAATTTTTGAAAAAATTAAAACAATAGCGCAAATTTAGAATTCAAAATCTAAAAAAACTACAAGTACACAGTTACCTCGCCTGCTCAGTTCGAATAGGATGCATTAATTACAATGAAATATTGTGGGGTTGCTTGTGCGTTCATGCTATCATTTGAATGAGATTGAAAATATTTATGCTTGAGCTCTGAGCTTTCAAAAGAGGAGAACAAGGCTCACAATGCAACAGAATAGAATGAAGCAAGTAATAGGATAGTAATTAAGGGCTAAACACAGTTTCGATGGCAGACGGCAGACTTTTGCAGCAATAGGAACAATTTTCCCCAGGAACGTTTTATGGATCGTGTATTAGTGTATTACATAGGGATGGATTGGAATTGGATTGAAATGAAGTTGGGATCCGAAAAGGGTTCCTGGAACGTAGGCTACAACAAAGCCCATTGTTCGCCCTTCAGACTTATGAGCAATTGCTCAGAAGTCCCAACCGGCCCTATTCTATGCTGGTGACCCCTGAGAAGTAGTGTCAAGTGAGAATTGACACTATAGTTCTCAGGGTTGGCTTGCTTAGTCTCACTAACTCTTTCGTTTCATTTGCATTGGGTAAGCTCGACAACTCCTTTGTGGTTCTACCTGAGGGGTCATATAAGCAAATCCGACTGTGTTGGCGGTCGGTCCAAGTCGGGATAGTAGAGAGATTTAAGGTTGCATCAAGACGAGCAAGTTTGTCCGCCTTATATTCCCGCTAATGCAGCTGTGACCTGGCGCCCAAAGCACCAGGACCGCGTTGTTCCGAGAAAGGGAATTCAGGGTAGTTTTACATTCAAATACAAGTTTGGCGGATGTAAAAGGTTTTGACAAGACCTTGACAGCTGCCTAGCTGTCCGACCAGATTGCAATCTCCTTGTTCTTAGTAGGTATCTGAGTTTAGAAGATACCTACCCGCTTCAAGGATGGCCTTGACTTCCGCCTGGAAAACCGTTACATGGCTTTTAAAGTGAATGGATATTTCCATGTGAGTCTCCTCGCTGAAAACACCTGCTCCGGTGTTCTCTTCCGATTTGGAGACGTCTGTATATATGAGAGGGTTTGTCAATGCTTGAAGCACAGAATGTGATTCCCATTCTGCCCTATCTGAAATTTTCGATTTAAAGTTGCTTTTCAGCATAGTCTCGAGGTACGATGGACTACACCAATTCAAAGAAGGATTCATGTGGAACTCGGGTACCAGTGTGAATCTAGCTCCGATTAAAATGCAGTCTCAGCGCAGCGATTGACGCTCCCTTCTTGATGAATGGGGTGTGTTGAGGATGACCTCAAGAGCCCTCGAGCTGGTTGACTTACACTTACACTAAGGGGATACAATCTTTGAATCTTCTCTAATATCTTGCGATGATTGGTAAGCTCCATTGCCATCCACCACATCATAGATCTGTAAGTTAGCATGAGTCGGATTATGCTAGTATAGATCCTATCATTCATGGCTTAAGTCGCCACTTTTTCCAATGGATCTGTGGCACATCGCGAAGTCTCGAAGAGCTTTATTCACTCTGTCCTCAATGTCTGGTTTCCAGCTAATTTTCTATCTAATATGATACCTAGATATTTTACTCTTTCCTTCAGTTCCAAACGCGTGAAGTGATCCTATTCTTAGTAAAGAGGCATACATCTATTTTCAATGGATTAATGCTAATCCGTACCACAGTCCATTCAGATCGCATTCTGCACCAGTTCGCAGAGATCAGATTCGTAGCTGCCGGTGACCAAGATCACCAGGTCGTCGACGTAACATACTGGTTTGTACCCATCCAGGTAGAGATCCTCCATACTGAGCACCCGCAACAAAGGTGACAAAATATCGCCGTGAGGGTGCCTCTCTGGACTATTTTTACTCTGCTTACCCCTCCCAGTTCGCCAAAGAGAGTTCTATTGTTCAACATGTGTGCAATCCAGTGTTTTAGGGACCGATTCACTACATGTTTTGTTAGCATCTCAGTGAACTGATGTGAAGGAGATTATTAAAGGCACCTCTGCATCGATAAAAACAGCCAGCGTAGATTGTTTAAGCAGATTACCTTTTTCAATAGAGTGGATAACCTCTAACTTTATTGAATTAATTCATCTAATACTAATTATTTTTTTTATTTTCTCGATTAAATATAAATGTTTGCCTGAATTTATGAAAAACTACATATGTACTTATAACATCGAAATATATTAATATATGAGTAATATTGTTTTACTTTAGATGTACATATACTTTTTCAATATATAACATGAATTTAATTGCACGATTTCAATTTACACGGTTTCGGTTTACACGGTACTTTTGGAGAACGAATCCACCGTGTAAATCGAGGGTCAGGTGTATACAGAATTCCAATGGAATTGCCAATGTTAACAGAATGCCTTGACTGCTAATGCATCCGGTGAGGTTTTACAATAAACTAATAATTTTCAATTATAACCAATCAATGGTATCCAAATAAGACATATTTCATTTTGAACAGTTATTTATAAAAAAAAATGTTTGTAGTGTAAATGAATGAAAATATCAACTATAAATTAAAAATATCACAACTTACATTTTATTATTAAATAAATATACTATACTAAAATTCAAAACTTTTTATATTGAAGCTACTTTGCGCAAAAATGTTAGGACTGTTATTATTATGGAAATGATTTAGGTATTGTATACAAAGTTGAAAAACTATCAACAGAAACATCAACAACAACAAAAAAAAAACACAGATTAATGATAGTTAATAATGTTTTTATTGCAATATCAACAAAATGTTTTATTCACAATGTATTACACACACAAAAACAAAAGAAACATGACTCTTTTGAGTTTTTTTTTTTACTATATATATATAAAATACTACATAATATTATGTAATGTATGCGTCAGCAATGAATAACCTAAAAACGGTTGCGTCTATCGAGAAAAGAATATTAATCCATGAGAGAATATAATATATTATGTAAAACATAGGTAAATGCTTTAAAATAAATATACCAAATGTTTATCTTCAAAAGAATAAAACAATTAAAATAAAAAAAAATAAATGAATAACAAACACGAAAATTACTAAAAATCTTATTTATGTAAATTGTAAAAAATAATCATTGGCACAAGGCGCAGTCTATGTATATGTAAAAAGATATGATGTATAATAATAAAAATAATGCTAATAAAATAAAAAATAAAAAAACAGAAAAAACATCGAAAACATAGAATCGAATTATCCATATGTTTAATATAACAGAAAATAAATATTGGTAACTAAAAGAATTTTAAAATAAAAAAAAAATTAAATAAAATAAAATATCCATGCCAGAAAATACATTTTTCTTTTGTGCTTCAAGTAATTTTCGCTTTCCATAATACACACACTGAATGTGAACGTGATGGTATGTTTTTATGTATGTATATGCATGAGCCATGAATTGCCAGATACGGTGCTTTTCTCTAAAATAATGTTACTCTCTCTCTCTCTCTGTCTCTCTACTACTTTCTATATCGATATCATATTAAAAATATTTAGCTGCGCTTTACAATAGTAATAGAGCAATAATAGTGATCACAGCTGCAATAATAGCAAGAAACGTGTATATGTCATTACTTGCAATGCCGAATGTGCAAGCTATAAGAATAGATTCGATAAGTGTTTGTCTATTATCTCGTAACATTAAAGGTTTCGCATGGACACTTGATGCAGAAGATGATGAACAGGTTGGTGTAAAATTTCTGCTTCTAAGTTCATTACTTTGGTTAATATTTCTACTACAATTATTATTATTATTATTATTCATTGGGTAACAATTTTTTTCTATGTTTTGGACTTTTAGCTTATTATATTGAGATTTTGTCAATGACATATTTTCAATGTCCTGAGATTCCTCAGTGGATTTTTGAATAAATTCATTTTCCTTAGAAAACTTATTATATCTCTGGCATTCTTGTGTACTACCAAAATTAAAGTCAATTAGATGAACTTCATTTTCCAGTACTTCGCCAATCTCGACAGCCGGTTCGTCATCAGCATCATCATCATCACCATCAAAAGTTGTATATATGTCAATCTGATTTATAAATGGATATTGATTAGAGCAATCATAATTACAATTTTGAAGCAAAGACAATTCAAGGGTGGTAGTATTAATTTGATTTTGCATAGAAAAATCAGATAGACTAACATGACCAGAGTCTGGATTGGAATCATCATTAGTCGAACTAATCGAATCAAATTGTGTTTCAATTGTTTTAGTATATTCATTGCTTATTAAAATGCTAATATTATTTGAAAAGTTATAAACTGTACTAATTGTATCAGTTTCAGTAGTAGCAGCAACAGCAGCATCATCATCATCATCATTCATGCAATTTATTTTAACACTTTCAACACAATCATGCAATAATTCTGGTATGGTGTCTAATGAAGATGTCAGAGATACTAATTTGGCATGCCTACTACTACAAAATTTGTTGTTTGTTTTGTTTGAAAGAAATTTGCTTTCATTTTGCATATTTGATTGGTTATAAAATTCACAAAGCTTAGATTCATTAGTTTCAAACATTTCAGTAATACTGGTGGTAGTAGTAGTAGCAGTTTGGGTAGGAATAGTAGTAGTAGTAGTAGCAGTAGCAGCAATATTATTATTTGCAACTGTAGTAGCGATCGAAAGCATTTCATTACCTGTGGCTGTAGTACTAATAGTAGTAGTAGTAGTAGCCGTTGATCCTGTTGTAGTAACAGGAGATTGATTTATTCCGAAAATCATAGCTAATTCCTCCGAAGAATTGTATTGTGATGGGCTGATATTACTACGACAATATTTAATAGCGCCATTGTTGCCAACAGGTGTTAAATTTAATGGTGGGGAAGGTGTTGTACTAAAAGGTGAATTACTTATATTTGGAGTGACACTAGTCGATTTCACTTCATATGAAGTTGTGCTAAATGTTTTTATTGGATCAGTGCTGGGTGTATTAAAATCACTACTTGTCGATTTAACGCAATCACTTGATGAGAACGCATGTATCGATGTAATACTAGATGATTTTTGTCGACTTGGTGTCTCACTTGATGATTTGAGACAATCACTTGATGAAAACGTACCACAGCCTACAGCTTCATCAGATGTTCGATATTCATCGGTTGATTGTTTTCGATTATTTGTACTGCTGCTGCTGGTATTATTATTATTATCTAATACACTCTGTTCACATTCCTTCATGATTTTGTCAATATCTTCTTCTTCTTCTTCGTCGTCTTTAGTAGTAGTAGTAGTAGTAGTAGTTGAAATCATCGAATTTTGTCCTGCAACAATAACAGAATCATTTTGGATATTTGCATAGTCACATTCATTTTTACAAGCTGCAACACGAATATCTGTATTCAAATTATCATAATCAGGACCACCATCAGCGATTTGATGATCTTTTGTGTGTGCTGCTGGTATAATTTCATCTTTAAGATCACCTAATTCATTGATTTGTCTCATACAACGTTCTGCTAATTCACCGATTTTTTCTGAACTGGGATCTAATTTTGTTAGGAGAGTAGCTACTTTTGAATTTGATTCTTCTTCTCCTGCTTCTTTTATGCTATTCACTTGTTGTCGTACATTGCCAACTGTAATTACGATTTCTACAAGTTCTGGTTGTTGATGATCTTGATGATTGAGTTTCTGCGATTTTGGATCATTTTCAACAGCAGCTTGTAATTTTTTTTCACAAATTTTTGCAGCTTGTGACACTTTATTAATATCATCCAAATATTTTTGTTCTTTTTCTAATTTTCTTGGTAGAATTTGATGCACGAGAGATTCTAGTTCCACTTTAATTGGTTCAGATGGAATAGCATCGAGTAAAATTTCTTCATATCTTTTAGCAGCTTGTGATACTTCATCAATTGCTCGAATATCTTTTTCGATTTTTGGCGGTGTCGAATGTCCACTTTTCGGACTAGAACTTTTTGATAATGTTTCTTTTCTCAATTCCTTAAGTTCTCTACTCAATTTCTCACTACTCTCTTTGGCTTCTTTAGCAATTTGATTTAACATTTCTTCCATACCACTTCGACTATGATCTGGTTCAGGTGTAATACTCTTTCGTGGCAATGGAACTGGAGCTTTGTGAGTTATGCCAGTAACGTTGGTGTCCGTTGCCATTTTACTGAGAACTGTTGGTAAATTATAAACGGCCCCACCTTCACTTGGATGTCTAAATGAAATCGGTTTTTGTTTCTGTTTTTGTTCTTCATTTTGAATACTTCGAATAAGAAATAATGTTGACGGTACATCATCAGTATCCTTTCGAACATCTGATAAACTTCCAGATTTATTCAGAGACTTGTCGAGGTCATAATAATCAAATAAATTCCCACCGGATGGTTTAGCTGCATCACGTTGAATTAATGAATAAATATTAGCGGATTGCGTTCGTGCAGCTCGCTTTTTCTTCATTGATGCATTTGGATATATCAAATTTGATTTTTCCAAACCAGGTGGATCTTTACGTAAACTTCTTACAGCCATATCATCAGTTACCAAATCAGGATAATGTTGAGATGAGCATCGAATTTTTTTGCTATCTTTTTCTGGTGTTACATGTAGATAATCAGTGTTAGGTGGAGGTGGTATAGGACCAATAGGTATACCAAACGGTGGCTGAGATTCACCAAGTTTATGAATAGTGTTAGCACGTTGTAAATTACGATAAACAACATCATCTTTAACAACATCTGGTTCACCAGTTTGTTCTTCATCATCATCATCATCATCGTCATCATTGAATTTATCTAGTTTAGCGTATTTATCAAAATTTGTTGGTGTTGGAATATCTCGACGTTCTGCTCTGTCCAAAAGGTCTTCATCTCCAAGTTTAAGACTTTTGTAGATTGCTTCTAGTTCGTTTATTGCATCTTCAAGGTTAGTCGTTGATTTCTTCATATCTTGTGTTATATCAATGTCGACAGCAGCACTAATCCGAAATGATTTTCTTTCTGGTGGTACTGGAGGAGTTCTTGTTAATTTCATATCAATAATATTTTGACTTGGAGGATTAATAGCTTTACGCCTAGCTACATATTCATCGTATTTATTAGAAGTAGGTGTTATTGGATTTTGAACAATTGTCGGACGATTTTGTGTTTGATAATAGTTCGGCATTGATTTACTCTTTTTATCCCCATCTTTACTGGTGATTTTAATGTAATCCTTTTCATTATCTTTTGTTGGTTTAATGAAAAGGCTTCCCTTAACAACGTTGTCCATATCTTCTGTTGATCTATTTCTTAAAGGATTTTGATTTTTGTAAATGCTGTCAAACATCGGATTACGAATATATCTCAATTCGCCAGCTCTTGAACTTGAAACTGATCGTGGTTTGAAGCTTTTTTCTTGACTTATTTCAGATTCTCTTCCACGGCGATTAGATTGAGCTTGATCAATTCGTTTCCAAAAATCTGTTGCTGCTTGCATTTGTGGTGGTAATCCACTTTTAGTTGTTCTTATTATTGGTGGTGGACTTGCCATAGCTGTCGGTGATATTGTTGTTGCTGCTGCTGCTGCTGTTGTTGGTGGTGTTGGTGTAGTTGTTGGTTGCGGTGGTGTTGGCATTTGTGTTTGAAGCTTCTGAGATTTGCCTTGATTAAGTATGTTTATCGGCCTTCGTGATCTAGGTACAGCTTCAGCTACATATTTATAATCATTACCAAAAGGCACTAATTTTGGGACATTTTTATTTTGATCAGTTGGAACTCTTGTAATAAATCGTCTCTGTTGAATAGCGGCAGATTGCGTTGAAGATGGCCTTTGGATTTCTGATGTTTGATAATTGTTACTAGGTCCCCAAAGCTTGTCATCCGAAACACAACGACTGCTAATTGCATATATTGGAGTTGAACTTTGATCAAAAGCATATGAAATAGGGCGAAGCTCATTATTACTAACATTCAATCGCCTTTGAGGATCCCTTGGTGGGGGAGGGGGTGGTGAGCTTTTAATTTGATCTCTAGGTTTATTTCTGTTTTGCAAATGAATGTGATTATCATAGCTGATACTCCTTTTATCTTGGCTGACTTGATTTTTAATTCGTTTAATATTGCTGCTGTTATTATTGTTGTTATTATTATTGTTGTTTTTGTTATATGCCAAAACTCCAGAATTGTTTGGATGAATATTATTCATAGTCATCTGATTTAAACTTGAACTTTTATTGCCATATATCAAAGGTTGCTGATTATTTTTATATCCATAGTTTATATTTTGCGCTGGTTGAGTTTTCCATCGACCAACCTGTTGAGTTATCTGAAGCATCGGTGAATTGCCATTCTCGTCACGGCTCATTCGTTTCAAATATCGTTCATTACGTGCTGTTCGACTTTTGCGACTACCTGGAACGATGCCACCACTACCGATACTTTCGTCGCTTCGATATTTCGATATCGATGAAGAATTTAATGATACCAATTCATCTTCGCTAGATGATTGACATTGAACTAACCGAACAGTTTTTTTACGATCCCGTCGCGCACGTTTATCAATCGAATTCGTTGAAATATTTTGATCATTTGAATCGATCGTTTCGAATGGTAAAAACAATTCTTCTTTAGGACTTATGACGATATGATCAAATCCAGCTCCGATTATTTTACTTCCGCGTCGTTTTTTATCTTTTTTTCGTGGCTTGAATGGTATAAATCCAGCCTTGCGATCTTCTTCTGAGGATGATTCTGATTCAGCGTCTTTTTTTCTTCGAAAAAATCTCCCGAATGACCATTTCTTATTGTTACTTGACTCTTTTTTCGGATTCTTATCCATTCCGCAGGAGTTATTGTTGTCAATGTCGACAACCTCCTTTGGTAGAGGCAATTGTGGCCTCCAAGATGTTTGAACAGTCTGGAAAAAAATAGAAAAGATATAATGTTAAAAATTTGATGTAAATTGATGATTAAGTATAATTGAGATTGTATAATAAATTTTTGAGGCGGTTTCATTGTTTACAAGAAAAGCTAAAAGATTTATTATATTAAAGCAATATGAGGGGGAGAAAGAAAAAGAGAGAGAGAGCTTAAAATAATAACAAGAGAGCCCTTCTCAAGCCATTACCTACATTACATCTATATATGGAGCCTTAGTCCTAGAAAGCTCTTAGACTTCATTAACAATCTTAATCAAGAAGGTTGTCTAAGTCGGCATACTTCACTTTATATACCAATTAAAAATTCCAGTTGGCTAAATTTGTACATTGCCCACATAGAGATAAATCGGGACATGAGAAACAACTCGAGTAATATCATTAATAAAAATGACGAATAGAAGTGGAGCAAGGATAGAGCCCTGTGGGACACCAGCAGTTAACGGCAAAATCTATAAATCAATTTAGCTACCTATGACTAAATGTCATCAGGGTCAGCAAAATTAGATTTACGACTTACTTTATTTGAAGAAGTAAAATATCAATCAAGAAAATATGTGCCAAGGTCACAATAACCACAAGTGTTAGCTACCTAAAAAAGTCATATATTTTTAACAACTTTAGTACCCAAGCGAATTACGTTAGGTAAACGGATGGAGAGATGGTGGAAGTAGTATCGAATGAGATATAAATAGTGCCAGTGTTAACAACATATTTTTCTAGCTCCCTCTGTTTAATCACATTAACACGGTTACAGGCGATAATAAATTCAGTTTTCAAGACTTGTTATTTTGTCTCATCATTTGCAGTTCAGTTAACAGTTAATGGAAATATCTTCAATGAATTTCTTCAGTTTATAATTTGCGGCTTCTAACTTTTTTGCCATTTTGTTTAATTCACTAACAGACCAAAACAACTCATACAGTTTAATCTTCATCAAAGTAAAAAGATTTCCGGCAAAATTCCATTGAAAAAATAAGTATTATTCTATAAAAGCAACAATGCACATACTAAGAAAACTAAGTAATAGGAGAGCTAGGGGCATAAAGACGAACGGGGCATAGTGACGAATGAATATTATCTCTAATCAGCTTTATTTTAAAGTCACGCTATGATACCCAGAATACAGGGTTAAGTATTGCCAACACATATGGTAAACATTTTTTTCACATTCGTCTATGTTTGTTGCACAAAAAGATCAGACGAATTTTGCAATTAGAGCATGCAAAAGTTTTAGCTTTGACAAAGATTGTGTTTGAGGAAATTTTTTTGGCCGTTTTGATTTGAATGGTGAGTAAGTTTATTTTCTACTTATGGTGTGCAGTTTGTCGGGATATCTATCATTAATATTAGTTTTCGCTAAATTTTACATAACATGTCGGAAAAAGACTTATTTGTGGTGGGGTATAATCGTATTTCGATTTTGTCCTTTTGGTAGACTCAACGAAGATCGGATTCAGAAGACTTAATTTTACATTAGAAGAAAATTTTTTCTCAAGGAAAATTACTCCAACAATTAGCGTGTTTAGTAGGTATTTCGCAAACTGTGAATTTTTCGGTTTTTCAGACGTTGGTTGCTCAAAAAACGAGAAATCAACATTTTGGAAAAACAATATTTTTTTCGAATTCTATGCATACAAAAGAAATGTTGGAATATAACAGCCTTATTATGGTCGCCACCACACTTCAAGTGAGACGACTGTGTAAAATTCATAGGAACAACTAAAAAATTAAATAAAAATCGACAAACGTAGCAGCAAAAACCGAGAGAAATGTGAGTTGAGCTCTTGACTTTTGTCACTTGCATTTTCCTGTGGACGATTCTCAGTTAATTTCTTCAGGTAAAATCTGTCTGTTCTTCTTTGTTTCCTTTCGTTCCTATGAATTTGACATAGTCGTGTCACTTGAAGTGAGGTGACAACCATAATAAGGCTGTAAACCTATTTATCCTAAAACTTCCAAAATTCAGGAATTGTTTTAAAGGTAAAATATGTATCAGATATTTTCAGTTTGCATTTTTCGAATTCGAAACTCGAGGTGTTCTGCATTATAGAATGTATAATTTTATTTTAACAACAATAATCCTGCAAGGCTCATATGGTCATTAATTAATAATAAGATAAGATATTATTTCATGTAAGTATTAAATATAATTAGTTATTATGCCCCGAGCCCTTCGTCATGATGCCCCGTATGTGTGGAATAGTAACGAATTCACTTAGATCAACAGCACACTTCATAATGCTTATGACAGACATGGGGTATCGATATCTAGATATTCGAAATATCCCGTTGATACACCATGTGTGTCATCAAACACTCCCAATATACCCAGAAAAACTAATGGGTATAGACTAGATATCTAGATATGATTATTCTCTAAAATTACTGGGTATAGCCTGATCATCGGCTCTTCTTACGTCAATTAACCAAAAATGTGTCTGTGCTTACCCAAAAATTCGAAAATAAAAAGAAGGTCCAAACATTTTCCGGGAAAAGTAATAAAAAAAAGGCAAATATTAAACTCCGCAGAGTTAATAAATTATTCCTCACAATTTTGTTATTTTTAAACAAACCTTCAACCACACTTTTATTCGTTTCACACAAAATTGTGAATTGAGACACCACATCTGTCAAATAAGGCAATTTTATTTTTTTCATCCAAATCTTGAATTTGTCGTATATTTACAATTAATTGTTGCAGTTTAGCCTGCGTTAAAGCTAATATACAATAGTGTGCAAAAAAAACGCAGCACTGGCAGGTATCCTTGGAAAATCATGATTTCTCCTAATTAGTGGGTAGTCTCGCGAAGGTCCCTGAAAAATATGACACAATAGACTATATAAGATGCAAAAGATGCGAGTTTGATTTTTTTTTTAATTTAGGTTCAAATAGTGAAAGCATTTGTGTATTGAAAGAAAATTTTGTTAAATATAGTTCAACTAAGTTGTGAACAAAAAGATGTTGCAATCGAGTTGTGGCGGGAAAATCTTTCTATGCGTGAAATAGGCCGTAGGTTAGGATGTTCCGATTCCACTATTGTGCGGCTAATTAAAAAAATCGAAGAGACTGGCAGCGTAGATCGTCGTGAAGGATCGGGGAAAACCGCAAAAGACTACCATTCGTCAAGATTGGTTTTTATTTCGTAGATCTTTGGCGGATCGTTTCACAACATCTCCGGATTTAAGACAAGAGCTAATGAGTGCGCATAACGTCGATATTTCCTCCTCAGTCATCCGACGAAGACTCATTCAAAAAGGAATAAACGGTCTTCGATCGGTGAAAAAGCCCCTTTTAACAGCTCGAGTGAAACAATTACGTCTCCAGTGGGCACGCGAACACCGTTCATGGACAGAGGATATGTAGAATAGAGTAATTTATTCAGACGAATCCAAGTTCAACCTCCACTCTTCTGATGGAAGGCTGTACGTGCGGAGAAGGAAAGGAGAGCGACTTCTGCCTAGATGTGGTGTACAAGAAGTACCACCTCGAGATTGCGGAGTTACGGCTTGGGCATGTTTTTGTTCACGCGGACGTGTACATCTCAAGTTTGTTAACCGAAGAATAAATGCCAATGCCTACATTGATGTTCTGGAGAATAACTTGAAGCCCTCCGCCTTAAGGCCGTGACACATGAAAAGCAGAAAGCAGCGACAGAAGCAGAGTCAGAAGCAGAAAACAGATACTTGTCAACTACAAATGTCAGGTGTTATAATTTTCAAGAATTTGATGTTAATTTGTTATTTCTAACAAAATTATTTATTTTGTCCTCCATAGACATTTTGTTTTTCTCGCAACAACCTCTTTGATAATTTTAAAAGAAAGGACGCCAACAATGAAATACAAATTTTAGCTCTATTTATATTGGCAGTACTGAGCAGAAGCAGAATTTTTGAGATTTAATCAACTTTCAAGTTCTGCTTCTGCTGCTGCCGCTGCTTCTGCTTTCAATTTGTTAGCGCTCGAACAGTTGCATGGTTTCAGAAAAAATTCTGCTTCTGTCACTGCTTTCTGCTTTTAATGTGTCACGGCTTTTAAAGCTGTTTGCAGAAAATGAGGAGTTCCTTTTTCAACACGACAAAGGCGCATTGTCACAAAGCTAAACAGGTGCTATTTTATTAAAACTGAATGGTAGAAATGTCTTCCTTATTATTCAATTGCTTATATTGTCGTGAATCTAATTTTTTCGCTTGCATTCTATATTATAGGTTACGAACTACCTACTGGAAACATGTATTTAGAATTTGTGGTGGCCCCCAAATTGTCGCGATCTCAACCCAAATCGAGAATTTGTGGTCTATTCTAAAACTACGTGTTAGGAGAAAACGTCCAAAAACACAAAGAGAATTGGAGAATACAATTTCAGAAGTCTGGGATGGAATTTCTGAAGATGTTATTAAAAATCTTGCAGGAAGTATGAAAGACCGCTGTATAGAGGTGATCAAGGCTCGTGGTGGGCCAATAGGTTATTAAATAATAAAACTAAATTAGATGCAATAAATATGTTTACCATAATAATTAGTTTCGAAGAAACTTAGGAGAAATACCTCAAGAAATGTAATCTTTGAATATATTGTAGCTTAACTACATATTTTTGTTTTTGTACAATATTAACAATAATCGCGATGAACCTTGAAATGTAAATATCCAGTAAATCAAATATATTCTTTAAAATTCGAGTGCCGCGTTTTTTTTTTGCACACCAGTGTATTTCTCAGTTCCATTTCCAAATTTGTTACGCCTAAAGATCTGTGAACTGAAGTTAAGTGTCGAAGTACGGCTTGTCACATTAATCCACTTTATATGTCTGTCAGGGGTACTTTGATATCTAGATATCGATACCCCATGTCTGTCATAAGTATAAGGATATTAGATGGTAATTATCTATATCACATTTTGTCCCTGATTGACTCTACTTGTTATTGGTATATTTAAAGCTTCAAGAAATCGATTCAGGAATTTAAAAAAAAATTTAGAAAAAAATCGTTCGTCATTTGCTGCGTTCCTTTTATCGTTCTGAATGAATCTGTATGAATCGACAGAACGATGTGATAATTTAGTTCTGTGCTCATAGAAAAGAAACGAAACAGAACCATTTCAAGTGTTTAACATTTCTTCCATTTGATAAATGCAAGTATAATTTCGTGAAAATTGTTGTTTATGAAAAACAAAACCATTTTCTAACAAAGGTCACTTAAACTCAACTATTATGACCTCACCGAAATTGTAAACAACACTTTCACGAATACAAATTAAAATCGTTCTGCTTAAATCCTAGAAAAACTCAGATGCATTCAGAACCATTCGGAGTCCGAAGAAAGCGATGACAGATTGAAATTAAATCGTTCGGATGGATTGAAAAAATTCATTCTGAACGAGAAAAGGAACGCAGCAATTACGTGCAGGACCCCCCCCCCCCCCCCCCGCCCACTATTCAGAAAAGCACGTAGATTTGAACAATGACTGGCTTAGCAAATAACAGTCACGATATAATATTAAGTAATTAGACAAAGCAATTTAAAATCATGTTTACTTATATGAGCCCATTATATGTACGATACTCACACGATAATAAACCGAAGAGGAAAAATGTCGCAAGGTCTATCCCTACTTATGTAGATCAATTTTAAGAGAGGATTAAAAATAATATAAAATTCGACAATCTACATAAAGGGTTTTCCAATAAGAGGTGTTATTTTAATTAGCCCACTATTTCGGTAGATGTCACTTTTGGAGCTGTCATTTTTTGACATTTGACAAGTAGAAACTACGCCATTAATAAAAATGGAACGATACACGATTCAACAACGCAATGAAATTATTACAATTCACTATAAAAATGGTGAAAATGTGGCAGAGACGGTTCGTAAAACTCGAACAATTTTGGGTCGTCGTGAAGCACCTTGTCGGATCGCAATACAGAAATTGGTAGAAAAATTCGAGCTGTCGGGACAAGTTAGTGATGTGAAGAATAAAACCCGTGCACGTCGCTCAAGAACAGCCGAAAGTGTTGAAGAAAACCCAGGTTTGTCCATTCCTCGTCGTTCTTTGGAATTAGGCATTCCACAAACGTCATTACACCGTATTTTGCATAAAGATTTGGGTCTTAAGGCTTATAAAGTTCAGTTAACACAAGAACTCAAGCCGGCCGATCATCAACAACGTCGAGTCTTTGCTGATTGGGTCCTTGAAATGCATGAAAATGATCCGGAATTCCATCGAAAACTCATCTTGAGTGATGAGGCCCATTTCCACCTCGATGGCTTCGTGAACAAGCAAAATTGTCGCATCTGGGGCTCGGAAAACCCAAGAGTTATTGTTGAAAAGCCTCTCTATCCTCAACGTGTGACTGTTTGGTGCGGTTTATGGTCCCGCGGGGTCATTGGACCTTACTTTTTCGAAAATGAGGCTGGAGCAACAGTTACGGTGAATGAATTGCGCTATCGACAGATGATTAATGATTTTTTATGTCCGGAATTGGATGGTATTGATCTGGACAACGTTTACTTTCAACAAGACGGCGCTACGTGCCATACAAGCAACGAAACCATTGATTTTTTACGGGAAAAGTTTCCGGACCGTGTTATCTTTCGAAGAGGTGATCACAATTGGCCACCGAGATCTTGTGACTTAACACCTTGCGACTTCTTCCTTTGGGGCCACGTGAAAGATAAGGTCTACGCCAACAGCCCAGCGTCAATTCAAGACCTCAAAGATGGAATTCGTGAGGCTATCGAGGACATAGGGCAGCCACTTTGCGATTTGGTTATGGAAAATTTCATGAAAGGATATGGTCCTGTAGGCGTGGTCGTGGTGGTCATTTGGCTGATGTTATTTTCCATTATTAACGGCATACCTTCCTCTTTATAATGAAATAAAGATCCGATCATTTATCTCAAAAAATGGCATTTTTCTTTGAATATCAAAATAAGACCTCTTATTGGAAAACCCTTTATTAAGACACGTTTAGCAAAAACTGGAATGAAATCGATACGCATTCATTGCCTGAAACAAAATCAGCTTCATTCTGTTTTATCAATTTTTGATTATTGAAACCCTCCTAATTTTAGCGGTCCTTCGATCCATAAAAATAACTCAAAACAACAAAAAAATCAAACAAAGCAAATGTTTCAGTCGCTTTGAAATTATGTTTACATTTTTCTTTTTTTTCATCACATAAATGACGAAATTGGGGTCAATAAAAAAGAGTTTCATTCTAAATCTACTTCACTTCTCTAAAACTATATTTACATAGTTATTCTAGGAGTACATATTTACCACGTTTAATATTACTTATGGAGGAGGATCTTACTTAACATTGAAAAGCCGCCAGAAAACTCTTAAAACTTAAGACAGCTTAATCCAAGTCGAGTTATGATTATTTAAACCATCTGTTGATTCATAATCAGTCTGAAAGCATCGTAAAATCAAATCGAATGCTTACGACTTACTCTAAAATTTTGAAAGTCGTTATTTAGTTCATATATATCATACATGAAGGGAAGACTTAAAAAAGATAAGAAGATTTGATTACATATATACAACATACGTTCTTCTTATCACGCATAATAAACATGTTCAATGTTTTAAGAAAATCCCTTCGACGACTGGCCAGCAAACGAAGGGGGCGGAAACAAACTTAAAAGTGCCGAGCTTTATTAGAGATTAACTCCGACAAAAACATTTCACAGACACCGTATAGTGTGAGTCAAGGTTAATTTTTTATCTCCTAAGGAATGAATATGAAAAAGATTATGTTTATCCAGTTTAGATGTGTGAATTATTTTTAGTAACTACAATAAAACAACAAAAAAATATTCTGTGGCTTACATTCATTTTGAAGTATTTTGAGATAGTTTATCCTGCTTTCAATAAACAATCGAAAAGTGTTATCGACATTGAAAATTTGGAATTGTTTGTGAATGATTGTAGTCATATGAAATCATTTGGCAAACAACAGTTAAATGATATATTTATACGAGAGATTTGTAAATATTTAAATTTTAATTAAAGAATAATATAATCCGCTTCATGAAATAATCCGTAAGCAAATATGGCTTAACAATTTGGAACTTATTGGCCAAATTATAATTCCATAAATTGCAAAAAAATTTAATAAGTAAAATTAGAAAAGTAATTTTACCAAGCCTTACTTCATACAAAAGAAATTAATGATAACAATTATTTAAAATTGGTTAAAAAAGTAAACTTTTAGGAGTTGTTACACTGATCGACCACATTGGTGCGATCTGTCCGGACAATATTAAGTTTTTCATTTTATTATTATATTTTATATTATTATTTTTTATATTATCAGCTCAGGGGATACCATATGATGCAAAGCACACAATATGGTAAGGTGATAGGAAAAGAATTAGAGTGATGGAGAAACTGATATACGAGGCAGGTTCAGAAAGTAAGTGTACTAGATTTTTATATTTTTTTTAGGAAAAGTATATTTGAAAAAATATTACAGAATATTGTTGAAACACTTATTGACTATTTTTCCACATAATCGCCATCCCGTTCCATGCATGTGATGAGCCGGGGCACAAGATTCTATATTCCCTCCTCGAAGAACTCTCCCGCCAGCCCCTTCCCCCACTTCAGAACCTCTTTCTGTATCTGCTCATGCGTTGCAAATTTAATTCCACCCAAGTGTGATTTCAGGGAGGGTGGTTCAAAACATCCCAACCAAATGAGTCCAAGAACGCCTTGATGACTAAGGCTGCGTGAGAGTGGACGTTGTCGTTGCAACAAGCACCCTACTCTATCCAGCATTCCCCTCCTTTTGTTTTGAATGCTCATTTTGAGTTTTTTTTAGAGGTTCACAATATCGCTGTCTTTGATAGTCCACCCTTGAGGCAGAAAGTCGACCAAAATGATCCCAAAACACTGAATTTTTTGGCAGATGGGGAATTGGTGTGACGCCACTGCGACAACTGTCTTTTTGACTCAGGCGTATAGTGAGCCACCCATGTTTCATCTCTTGTCACAATAGAGCTGAGAAAATCCTCACCTTCCAATTCAAGTCGCTCAAGAGACTCGCGGGCGCTATTGACCCGATTTTTCTTGTGCTACTGTCAACTGTCTTAGAACCCATCGTGCGCACCAGTTTACTGTATCCTAGCGTTTATGTGAGTGTCTCGTATAAGAGATTTCTGGAGAGTTACGGAAACATCGCAGAAATTTGATCCACTGTCAATTGGCGATCTTCACGAATAGTTTCCCCGATTTTCTGCCCCAACTCATCAGTCAAAATGGAAGGCTTTCCACTCCTCTGTTCGCCATGAACATTTGTTCTGCCTCCAATAAACTCCGTACATCACTTAAACACACTCGTTCTGTTCATAACACCTTCGCCGTAAACCATTTTGATTCGCGAAAAAATTTCGGTAGGTGTTATTCCTTCCGCTAGTATGAAACGTATCACAGCACGTGGCTTGCACTTGGCGGGATTTCTTACCGACATCTTTCACGCAACTGGACACTACAACGTGAGCTTACATACTACCATATTCCTGCGATGCTCCGTCTGATCAGGAGATCCACCACTCAGTGTTGCCAACTCTAAAAAAACAAAAAAACACAGCCCATTATGGCCACAGTACACTTACTTTCTGAATATGCCTCGTACATCACTCTTGAACCTTCGCAGATTGCAAGCCGAAAGAAAGACATAAGACGGTAGACTGTTCCACATTCGCAAAGTTCGTGATAAAAAATCATCACAGAATTTTACTCTACGCCCGAAAGTATTTCGACAGGGTAAAAATATGTGCGAGTATTGCGTACATGAATTAATCTAAAAGGGATCAGACTAGATAATTCATCAGAACATTGATCATGCATGTAGCGATAACGAAACTAAAGGCATCCTCCAACATTGCTGTGGTGCTCGAATGAGTTTATATGACAAGTAATTGCAACAACGTCAATAAGCTTTAAGACTCCCTTTTGGATAATATCTAATGAGGCTAAGATTGTACGATCGGCCCCGGGCCATATATGGGAGTTGTATTCCATTCTAATTCTGATATTGAACTTGAAGAGGAGCACTAGATTTAACGGGCTGAAATATTTCTTATACCTTTTCAGAAATGCAAACATTCCATCCTTTTTTGGCAACAGAGAAGTTATGATCTGTGCAGCTTAATTTACTGGAAATATTAATTCCAAGAATGCTTAGTGACGGTGAATCCGAAATTAATGTAGTGATCTTATTTTAAAGAGATAAGACAGCTTTCTATCTTAGACGCATTCAGTTCAACGCGAATCGCTTTGCGCTAATGAACTAATAATGCGATCACATTTGACCCACAGGTTATTCCATGCAAAATCTTCCAGCACTTTCGGTTTGATCGACACGCATTCTTTTGAAGCTTAGCTTGCTTGAAGGTCTTATAGAATATAGAGTATATGTAAAATCCTGACTTTTAGCGTCATTCCCCCTCACTTTGCCAGATAGGCGAATTCAAAGTTTTCTTAAATGTTGTTATAGAGTTATCGTTATATAGGTCTATAAAACGGAAGTAACTTTCCGAATTTAATGATTTAGGTATCAATTGGGGCACCACTAGTGTGACACTTTCAAAAAATCGTTTTTTTTATTGTCTATACCTTCAAGAATAACATACTAAAATTTGAAGTGCGGATCTCAAATAGTTTTTGATCTACAGCCTTCTCTGGGAGTCAACTAAGAAACCAAGATCAGATGAAAGATTACATTTAGCAACTGGAGATCCGTAAATGGATAAATCAAATAGCACCGGTGAGGACCTGAGCGTGCGTAAGCTGAGGAGCGTACCTGAGTTATTGTTCAGGCTCCGTTAGCATCCTAAATATTATAATAGAATTAGGGACGCTACTCTCGACCTCCAGGTATATAGGTATAATGCTAGTCAAACCTTTCGTACATTGGCGTAAATAACAGATTAGCTCTAGGTATGATATTTATCAATTTATAACAATGAAATCAATATTTGTATCTTTCAACGAGATTTTCTCAAAACGACATTTTTCGAATTTGCTGCAATTCTAACTCGAATACAAATCATCCGATCGACTTTATTTTATTTTAGCGTATTTAGTATTTGTTCCCTCATATAATGACCCTCCAGTTTTTCGACTGGATAAAAAATGTCAACTTGCCATGGAAAAAAACCATCAGATTTTTAAGCGTAATTTGGAACCTTTTTTTTCAAAACTCCGCCATTTTATTGGATTTTAATTTTTTTTTCACAATCAGGCAATATCTTCCAGTTTAATGGACTTTTTTTATTTTTTGATTTCAGGCACACTGCAACAATTTTTTTTTTTTAAGTCGGGAGATGGCGCATTACTCGCTGAAAATTGGATATTTCCATTAAAAAAAATTAATGTTAGTACCTAATACATAAATATATCCTTAAAATTTCAAAATATTCAATGTAATACTTTTCTTTCAAAATATTCGCGAACCTTTTTTTTTTCTTGGCCAGTCACACTAGTGGTGCCCCTTAAGGGAGTAAAAAGTCTATTCCAGATCTTGAGAGATTCACTAAGGCACAGCAAGACATATGTGATAAGAGTAAAAATGGAAATATCGACGAAGTTTAAGGAAAGGTCGGTCATGATTGATCCAATCGAACTCCTTGCTAAAATCAAGGAGGAGCAGAATGAACGTGAACAACTGCATCTGTAAGGTCGGATACAATTTTAAGGACGGCTATTCACAGCTGTATAGTGACCTAAAACGAGACTGCCAACAGGACAGCATACGTCCTTGGTTTAAATAACTAACAAGTTGGAAATGCATCAATTTTTCTAAGACTTTACTCAAAATTGATCGAACGGAAATCCGCCATTTCGGTACATTTGTGACACTTGAACACAGGAACGATAACAGCTTTCTTCTCAGAACAATTTGTAGATACTGTGAAGTAGTTAAACATGCATTAAATACATGTATCAAGACCCGAGAAATAAATGGCATAATAGTTTTAATACACCTATTCGGGATATTATCAGGTCCAGATAATTTTACACAATTCATGGCAATAAATACCTCGGATAAATTAACGCATCTAAAGGCCTCTTCGTTGTTTATCTGAACTCCACCATTAGAATCAAATCGTTGCTGTTGCACTATGAAATACGTTTTCTATTGCACGCATGGTTGAATTTACCCTATCACACCAAAAGCTCTTGAAAAGGTTTTGATTAACCAGTAGCAGACCCAGAAATCTGGTAACGACGATACAAAATATACCTTTTTGCAATTAGCATGTGTATTTCATACATAAACCAGGGACACCCCCGGTAAGCTTTTTACAAACTCTGATGGGAATACACTTGTCATATAAATATCTTGGATACTCAGTAAGACAACTAGCTTTTGCGACTCTCCCAAGGCAACATCATGCATTCATTACAAAGGCCATCATAGTTCATGTTACTGCAATCACGATACGTAAAACGCCTTTAACTGAGGAATAGACTCCACCTAAATATCGTAAGTCATTTAGATGAAATCATGGTCAAAATTATCGAGTGGACTAATTTGATTCACAAAACAGGCAGTTTCAGTGTCGGCAGTTAAGAAAAGGTCTAGTTGAGACGTGTGCTAATAAATCTGCCAAATTATTTATAAGTGCATAATACAGGGTTTTCCAATAAGAGGTGTTATTTTGATATTGAAAGAAAAATGACATTTTTTGAGATAAATGATCGGATCTCTATACATCTCATTATAAAAAGGAAGGTATGCCGTTAATAATGGAAAATAACATCAGCCAAATGACCACCACGACCACGCCTACAGGACCATATCCTTTTCGTGAAATTTTCCATAACCAAATCGCATAGTGCCCTATGTCCTCGATAGCCCCACGAATTCCATCTTTGAGGTCTTGAATCGACGCTGGGCTGTTGGCGTAGACCTTCCCTTTCACGTGGCCCCAAAGGAAGAAGTCGCAAGGTGTTAAGTCACAAGATCTCGGTGGCCAATTGTGATCACCTCTTCGAAAGATAACATGGTCCGGAAACTTTTCCCGTAAAAGATCAATGGTTTCGTTGCTTGTATGGCACGTAGCGCCGTCTTGTTGAAAGTAAACGTTGTCCAGATCAATACCATCCAATTCCGGCCATAAAAAATCATTAATCATCTGTCGATAGCGCAATCCATTCACCGTAACTGTTGCTCCAGCCTCATTTTCGAAAAAGTAAGGTCCAATGACCCCTCGGGACCATAAACCGCACCAAACAGTCACACGTTGAGGATAGAGAGGCTTTTCAACAATATCTCTTGGGTTTTCCGAGCCCCAGATGCGACAATTTTGCTTGTTGACGAAGCCATCGAGGTGGAAATAGGCCTCATCACTCAAGATGAGTTTTCGATGAAATTCCGGATCATTTTCATGCATTTCAAGGACCCAATCAGCAAGGACTCGACGTTGTTGATGATCGGCCGGCTTGAGTTCTTGTGTTAACTGAACTTTATAAGCCTTAAGACCCAAATCTTTATGCAAAATACGGTGTAATGACGTTTGTGGAATGCCTAATTCCAAAGAACGACGAGGAATGGATAAACCTTGGTTTTCTTCAACACTTTCGGCTACAGCACCAATATTCTCGACTGTTCTTGAGCGACGTCCACGGGTTTTATTCTTCACATCACTAACTTGTCCCGACAGCTTGAATTTTCTACCAATTTCTGTATTGCGGTCCGACAAGGTGCTTCACGACGACCCAAAATTGTTCGAGTTTTACGAACCGTCTCTGCCACATTTTCACCATTTTTATAGTGAATTTTAATAATTTCAATGCGTTGTTAAATCGTGTATCGTTCCATTTTTATTAATGGCGTAGTTTCTACTTGTCAAATGTCAAAAAATGACAGCTCCAAAAGTGACATCTACCGAAATAGCGGGCTAATTAAAATAACACCTCTTCTTGGAAAACCCTTTACGTATATTACGTTGTTTAGACGGGTCAGTATAAAATGCGTTTGAGGTGCTTTACAATCGGTGGAACAAATAACAAACACACTGGAATGATCACGTGACTTATAATAGCCAAGAAAAGGACGTGTTGCATTACGAGCTTCCTGTGCTGCCTTCGAATTTTAAGTTGCAATTGAATCCCATCCCCAAGCATCATCCTACCTACAAGTTTCGTGCAGCAGAAGAAGCATGCTGACCGATCTAAACAGGCTCTATTTGATGGGGACTATTTTGAAGTAGGGCTGAAAGTATCCAAATAATTTTCTTCTATGCGGATTATAAAGAATAGTTGAGATACCATTCCTCAAATCCAGGTCGCCGAAAACTCCCGATCTGAACTATCCGGATCCAGAACCCAACTACCCGGAAGGAAGAAGAAGAAGAAATTTCAAATGTCATCTAAAAATAAGATAAACAGCAACATTTAACAGCCCCCCCCCCCTTCTTTTAATGTATATCTTTCCCAGTTCAATTTGAGATGGACATTTGACATTTGGGTTTCAACTGTGAGAGGAGTAGTTGAGAGGTGTTAAATTTTGCTGTTTATCTTATGTTTAGGTTCTTCGATAACATTTCCATTTTCTTCCCAATGAAACAATGCAAATGAAGAAAATTTTCAACTAACTTTCAGTTCTGGATCCAGACAATTCGTATCCGGATATATCGGATTGTCTGAAGATCCGGATATCCAGATATTATCAAATCCGAATCCAATTTTCATCTTTACTTTGAATATTAAAAATTAAGTAAAAACTTTCTGAATAAGAAAAAAAATCTGGTTAATTTCTAATCGAACCTCGTGTTTTACGGCTAATACGCGTTCAAGATATTTTGCTGCTGAAAATAGGATATTTTGAGACATTGATTTTTTGCATTTTCTCTCAGGTGATTATGGTTATTGACAAGAACTTTTTGGTTTTTGTAATTCACACGTAAGATTGTCGTGAATTCGTATTCATTTTCCAAAGTTCTGGCTGCCACATTAGTTTTCTAGCCTGACTTTTACATATTTCATGATCATGATTTCCAAATTTACAATAAAAAGTTCGTATTATTCCATTTATAAAGAGAAAAAGTTAAAAATTTCTTATTTTTCGCAATTACTCCATTACAATAATGGCTAAAAAAAATTCTCACTCCACACTACTATATACATAAATTTTATGAAAACGATATCACATTTTCAAGGAAAACAAGCACCTCATTTTATATATAAAAATTGAAATTATCAAACTAAAATAAAAACAAAAACAAAATAAAAGTTAGTGCCTCAATTTAGTTGATTTTTGTATCAATATTTAAGAAAAATAAAAATATTCACACATAGAATTCATACCATAATCATGTAGCAATGAAAATGGCATGCGTAGGTACACGAATACTCGAATAGAGTTTTTAAAAAATATTTAAATCACATAAAAAAGCAAAGCATCACAGTCGGAAAACTAAAAGAAAATCACCACCACCACCCACAAAATATTCAGATTTGTTTCACACTTTGAAAATTATATTTCAAATTCCTTACATTATACAAGAAAATTCCTTCATTCGATTTTGAAGGTTTCTGACAAACCTTGTTCATTTTTACCACAGTTTTTTTTTTATATATTTATTTTTTTAATAATTTTTATTGAACACTTTTTTTTTATTTCTTCACATTAATCTAGGTAGATATTTATAGTTTTAAAATAGGCACATAACACCTGATCTCCCTAAAATAAGACCAGGAAGAGAAATGAAGATTTCAACTAGATTCAATATGTCCACTACTAACTGATACACCACACTTGAGATTTTTGTGTTACACTTTTAGAAGAGAAACATTCATTAAACCCACCGAGATAAAACTTAAAATCCGAATTACAACGACGACGACGATGATGATGATGATGATGATGACGACGAAGACGACGATGATGATGTGATGAGGCACGAACGTTTATTTGGCATTTATCCAAAATATACATACAATTCGCAAACGGAACAGGGAAATTTATATTTTTTATTTATTTATTTTTTTCTTATTTTTAATGAAATTCAACAGATAAGATCAATACTCTCGTTGAAAGTAGGTAGAGTGTCTTTATTAAAAAATATCCCTGATTTGTACTTTATCTCATACCACCAAAATTTTATTACTTAACTGTTGACTGGCCTATAATAGAAGCACATCAGAAACGCGGCGAAATAATTTCAAACTTATCTTGAATTTCTTAAAACAGTGACTGAGGAGAATCTTACTATATAATATTTTAGCGCTAGAAAGTCTTGAACGGCTTACACGATCCAGATTAAAGTAGTTGTAAGACTATTTACGCGTTTCACACTGAGATAGGGATGAATAGTATCTAAGCTTTAATGTAGTTGTGGCGTATATTGTAATTATCGAGCACATTTTTGCATGTGGTTATCAGCTTGTCGAATAACTTCAAACAAATAAACAAAAAACAAAAAACAAAAAACTTAATCTTATGCTTACTTTAAGAATTTGTTTGTTTATACTTTAAGGAGAAGAGAGAGAAGTCATTAAAATCGGTTAAATAACGAAATTTAGTGCATATGTCAAGAAACTTTGAAGTGATTATTCGTGCTGTGTTCCGCGACCGCCCTACAGATGTTGTATTTGCACATTTTTTATGAAGTCTTTTCTATGTTTGACTAAGATTGGTTTCAATTCTTGACTTTATGTAAAAATCAATAATTTCATCAATCAATGTTTTAGTTTGGCAGCAAAGAGCACGATATTTTGTAAGTACATTTAAACTTTACAGTTTTAAATAGGTAATAAAAAAAATAATAAATTAAACGCTTATAGAGCACTTTGATATGACTAGTCCGCCTATAAGACCTACACATCCTTAAATTAAGGGGCAACGCCACTGTAACGGCCCAAAAAAAAAAAGGTTTTATCACGAATTTTTTTCTCGCGAAATTAAAGGTGTTTGAAGAAAAACCTTTTAAGGTTATTATCGGGCATACATTGAACTTTATTGATAAATTTTTTGACAGCGATAAAAAAACAAAATGGCGGCTCCACAAACATCTTCCCGGGACATGTTTTGCTTGCAGGGCTCCGCGGCACGCAGCACCACTGGTGCACATTTGAATTTAGACCAAAACAAAAAAAAAACATTAATCTAGAGGCTTATAGGTAGAGAATGCCGTACGGATTTTTAAAAATTTTAATTTTTGTAGATTTGGAGCGCGTTTGAAAGAAAAGTTTAATTTTTGACGAAAAAAACGGCAGGTTTTTTGTTAATAAAAAATCAACAAATAAAGTTATTGAAAATCCTGTACGGCATTCTCTAGATAATGTTAATGTTCACATCTGGACAAAATTTCAAGTCGAAAATATGAAAATTGTTCGAGTTATGCTGCGTGCTATTTTGAAAAACCGTGTTTCGAGAAAAACGCGTTTAAAGTTTTGAGAATAGTTTTTTATTGGAAAAAATAAAAGTTTTCCGATAACTAAGTTAAAGTTGCAAATGTCGAAAAGGTCAGTTGTGTTCAATTCTGCTTTTTCAGTCAGCTTTAAAAGAAAGCTGGCGATAAAGCTGGCTGAAAAGCTCCAATTGTGTTTCAGGCTTCAGGTAGTCGTTTCGGAGCAAGCTTGACGCGCTTGGTGGCGACCTCCATTTTCAAAGGAACAAAAAAAATTTTCTGGCACGGGACCTTTTTTTTCTTATTCTAGAGGGTTTAAATTATTTTTTAAGCCAATAAAAACAAAATCGATTTTTCAAAAAAATTTACAGTGGCCCAAGACAAGACAAAGCTAAGAAGGCAACATAATTGATTGGCTTTGCAGAAGAAGAAGAAAAAACAGGGGTGGGTGGAGTTCTTAGACTATCTTACTCTTCGTTAGGTCAGTAATTAGGCTGACCATATGGGATTGGCTGTGCCAGCTGTAAACGATTAAGAAATAAAAAACAAATCATCCCACAACCTCTTTGCCCAAAGAGTCAACAATTTAACGATGAGAGACGTCAAAAATAAAAGAGACAAAATAAAACTTAGTTACAAGTTTTATAGCAACGCTCTTCTATAAAAAATCGAATTGCTAGAAATCGACAAATAGCAAGAGATGAACCGGAACAATATTTGGTCATGGATTCCAGTCATATAAGCTTATCAATCGTAGCTACATCGGAAAAGCAGATATATGTAGGTAGTTTTGGGATATTTGCAGTTGGAGGGAGTATTTCCTGGAAGGTGTCACTTTTGAGAATCTTTTTTTTCTAATTCTTTAACGTTTTTCATGTTTTGACAGCTTTGATGGATCAAAAAAAATTTATTGTTTTTGATTTTGTCTATTCTGTGTAAAAAAAAAAGGCATTTCGTTAAAAATTAAAAATAACATTTAACAGCTCTAAGCGGGGCGGTAGAAGCCTCCTACGAAAATCTTGTTTTTGAAGTATAGCTCCGGAAAAGTGGGTTCAATGCCTTCAGAATTGATTCAAGAATATGCAAAACTGTGCAAAAGACATAAAAGCAAATATAAAAAAATTCTTTGTCATTCGCGAAACTTAATTAATCGGGTAATGTTCAGATCGACCTCTAAAATCGCTAGTTTTGAAAACGTCATGAAAACTCTGACCATTTCAATGGAACTTCTAACCAGGGTATTCAAATAGAGCACATAGATGTAAGTCAATGATAGAGAAATATATTTGAAGACTTCCGAAGGAACCGATATGTATAGTGGAAGACGTACAAAGTTTTAGAAACGAAGATATGTAGGATGCAAGTCACCTTGGTATACATAACATTGCTAGAGTAAGGATAGTACCAAGAAATTTGTACAGAATGCCGTCCAACTATATATTCCCGCAGATACAGCCATGCACGTGGTATGAAATGAGACAAAAGTTACCCCTAAAATAGCAACACAGAAGAAAGCTTCGGTCGGCTTTGTGAAAAATCAAAAGGGGTCGACAAGAATGAATAACTTACATAACCTAGCAGAAAATCGAACCCAGAAAGACGTTTAAGAATTTCATCAACTCCACCCGTGACCCACATCCACAACTAAGCTGTACAACAAATACTTTCATCTGTCATCTATACACGGACGTTAAACGTAAGATCCATTATGATACAAAAAGAAGCTAATATCAGACATCTGTTATCCTGGAAGACAGTAGTGTGCCTGCCAAGAGAGTACTCCAACTCATGTCAGGTTGAAGAAAATAAACACCAGCACCAACTCCGTCATTAGTGAGAGAATCGTCGGTTTCCACAGCTATCGATTCCCTTTTAGGAAAACCCACAGAAAAGCCACGTCCAAAAAGAAGCTGTGGAGCATCAAGTGGCATACGGTCCAGAGGGTTTTCCCGTTCAAGCCCACACGCCAAAGAGCAATGGGAAGGACCAGTCGAGCCGTCCTCCCGACATCCCCTTGAGCGCAACCCATTTACCTGAATGACAAGATCCAAAAGAATCAGATTAAGTAAGACCTCAAGAGCAGCAGTAGCCATGGATCGCATGGAGCCTGTAATTCCCAGATAAGCAAGAATTTACAGGCCCGCCAGCTTCCAGATGGCAGTCTCCACTTGAATCGTCGCCCAGGCCACAACATGAGGCATATGTAAGCATGGGTCTTAAACAACACTTCGCTTCATGGCCCATGTGCAGCCAAAGGCTCTCCTGCATTGAGCAAAGATCTTAATAGCCGCATTAACTTTTTCCTCTAATCATACATTCCCCACATCAACTTCAAGTCAAGGTAGACACCGAGGTGTTTGACATGGACATGTCCAAAGAGTTTTGGAACAAAGTGCCAAAGCTCCCGTCTCCTGGAGAAGAGCAACAAGGTGGTCTTTGTGGGGCTTACCGTCATATCATGACTGGTGCACCAGTCCTCAACAGTATTGAGGTCTCGTTGCATGAGGGCACAGGCAACAGACATGCTATGCCTGGTAATGAGTAGAGGGATGTGATCCGTATACGCTTCACATGAGAGTCCCACAGCCTATTTATCGCACGATAAACACTATTATTGCACTCACTATGCATTACACGCAAAACAAAATTCTCCAACCTTCCTACATATGACAATTGTTATAAATCTCGGAGAAAATTCTGTCACACCTAAGTCAACACCAACAGAAGTTTGACTACTTTCAGCTTAACTCGAGAGAAAATAAGGAAACTAGAGAAACTAAGGACCGATCATCGACAACTACAATGTAGAGGGAGAAATATTATCGAGACTTTTCTCATGATATGGAACTCTAGAGATCACCATTAAAAACAAAACTTTGGCTATTTAATTCCAAGGTGCAAGTAGTCTTGTTTGTAGACTTTTGTAAATAGATGTATAAAGTGTACACTGACTTAGAGTTGATGTTAATGAGCAAAGAATGAACAGTGAGCTGTATGAGATCTTCGAAGATCCCAACATTATGAACAATGTACACGATTGGAAAATTTAAAAATGTTTTGGATAGGTACACCAAAAGATCTAGGAAATGTGAAGAGAGAAGCTGTAGGTTGCTGATACCCACGTACTCGAGAAAGATTCTTAATTCGTGTTAGTGTGAAAGCTCTGCGTGAATAATAATGAATGTAAACATTTTGAAAAATAAGGGTTAACCCTGAATTATAAAAATTCGTTGGAGTAATCGATTCTTAAATAATGATCAGGTCGAAACATGATCGATGCAGTAAGAAAAATAATAAATTGAATGGCACGGAACTGGATATTAATATCAAAATTATTGATTGGTTTCGTTTGTAGCCCGAAAGGGTCTCATCGTATACAGGAACACCTTTGATTGATTGATTGATTGGTTTATTAGTTCATGTGACTATATAAAAGCCATACTAAAATACAAATATGACTATTTACCGTTTAACATTTCCAGAAGAAACAAACTGACGCCCAGTACTGAACCTTGCGGAACTCCTAATTCCACATCTATTGGATCAGACATTATACCATTCACCCTCGTTTTTGTGTTCTGTTAGAGACATATGAGTTGAACCACTTATGTTCAGTTCCTCTTATTCCATATGTCTTAAATTTCCTTAGTAAAATATTCTTATTTATAGTGTCAAATGTTCGTTTGAAGTCTAGAAAAACTGCCATTATTTTCTTACCAGCAACCAATTCCTTTATCCTTTCATATATGACCCAATATAGTGCTGTTTCGTATGCATATTTGTTTCTAAACACAGGCCGCTCTTCTAATAATAACTTGGTCTTTTCTACATATTCCCCCAGCTGATCTGCTGCTATTCTTTCCAGAACCTGTTCATAGCTAAGCAGCATATTGATTTGACTTTGGAATTCTTCACATTTTGTTGTATTGGCAATCGTTTGGATCGGAATAACGACAGTCTACAAGACTGCACGGAACACCTGCAAGTCCATTATCCAGAGAGAAAAATTTCTTTTTGACCAGAATATTAGACAAATAATTTTGGCAAGCCGTAAAGGTAGCAAAGGTTTCTGGTTCCTGGTCAAAACCATCAGGAACAACTTCACCAGTTCCTCTATACCTTCACTACTTAATAATGGTGAAGTGATTGTTGACTCCCTGGATAAAGATAATATTTTAGCTGCTAGATTCGCTTCAAATTCTTGTCTTCCACTCACTTCACAAACACCTGTTTTGCATCGCCCGTCTGATTTTGTACAAGAGCCAATACACGTTCGTACGAGAGATGTGTTCAGGGTCCTTAAGGGGATCGACGTCTCCAAAGCCGCAGGCTCTCATGGTTTTTCGCCCCTGTTAATTAAAAGCTGTGCCTCATCCTTGGCTAAACCTCTGCGCAAACTATTCTACTTGTCTTATTCGACAGGAAAATTCCCAACTGTTTAGAAACTAGCTCACGTTCAACGTATTCCCAAGAATTCGATTGTTACAAAGGTTTTTGAATCTATCATTAACTCAAAATTAATGAAGTATCTAGAAACTAATCATCTCATCAACGATCGCCAATATGGCTTCCGAACTGGACGCTCATTTGGAGACTTGCTGACCTTTCTTACGGAACGTTTTATGGTGAGTCTAAAATCGTGCCCTAGATATTTCAAAGATAGAGTCTGGCATCCAGCCCTTTTAGTCAAACTTAAAGCACTTGGTCTTTCTCCTCCTTTTCTTTATGGATTGAAAGTTTCCTATCTAGTCGCCAAATACGTTTTATATTAGATGGCGTTACATCTGAACCGCATCCCATAAATGCCGGTGTGCCTCAAGGCTCTGTAATCTCTCCAACTCTCTTTTTAAATTTCATTAATGATCTGCTTTCCCTTACTTTAAATCCCATCCATATTTTCGCAGATGACAGTACTCTTGATTTCGCTTACACCTTTGACACTCTTGCGGACTCCAAGGGGAGTGCCGCATGTGTTAAACGAGATTGCATGATTAGATCTTTGAATAACGATCTTAACAATATCCTCGCTTGGAGCAAAGCGAATCGCGTCGAATTCAATGCATCTAAGACCCAAAGCTGTCTCATCTCATTAAAACAAGATCATAACTTAACAACACCCGTTTCTTTCGATGGAGCATTAATTTCTGATTCACCGTCACTAAGCATTCTTAGCATTAATATTTCCAGTAAGTTAAACTGGACAGATCACATCTTCTCCGTTGCCAAAGAAGCATCGAAATGTCTTGGATTTCTGAAAAGGTGTAAGAAATATTTCAGCCCGTCAAATCTAGCGCTCCTCTACAAGTCCTACATTAGACCTAGAATGGAATACAACTCCCATATATGGGCCGGGGCTGGTCGCACAGCCTTAGCTTCATTGGATATTGTCCAAAAGAGAGCCTTCTAGCTCATTGGCGATTTGGCAATAACTTGTCATATCGACTCACCCGAGCACCGCCTTAATGTTGGATGCCTTTCGCTGCTTTATCGCTACATGCATCGTCAATGTTCTGATGAAATATCTAGTCTAATCCCTTGTAGAATGATTCCTGCACGCAATACTCGCGCTGCAAACCGCGCACATCCTTTAACCCCTGTAATCCTTTAAATTACTTTCGGCGGTACGGTAAAATTCGTTGATGCTTTTTTATCCCGAACAGTGCGAATGTGGAACAGTTTACCATCTTCTGTTTTTCCTCCGGCATACAATCTGCGGAAGCTTAAGGGCGACATACATCGGCACCTCCGCCACTCTCCTCATATCCCCTAATCCTTTCCCTATCTCCTTCCTGCCATGCTGTGCTTTGCATCATAGGGTATCCCCTGAGCTTGGCTTAATAATATTAAAAAAAAAAAGAAAAACATAGAGCTTTCCGCTTAGATTTATTAACTTCATTAATATAGGACCTGTTGTCTCAATGGATTGAACAATCATATCGCAGCTCAGTCCAATGACGTCTTTTTTATTATTGCACCTCTTTAATGTGTCATTGAATGTACTCGATCTGGCAAAATGTTGAAGAAATTCCACTATTGCGATAGAGATGTTTATGTATTTAATAATTTCGACAAAGTAGGTACGTATTGAAGTTATGTGCAATCTCACTCGGATGCATTATATCATGGTCTCCAAGCAATACTACATTCAAATCATTGCTCTGTCGATTCTTTTGTCTAATGACAAATTCCTTTATTGCCTTCCATACGTTTGCTTGGCGTTCCATTTTATTTAATAGGCACCAGTAATTTTATGTATTTATTCTTTGCTAGAACTATCTCGAGAAGAGCAATTTTGCTAGAAAAAAAAATCAACTTGGAGCTCATGGGAAAAACTAAAACCTACCGCATCAAACACGATTGAATGAAGAGAAAATCGTTTCCCTACAAGTTACTCGAAGAATTATAAACTAAACTCTAGACTAGCTAGAAAATAGTCTTATTAACACTGACAAAAATTATTACTTTAATTTTTCTCTACACTCAGACGACTGCAGGTGATTTAGTGAAAAGAAAAAATTAATTTCAAACAACATATGGAATTTTTCAGAATTCTAGTTCAATGTCAAAACAATTTCCATTTTCATCACAGACATTATGATCTACTTACAAGAAAAATTTATTAATAATGTACCACAAATGCGCATGAATGAGTGATTAATAAATGGAAAATAAAAAAATCGTAAAATTTCTTACGTCAAGATGACACTGTAAAAACAACAAAAAATTTGTTCGTTCAAATCGATAGGTTTTATAAAAAGTACTTTGAAACAAAATGCATCTGCAGCAACAGATTTTTAGTGCAGCTGTTAAAAGCTCTTCATGCTGATCACACCATTATTCACTATTTTTTTTTTTAGGGACTTCCATCTTCCATCATTAATATTATTACAAAAAATCATTTCAGTATCGAGCTCCATAGAAAATGGCTATTAAATTTTATGCTATCACAGTTCTTTTACACACTTCGATGAAATGCAAATAAACTGAGTGGAAAACATAAATAACGCGCGCCACTATGTTGTTGGTCCATATTTTGAGGGGGAAAAAACCAGATTGTTGCATAGTGCAGACAGCACTTAATGAATGCTAAAGTTTCTTCTACTACTTCTAGCATGTTTTATCTAAGAGCCATTGTTGTGTGGATCTAGAAAGAATTCACTGTTTTTGAATAGCTTCCGACACGAAAAGGTGATGACATATCCGTAGCTCTAAGAAATGTCTACACTGATGAATCTCTTAAATTCGTCATCTTCAATTTGATAAATTAGAAGGAATCTTTGAAATATTAACACAACTCAGTGGATCAGAATTAAGAAATGGGTCAGATGATAAAAATTTCGTCGGCAGGTTTTTTTTTTGTAGTTCTGAAGAAAGAAAAAAACTGTTTTTCATAATTTTAAAAAAGTTTTAGGATTTTACGAAATTTTTAAAATCATTTTTTTTTATATACATAGAGATTAAGAGATTAGGAAATCGATGAGAGTTTTGTGTAGGAAAGGAATGCATTTCTTATAAGAATAACGGTCCGGTAAAAATTATAGTTTCTTTATGACTAAGTTGAGCTGTGAAGTAGTATAAAAAAATATCTATCACTTTAGCAGCAAAATCTGGAAAATTTTTGATTTTTTGAATTAGCAGGTGGAAATTTTCACCTACCTGTTTTTACGTAGGTAGAAGAATATTCAATTTTATGACCTTCTTGCTGGAAGATGCGAGTAAAAAGATAATTCACTGCAGCTATGTATGCCTGACAGTCTGCGAGATAAGATTTACTAGAATTCGACATAATTGTACAGCATTAAATAATTGGTACGGCCAAAATTAACACCTACAACTTTTGAAATACACTATTGCTAATGGAAAGTCAAGAAAAACTCTAGCAGACAGACATTATAGTTTTGTTCTAGTGTTTCAATACTACTATCTAGATGTGGTAGATTATGGTTGGATGAGAAGAGGCAAGATGGGGTATTGAAAAATAAGTGTTATCTCATACCTCGAATAGAATGGTTAGAACCCATAAACGTCAGATGGACCGAGTGAAGTGGTCAGAAGTAAAAGTCAACGTGGTTTGTGCTATATTAAAAAAAAACATGGGTGTATTATCTATCGGAGAAAACATACATATTTCGCAGCACACAAACATCTTAAAAGAAAAGTAGGGGACATTGGGGAATTGTGAGTCATGGGGAATTGTGAGTCACATCAATATTTCACATAATTGGAAAGTCTGACTCATGCAAATGGCTGTCATTGTCTTATATTTGACCAAACTCATTTTCCATTAGCAATCGATGCGTGTACACGTACTCGTTCGTTCCGTGCGGCAACCACTTGGAAAATTTTCTCAAAATATTTATTCGCGTTTCTGTTTGCATTGATGTGACAACGATATTCGGAGAATCGATTCAGGTAAATATATTCATAATTATCTTATGGCATCGATATTTCAACTTTTAAAAGGAATTTCGCATAAACATGCAATGAGCGAATCATACACGGCCCTCTTGTCAATCAAAACGTTTGGGGAATTGTGAGTCACTTTTTTTGGGGAATTGTGAGCCACAACATCTTTGGCATTTTTCAAGCCAATATCGCATTTTTAACGCGTGTTTATAATTTTTTATGCAAAATTCCAACAGAATATTAGTTGAGTGGTTGGATATGCCGAAGAAATTGAACCGAAACAATTCCATTCGCTGCGATTTATGCGATCGAGCTGTTCATTTGAAATGCGTCAGTACTGGAGCCTATTTCACATGCCCGAATTGCGAATCCGAATAATTTTAATACCTTCCTTTTTATATATTTTTTTAAACTAATTGTTATGTAATTTCCAACCATAAAATAAATATTTTACAGCGATATTTTTGATTTTCCACTTAATTCAGACGGTGACTCACAATTCCCCAACATTTTTAAAAATCTCAAAAATGCATGTTTTTTGCCAACGCTCAGATTTTTTCAGCAGATAATAATTTCAAGATACTGCTTAAGCTAAAAGTTATGGTTTCCTTCCTAGTAACATAAACCATTTTGAAATTTTAAAAAATTTTGATTTTTGTGGCAGTTATCGAGCTTGGAAAAAGTGTGACTCACAATTCCCCAATGTCCCATACATATATAAAGCACGTGCAAATGGATACCGTTTAAGAAGTCAAGGTACCTTTAGGGCAAAATATTTTCTATATTTTTTACTAAAGAAGAATTTGAACTAATTGAATATGTAAAAGAAATGGAAATCATGATATAGGTAAATTTGAATTTCGCAAGTAGAGGTGTTTAGTTGATAAATCAAATAGTTGCAAGTTAGTCTTATTTACGCTAAATCGAACAAATCAGCTCTCCTGTCTAAGAACCAATTTAATTACACCTTTGTCAATTTTGGATAAGTTAATAAAAAAAGGATTTTGAAGGATCAAGAGTTGTGACTTTTCATTCGTCTAAAACCGCAATAATCTCATTAATTTCACAGCTTTAGGAACACCTACCGGAAGACCAATCCAGTCCCCAAGGATTGGCTGGGCCGACGTCTCATCTCCATAGGTGAACAATTTCCGACGGAGGGGATTTTGGGAATAGGGGTCGAATTTCCATAATATGTTTTTGTAAATATAGCCAGGATATGCGATGAATCCAAAATTTAATTTGAAAATCCTGGGTACGTTCACAAAACAACAAAAAAGGACAGAACCTATTGTTAGTCGAGAAATATTCTTCTTACTTCTCCACAACTAAAACAGCCGAGAGTTTTGTCGAGCGGAATAGAGAGTTTG
Organism: Dioctria linearis; assembly: GCA_963930735.1. Classification (NCBI taxonomy): domain Eukaryota; kingdom Metazoa; phylum Arthropoda; class Insecta; order Diptera; family Asilidae; genus Dioctria; species Dioctria linearis. The sequence goes on along the minus strand of OZ005743.1, from coordinate 166,310,568 downwards.
GTAACTATCAATAAAAATTCCCCTATTTACAGAATTCCGAGTGGAGAGTTAATTATCAAAAGAACTCCACAACTCTCCGTGTTAGTGAATCCGGCCCTAGGTCACACCAAGACTCTCTCTCTCTCTCTCTACCCTCAATACAGGCTCTAAGTACCTCGGACAGCCAGGATAGAAACCAGACAACCAGCCCTGCTCGGTTACCTAGAAGAGATCCTTCCACGAACGAGCTGCCACCAGGGGCCGGATTCACTAGCTCGGGGAGTTTGGGAGATGAGAATTTTCGTTTTCCCCGGTTAAAACTCCCTAATGCCCAATCTACAATGCATGGTTAAACCAAGTCGTCAAAACGATATGGATTTTTGTGTTTGCTTCCCACTCTTCCGTTTGAAAATTTATACTTGCAAAAATGTCCGTTCTCTCTCATTCATTTGACGACATGAGCACGAGCTTATGTGTAGTAGTTAATCAGCAAAAACGATATAGTAATACCTCAGGTGTATTCAGCATAATTTAGAACCATGTAGGGAAATTTAGAACAAAACAGCTGTAAACTGGAACTTGCACTTTCAGTCTTGAAAGCAATATTTTATATTATTCGGCTTGTCCCAAGCAATTTCTTAGTTTGCTAAGTTTACTATATCATAGTATAAAATTATTGAGACCAAATACTTCCTTTGATGTAATTCTGCAATGAAATCGAGGAAGCAATTACATTTATGATAATTGACAGGTCAACAGCTGTTTAATTTGGCAGCTTACCACTACTTACATATTTCGTGTATTTATATGCATTCTTCAGCAAACGATATCGTTTTGACGACGTGGTTTAACCATGCATTGTAGATTGGGCATAACTCTCCATTCGAGATTCTCTAACATACTTAAGGAGTTAAATAAAGAAAACGTGCGAACTATCGAAATATGGAAACACGGATAACTCTGTGGGGGTCTAGAGTACAAAAATATAGGTGAACAATTTCTGAGGGAGGGGCTTTTGGGGATGGGGGGGGGGGGGGTACCACCCCATTGGGGGTTGTCCAAAATACGTCATGTTTGGTATCAAATCAAAGAGGGAGAAACGGATAATCGAGTGGTGTAGTTTTTTTTTTGATCATTTTAACTTCATAACTGACTTTTTACCGCCGAAAGACGGATTTTTTGCACTTGGGTCATATACACCCCAGTTCCTATATTTTGCATATATTTCTACCGTTCTTTCTTTCACATCCATTAGTACTCTGCTGTGAACATTTTTCTCATGGAAGTGAATTTCCACGACTTACCAGTTCTTCATAATGATGAGTTGAAAATATGTCCATTTTTGTACTAGAAAACGGCCATTTTTTCATCTTAAGAAGGACTGATTCACTTCTGTTGCAGTTATCTCCAAAACCATTTATTGGATTGAAAAAATAATTGCATATCTAATTAGGGAACAAAATGTAGATGCGATTCCATCCTACATACATACAAGCTTAAACGTGCATATTTAAAATTCTTATAGCATCTCTTCTGTACTGGAAGACGACCAAATTGACCATTTTCGTGTGAATTACAATTGAGACACCAAAATCCTTATTTCTCTGTAAGTATTGTAAGAATTTCCATAATTTGTTTTTGTAAATATAGCCAGGATATGCAGTGAATACATAAATCAATTTGAAAATCCTAGCTACATTGGTACCTTCACAAAGGACAATAAAAGCAGACAATACTTTCAGTTTAGAAATATTCTTCTTACTTCTCCATAACTAACACAGCTGAGAGTTTTTTCGAGTGGAATAAAGAGTTTAGTAATTCTCAATACAAATTCCCCGTCAGAATTCCGAGTGGAGAGTTAAGTGTCAAAAGAACTCTCATCTCCACAACTCCACAACTCTCCGAGTTAGTGAATCCGACCCCAGAAGACGAATTCTGTAGGCCTGTCCTCACACCGAATCCCCTGTTACCGAGAACTGGTGATCCTTGAAACAACAAGTGGACTTGAAGATACTTTACCATCCCATTGTCCACATATCTATGATGTACATCAACTGACTGCCGATCGTGTCTTTAATTATCGCGAGACTTAAGTGTCAATTATCCCGAAAACAGAATGCAAATAATAGCACAAACAGGTCAGAAAAAAGTGGGTGCATTGATCTCTGCTGAAAGATATGCAACGATAAGAGCCCTTGCTACATTGGTGAGCGGCGTGTCTCTTAAACTACACACGTGTATTAAGATTTCATGTACACGTGATTTTACTGAAGTTCGTGTATACACTTATTTTTACTAAAATTCCTGTTCACTTATTTTGTCTAACCTCAAAGTGCGAACCTTTAGAGCTAAGAAAAATGTTGAGTTTTCACAATTTTGCTAGAAATGTGGGACCGAGGTTGAGGATAGTTGGAGTGGGTGGAAGAAAGGATTGAGTGTTGAGAAGGATTGAGTATTAGGAAGAGTTGAGTGTTGAGAAGAGAAGTATAAAAGGGTATATTTTGAGTGTATGTAATTGAAGTTAATAGGGTATAATCTTCAGGATACCTAGTGGTATAACAATGGCGAGCATAAGATCTATGTTAATTCGGACAACAAGACTTTTTCAGAGAGCACTATCGGGTAGAATGAATCCCACCGTCACAAATCTCCTTTAACTTCAAAGGTCTGTAAACTAAAAAAATTAACATAACACATCAATTTCATGCTCGATAAACCCCTCCTCTTAACCGTTTAACCAATTCCCTTCTCACAACCAGCACTTTCCATCCCATTTAGCACCAAAATACCATTGATTTACCCCCTTACCTATACGAAAGGTAGGCTATTTTGTGAAAAATATTTCGACACTACCCTATTAATTTTAAGCAGAGTAATATTAGTTAGATATTTCCTATAGAATTTGTTATCGGAATCTCTTTTCTAAATAAAACGTCATGTCACAAAATTTCACACAGTATCCGAAAAAAAAAACAGAAATAAAACAATACCAACAACATAATATAATAAATTAATACCTAATAAAAATAACTTAAAATCTTTGAAAGATAAGAACCTATTCTTCATTTAGCCAAACCTTAATTTTTATTTACCAGTCAATGATCTCTACATACTTCGACCACTAATGCATGTATACGACTTTACAAAGGTTCATGCAATTAGTGAAAATTGCGTTTATGAACTAACAACCTACACTTTATCAAAATGTCACATGTGTTCACTCACAATTGATAGATGTTTCTTGTAACTACTATAGGTATAATTTCTTCTCTTCCCAAGATAAAGTGTGCCTACTCCCTCTTTCTCCTCTCGATATATGTATTTTGTTCATTTCGCCTCTAGGGCCAAAGGCGCTCGTTAAATCTCTGAATATATTTATTTCTTTATTCCTTTCATGACCTCAATATTTTTATCACGTACATAACATCATCATCCTACACATCCATAGGCAGCAGCAAAGACAGCTGCAAGTTTTTACTATCAGAATATTCTGAAAAATTTATTCAATCCCAAAAGATAATAATAGATGACAAGACAAAGTGGAAATTCCTTTAATTATATAGTTAATAAATCATTATGAAGTAAGAGGGGGCATTTGAAATTGTAATCTCCTTAAAGTTGTATTGGTATTATACCTGTTGGACCAGAAAAAAAATAAAAACTTCCATAACTCAAGTTGATTGTTAACACTTTCTAATAAATTTATAACATCGCACCGGGACCGCTGCACCGTCCCGCCCCATACTTAAGATTTCAGACCCGTTTGTACATAAGTGAAAGTAATTTAATCCGCATTATTTTTGAAGAAGGTTCATATATATAAAATCCTGTAACACTACACATCATTTAATCCACACATTATTTGGGCTTTAGAAAATTCATAAAAAATTCTTAAAAGCCTATTAAACGCATCATTAATTCCAAATGTTCGGCCTACCTTATTTTTGGATGTAGGTATGTAGATATGTACATATGTACGTACAATGTACATATAAAATATATCAATAATGGCTTTAGATGAATTCTATAAGTTGTCTGAGAGTATTTTCAGAAATTAATGTTGACAGGGTCTTTCAGAGATTCTCAATAAATTTCCTTGCCGACCAACCGACCGACCGACGACACGGATAGCCAGATGAAACCCATCAAAATATCCAGCGATTGAGGTCTAATTTTTGGGTTGCATTCAAAAATTATTTCAACTTCAAAATATTTGGAAGAAAAACACAAAGCACTCAGAAATTGGCCTATGACTCAGTTGATAGTCATGTACCTATGTACATTAAAACGATTCATGCAAATAGAATGAAGAAGGCGCATGAATAAATTCTCACAAACCCGCCTATTTCTGTTTTTTCCTCGTCAACAAAAATATTGTAGAAGTGTGTAGGTGGTAAAATCGGTTTTCTTAATAATGAATCATTGCGTAGCCGAGTGTACGTCTATACAATAGTCAACAAATTAAGCAGTTTATAGACTCTAATTGCAAAAATTAAGATCCAACAATTGCTTCCCAATTTACGAACATTGTTGCCTAATCACTGAAATTGCCGGAAGTCAGTGCTCCGATGACATTCATTAGTGTGTGGACCTTTGGAATGGAATGGAAGAGATATACATATTGTGGCGAGACATGGTTCGACAATTCTTAAATGAAACACTTAACATAAACATTATATGTAACCTATTATGATGGTCTTGACCTTAAACTACCTGTGCAGTCAGTCAGTCAAAATGTATATAATACCAGTAGGAATGTCAGACGATAAGACATATTCTAGGCTAATTGAGTTTCAATAGCTTATTTTTTGTTTTCCGGAAAATTCAAGGTTCTATTCACAGCGGGGACAAGTTTTAAGTATAAACATAAGGTTTCAAGCAAATATATGTATGTATGGATATCCGGAGTAAATATAATTTCATAAAGGAAATTTTGGTAGAACTAAGGACATGACAATCACTACACTTCCGGTATGGGTTTTAAAGAACTTTTTTTTGTAAATTTTACATTGTGATTTTCTTGAGATCAAGTCTATGCAGATTTTATAGCTCCCTTTATTTTTGAATGGTTCGAAAAGAAGTTCAATAGATTGGCAAAACATTTTTTCTCGCTGATTTTCATTCTTTTTTTTAACTTTTTGCGGAAATGCATTGCTTACTTTTGAAAATTTTATTTTATGGTGCTTTGAAGTTTTTTATGTTTTGTCAGGTATGGTAATGGTTGCTTTTGTTTTCATTAACAAGATCGAAAAAACGTTTTTTTCAATTTTCAAAATTTGTTCAAGATGTAAGATGTTGGATTCTCCGGAACAACAACAAAAGCGAAATTTGTTTTCTTTTTTTATTATTAATTTTGGGCAGGATATTTTAAGTCTTGGTTTGACCTATCAACAGGGAAAATGAAAAGCAATGAAAAAAAAATTTACAGAGTTGAAAAAAAAAACAATCAGATTAATTCGCACGAACTAAAACTGTGTGCGACCCCAGTGGGCTGAAAAATCATAGTAAAATTGCTTTTTTCCACTTTAGTGGGATATAGAGAGTTTGCCTCATATAATGGGCGTGTTCAGCACAGCTCAACGGCTGACACTAATCACAAAACATGTTGAGTATGCTGGAAGTCAACCGTTGAGTTTCATCTGAACGTTTTGGTGACTGTAATCTGTTGCTGTCAAGTTTGGCTATATTGTTTTGAGCTTTTTGTTAGTAAAATGTCATAAGATATTTATTTCACAGAAGATTTGACAGCGCTTACAAATTAAGCGTAAATAATCGCCGCTGCCTACTATACTCAACAGTTGAGAGTCAGCGGAAGGACAGCGGTTCGACTGAACGCCACCGCTTAGTCAGCAACTCAACAGTTGAGCTGAGCTGAGCACACCCAATCATTGAATAAATAACTAATAAGGAAGCGGGGTATCGTGCGAATACAGTGTACGTGTTTAAGCATTTCAATGACAGTGCGACCTATGGTGGGGGGGGGGGGAGGAAATGACAAGAGGGCTTAGTCGCTATTTTGCGTCAGTTCAACATTCTGACATTTCATATTTTTTGAAAATAAGTTTCGAATTTGAATTCGCGATATTGTGAAAAATAATTAATTAAACGTGATTTTTACGTAATAGTAGTGTGAAATTAGTGCGAAATATTTTTTTGTGAACGATATTTTGTGTAATAGAGACTCCGGAGTCCTAAATTAGCATAATGAAGTGCGCTGTGCTGTGCTGCAGGAACGAACGGAGTTATTGCCGTGGGAAAGCATTCTTCAAGTAAGCTTAATAGCATTACTTATTAATTATATTGTTTTAAACAAAATAAATGTGAAATATCTATAAAAATAAAGAGCCATGGCAAAAGATTTAACATCTTACCAATGCCGGTTTATTGGTTTACAATTGAATTGTCATTGGTGCCTAAATTATTCCAGTCATACAAAGGCAACGCCAAGAAATATTATCTGAAGATAAGGGGGAGCTAAAAATTTGTTTATTTTACATAGGAATTTGGGTTATAAAAAATGTTCCCCTTCAGAATGTCAGAATTTCATTACTGCCATGACGAAATGAATACAAACAGAGCACACTAATACATTTCGCCGAGATGCTCACGTTTGCACCCGATATGCCGTTTCCTTATTAGTTATTTATTCAATGCATATAATTCACAGTCAGAGTTTATTCTGAGATCAGTTTGATCTTTTTCAAACGTCTACGGAAGACAGAAACCAAGCCTACTGATGAGAATAAAGGCCATGGTAAGCATATCATACAAGGCTTTTTCGAAGCATCATAATGTTTGCTGCGAACTGAAACAACTTACATCTAGATGTGCAAAACCTCACAAACACGCGGTCCAACTAAAACGAGCTAATGGCCCCCTAATAGAAAGCTCTACACTCTCTCTCTCTCTCTCTCTCTTGCTGTATTATGCCACATAAATTCTTCGCAATGATAGCTTTCCTGGTTGAATAAAAAGTTAAAGAGCTTTCAAAAAGTGCTCTGGGTATATATGGAGTTTTGCACATCTAGTTGTAAGTTGTCTCAGCTGAAAAGAAGCTTGCTGCTCGGTTTCAAAAATTTTAAAATTTGATGCTTGCTGCGACAGCTCTGCCAACATAATAGAGTAAAAAATAAATATATGCACAACATAGCAAAGAAAGTAGCTTCCATATTTCCTCCAGAAGCATTTTTTTTATAGAAAATCGAGTAAATAAAATTATAGAAAAAACAAAATTTGGTATTAAGTTGTTAAGTTTACGTAAACAAACTTCAACTATAAAAAATGTTATCATTGTAAAGTTTCCTATACTGCATTTGATGCTTTCATTGCGCCTTGGAGCGTAATGCTTGATGCGTAGATCGAGTTTTGGCCTTACAAAAAGCTTGTTTTTCTTTCTTCTTTTTAGCCCACTGCGGGCTTACATAGTTTTAATTCGTTCGAATTAATCTGATTTTTTTAATTCTTTCAACAAAATTTCTCAACTTTTTCATTTTTCTATTTTTCATTTGTTTTTTTTGGAATCACTCAATTTCGCTATTTGGCACCTGTTAAGAAGTCAAACCAACACTTGAAACTTTGTGCCCAAAATCAATAAGTTGAAAAGATGAAATAACGAATTAAAAAAAAACAATTTGCTTTTGCTGTTGTACTGGAGAGTCCGAAAAGTGTCCTTTAACAAATATAAAGTTTACCCGATAATAAATCATAGTAATCTAAAAAAAAAAGGAAAAAAAACAACATGATTTGTTATGATTTTAAAGACGGGATTGATTTGACTTTTATTTTGTCGCAATAAGCTTCTCACCATAATTCATCGTTTTAATTTACGTCAACGTCAAAATATTTGCAAAATATCCTATAAATTTTAAGCTGCTAAATTGGGCTAAGCGCCACCTATTAGCAGGAGTAGAAGAAACTTAATTTTTTTTCACGTATTGATTCTTTAAAAAAAAGAAACCTTCGCAGAACAGCATCCATTGTTATACCCTAGATGAAATCTATAGGGGTATACTATGTTTGTCATTCCGTTTGTAACACCACGAAATAATGATAGTAGAGCAAAATGAATTGGACGCCCACGCATAATATTAAAAGTTATTTTGATTTTTGCATGTCCGTCCGTCCGTCCGTCTGTCTGTCTGTGCGCACGATAACTCGAGAACGCGTTCACCTAGAAAGCTGAAATTTTGTATACGGACATTAAAAAAAAAAAGTAAAATTAAGTTCGAAAATGAGACAAATAGGGCAACACCTTCGTGGGGTTGCCATACAAAAATTTCGTTTTCCACGATATATTTGGACACTACCTGAGAACACGTCGACATAGAAAGCTGACATTTGGTACACTGTGTTTTCATACTAATAGCAAATGAAATTTCAAAAATGGGCTAAATCGGTCATCCCCTTCTTGGTGTTGCCGTATAATAATTTTGGTTTTTTACATATACTTTGAAAACGATCAGTCCTAGACATTTTTATTGTATCAAAAACTTCTTCAGAATAAGAAATCCTATAAAATTGGTTATAATCATTTTTTCTGTCCGACGAGCCGTTCTAGAAATATATGCGAGAAACCAATGCAAAAAATCAAAATTGCTCAAATGGGTGACCATACGAAATTTCATACGTGCATTCATCTAGGGTATCATAAGAATTGGTCTTAGACCAATTCTAGCTTTTTCACTTGTTTTTAGACTCAAATGATGATAAAAGTGAAAGGCACAAAATACAGAACAACTCGTCTTAAACAGTTTCATTTCAAGTGACGTAAAGAAGTAAAATCATTTCCAGAAGCCGATGTATAGTTACGAATGGAACGAATAAAATAAGATCAGTTCGACATTCTGGATGCAAAAAGTGATTTATTTTATTTATATATTTTATGCGTTTTTGAATACCTTGTTTGATGAAGATACTTAGAAATAAAATTATTTCAATTTCAATTTTTTGTTGTTTTTTTTTCACCTTTGCCAGTAAATTCTTTCCGAGCACGTTTTTCCTCTATAAATTTCGTAAAAAACAAGGTTCAACACATATTTTTCAAGAGATTCGTATTTCATTGAGCTACGAATATATACGAAATTTTTGCAGTATTTACTACAATGCTAGTATACTACGAATAGCATCTCCAACAGAAGCGAAAAATAATTAAGGCCCAAGAGTTGTTCTTTGCGGAACCCCATCATAGAAATATGTCACATTCGAAAGCATGTCTCCTAACTTAATCATATATTCGAACAATTAGTAAGAAAGTTTTGTATGAATCTTACAGCTGACGATGAAAAACAAAATTTATTACCTATAGCTTAAAAATGCAATTAGTGTGATTTATAGCATAAAATATTTTGTTTAAGTCTAGAAGAATAAGTATTTCTAGACAATCGTTATTAGGAGCTTTATGAATATCAGTGAAAAGGTTATTGTGAGCATATAGCATATGATTTATAAATAAAAACAGTTTGTTCTGGGATTTTTAGGGTGGGGTATGAGCTACCGGGGAGCGGCATGTTGCATATCATATTTAAGGTATCGCCGAATACTATCCAATCCCGTGGTGTCCTCTTTTTCTGATTCAGGAAACTTTCTCGAGACGTTTTTTTCGTCCGACAACCCATTTTCATGCACTTGGGTCACATACACCGCAGTTATCACCCTAAAAGTATCCAGAGAAAAAAAATCTTCTGCGAATTGTAGCTGGTAATGAGCTGAAGTGAACAGTTAAACCCGTTTTCCGATCGGACAAAACCCTACCGCATTAGAACCGATCCAATGTGCGAAAAATCTAGCATCCCAGGTCGAATAGATTTAAGACTTAAGTAGCCCATACACTTATCAATTTACTGCTCAACTTAACTTCAACTTTAAGTTGGAGCGATAAATTGATATGTGTGTGGGCCTGTTGAACTCTCAGGTTGAGAGTGAAGTTGAACTGTTGATGGGTGTCGAAGATCAACTTGCGGTTGGCATAAACGGATTGATGTGTGTGTGGGCATGTTGGTCAACTGTTGATAATTGCAGTATATTTGAAGCTTTTGGAGGATAAGGTGGTCGTTGAGCTTTGAAATTTTAAAAGTTTTGTAAGAGTTTATTGTAATTTAATACTAGGCTAGATATACAGGGTGTCCCACGTAACGTGTTCCCTGGGCATTTTTCTCGAAAATGTGCGGAGATATCAAAAAAGTCCTAATAATAAAAGGTACGCATCTTTAGTCAAGGTATCCTCCGGGATAGCCAAAGTCCTTGAAAAAGAACTTGGATAAGGATATATTTAAAAAATGTCCTTTTCGTCCTCATTAAGGATACATTTAGGTTACATTTTTGAATTCCGCGAATAAAAATAATACGAAAGTGTTATATTGAAAATTCCAGTTTAACCCTTTATTATCGAGATATAAGGCCTCAAATTGTACTCTATGCACCGTGTTCCTTGCCAATTTTTATCGAAAATGCACACAGATATCATCGAAGTGCTAGTACCAAAAGTACCAAAAGCTACCCATCATAAGCCGGGCTATCTTTTGGTGTGGTCAACATTTAAAAACAAAAGCCACACGAAAAAAGGATATCTTCGGTTTGGTCCTTTTCGTCCTTTATGAGGATGCATTTTGGCTACATTGGCGAATTTTCAATTGATATACCACTTTTTATCTAATTTGATTTGCAGTTATTCAATGTAGCCAAAATGCATCCTCAGAAAGGACGAAAATGACCAAACCGACGATATCCTTTTTTCGTGTGGCTTTTGCTTTTAAATGTTGACCATACCAAAACGATAGCCTGGCTTAAGATTGGTAGCTTTTGGTATTAGCAATTTGATGATATTTGTGTGCATTTTCGATAAAAATTGGCAAGGAACACGTTGCATAGAGTACAATTTGAGGCCTTATATCTCGATAATAAAGGGTTAAACTGGAATTTTCAATATAACACTTTCATATTAGTTTTATTCGCGAAATTCAATAATATAATCTAAATGTATCCTTAATGAGGACAAAAGGGAAATTTTTTTAATATATCCTTTTCAAAGTCCGTTTTCAAGGACTTTGACTAGGCCAGAGGATACCTTGACTAAAGATGCGTAACTTTTATTATTAGGACTTTTTCGATATCTCCGCACATTTTCGAGAAAAATGGGCAGGGAACACGTTACGTGGGACACCGTGTATATTATCTTCCTATTTATTTGTACTAGGTTTAGATGGTTTCAATAAAGGAAAAACGATTCTGGGAAGAATTCATAGAATTGTATAAAAGTTTTCTATGTTTATGGAATACGAAAAGTCGGGAATTTAGCAATAAACATTTGTGGGAATTAGCATTTTTATTCAAATTCAAAACGGCACCTGCTAGAATAATGATCTGTTTCTTTTTTTTAATTGATTGCGATGCCATCTTTATTAAGATTCAACAGCAACTGATTTGAGGTCTATGTTGAGGTGAAATTGAGCAGTGTGTGGGGATGTTGTCAAGTTGAGCAAGAGATTGATAAGTGTGTGGGCCACTTTAGTACATTTTGAATTGAATTTTAGGTATGATGCCATAGAGATATCTCAATAATGTTTACACGGTAAATATCCAATGAAATGATGAAGTTTTTAAAATAGGTCTGGGTTAAAACAGTTATGTGATTTTTTTTTTAATCGCCCTCAAAGATTTTGGCACATTTTATTATATTGAACTTTATGGAATTTAAAAATTTCCTTTGGCGTATTGGTATGAGCTACGGAATGAAATCTTCTTGCATTAGATGGGCCTAACATTCAACTAAATTCGAAAAAAAATTAATAAAAAATTGAATGATTATATCAAAAATTTGCAAAATACGATCAAATCTTATCACACCGCTCCCCTTCCCTTTTCTAAACTAATATGATTTTTACTTCTTTCAGCAGGGGGCTATTAGCTTGTATGTAATGTACAAAATAAACTCTTCCCTTGAAAGCACTTTATTTGGGCGCCAGTAGCGGATGAGCTTTATGTGTTTCTTAATAATAAATAGTACACAAATAATTAATCTTCTTAAACTATCTTCCTCAGTTACTATCTAGCAATTTCTTTACTTGAGAGAATTGGGTGCCCTCTTAACTCTGAAGAAAGTTTTCCACTTCCAAATCATCCAATCAAACACAGGATCTATTATTAAAGAGGGATGAAGAGGGATTGAAGGAAAGGAGGGAGGGGGGTTTTTATTTCGAGACCCGTATAATATACGAGTCTACAGCCACCATATTGTGTATGAGCAGAGAATTTTTAAAAAACAAGTACCGATACTGTGTCAGTTACTGGCTTTGTAGCCGAAAATCAAAATTTCATAAAGTAGTAGACTTCAGCATATCGACTCTCCTATACAGTTTTATGCTAAAATATTTTTTATAAATAAATTTTTTTATTTATTATTTATTTATTTGTATTAAATAAACGAGAAGAAAATTGATTGTAAAAATTATTAAGTGCACGCAAAATAGTATCACTAAATTATCTCAGGCAAATATCTGTTAGTGTTCAGCGCGCGCAGCTCTAGTTAACACGTGACCGTGAAATTTAACGCTTGCGTATATATAATTGGTGACAGCTACTACATACATACATACATATATTCCTTATTAAAGGTCAACACTCAACTTTTCTATGCGAATTAAAGAACCGAAGGCAATCAAGGTGACATGATAGTTCTACATAAATTTTCAAGACAACAAGTAAACAAAGCCAAACTAAATCTCGTTAGAAATCCTGAGCGGAAGTGTGACAGAATTGACTGTCTGTCTGTCTGTCTGTCTGTCTGTCTGTTGTATCATCACAGTAGTATTGCAAAAATTATAGTTTTTATTTTTTATTTTTTACCAAGAAAAAATCTAGATACTATTATAATTGACTTGGAAAATTTTATTGAATTAATGAAGAGATTTTTATTTTTATTTTTTTTTTTTATTTTTTAATTTATCATCAACAATCACATGACCGTGAAAACTGACAATTTGAATGAAAACTTTCACATCCATTTAAAATTTTCAGACCAGAAAATGTAAAGAAAAAAATAACAATCTGTAAAAAATTCTGTGAGATACCGATAATTAAGGTATCTGTGGATGGGAAGATATAAAAAAAAAAAACTTGTTAATTGGAAAGCGTAATGTGATTAATGAAATTAAATCGGCCAACATTTTTCATGGAACTGTGAAACAAAACAAAATAAATCGTAAATTCCCAATTCGCGGAAAAGCATATTTACATACATACCTACACATGCATATATCTGAAATGCAGTCACAAAAGTGTCGCTGTTATTGCCGGGCGTTGATTGACTTGTAGCTGGATTTAAAAAAGCCAACATCCACAAGTCTCTTTGAATTTTCCATTTGCGCAGAAACAATTCTGAGAAAATCCAATGGGAATGAACTTTTTATGACCGTTTATTTTTGATTTATGGTAGAATGTCGCACAGAATGTGTAATATATTTAGCAGTAAATTGTTTTACGTAAGCTGCACAGAGGGAAGAAGCTAGCATATGTGTAAGATATGTATATCTCTGTACCTGCACCCATACATCACCTACCACACTTGTCGTAAGCAATTCATTTAAAGTTATATGGAAAGTTTACACTAATAAATGAGTTCTTGTTGAAAATTATTCTGTTTTTAAATGTAAATAAAATCTTAACATTTTTGTTATTTCAGTTGTTATGCCAAATTGGTTTTGAAGAAATCCCGGTATACGAGTACATATGATCTGATCATAAACAGATGATCAATGAAACAAGAGAAAAAAACTTAGAAATTTATGCAAATTAAAGCTGCCCCAGCGAATATTGTGTGATTAAGTCGAAAAAGATTCGTTTAAGCTGAGTTTAAAGCGAATCATGATTCAATGTAAATCTAGCGACCGACTAAGAGAAAAATATGTTTGATGGGATAAAATAAATTTGAATTTTTTTTTTTTAATATCCTTTCCATGAGTGTGAGACCTAGCCTTAGATAATGGTATTCCACAAGGATCAATTTTCAGGCCTTTATTATTCAGTTTATATATACAATATACATATATATATATATATATATATATATATATATATATATACGATTTACCTCAGATTAAGATTAGGTAGGAGCGCTTTGTTGATTTTTATTCAGATGATGTAAAAATATGCCTCAGCAATTCAATTGGATTATTTGAGAACGGCATACATCGCATCAATGAATACTTTTACAAGCCATTTTACAGTGGTTCCCCATATAGTGAATTATCTATTTAATCCACCAGTCAAAATGTCTAGCTGTGCATAGAGGTGTTGTGTTATCCGGCCTGCTACTCGTCTTAATTAATAATTCAGTATTTGAGTACTCTGAAATCTGGAGATTCACATGAATTCGAAATTCAATTTATAAAATTGTAGTTAAGCTCAAATTGCTAATATCCAATCAATTTGCACTTCAAGCTGCCAAAAACTTAACAGCTTGAAGCTTGCTGCAATAGTTGGATTAGATATGAAGGGGAAACGTAATTTAACCATAGATTTTTGTTGTTGTACATATTCTTTAAGGTCATTTAGAAACAACTGACATGGCGCTTGCTTAATTGGTGGGGCAATACCCTTAAAAATAAAAGAAGAAAAATTACATTTCTAGTCTTCTTCCTGTGTTTCTCCTCAACATTGTATGTTTGGGGTGGGCAATGGATAATTGTGCGGAATGTAGCGTAGGATGAAAAATTATGTAATCTCGTTAAAGTTTTACTTTATTTTATTAATAAAGGATAATTTTCTAATAGATGAGAAGGGAAATTTTCGAAATTTTCAGGACAGAAAAATCCGATAAAAACATATTTTCATCAAAATTGTATACCTACATATAGATCTCAGTTCATTTTATGGGATGCGGCATGCATTTAAAGTGTGATAATATTTTATCTTCTAATTTAAATAAAATGATTTATAATTCGTTTATACAGGGTGTTTCCCACTAGGAAGTCAGTAGAGCGAGAGGTGATAGTACTCACTTAGACGAACCAAAAATTGTATGGCAAGGGGGGGGGGGGGGCATATCAACCGTTTAGGAGTTACAGGATGATTAAGAAAAAAATCCAGTATTTCACAAAACACCCCGTATCTTATAAACTACAAGATGTACGGTCACACTTAAGAGCTCATTGTATGCAGAACTTCATGGCCTCTCCAAGGACTGCTCAACCACCTCCACAGCCCTCTCCCATCAAGAAGTATTGTTGTCTAAACTAAAAATTTCGGATTTTCTTACTTTTTTTTTTAATTTAACCTCTATTTTTTTGTCAAAAAGGTCGTTAGCATAACCTTTTTTTATAAAAACTGTAAGCTGCAGACTCTCCTCTTTAATATGATCTATTACACGCAATATCCTACCTGAAGGCCTTTAAGAGTTATTATCTCTAAATCTATTCTCAAACCTATTTTCAAACCTATTATCAACGATAATTTGTTCCCTTAGCACGTCATTTTAAAAAATATCGTCTAATTTCGGTGTGACCTGAATAGGTTATGAGTTAATAACTGTTTAACGGCTACAGTTAACACATAGGGTGTAATAGGTCAACTTAAAGAGGAGAGTCTACAGTTTATAGTTTTTACAAAAAAAAAGTTATGTTAACAACTTTTTTTCAAAAATAATAGAGGTTAAAGTAAAAAAACAAGGTAGGAAAATCCTGTGTGTGACCGTACACCCTGTAGTTTATAAGATACAGGGTGTTTTGTGAAAAACTGGCTTTTTTTCTTAATCACCCTGTAACTCCTAAACAGTTGATATAGCCCCCCCCCCCCTGGCATACAATTTTTGGTTCACCTAAGTGAGTACTATCACCTCCCGCTCTACTGAGTAGTGGGAAACACCCTGCATAGAAGGTGAGGCAATGGCAAACTTCTGCGTAAACAAAATAGGCAGTTTCCTAGGGTCCCAACCTTACAGGGGATCCCGCCAGGAGCCCCAATTGTATACATAAACGAAATGCGACACTGGACATTAGAAAAAATTTAATTCACTTTATTGTCCCTACATACAGGAGCAGATTTACCAGTCGACAGAGTAGGGCGGCAAATTTTTGGAGGCTGCAAATTCTCAATAGATGAAGTAAAAGGAAAGAAACGAAATCGAAGTCGCACTATTCGGCTGGGACAGATTCAGAGTCACCGTTTTCAAGGTCATTACTGACAGGTTGAGTACAGAATTACAAAAACGTGGTTCTGCTTACGAGAACTTGAGTAAAAAGTGTGATTTTCTCATGAAGATGCTTGAAATCGCAGGGCACACGGAACTTGAAAGCTTTCTATTTAGAAGATTTATACGGTACTTTGGAAAACGAGTGTCTCTGCATCTGTGAGCTCATATTTTATCCGCTGAGGTCACACGGGGAAAACAATTATCGGCCCACCAGGGTTAAACTGCTCGGCAGAACGGTCGTTTTTAGCGCTAAAACAAGTGGGGAACTATTTAAGATCCACCACGGAGGAAACAAGCTCAATTCAATCTTTTTGAAGTAAATAAGACTTAGAAATAATGCATTCTGTGCACTACAGTGAGATAATCCGTTCCTTTGTACAGAAGAAAGTTCGTCGCATGTATGTAATTTCGCACTTATTTGTGATATTTCTACGTCTGCTTGTTTATTTTCTAAGGTCGATGTACGTTAAATAAATGGAAAATAACGGTAACATTTTTGTTTTATTAAAAAAAAAAATGAGGGAGGGGCTCTGACTCTGTTAACCGTCTAACCTGGGTCTTCATGTCCGCGCCTGAAATGAGGGGTAGTTTTTACATGGTTTTAAATGTGAACATTTTTACCCTTGAATTGTTCGATCCATTTTTATGATACTCTCCATTGAACGCTTTCCAAAAGGACCTTTTCATCACTATCAGAGTGGTTGACAGGAAATTGGTGAGGATTGTCCTTTAATTAAATTTACACCTATAGATGTGCCATTTTAATTTCAAACTTGGGTATGTGGGTACCTAAAAGACTACTTTCGTCCACTACGCAAATGGTGCTGCCGCCCTGTGGATTATTTTATAGTAAAATATGTTTATAGAAACTTTATGATGACCCGAAAGAACAAACCCTGATTAAATTTCATTGAATCGTACTTTCCTTTTGGGGATAGGATTTCGAAAAATGTTTTTTTTTTTTTAC
This sequence comes from Dioctria linearis, assembly GCA_963930735.1. NCBI lineage: Eukaryota > Metazoa > Arthropoda > Insecta > Diptera > Asilidae > Dioctria > Dioctria linearis. The sequence continues at coordinate 166,293,439 of OZ005743.1, read as the reverse complement.
TTAAAAAATACTTTGGCGTCATGAAACAATATACAGTTGGTCCTGTAGCGAAAAAAAAATGTTAAAAGCTTCAATTATGGATACTGCCGCAACGCCTCGGGGCGCGCACAGCAGGGTACGCAAATTCTATAATAAACGCAGCGCTTCGGAGCATGTGCAGTGCCAGTATGGTACAGGCATGGCAGAATGAAGGTAAAAAAAAATGAAGGATTTAGTGCTCGTACAACTTTAAACGCGTTTTTCTCGAAACCACTTTTTTCAAACTGTGATTCAAACTGATCAATTTCAAATTTTGATAGTAGCTTCACAATTACTATCTCTATGGGAACACGTAGCCGTTTTTTTTTTGATTACATGTAATTTTTTTTTTTTTATAAACAATTTATTGGCTATTTTTTGGGGAAAAAAACGTTTGATTTCTTCAAAAGTGCACCATTTTTTCAAAATTAAATAAAAAAAAACCCAACATGATCCCGCGAAGCTATTTATAAAAAAGCACGTTTTTCAAGATAGGCTTTTTGCGGCCATTTGGTATGAAAATTATAAGAAAACCTTTTTTATATACTTAAATATGTGTTAAATAAACCGTCTCAAAAGAAATCCTATTCCTCCCAAAATAAATTGTCAAAGATAAGATCTATTTTCTGCTGCTAGAGTGATGTTACCTTAATCGGTCTAGCTAGAAGGATGTTCGTCGCGAATTGGTACAGCTGTTTTTATTTCGCGCAGGCTAATCTGAAGTGCAATCTTTTCCCTAATGATATACAGCTAGTGAGCTCTTCTTACATAACTTTTTCCAATATATCGTAAGATATTTTGATAGCTTGAATTATGAATATTGCAATAATATTATTTATTTATTTTATTTTTTATTATTTTCTCAAAAACCAATGAATTCATATATTGGAATATGTACAAGTCTAAATTATTTGACATTTCTTAGATTCAAAAGTCGATGTTCCTTTAACTTTAGAGACAATAGAAAAACAGAAAAAAAAGGAAAAATCACTTGGAAAAAAGCTGTAGATTACAAAATTTATTCCCTTATCAATTTTCTTTTTTTATTGTCAAAAATGTATCTATAAAAATAATATTTGATAAAAACTCAAGCCATCAGTGTGATCGCACACTTCATGAAAATTATCATTATTAAAAAAAAAAAAAAAAAAAAACTGTAAATGCAAAAATACTAAAAACCACAATTTCCTGTACATGGCAGCAATATTTTTCCAACGTGCTACTAATAATAATTTACACAGTCAACGAAATGAGGAGAAACCAGATGAAAACCCATGTAATTTTGGCTTACGCTGCAAGAAGATGAAGTCACCTTTAACCTCAGATCTTAAAAGTTGAACATGTACCATGGCATGCCTACCTGTTGGCTGTTATAGCTATGAAAAGGAATTTTAAAACGTCTTTTCCGCTTGTCTGGTAATTGCACTTTGAACAACACTAATCGGAGACGTTATATAACCATTCTGGGAGGAATCACTATGATTATATCTCTCATAGTTTTTTTTTATCGATTCCAATCACTTTGCTACCCTATCTACCTACCTGAGATCTTATAGCAAACCTCACGTCACAATTGCTTTTTTTTACCTTTTTTGGTTTTGCATCAGGCATTGTAACATGATTAAGGAAAAAAATTTTAAGGTCGGATTGTCTGTCATTGACTCGTTTTACTTTTTTTTTTTAATACTGTGTGCTGGTTGAGTGATGCGTCAGAAATTTAAGTAAATATTTAATATGATGTCTTGCTGGGTCCAGTGTATAATGATTGATTTCAATAATTGTTGTTTTCATATTTTTTTTTTGTACCGCCTATATTACATCAGTTATTTAAAAGAAGCGTAGAAATACCTAAAATTCGAACAATTTACAAATCCTGTTTTTTTTTTAACACTTTTTAAAAATGTTCCAAGTTTGCCTGGATATTATTCCGAAAATATGGGTTCCATAGAAAAATATGGAAAAAATAAGTAGACCTTTTTTTTCTAGGAAATTTTAAAGGTTGCATTTTTTTAAAAAACCCGAAAGTAAACAAGTTGTTGACAAAAACTTTTTAGAAAGTTCATGACATTGTCAAAAGTTGTGTATAGATGGGAAGAGCAGAAAAACAAAATCTTATTCTTATGGTGAATGATTTTCAACAAAACCGAACATTTTACTATTATTATTCATTTAGTTCGATATTTGCTGGCTTATGTAGAACATACATATGTCCAAATTTTCTGGACTATAGTAGACTCTTTTTTTACGTATGTATCCGGGTGGGAAGATCGGTTGCAATTTGTTGGAAAAATGATAATATATCGGAGATCTTCATAGAAAAAAAAACCATAATATGGTAAATAGAGAGAATACGAAAATATTATGCGATTGCAATAAAAAAAACTAGGGGACACCGGGTATGGTTGACTATAGGGGTTGGTTGACACACTCTTAATAGTTCTCAGAATACACGACAGATCGGGTAACTGCCTAATTCGATAATTTAGAACACAATGCCCCACCAAAAAGCTCCGACTGCGCTAACGATTCAGGATGAATGAAGGAAGAGCTCAATTTATGGCAAACGATAGATATTCAAAAGAAAAACCCGTGCTTCTTTTACTAGATAATCACAATCTCATTTATCTATCAAAACTGGCTAAATTACGCAAAAAAAAACCGGATTTGTATGCTTACTTTTCCAACATATTGCAGTCATTGACTGCAGCCTTTGGATAGAAGCGTGTACGGATCTTTAAAGAAATATGTCAACAACGCACAGTAAAAAAATCGGTGTAAATTTACTCTGTTTGCTGGATAACATGAATTTTGAATCCATTTCGGATAATTTTAAACAATTTATAGCCCATGATCATGGACATGGATCATGGAACTTTTAAGTTTTTTTTACCCCGAACGATGTAATATTGCCCCTCTATATCTAAATGAGACTTGTTTTGTATGAAAAACTCCAAAATATTATCCATCCGGATAATAAAAACACCCCGCGGAGCTCTATCTAGCGGAAAACTTTGAAAATATTATTTTGGGTGTAACTTGACAGTAGTCTCCAAACAGAATTGTATCTAAACTCCGTTTGGTAAAATGCAACATGTTCTATTGTGCTTGGAAAAAATTATGAAATAGTGTCATTCGTAATTTCATATTTGTAGAAGCAAGTGTTTTACAAGTGCAAGTTACAAGTCAATTTCTTTGAAGCGGAGTTGCACAAAAGTAAATGCGCATTTCTTCTTTGATATAAAACTAAAAATATTTTTATTTTAGATCATATCCGATGCAGTTAAAAAATATTTTTATTTTTCAATAACGCCATAACTATTCGGCAATTCCTGCCCGAAGGAACCATTTAAGTCTGATTTGTTTGCGATACGGTGTAAAATTACACAAAATATCGGTTTCGAATGCATTTCCGATCAGGGTAGGTAAATATCATACTTCTGAAGAAGTTCTAAATATTCTCCGTAGACAGTAATAATTATTCTATGCCGGAGCTTGGTAAAATTATATTTATGAGTAATAATAATTACACCACTTTAAAGAGCCAAATAAACTCTGAAAATGTAGAGACCTCATTGAACACCCTTTCGAAGTGTTTTTGTTTTGTGTGTGTTTAGCCCTTTTTAAATAGCTTAGTAAAAGAAAAGCGGATCCAATGCACTTTGTGCCATAATCTTGCACGGATGGGAATAAATTTCATACATGTCAAAACTGTGTCAGTGAGATTTCATCTAATTAATAATATAAAACAGTAAAAAGAAAATACTTTTTTTATTGATTTAATATCTTCCGTTCTTAGGTACTAAATTATATGCCAACCATACTCCGCTACTGTGCCAACCATCCCATTATAGGGTTGGTTGGCACATTTGCATCCCGTTATTAAAATTTCAACCTGGAAAAGAGCGAAGCGAACAATATCTTTTACTAGAAGAGATTAGTCTCTCTCCCAGTCAGCGTTAGCCAAGTTCCACGAAACTTTAGAACAAATAAAAAAATATCAAACCGAATATAACACTAGACGTTGGTAACACCGGAAACTTGCCCTTCAATCAAACTAAAATAATAGCCCTTGCAGCCGAAAGTTATTCAAAGTTTTTCTACGAAATAAGTTCATAGCGAATTTAGTCAATATGAAATTGACCGAGTTTGCTGTCAAATCTGCGAGAATTGAGTGAATTTAAGTGCATATATGAGGTCAGGTTGGCTGTGCACTTTGTCATATACAGCAGGCAGGTTAAGCCGTACTGATGAGTGTACGGTTCCTGCTGATACGAAACCCCTGCTTTTGCATAGACATTTCTTTTTTTTTAACTGATTTTTGTTTATAAAAGATTTTTTTCACGAAAGTTATTGCTTTATTGTTCCTTCAATTTTCCTTATAAACTACGGAATGGTATGCTGTACGCCATAGTATCCGTTTTGTAATAGGTAATTCTAAACAGGTATGCATTAAAATCTGCACAAAACATATTATACCTCGATTAACCACCCACATTAAGGATCAGGTTTTAGAGGCACTTAAATATATCAGCAGCATTTGATTGCTGTATGTGAAACTGACTGCCATTAAATTTTCTAGAAAGAATTATGGAACAGCAAATTGAAGGGAAAATAACCTCGTCAATCTTCCTAAAAAGAACTGTAGAATTATCAGCTTACTGCCAACCTCGGGTAAAGATCTTGAAAAGAATTTATATAAGTCCCAGTCAATTGTATGATAAAAAAAGTAAAAGTCACTTCTGCATATAGATCACATTAACACTTTGAGGATTATCGTAAAATAATCTACGGAGTACCCTCCATGTAACTTTCGTAGACAATGAGCAGGCATTCGACTCAATTCAGAAATTGTATTTGGAAGGCCCCAAAAAAATAATTGAATTGATAAGGATCTATGTATGTACAAAATAGTTCGTGATAATAAATTCTCAGACAGTATCACAATATGAATACCGGAGTTTCTGTTTCTGTTTTTTTTTTTTTTTTATAAACAGCGTATCCATCAGTTCTCTCGACACCAACTCTGACGACGACATACAATTGAGGATTTTTATAAGAGATTCGATTATGATCTCTGCTTGCTTACCCATCGACACCAGAACTTCAGCACAATGATTCAAAATTTTGCAGCAAGAAATTCAGCTAACCTAAAACTGAAGTCCGACAAAAACAAATGAAATTCAATTAACACCAGTAAAATCTCCTGGATTGATATTGAGAAAAATAAACATTGTTGAGAAAAAGATATCGCCTCCTGTATAAAGAAATCAGGAAGCTCTTTTTCTCAATTATCTCAGATATAGAATTCGAGAGAGAGAGATATCTAACAAAACAAAACTACGGTCATTATTCAACTTCAGAGTTAAAGCAGTTTTACTATATGGTAATGAAATGTGAACGTTGCTTGATCTATGAGGAAATTATAAGAAGGCAAATTAAATAGCAATCTCTTGATTGGAATTTTCAAGAAAGTCGGCGCATCGAGAGACCAAGAACCATACTAAAAGAAGCCGAAATTATTGTATTATCCTGGGATAAATTGAAATCTATCACGCAAAACAGAACGTATGAGATAGTAACCATTTCCGCCTTAAATCCTTCAATCAAACAACCTGCAATTATGATATTTTGTACCAAACTAACAAAATACAATCCAGGGCAAGCATGATGTCATATTCGACCACATGCAAAAAAGGCCCTTTAAAAAAAACGTTAAAGCAAAAGTCTTAGCATAAACCCCAACAAAACGGTTATCGTTCCGTTCACGAGAACAACAGAACTTTCACTAACTGTTCCTCTTCTTGATAACACGGAATTGATATTTTCAGACGAATTCAAATTTCTGGGGGTCACTCTAGATTAGAAACTTACTTGGAATTCGCATCTATCCAGAGTGACGAAAAGAGTGGTAGGATTTCTCTAGACGTATCATCGCTTCATTGGCAGAACATGGGGTCTCTCTGAAGTCAAAAATAATGTACTGGATGTACAACACGGTTGTTAGACCCATGCTCACCTATGCGGTCATCGCATGGTGGCCAAAAACTAATCAAAAGAAGACTCTGCTTCAAAAAACCCAGTGGCTTGTCTGTCTAGGAATAACTTGTACGATGAGGACCTGTACTACAGCAGCCATGGAACACTTATTATACCTTCCACCCCTGCATTTGAAGGTGATCTGGTTGGTCATTTAAGTATCTTAAAACAGATATGTTTCGAGCAAATCACGACAATATCAGATATAATTACACTAATGGCCGGTTTCACAGTCCAGGCTTAAGCTAGAGAAAAGCTAAGCCACGGGTGTGGCTTAAGCACAGAACTTAAGCCTGCTCGGTTTCACAGTACTCCGTAAGCTGAGGCTTAGTTAAGCCGCAGATGAAAATTTTTAAGTTGTCAGCACTGCTGTAATTGTGAATTTTTGTAAAGAAAAATTGCCATTGTGAATTAAAAACCAAGCGAAAAATGAACTTTTTTCATTTACCAGTTTGTTGTGGTTTTTATCTGGAAGGATATCAAACCCAAAAACCATTGTTGGAGATTGTTTCGACAACGTAAATCATCATAGCCGAATGTGTCTACAGTCGGAACCGAGAATAAAAAACAACGTCATCCGATTGCGATATTATATTATACTAAAATTTCCTCGTCGCTTATATTCTCTGCATCAGATAAATACCTAATTTTTGTCTTAAACTGTTTGGTTTCATCCTAAACCGTCAAATGGAATGCTGACACTAGCTGACAGACAGTACTAAAAACTGCTAACTAGACAACTATTTTTCGCTTGGAAAATTTCAATTTAGTTTTAAAGTTATACTTTTGAAATATGGACGTTCGTCTAATAACAAAAATTATAATATTTAGACACAATATATATTTAGCAATAATTTCCTATGTGTTTCACAGTAACATCTGAGGCTTAAGCCTTCGAGATGACGGGCTTAAGTTAAGCCAGTGATATCACTTAAGCCTTGACTGCGAAACCGAAATATTTATTAAGCCTTGGCTTAAGCCATCGCTGTGGCTTAAGCCTTGACTGTGAAACCGGCCATAAGGTGGATATTTTGTAAGGCCAATCAACATGGTTTTGGGAAACCGACAACAGTAGCGTTCCACTTTCTTTCCAACAAGAATCGATGGTGTGGTATACAGATGGTCTCCAAAGCAAGCAGTGGAGTCGGACTGGGTTTATACGGCCCCAGATGCCAAGGTCCTGCGGGCTATACTCCTATCGTATTCCAAACCGAGGTATACTGACTATAGGAGAATGCGCCAATACCTGCATTAAAAGAGCCATAAATGGCTCAACCATTAATATCCTCTCGAACAGTCATGCCGCTCTCAATACCTTTAAATCCTACACCATTAAGTCAAGGATAGTCTTAGAATGTCTGCAAACCTTAAAAGTTTATCAAGAAGAAACAAAGTTATCATTATGTGGGTGCATGGATATGAGGGCCATAAAGGCAATGAAATTGCTGAAATTGCCTTTGTCAGACCAGAACGATTTTGTGGAACTTCAAAGTGTTACCTTAGAGCTAGCCCAAATAGCTGGGAGAACAAACAAAAATACCTTTATTGTGAAAGGCTATAACGACTTCGTCAGACAAAAAACCTTATTGACACCTCTAACGGAAAAACAAAAAAGCTCCTACTCCTTAGGAGAACAGAGCTTAAAATGATTACAGAGCTCTTCTCAAGCCAATGCCCATTGAGATATCACCTATACAAGATCGGCTTGACCGAGACTTCATCCTACCGCTTCTGTCAGGATTAACATGAAACCTTAGGAGCACCTGCTCAGCAACTGCGAAGCATTGCCCAGGCGGAGATTACTTCACCTCGAACATGCTTTTCCTCCATCAAACTACGGATTCACAATAGATCTTTCAGGTCACACTGAATGCGAAACCAACGCCTGCAAACCCCTCCACAAATCTAGATCTAATTCTAAACTAACAAAATAAATAATAACTACAAAAATAAACCTGCAATGAATTATTTAACATATAACGGGAGTAATTCGATAGTAAGAAATGGTTACAATTGATTGCACCGACATTATTCACTAGAAACAGTATAACAGTAACACAATAATAATTTCCTTATTAAATATGCTCTCTTACTCTACTTTATATCGATAAAATAAAGTGCGTGTATGAGTGCGAATAGAGAATTGAAACTAAATCCAAAGATTTTCTAAAACTCTCCAATGCAGTAATGAAAAATGAAAATAATTCTAATTCTATAGAGCTCCTCAACAAGGTTATACAACACTCTTAATCGTACTGGCAACTTATAAGATACCACCGCATATAATTAGGTAGGTAGGTAGGTAGGTAGGTATAGCTCTCTATATATATCTAAAAATAAAACGTGTGTGGAGTGTGTGTAATTTCAATGCATATCCAGATTTTAAATGTGCAACAAACAACTACATATTGTACCTAGGTAATAATATATTATGTAGTGTGATACAAATGCAGATAAGAATACATCTACTATAATAAATGTGTAGAATAACACATTACATTTATACTGTATACGCACGGACAAGGTAGAATGAAACGTTCTAATTTTTTTTAATTTTTTTTTTTTTTTACAATTCTCACCTGTATCAAGTACATTTTGATGGATAGATGAATTAATTTGTGCTGCTCTTCATTAAAAACAAAATCCCCTCAAGGTATTGTTGCTTAATCTGTTTTTTTGTTTTTTTTTTTCGTTCCCACAAAATTTCACAAATTTATTTTAATTTTATAAAAATTTATAATTATCTTTTAAACAATCCACTTGTACATAAGAGAAAAATCAAGTCAAATAATCATATTTTTTTTTAGCATATTAGGTAATTTTTAGTACATCTAGAAAATGCCACTGACTTGATTATAGACTTAATTTCCACATAAAAAAAATTTGTTTCCATAAATAAATAATTTTTCACTTAATGGGTTTTTCGTGAAAGTTAAATTCACTGTCACGTTCAAAACAAACAAACAAACAAACAGGAATAAAACAGAGTTAACGACCCTGCGCACGGTCGGATGAGGACAAAAACATTATTCAAATTATAATCACATTATAATTAGACATGTCTCCGATATAAAAACGAATACAATATTATTTCCTCGTTGTATAAGAATAGAACATGAATTTATTTATAATTTTTTTTTTTTTACAAAGATACTTCCGAGCTGTGAAAGAAAGATCTTTCTCCCTTTTGTATATTCTTCAATTGACACAAAACGATTTCTAAAGCGTCTTAATGAACCGTTCAAAATAACAAATTAGCATCAAATTATCCAAATAATTAAGGATTGTTTCCAAAAACAAAACACATACGCGATTTCACTGAATTAAATCGATTGGATAAAGTCTTTTTTTGTTTTTCGTTACGTTCTCTTTCACTCCGTTCACTTTGGAGATCTATACGAGAATGCAATGTGAGCTCAACCTTAGTACAATCCATACTAACCATATCAAGCCTGGCCAGCAATCAAGCAAGCAAGCAAGCAACCAAAGCAAAGCAAGGCAAGCCAAGTGAGTATAATTATTAGTGACTGGCTCAAGAGCTCATTATGTTGCCGGCAGCGCGGCGGCGCAATAGTAACTAAAATGTTCACCTATGATGTCTGTTGATCATCATATGAACGGGGGTATAAAAGAGGAAGTTTGTTGCTAGAATGCGTGTCTCCACCACCCAAATAATAACTAAAATGTTTCGAAACTTTGTGTGAAATCATAGTACACATCATAGGCACACACAACACATAATAAGTCGCAGTCTCTGTTGTTGGAATAATGTGTCGCACCGAGACGATTGCAGCATAATACCAAAACATACGTCGCGGTCGTCGGTGCGATGTATGACGGGACATTATTATTTGTGGTAAATTAAAATAGGTGAGTCCAACGGCCGCTGCGTGTATCGATCGCCATACCAAAAAAACAAGCATAAATGAATATCGGAAGACGAAACTTTAACAGCAATAGAGAAAAGACTTTTAAATAAAGCAGCCAAACATAGGTCGAATGCATTCTCTTGTTTTGAATTTATATAAATTATGGTGATATTACAACCACGCATAATGGAAAAAACGTAGAGACTATGTAGAGGAGGCTTCTGGTTTTGTTGTGTCACATTATGAGATGGAAATTGAATGCAGTTGTTGGGTCTTGGTTCCAATTTTTTTTTTCTGTTTTTCTCGTTTCATTTTTCTTTTTCTTGGGCGAACATATACTCGTATATGAAAAGTAATTTGAATGCACTGCTTATAATATATGCATGCGATCATAATGCAGTGATGCTTTTGTTTATACATATCAGAAATCAGTTTTTTTTTTTTTTTTTTTTTTTTTTTATTAAAATTAATACACTGAGGAGGAGCATAACTATAGACGAACTTAATTTTTAACGTATACAACGCTCTCAATAAAGAGAATAATGAACTGGATTATTTGATGTGAGAGAGAATCTTTCAATAGAAAATAACACAAAATAAAATAAAAACTAAAAAAAAAAAATTATTTCATTGAATTAAAAAATAACTAGCATCCAGAGCTGGACAATACTTAAGTACATAAATACTTAAGTACTACTTAGTAAAGTACATTTTCGTTACTTAAGACTTATTACTCAATACTTTTGATATGCCCTACTTAGTACTTTAAACATACATAAGTACTTGCTTCTATTTACTTGTACTTAAGACTTAGTTTTGTACTTAAGTACCAAGATTTTTACTTAAGTATTTCTGAGTCTATTAAGTACCTACAAATATCTAACTCTTCGTAGAAAAGCAAACACAATTTCTAGCGCAGCTCCTTATTTTTGCTGTATTTTAAAGCATGCAAAGAACTGCCAAAGCATATGTGCTTCACTCGTGCGTCAAGGAAGAATCTTAGACAAACTAATAACATACAAACAAGACTGGGCAAGTAGAACAAAAACCAGAAACGTCTCGCTCGACTTGGTAACATAACCGTGGGTAAGCAAACAATGTCTCTCTCCAATATAAGATCAACGATGCCTCGACGACCTGATGTAGGGAAGACTTCAATTTTTTTTTAGAAATTTACTGGCAATTTTTTCCTTAGAAATTTTATGAATTTGGGGGCGACAATTGGTGCTTGAGTGGACCTCTAATAGTTTTTATGAGTGTAGCAATGAGAGGTGAAAGTTTTACTTTACGTGCAGCGTCGAAAACTATAAAAAAAAACTATAAATAGTAGCCCCTGATTAATTTTAGTTTTCAAAAGGTATTTATTTATTAATATCTGTTATCTGCTGAACTCTATAAACTTCATTATATTACTGCAAATGTACAAAGATTCTAAAAAAGTACTTTAAAAAGTACTTCAAAAATTACTCAGTACTTTTTATAGACTTAGTACTTAGTTACAAGTACTTTTCATATATGTGGTACTTGTACTTACGCTGAAGTACTCAGGCCTTCGGTACTTGTACTTAAGTACTTTTTCGTTGGTACTTGCCCAGCTCTGCTAGCATCCATTCGTTTTGAATGACCTCAATTAAGGTTTTTTAAATATTTTTATAATGGACTCCTACGGTTCATTCACAGCACTTTTCAATTCCATAACATTTTAGTACGTACTGCGTGTTTTCCGTATAAATTCAACCTAAAATAGGATACTTTCTATTACTATATGTTTTCTGTATTGTTTTGATCCTGGGAGTAGGCTAAACATTCCAAAACAATAATATTTTGAGCTTGCAGCCACATACGGGTATCATGGCTACTATGCACCAAAGCGTTCTCTTGTTGAAATATCCACTCTTTCTCGTTATTTCTTCGAAGATGTGGAATTAAATGAATCCCAAACGGTGAGGTATACTCCGCAGAAATCATACCCGGTGGTGAAAAATAACGACGTTCTCTTCCCAGATCCTCAAATATGATCTAAATCAATTAACTTAAATGGTACGGATGGATTTAGCTCATATTGGAGGATCGGGGCGGAAAGAGCATTGATAAAAATATTTAAAAAACCTTAATTGAGGGGCAAGCCAGATTGTTTTTTTGAGCTTATTGATAACAAAAGAATGTCCTAGTTATTACTTAATTCCAATGAAATTAACTTTTTATAAATTTGAAGTGCATTACTTTTCATTGCAAGCTAACTTTTAATTTGCGTCTATAATTATGCACCACTAAAAAAAAACTGAAATACAGCGGTAACTTAAGCAAAACTAAATTCTGTTATTTTCTATTGAAAAACATTTCAATTGTCTTTCACATCATATAATCCAATTCGTTATTCTGTTTATCGATAGTATTGTATACGTTAAAAATTAAGTGTGTCTATAGTTATACTCCTCAGTGTATGCACGTATTATTTTTCACTTTTCTCTATGGAAAATATCCCTTCTACTATAGCACACTAAGAGTTCAGTTAAAATGAAAACTACGATTTTAAGCACCGGATAGAGCAAATCTCAGATTTTGATCTCAAACTTTTGCATAATGGTATTTTGGTGATGTCATGAGAGCGAAAATAAACATAATGTTTAACGATAGTCAAAGCCAACTATTGGGCAAAATAAGAACTTACAAAATGACATGATGAGATGTTTGGACCAGGGACTGAAAATAACAATTATTTTCATTTTTTCTAACCAAAAAATCATTTAGAAAATGTTATAGGAAGATTGATTGGAATGTAGCATTATGATTCTTATTACCGAATGTTTACAAATTTTCTTTACTTTTTAAATTTATGATTTTTATTCGAAATTACAAAAAATAACTTCCTTTTTAGATTTATATTTTAAAAATAAAAAATAAAAATCAAAATCCGATTTTTATTTTAAAAATCAAAAATAAAAATCATAAAATGATTTTAATTTTAAAAATCAAATATAAAAATCAACAAAAAATCTAGACCAATTCTTATGATAACTTATACTAAAGCCCGTATGTTGTGTTCTGTATCTACTCTCATCTGTCGTACAATCTACTATCTATTTAGAACCACATTTTTCACCCGAAAAACAGTTCTGTGAAATTAAAATTATTTTATGATTTTGATTTTCGATTTTTAAAATAAAAATCATTGTTTGATTTTTATTTTTGATTTTTTAAATAAAAATCATTTGGCGATTTTTATTTTTGATTTTTAAAGTAAAAATCATTTCCCGATTTTTATTCTTGATTTTTTAAATGAAAATCAGTTTTTAATTTTAATTTTTGATTTTCAGAAAGAAAATCAGAAAATAATTTTTTACATACGATTTTTTTTTAAAACATTCATAACCGTTACGGTCTCTGGTTTGGACTATAGTGGATAAGTCATTCCACAGAAAATTAACAAATGTTGTTGTGAATTTGTGCATTGATCATCTCCGATTTTGATGAAATTTCACAGGTAGGTTGATTTTATTGTTAATACTAGGATTACGGGACGCGTCATTTTTACGTTATTCGAGTTTCATTTAAAAATTATAAAAAACCCTTCACATTTTTCTTTTAATTTTTGTATTGAGGTTTATTTGTTCTCAATGTGGTATACCAATTTCTACGGATGTTCGTCAATTTGACGCAATGGTAAGATATAAGAACAAGCGAACGTGAAACATGTTAACAAGATACATACAATAAATGTTCAGACACTGTAATAAAAGGCTTCTTGCAGTTCCCTGGCCACAAGTAGATTTCAAATCTAACAATACAACTAGCCCCACGTGTTATTCTGATAAGCATCGATTGCGAACCAAGTGCTTCGATGCTTCCCTACGAAATGCATGCCAAACAAAACACCTACCACTCCTTCCTTTGTAATAACCCTAAGACGAATGTTTTGACCTTGATATACACCCTATCAAGGTGGGATTCATCTCAAATAATAGCAAACCGTCTCAGCTTTCCAAATAACGCCCAATGAACCTTCCTGCAGGGCGTCAAAATCAAAACATTGGGGAAAAAAATCCAATTTTTTTCAAATTTTAACGAATTTCCCGCCAAAATGCATGATAACTGTACAGTTGTTTTTTTTACAAGATTTAGAGACCCCGGAATGTTTCCTTTAATTTTACTATGCGCATGTACCTACCTTAAATGCAACCGTTTTTGAGATAGCTGAGACGGTTTGCTATTATCTGAGATGAATCCCACCTTGATAGGGTGTATATCAAGTTGTAAAGGGTGTAAAGTGGAAGAAGTACTAAAAAACTTAAGCCCACATACCGCAGAAACGACGCATCTTACATCCCCCCTCTGTCCCCTTCACCTTATAATTTTTGTTTGTCTTCACCTCAGCTATGAAACTCTTAAGTTAAACGCGCCAATTATGAAACACCCTGTATATATAGGTATATAATATATTTTATGCAAATATGTATCTTATCTTTTCATTTTAAGGCTGAATAAATTTGCAAGCATTTTGTTCAGCCTATTTATTTTCCACAATTTTTATGATATTGATTTTAAATCTTCGACAAAATATTAGAAAACCCCCAAAAACCGTGTCACTTTCCTCTGGGTCCTAAAAAACTTTTTCATGTACTTACCTACACACAATTTTTTTTTATTTTTCGTACATAGGTTTTCCAAACATATTTGTAAATGCTACCGGAGCTGTTTTTCCAAATTTATTAATTTATTACATGTTATAATTACTTTTATAACATTAAGAACGCTTTAACTTAAATAAAATTTATTGCTATACATTTACTTTAACACGAGAATGAAGATTGACGTAACTCAGGTAATTCAGGAACCCAAAAACCGGACAAAGTAAAATCAATCCTTCCCCCTCAAATTGACGTTTAAAAAATGTTTGTTTGTATTCCTTAAGCGGAAATCATCGCACAATAATGTTCTCTTCTTAAATCCATTTTTTTAACACATATACATATATGTATGTATTTACATATCTTACGTTTTCAGTTTAAATAAAAATAACTAATATAAATATTTAAAAAATTCTACGGTACGAAACTGAAAACATTTCAATGTTTCGAAAATAGGCATGCAACACTCTTTTTCGAAAAATATTTAGTATATTGTCACATCACGAAACTTTCAAGGCAGCAGGAAACATAATTTGATGGCTATCAGAGTTCTTCAACGCTAAGAAATATGGAAATGAAGCAAAAATTGTTTTCCTGAATACAATGCACGGTTGTCATCAGAGCGGCTGTAATTAGCTCCTAAAACAAAATCTATCAAAGCACTTAGCAATCATCATAGTAAAAGAAAATCGATTATCAATTATTATTATTATCGTCCCATCCCATCAATGTAAGGGGGTTGTAATAGCATGCAAACAAAAGTAATTTGGAAAGAGCACCAAATCACTCTAAATCAACATTCTGGTGAGCCCCCAACGACAACGATTGAAAATGTGATCGGGAAATTCATACCAGTTATAGGAAGAATTCATCCAGCAGAAAGATTTGACACTCTGGAAGCTGAATAAACGTAAGTTTGTATTTAATGATAAAACAATTTGTAGCTGCAAGACTAATGAAACCAATCACCAACGTAAGAGTTCTCTTTCAATGAATGAATATGACGAAAATATAAGAGCCCTCAGTAGTTTTCTTCAGGGTATCGAAACCATGAGACGAAAAAAATTAATCAATAGACCATAGTTAGTATTATGATCTAAAAACAAAACAATCAGACCATTTCAGCACTCACAAAACGCTTAACCCCAGGTAGACTTTTTCGCAAAAACGAAAAATTGTGTTAATGAAGTGTTAATAATTAAATAAACCCAGAAACTAGAAAAATGTTATCAAACTTCAAATAACCATAGGCGACAGCTGAAACTATTGAAAATTGTCATATTAACATTTTGTTGATAATTATTTAAAATAGAAGAAATTTGTTCTTTACTTAATATGTCGGCATTATCATAAGCACAGAACTTCATATTGGAGTTGATAGCTTCCCAAGATTTCTAACTCTATTCACTAGTGAAAGAATATACAGTTTCGTTGAGCTCAGCAGCTGGAAGTCCATCCGTATGAAGATGATTATTATTCAACTTTAATTTATTGTTTACTGACCATTTGTGTATATTTTTAAGATAGCTATTTGAGCGATATTATTTCCTCAATATTCTTCCTCAATAACTTTGTGTAGGTTAATAATAAAGATACGAAATAAAAGAGGTCCAAGTACTGATCTCTGAGGAACCCCACAATAGAGCTGTAGAAGACTGGATATGATATTTTCTATGATAACCTGCTACCACCGTTAGGTAATTCGGGATTAGTTGAGCCCCAAAGATAAAAAAGTCAATATCCAATAGCTAAATATCAAAAAGGTTATGGTAATAATGATGCTGAATGCCTTAGAGCGAAAATATAATAATATGATTCTTACCAAGTGCCAATCGTAAAGTATTTGTTACTTTTAGTAGAGCTGATTCACAGTTATGGTAAGGACAAAAGTTAATCTGCTGCAGATATGTAGGTACTCCTGAATCTGTGCAGCCATAAAATTTTCTATTAGATAAGGGCGGTAAGAGAGATCTGCTTGAATTTGCGGAACTGATGTATTGAATTTGTAGGATGCACTTTCGTTTCAGCTGAGAATAAAAATAAATCTCATAAAACATTTCGCAAAACAATATTTTAAAAAAAAAATCTCAAACAACGGTATAGTCATCAGAAACTGTTGTCTTAAATAGTGGCTCATAAGTGTATCTCTATATCTCTTATATATGTACCTAGGCGACTAGCCTGTCCTGTACAGTGTATACTAGGTTATAGTAGAATAGATTGTTCTCAATATACAGCCGAGTTTGGAATTTGTCTTTTGTTCTGCTCTGTTCTGCAGACACAAAAGAACATAGCTAGTATTGTATTAGAAGGTGGCAGTGCAAAGGAAGTTTGTGATACGCAATACCGCCAAGGAAAAAGAAAGCAGGGGAAAAGCTATACGCTGCAAATGCTGACAGATTACTTTGCCTGAATAATCAAGACTGTAAGTGTCCAAAAGCAGCTAATAGAGAAGTAGTTTTGCATGTCCCAATACCTCGATCGCTATAAGATTACTGGCTATAATCTCTAGCCTCTCCTAAATCAAAGGTTGAATCTTATTTATTTATTTATTTATTTTACATTAGATGTAGTTATATAGAACTAAAAATTAGCCTAATCTAACTATCAACTAATGATTTGGGCCCACGGCTACTAGGCCATCTGGGCAGCTACATGATGAATCTTGTATGCCAATAAGATTAAGCCCGAACGGAGCTACAAGTTTCGTTTTTCAAGGATTCTGCATGGAGAATCTACTGTGAGTAGTCTTACAATTAAAGCTATGGATTACGCAGCCTTGATGGAAGTATTGTGATGGTCTGTGGGGGCCTATAACGCAAGCAGAAAGAGGAGTCTAGTATAGCATAAGTGGACATCCTCCCTATAATAGGAGATGACTGTGGCTTGAAAAACTGCGTACAGCTACCGAGGATTTGAAGGTTGCTCGATTACACACTGCATGCTGAGAACTCAGACATTTGGCTCTCAGCGTGCAGTTGCGCTAAATCAGCCGGGTACTATGACCCGCAAGTCGGTTAGAGATTTTAGACGCGTCTCACTTTGGCCAGTAAGAATGTCAAGCATGCACTGGCATACTGGTACTCATAGAGACCGGATATACTCTGTCTCATGAGGACGCTGATTATCGCATTGTAACTAATCCGTGCATTAAGACTTCCGTGAGATTGAGCCTTACATAGGAAGGTGCTCCCGTAAAGCGCCATGGACACATCTCTATAAGAGGGTACCTACCTATAATTATATTGCATTCACGCATTGACTTAAGATCATAAAATATTGAGAAGAGACCCTTCAAACAAATTGTAAATATTTAAAAATAATATTAACATTCAAGACGCAACGTTTTCATCAGAAAAATTCATTTTAATTATTACTTTCCGGTTATACCCATCATAATTTCATAATCATTAAGATTTTTTTTTTTTATAGGAAGCTAGATATGTAGATATATGTCTAATTGCTGCCTCTAAGACGCCACACTACCGCTCCGCCCAGAGCTCTAGCTGATTATTACCTTTTATATATGATAGGAGATATTGTGATTGCTTTAAATTCAATTTGGAAAAATTCTTCACAAGTGAAAGATATAGACACGACCAAACTACATACATATCTATCTACATATATATTTATGTATAAGACTGTGGGAAAAATGATAATTTCCTTGTGCAGAAAAAAAACAAAAGATCACATCATGGTTTACGTAAACGAAAGTTTATTTTCAATTTTCATGATTGAAATGACTACTAATCAGCGAGAGATCTAAAAATTGCACTTAGTCTTATTATTCGAACGTATGAAATAAAACGAAATGGAATATACAGTGGGAGGAGAGATGATGTGTTTTTTGTATAATAGGTATCTATATATATGAGTTCAAACTGCAAAATTAAAAAACAAAAAAAACTTTGCATGCAAAAAGCTGTCCAATTTAAATAATACATTTTCCCCAGAGAAAACTCTCGTGTCCTACTTTGGCAGACTGTTACAATTATTGAGATCAAATTACAATAAATTATCATTTTTCTCGGCTACTTAAACCACAAACAGTGTTGGGTTTTTCATTTGAGCCCTCTGATTGATGATGATGATACAATTCTCTCATTAAGCAATGATATCTAGATAGATGGAAATATGGACAGATGTATTTTAAAAGAATTTGATAAATAAATGTTCATGAAATATGTAGTGTAGGTACGTGTAGCTAAGCTGTACTCTATTTTACCAGAGAACACTTAAAATTAAAATATGCTTCACTCCACCTGCCAATATAAAATTTCCTCATAAGCCCTCTTATACAAAGTTTGCAATATAGAAAATGTGCAACAATTTTAAAGCCTCTTTTCTTTGGGCACAAGTAAAAGTCAGAAACGATGTGTTTTTGCATTTTTTTGTTTTTTATTGAAGTTTTCCATTTCATTTTACGGACTTTTCACCATAAATGTCGTCCAGACATGTATCTTATGGTCCGTGTGGTCCACGTTCAGGTTAAGCAGCTTCTCTCTATATCACTTTTACTTGCTTTTTACAGTGATGGGAGTTTCTTAAAGAAAATACAAAAAAAAAAAAACAGCATCAACACCAGGTAAAGCATTAAAACGTTTTGTAACTGTATATGTAAGTTTATAGGATTGAATTAAAAGGAATAAAAAACAAAAGAAAAACAACTTTTGCCATCTTTTAAAAGGCTTTAGGCATCAGACAGCATTGAAATAATAATTATGTGATATGAAGAAGTGTAGCAGATTTTGTTTTGCTGCAAATTTGTTTTATCAATTTTTGCTTCAAGTCTTTAATTTTTGTTTTTAATTTTACGAGTACGTTCACCCTTTGTAACTATGCGTAATATTGATTAAACTAAATACTTACATCAGATCGCGGTATGCGTGACAAAAAAATTTTTTTTTTTTTTGTTTATTGATTATACTTATTATAATTTATTTATATTGTTTTGAGTGAATGATTACGTAGAAGGTGAATATATGAAACTAATATGTATGTATGTGTATCACCGGGTATGAATCAATATCCATACAGAAAAATATGGAATTATGAATAGATTGAGTTTTTAATTTTTAAGTAATCGTTTAGGTTTAAGAAAAACTAAATAAAACTTCAATGTTTCAGGTTAGAAAAAAAACCTTTGAATTATTGGTACATTTCTCTTGAATATTCTTTCTCTTCATGAATCAAATCACTTATTACCTCTGATTGATCATACTGAAATATATCGGTGATTGTCAGCGAATAAAATCTGAGTCCACCTCTGTGTGTGAAGAAAAGTTTATTTTCTACTTTTTCATGCGTCTTGGCCTCAGTTTTGTTTGAAAACTCCTTTTTTTAATTATTTTATTTTCTGCCTTTTTCACACGTTAACTAAATTGTTATTACGTGCTGCATGGAGATATTTTAAAACAATTTTTTTTTAAGTCTTGTTTGGTGCCGATCCGAAAACAAAAATTTTTCGAGTATCAAATCGTTTAAGTAGGTACTGCAACGGTTTTCTGAAATTCAAATTATGCTTTAAACAGCTCTTTTTAGCTGTATTCCAACTTGATCCCATATAACATGAATTTTCCCGATTTTCCATGTTTTCCACAGACTTTTCCTATTACTATGAAATTTTTTTTAAAAATTTCCATGAATTTTCCTCGATTTTTCATGCAAGTTTTCATGATTGTTGAAGAGAAAGTATTGATGTCAGTAGGACGGAAAAAAATGATTCCGCATAGCTCATACAACTTTTTTGTCGGAAAATTATCCAGAAAAATTGGAAAATTCTGCATTTTTCCTGAAACAGATTTATCTCTAATCATATCGATGAAAATTTGTCCGATGATTTTCCCGCTTTTCCGGGTTTTCAGCGGAGCTTTCCACAAAAGCAACTTTATGCAACTCATTTCGCTGTACAACTTTGTCTTAGGTTGCAAAACGCTCAAACGCTTCCTTGGTCTGAAAAACTCCGGAAAAGCGTTTTACATGAATTTTCCTCGATATTTTCTGCAAGTTTTCACCATTGTCGGAGAGAAAGTAATGATGCCAGTTGATAGGGAACTTGATCCTGCATAATTTAGAAAACTTTTTTACAGTCGGAAAATTCCGGAAATTTTTTTCGGAAAAATCGGAAAACTCTGCATTTTTCCTGAAACGGATGTATCACTAATCAAATTTGTACCAAATTTTCAAATGATTTTTCCTGATTTTCCGGGTTTTCCATGGAAATTTCCTGTTCAAATTTTGATAGATTCAATTGTCACGCGAGATGAACCTGTGTGCCAAATTTCAGCTCGCTGTGATGACGTAAAGTGGCTCTACGAGAGTGTCGAAAATAATAAAAAAGAAATATTTAAATAGACAGACAAATTCGTGTACGAGTTAAAGGGAATGTAAATGTAAAACAACAACAATGCGTGATCCACATCAACAGCTGATTCAATTTTCGTGATCCGAATACTCCAGTTATTCTTCTCACAGCTAGATGGCTTTTTAAATATACACATACGTTGGCTGACGTTTGACATAAAAAATAACTGTCAGGCAAATTTTGAAAATAAATTTACAGAATCTCAAAAGAAAAGGTAATACACTTTGCTTAAAATAACAATACTGTATACTCGCGGTTATATTAATACCGCTCAGTATTCTTAGAGTTCAATGGAATCAGGAAATTACAGTGACTATTTCAGAAACTTCTTGAGTACTCAATAGTATCTGCAGTCCTGGAGTATGTAAACTTAATTTTCAAATATTCGACTAATAAATTATGGCATCATTTAATATTAACAAATTGCTTTAACTACAGAAGATAGCGACAGGTGGAACAATGATATAGCTAATATTGATCAACAAGAAGATGACGAAGAAGATGAAGGCAGTGATATCGATTCTACAGAAGACAATCAACGACAGAAAATATCCGCAGTAGAGGCAATACAAGCTATGAACAAAGCAATAGAATGGGCTGCAGATAATTCAGATAACTTGAATGACGTTCTTGTTCTACGAAAGCTGAGGTAAAAGGCAGTACTAAAAACATTGAGCACAAATCAAATTCAGGCAAAAATTTCAAATTATTTCCAAAGACAAGTCAATTAACATAAATTTGTAATAATGCCATATTCGCTTCCATAATAAATGCTCTTTTTGTGTTTATTATTATTTTGTTTTCAAAAATTTTGTTTATTTTCTCAAATTCTATGTGAATTAAATACATATATATTATGAAATAATTGCATTTATATTAACCCCGCTTATATGAAAACCTCGTTTATATGAACGCACAAAACATTAATTAGTTCATATAATCGCGAGTCTACTGTAAATTTATAACTTTTATATACTTTAAACCAAGAGGAAGCTGGGACCGCAAGGAAACAGTAGCTTTCTTACAACCTTACTCCGCTCGAAGAGAGAAGTTTAACGACACTCGGAACAGAAAATATGCGATGTCAAATGTATTGGAGAGTTTGATATCCCAAGGAGCACTATTAAGTTTGAATTTGTTATTATTTTATGATTTCCACAAAATATATGAAAATTATTATCTTCCAGAAACAACCAACGACGGTGGGCATGCATTGTTAAGCTAAAAAATTTCCTCAGAGCTTAATAAAAGTTCGAAAGACAACAATAAGTGAACGGGCTCGTCCCCCTGTGCTGTTCCTTTTGAAGAGATATTGGACGAACTTTTTGGAGAATAGCCGATAGTAAACAACGCTCACATAATAAATTTACATGGGGAAAGAGTTAATCCCATTTCCGTAAAGAGCTCTGCAGCAAATATATCGGTGGAATTGGAGGAGGAAACAGTCTTGGATGGAGCACCACCTGCAAGTGTATCTTGCCACACAAACTCATGTGTAGAAAATAAAAAGTAAAATAAAAAGAAAAAAAAAAAAGAAAAATATTTCAAATTCTAAATTAATTTGAGAAAATAATTAGCTCAGGAGAAAATTAAAATATTTAAGCAGTATACAGAGGCCAAATTGTGAAAAATGAACGAAGGTGAAAAAACCAAAGAACAATGTGTTAACTATATATTTTTTTAAATAAACCTCTAATAATAACACCTCTAGTTATTAATTCATTAATTATCTGTTGCGTTCGTCGGTTAACATCAGCTGGTGTTGTTACCTCACTGGAATGTCTCACCAAAATTACCAAGCAAGGCACGATCTACACGGCTTCGGTATCATCTTCAATGATGTCGTGGTTTTCGATGCAAAAATTATGTAGAATACACCCACATACAATAACAATCATATTTAATGAAGTGTGCTCCGTAAAATGTAAGAACCTTCTAAAGTGAGTTTTTAAAAGACCAAAAGCGTGTTCCATGATTACCCTTGTAGATGAATGCAATTTATTAAACAGTCGCTGAATATTATCCAAGTAGCCAGTATCTTTAAATTGTGAAATTAGCCAATTCAAGTAATTTGCAGGAATGTATTGCTTGGAAATGATTTCCCTTTGATTTTGTAGGGCTTGTTCGTACAAAGCCAACCTTCGAAGTACTTGACTGTCGGGAAGACTAGCTGGCTCACCGCAAACAAAATATTTGTCAATAAACAAACGAGTTAACGGGTAATATCACCTTGTGACTTTTTTTCACTTTTTTTTTTTTTTTGCTTAAGCCCTACTTAAAAGTATCCAAGAATGGGTTCGTTTTTACGAACGTAGTGGTGAAGCAAAATTAACGGTTTTTCGACTGCGCGGAAAAGCATGCGTTTGGAATTTTTATTATTCCTTGTGTAAACTATACCGATACATATTAGTTTCCAGATTTCAATTTTGACTAATAGATGTCTCTCCTATCCCTATTTTAAGGCTGAGCAAACAGCACAGCACAGTTAATGTTTGGTTTCTCTAATTAAAATTACTACATGAAACTTTAAACGAGTTTTTTTTCGAAACCATGTTTTTCAAACTGGGCGTACCAGTAGCTCCCTCAATTTTTATCCAGATTGACTTTTTTAACTGCAAATTTAAAACAATATTTTCTAGTGAACGCCGTAGGAATTTTTGATAAATTGATTTTTATAGATTCTAGAAGTGATTTTCGTCCAACTTTTTCGAAAATAAATTCCAATTGACGCCAAATTTTTTTTAAATCAATTTTTCGAAAAAATCCTACGACGTTCACTAGATTTTGGACTATATTTTAAGAAACTTTTTGGTTTTTTGTTCCAGATTAAAAATTGTGACCTGTAGTGGTACGTTCATGATGACCAAAGTTCACCATGATCTTATTCTGATTCTGATCAGATCACAGAGATTAAATAACGCAGCTATTAATATTTGAAAAAAAAATGTTAAAAAAAGTGCTGAGAGCATTTTATCCTAGCCAGTTTTTTGTTGTTTCCCAAAAGTAACACAAAATAAAAGTTTGCACGCTTGTCGTCTATATACAGTGTGTTTAAGGGGGTCATCCCGTGTGACTGATTCAGTTATTTTTTTTTTTTTATAAATTGCATCCAAATATAGTGTAGAATGTTGGCAAAGTGATTTTCCGATATTCGGAATTAACAGCGTTGAATAAGCCAGGTATTTGGATCCAGCTTCGGACCCCTTCTCTTCCGCTTCGGTTTCTTTCCTGAGCCCTTTTAATACAAACGCTAGGTATAAATGCACAGTATAGAAGCCGTTATATCTCTAAACTCAAGTCCTCGAATTTTTTGGTGATAGTCGGATTTTGAACCTTTAAACGCGTTTTTCTCAAAACTGTACTTTTCAAACTGGTGAGCACGATATCTCGAAATCGACAAGGAGATTTCCTTGAAATTCCACTGACTTATTCAGCACTCATTTAGGTATCTTGTAGACTAGGATAATTCTGATTCATCAAGCCGTTTTTGTTTTTCATGTTGAAGAAGTTGTAAAAAAACACCAAAATTCACGAAAAAATGTTCAATAAGATGTCAAAATTTTACCTTTCAATATTTTTTAATAATCCAATAATCCTAGTTCATACTTCACAGATTAAAGTGCCAAAACAAACTAAAAAAAAAAATGAATATCTTTACTTATCTCATTAATTTTCATCTATCTGACCTAATCTTATTGGACAATATTAAAGCCAGAAATGTCCTCTTTCATCAGAAAAAAATCGCATCACAAAAACCTGCATTAGGTTCAACGCAGAAGGCAAATTGATTTATCCGAGCCCGATCATAAAATTGCATACTATCTACAAATCTGTTTGAGTCATAGAAGGCAGTAGTACACTATTTTAGTATTTAAGCAACATTTTAAGAAAGGCCAGGTTAGTGAAACCATTTAATATTAGAATTTCAAATAGACATCAAATACATAAGTATGCCTACCTAATTGTTAGTATTTTTGTAAGCTATTAAAAAATCCGAAAACCGCCAAAATCCACGAAGGTGGCTGAAAAGTTATACTAATTTACTCCCACCATCATCACTTGAAACAACTGCGGAAGAGATGAAAAATCTACCATTAGTGTTAGCAGTATTGTTGCACTTCTAGGATTTCCTAGGAAATACGAATGTGCAGGGAATCGAGAGCACCTACTTATCGCAGATAATATCTCTCAATACACATTCCATTTTATAAGGCACAATTTTAGAGTTGTAGATGATAATGCTTCCGATCCACAATAATACAGATCGGTTATGGAAAGTCTATCCTTTGATGAAACAAGGATGATTGTCAAATAAACAAACGGAAAACATCAGCATAGGCAAGCAAATGAAACCCCTGTATGGTCATGTGAAAATTGAGGTAGCATATTAAGAAGAAACCCGAATTCAGGGAGTTTGAAAAACTATATAGTTTACATCTTACACAGCCTTCGTTCGCGACCAACAACTTGTTTGCCTACAATTAGACTACGGACCAACAGTTACCAATTTATCACTGGTTTTAAAGTCTGTATTTATAAAGCAAGCTTAAAATTGTTAATTCTATCTGCTTAAAAAATCGTTGGTCTCCATTGGGACGAAAAACCAGCGCTTCTGAAAGAAGCACAATTTAAGAGCACTTCCTTAGGCATCATTTGGAAGGCTCTTACGAGAATATCTGTCCAGAAAAATAAGCAAAGACGCAATAAGTAACTCAAGAGCTTTTATAGCCATCACTTGGAAGAAAGCTCTATACAGGATTATTTGATAAGGTCCAGCAGAAGTGCAACAAGGGGTGATTTCATCTAAGATTCTCACAAATCTAGACTGGATTTTTCCACTATTGTGGAAAGTAACACATTTCTCATTTTTATTGTGAAGTTCAGTCTGATTAGAAGTGTAATCTGAAGTTTTTGTTATATTATTATATTTTTTAGCTCAAATTTCTTCGATCTCTACTCGTAAAACATATAAAAATAAATTGCGCGCTAAGTAGTGCTTGTAGTAAGCAAGCGCCCGACTAGTGTTCTCAGGAAGCAGTCTTGAAGGCCTCTTATGAGATTAAGGAAGAAACACTATGATTATTCAAAAAGCTCATTAAAGCTTTTGCAAAGACACATTCAAAAAACTTCTTTATCAATCAATTCGCATACCTTCTTAAGAACATCAGTGAAACGCTTGCCTCTGCGGGCATGCCTCTGTAAAAAAAAGCAATGAACTGAAACAGATAAAAAGAAGCGATGCAAGCTTGCAGGGAAACGATTCAGGAAGATTTTTGGAGCGCTCTTTTTAATGAAAGGATAGTGCAGTAATATTTTCAAAATATCTAAATTCAGGCCAAATGAGACAAATTTGTAAAGTAAAAAACCTTTGTATACACAGATGGGTAGTCATTCATGAATTCACCGAAGCCAATAAGCTCCGACGACCAAAGCAAGCGTGTTATTACTTTAAAAAAAAAGGATCCTATGCGATAGCCTAAATGGCTGGGACGCCGAGAAGTCATGAAAGGGCACCATGTCAACTGATGAAAGCCTTAGTGGACTAGTGAAGGTGCAGTGAAAACATTACAACAGAGAGCTTGAAATTGTATCGTTTACAGATTTCAATGATAAATATGCATGGACCGATATTTCTGAATTTCATAATGTTTCACAACTGACCGTAAATGAACTTTTAGACTTAGAATAGGTATATAGACCAATATTCAGTTCAATTCAATTCAATTCATTTATATCATGAGTACTGATGCTACAAGATTTACAATCTTTTTTCAAACATCGAACAAAATGGCAAGAGAACTAAATAACACTAAACCTAACTTAAATTAAGCTAATATTAAAATATCGAAAATACATATTTAATTAAACATAATATTAAAGATATTTTAAAAAGATATCTACAGGAATAAAAAATGAAAGATTAAAAAACAGAGAAAAAGAAAAGAGCTGCGCGTACATGTCACCGCAAGCCAATGTCAACTATGCCAAGATAGGACTTTAGGAGTCGTTTGAAATTCCCGAGCGAGTTAGTTGTCTGGATATGAAGAGGCAGCGAGTTCCAGATTCTAGTCAGTTGAACAATGCAAGTTCCATCGAATATGGAGGTTTGGAACCGTGGAAGTAGCAATTTGAGCCCCCTAGTGGAGTTTAAGGGCTGAAAGAAGGTACTCAAATAGACCGGTTGGGAAGAACAAAGCAAATTAAACAGGAACACTAAAGCTCTCTGCTTCAAATATATATCAAGCGAGCAGCCCAACAAGGTGAAATTGAGGTGAGATACATTATCAAACCTCCTCAGACCAAAGCTAAATCTAATACAGTCGTTGAAAGCGACATTCAGTTTCCTTGAACAGTGCGAGTCGAGCTTGGGAAAGACAAGAGAGGCATGAGTGAAATGTTACAGAATGAGAGACCTAACAAGGTGACAACGGAGCTTAGGTGATAGTAAACTAGCAGACAGCCAGAGACGGCGGAGAGTGCCATATATTTTTGCTATGTTTGAGTTGATGAGGTCACAACATCTCATGTTAGAATTTAAAAACACGCCAAAATTGCGAACTCGATCCTCATAAGGCAAGGGACAACCACCCAATGAAATAGTAGGAAGCGTTTCAGGATGAATAGATCCACAATGGAAAGCAATGCACTGCGATTTACTCGGATTCAGCTAGTTTTCTAAGGACTAGATGAAAATATTATGCAAGTCACTGTTCAGGCGAGCAGCACAATCTTCGATCAAACCTATAAGATGACTTAAATAAATTTGCACGTCATCGGCGTACATTACGTTGACGTCGCGAATATACTCGGTCAAATCATTAATGTAAATGCTGAACAGCACAGGGCCCAGAATGGAACCTTGTGGGACCCCACAAGATAGGGGAAGCAGGGTGAAGGAATTATTTTGTCCCAAGGTAACCCTCTGCGAAAGAGCGTGAAGGAATTCTTTTATTAAGAGGGTGGCTCGGTTCAAAAAATCAAAATTGTAAGACATTTTTCTCAACAGGTTACTATGGCAAACACTATCAAAAGCCTTAGAGAAGTCCAGAAGCATCATAATAACCACTTCCCGCCGATCAAGAGCTGAGCGGATGTCCGTTGTAACTTTCACGAGAGCACCTTCGCAATTATGTTTAGGTCGAAATCCAGACTGCCATCGACTAAGAAGATCATTTTGGAGCATGTACTGTTGAGCCTGGCAATACAACAGCTTCTCGAGCACTTTAGCGAGGAAACAAAGTAAACTGATAGGTCTGAAGTCGGCAGGAATATCTGCTGTCGCACCTTATCGTGCACCTTATTCGTTGACTTTTCACTATATAATTTTTTAATTTTTTGGAAAGCTTTGCTTTGGAAATCGTCTATGCAATCGGATTTTTGCCAATTAAAAATCCATAATGTCGGCCTTTTAGGGTCATAAAATCAAATTTTTGGAAATGTTTGTGTTGTCAACATGCGACTTTAATTACTTTCCAGACAAAATTTGTTTCAATTCAATGTTTTGAGCTTCCATTTAGTCCTTACGATATCGGACATTTCAGAAGAAATCTAACGAACTTAGGAGAAGCCATATAATGTACTATAACAATCATCTGGATTCCCCCATACGCTTACTTGATAGCTTTATGGCTACCATCTGTTAATTTCAGTTTGCATGACTTCCTGGAGCATATTATTCCTTAATTTTAACTTATTTCCTAAAGACCCTGAAATCGTAAATGATTAAAAACATATTTCATTAAGAAACTTTTAAGCTTCAAAAGTTTCATGGCTTTCCTTATACATAATATAGCCCGCCCCGTTTACATGTTTTATTGTCGAACTTTGTTTAGCTTCAGTATTTTTCTTATGTATATAGACACACGTGGCTAGAAATTCCCAATATAAAAAAAAAAGTTTTGAATGCCTGTAAGTAAATCCTGATAAAAGAAAAATAACTAGCGATAACCACCAAAGTTTTAAAACTTTTAAATTAGCACAATTTTCTAATTAGTACCTACATATACACCTACATACAGCATACATGTGTATGAAAAGTTTTAAAATTTATAACAGCGTCTTCATATATACATACATGTTATTACATAATATAAGACATTATGCTAGAATAAAATTGTACTAAGCCAATATTTTATATCCTTCCGTCGTTTACGTGGAATATTTCCTTACACGCAACGGAAATGCTTGCGTTTTGTTTACTAACAAAGTTCTATAGGTAACCTTGTTCGTCCTGGTACCGATCCAAACATTGCCAATTTTTTAGGCAATTAACCTGATAAATTTTCGTTTATGTGCGATAGAATTGCAAGCGAATTCCTTGTCTGTTCGTGGCATAGGCAATTCAACTAATCAAATTCGATTAATTGCATCTTTGCAGGAAATTAAGTCTCCGATATTATACACACATACATGCATACAAAGAGTAGAAATGAATAATAATAAAAAAAGTAAGCTAGCTACAAAAAGAAATATTCACCTGACGTTGACAAAGTAATAACATTGTGGTTGCTGGTGTTACTATATAGGTATATACTCTTTATGATATAGATATGTATTTACGTGCGCATACTTCAGGCTACAGACAACAGAGGAAAATCGAGAAGAGGAAAACTTTAAGAAGTGAAAGCCTTGGGACACACCTTTCTTTAACTACTCTGATGAGTACATATTTCATAGTGTTTCTGCATACGTACATATGTCCGTACATACATTATACATCTTCATATCATGCCGAACTGTAGTAGAAATTTTTTTTATGTACTCACGAGTTATTAATGCCAAAGGCATGTTTATTCTGCATACTTTTGCGTGTGGAAATTATTACCCAATTCTTGAAGTACTTACTATACGAGTATGAAGTGATGTCTTTTTTTTTCTTTTTTTTTTAGATATAAAAAATTTTCCTTATAGGTGAGCCGAAACAACATGTTGAGCAATAATTTTGATGAGATCTTTTATTGATACAGTAAAATTCCCCACAACTCATACTATAACTTCCCATAACTTTTCTGTGTAACATGAACCTTCTATGAAAAATTTTATATAACATGAATTTCTTTAAAATAAAAATTTTACTAGATTGAAAGAAGTAAGTATTTCGGAAGAAAGCCGATTCCTTCAACTTATTAATTTTATATTTCCCCAACTATAAATTGAAGGGTTGAAAGTCTAAAGGATCTAAGTGCCAATTTTATTATTTAGAGATATAACAAAAAAAAACGTAATAAAATAAACATTTCAATGAAATAATTATTTATTTTTACTTAAATCAATTAAACAGATATCTTATAAATACAGGAAGTCGTTAAAAATCTAAAAGAATAGGAATCCAAGGAAGTAATACAAAATAAACATTCATTATTTAAGAATGTCGTAAGTGCCTTATGAATTAATATTGAAAATGGGCTAAGTGCCTTAATAACAGATATTAAGGCTGGGTCTATGTCATAATTGGGACAACTCGGTGCACAGTTAGTAACATGGGCGGGGCGTTAAGATTTTTGAATAAATCGCAAATTGATTAATGGAATATTTATTTAAACACCTACGGCAACAAATTGACATTTTCTAATTTTTAAATTTGTCCCCCAATTTTTATTGAAAATGATTTAAAAATGAAAATTCAATGATTTTTTTTAATTCTCTGGTTTGCGTGCCACAAATTTGAACTAAATTAAATAAATTTTTAACATAAGCTTTTTGAAGTTAATAAGCAGAAAATAACGGTTTCCGATTTTTAAAGTTCTACTTATTTTTGTGAAAATTTGATGCAAGAGATTGCTTTCTTAATGGGTAAAATGCAGGTAAAACAAAAATATTGCGTCGAATTGTCGTAGATATAAGTAGAACTTTAAAAATCGGAAACCGTTATTTTCTGCTTACTAACTTCAAAAAGCTTATGTTAAAAATTTATTTAATTTAGTTCAAATTTGTGGCAGCCCCGCTCCGCAAACCAGAGAAATTAAAAAAAAATATTTGAATTTTCATTTTTAAATCATTTTCAATAAAAATTGGGGGACAAATTTTAAAATTAGAAAACGTTAATTTGTTGCGTTAGATGTTTAAATAAATATTCCATTAATCAATTTGCGATTTATTCAAAAATCTTAACGCCACGCCCATCTTGCTAACTGTGCACCGAGTTGTCCCAATTATGACATAGACCCAGCCTTAAAAAAGTTCTCAGGTTTCGGTTTGATTAGTTCGTAGAATGCCTTATTTTCGCTGGATATATATGGTAGCATGTCCTTGAGATCTTTCAATTTTTCTTTTGATATATTATTTCGAGCTTCTAATGCTGGCAAAGTGTAGTTTTTTAATTAGTTTGGAGACTTGCCTTTTTTGAAAATGTTGACACTGTCCCACGGTATTGAGTCATTGTGCGATTCCATTAAATCAGCACGAAGTAACTTATCTTTGTCTATGAGGATCCAAGAAATAGTTGATATTTTTAACGTTGTAGTATTTAAAAAGTCCTTGGAAGTCTTATTGAGGTCTTGAAAATCATTTTGGTCAAAATTAACCACTTCAAATGGATTTTTGTGACAAGATTCTCGTATCATTTTTTCCACATCCTTTGGTTCAAAACATTTAACGACTTTCTTTCTTTTTTTCAATTTGAGCAAAATCTCGATCGCAGGGCATAAAAGAGTGACCACTGACCAAGTATTTATGATCAATAGTATCATAAATGCCATTAGCTACTAAATAAACCAAGGCAAAGAAGACCATTCTGTTCTTGTTCTGTCCTATGCAGTTATCATCCAAATAACTGCATGCTTTTTTAAAGTTTTAGATGACATCATGTTTAGTACCTTTAATATGGAAGAGCCGACCTCGTTACCACCTCTTCCCGCATATGACTCATGTAAGCTTGTTGATTGTCAGCAATATGAACACATAGGTTGTATTAAAAACATTGCAAAAAAAAGAAGAGCAGTATTAGAGTTCGGGTACAAATGTAGGAAATCTAGATCAATATACAGAGTCTATTGGCCACACTGTATGTAAAAGCTGGAGCTCGCAAGACCGTGCTGAACGCTGATAGTGTGCTGCTCGGGAGGGTAAACACAACGAAACTAGCCAACACCCAGCACTGTGGTGATCAGTAAAGAGAAAGTGTAGACGTTAGGATAGTAGGTATAAATGTGGGATGAACATACATAAGCACTTACTTGACCTGACGAACTAGAACAATACTCATCTAATACTGCACTTAAGTGCACTCCGGCTATCTTAATCCAAAAACTAACATTCGTGATGAGTCCTTTGGCAGGAACGAAAACTGGTCGAGTGAGCTAAAGCTAAGTCTAAACGACTGGTCCTTATCTCTCTTTTCTGACATATACAACTGACAGACTCATACAGACTATAACTTCTCTAAAAATTCACTGCAATCGTCTGTTATACTTACAAGATTAAGTACTTTAAATTTTCTAAAATAATTCAATACACTTCATTTAAGGATGGAGTTACTCACCGCTTTATACTGAAACCTATTAGTACCGTACTAAAGTGCCACGCTGGCTAAACTAATACCGCAACGGTGGAATGTGGTGCCCCATTTGTTGTACAACGTTTCGTCATCCATATCCACGAGCGTCTCCTGAACATGAATGACACCAACCTTACACTTGCTCTTTTTTGCAATGATTTTAATACAATTCGTGCAAAAGACGAAAATATATAACATTATTTGTTTCTTTCTAAAAAAACACGAACAATTTCAATTCTGCTCGGCTGCTTTCTATCTTCTTATTAGGTTATCTTTGAGCACATCCCGCAGGCAAACAGGCACAAACCCTTTTTAGCGAAAACTCGTTGGTACTTAGACCCCCACGCACAGGGTAAAATTTTAAAAGAAAGGCATTTAAATCCATTTGGATATTATTAGGCTTTGCACTTAGATGGTATTTTTGTAAAAATCTTAACTTTTGATTTTTTGGCACTTAGACCCTTTAGACTTACAACCCTTCAATTATAAAATCACATATAGTGAAAAGATCCAAAAAACTATAGGGTTTTTTTACAGAATTTTAGCTCAGTGCGGTGATTAAGATTGAGGCCATACACAGATTCATGGCAGGCATAAGTATCAGACAACAAGTTTAAGTTCGAAACAAGGAAAAGCTACAAATGATCTAAGACCAATTTTTACGATAACCTAGATCCAGGGGTAGTTAATCCATTCCCACCGCCCAATAGTGGGGCGATTCACTTTCCTTTATCACTATACCCATTTAAGACTCACTGACAGAGCAGATTGTACTGCACTTAATTTAGCTTATCAGCATGCAGATGTGTATATATTCTAAGTACAGAATATAAGGCTTTCTGCAGTACTTGGAGCTGTTTTTCTTTTTTTGATTTCATTAAGCATTGCAAAAACTATTTATGCTTTTGCGCTGATATAAAATAAAGTTGTTAAATTACTCAAAAATTCAGCCAGTTGCTGCTGTAGAAATCTCATGCAAAATATTCAAGCCAACAGCCCCAGTAGCAGCTGTCAAAGTTCGTAATGTGTCTTGCAAAAGTTGGCAGAATTCACAGAGTTAAGTTCTTAAAGTTAGGCCCAAAAAGAAGTTCACACAGCAGGCATCATGCTGCTGCCGCTGACTACCAAGACAAAATAAAGCATCAAGCTCGGTAGGGACAACTTTGCAGCGTACGTATATAGAATTATAGCCTTAGTATAGGCACCACTTAAAAAGTTACAAGTATTTGGCAATTGAGCTAAATTAAATTACTGTGGAAACGGTGTGGTGTAAGGAAATGTTACTACCAACTAATATACAAAAGTGGGCGGTAGGTATAAAAAGGTTGACTACCCCTGGCCTAAAACCAACTAATATAAAGAAGTGGGCGGTAGGTATAAAAAGGTTGACTACCCCTGGCTTAAAACCAACTAATATAAAAAGTGGGCGGTAGGTAAAAAAAGGTGGACTACCCCTGTCCTAAAACCAACTAATATAAGGAAGTGGGCGGTAGGTATAAAAAGGTTGACTACCCCTGGCCTCAAACCAACTAATATAAAAAATGGGCGGTAGGTATAAAAAGGTTGACTACCCCTGGCCTAAGACCAACTAATATAAAGAAGTGGGCGGTAGGTATAAAAAGGTTGACTACCCCTGGCCTAAAACCAACTAATATAAAGAAGTGGGCGGTAGGTATAAAAAGGTTGACTGCCCCTGGCCTAAAACCAACTAATATAAAAAAGTGGGCGGTAGGTATAAAAAGGTTGACTACCCCTGGCATAGATGAAAGCCCATATGTAATTTCGTATGGTCACTCCCTCGGTGCAAATTTGATTTTTGCATCTACATAGGTATTGGTAGAACTGTTCGTCGGACAGTAAAAATGATTATAATCAATTTTATAGGATTTCATATTTTGAAGAACTTTTCAGTACAATAAAAACGTCTAGGACTGATCGTTTTCACAATATACGTAAAAAACTTCAATTTTGGTATGACAACACCAAGAGGGGTTGCCCGATTTAGTCCGTTTTTGAAGTCTTTTTTATTATTTTTATGAAAACAACATGTACAATATTTCAGCTCTATACGTCGACGCGTTCTGAGGCAATATCTACGTATATAGTGACAGACGAGATTTTTGCATGACAACCCTACGAAGGAGTTTCCTGATTTATCCCATTGTCGAATTTAAATCTACTTTTTTGTTTTTAAAAAAAAAAGTCAGAGTGCAAATTTCAGTTGTTTAAGTAAAAGCGTTTAGAGTTATCGCGAGGACAGACGGACAGAAAAACAGACACAGCAAGACAGAAGGACGGACGAACGGACATGCAAAAATAAAAATAATTTTCAAAATTATGCGTGTGTGTCCAATCCGTAACAAACTTAGTACCTAGACCCACCCTAGAGACCGCATGAAAACCTATGAGGGCTACGGACATCAAATGATTACTGCTGCTCACTTTTCAAAATTTCTAATTTTTATGCCTGATCCCCCAGTGGTGCGGAAACAATGCAAAATTGAATGGTTGATGTTGGGTGTGTTGTAAAAATATTTATTTTTGTATTAGCATTTGGTGGCACAAGAACTAGATGTCGCATGAAATACCAGAGCACAATATACAAATTTTATATGGCTGGGTGGTAAATTCCAGAATGAACCACAGCATTTGAAAAATATTTTCTCGCATCTGCCGTGTTGAGGAGGTCGATCGAATATACTTACATATTCAAAACTGCTGTCAAAGCAACATTTGCTCTCGGCACGTTGCGGTCCATTCCGGAATACACCACACATGCCACAATCTGTATACTCTGCTCTGGTATCTATACGATATCCAGCTCTTATCCGATTTATGGCATATTAGTTTCCATATTATAATCATAACAGAAGATACAGATTTTTTATAAGTAATTCTTTCTTATTTTTTTTTAATGGTGTATGGAAAAAGAAGACTTCAATCGTTAACGCTGTCAGAAAAGGATTGAAATAATAAAACTGTCGAAAAAGAAATATCTTGGTCTTGAATAGCTAAAACAGCACAATTTCAAGTGTTTGAAAGATGAAGGAGAAATTTTTAATTTACAAAATGGAAACTGGTGACAGAGAATGTGTGTACGAAGACATTCATTCACCGACATTCAAATTAATACGATTAATGCACGATAAAATTTAATTTAATTTAATCAGGGAGGTCTATAGAGAGTTTGCTGTGAGATGGGTAATTCAATAAATTTAAATTTGGCATTGTATAAGATAATTTCAGATGAACCTACTATGATAGCTGAAATTGACGCCATTCGGTGGAAAGCTCAGTAGCTATCAAGGTTTGTGAAGGATTTTACATTGGAGAATATTTACAATATTAATATGAGACTGATCTGTTTTTTCTACGTATTTACCTATAATATAAAAATCTAATTTCAAAAGTGATAGGTGCTTTTGAGGTAAAGGCAGTACATAGAACGGATTACCTGTTTGGCAGGTATCAGTATCAAGAAAACGTAAGCTAATCATCGCAAAAAGTGCTCTCGCCCAAGATGTTTTCATGGCTTCACCTACAATTCTTCGAAAAACTTTTCTTTAAAACGACATTTCTTCGAAAACATATTTCTTCGCTGTGGCTGCGAAGAAATATGTTTTCGAAGAAATGTCGTTTCGAAGAAAAGTTTATATTCAAAACCATGCATATAACGGCATAAAAAAAAAAACAAAAAAAAATGGGGCCAGAATTTCACTACGTCCTCGTCGTTGGCCTCGGATAGCGCTATAGGTGAAAGTGAACAATTTGTTATCAAATAAACGAAATTTTCGAGGATAAGTTTTTCGAAGAAAAGTTTGTCGATGAAATGTTTTCGAAGAAAAGTTTGTCGATGAAATGTTTTCGAAGAAAAGTTTGCGAAGAAAATGAAGGATACCGTTTTCATGGTATAAAGTCCCTATGTCGATTACTCTGCTATTGGAATATCAAAAGCATCACCTAAATATGATAAAATAAAAGAGTAGGGAGAAAAAAAACTAACAGCAAAAGAAGAGGAAAAACGAAGGTCAATGTTAAAGGTTAGGCTAAAAGAAAGAATCATCAAGATGATACCAACAGTAGTGATAAGGAAGCTTGAAATATTATTGCATTATTTTATGGCAGCTGCAAATGGAGTTAGTGATGCGCAGAGCTGCCAAGGCCTGCAGACAAGGAAAGGTCGTATATGTACATGCTTCATGCTAACTGAGAGACGTAGTCTGACTATTGATAATAGTGTGTGTCCATAGTGAAATCTGCACGTATACGACCTAGTAGTCTTGACTTGGAATAAGTACTTTGGTAAGCTATAAGATTGCTGGCTGTAGTCTCAAGTCTCTCCTAACTTGAAGAGCGGATCATAACCTTCTCGTGGCCCACTGCCGTCACTTATATGCTAATATGATTAAGCCCGAACGGAGTAACCACTCTCGTTTAAGCATCTGCATGAAGATCCACTACAAGTACCCATGGTTTTATGGTCATGGACTACGAAGCCATACCAATTGCGTGCCGTCATTGCTAACTTGTTACCACGGGTTTTAGAAGCCGCAAATAGTGCTACTGTAGTTGTGTAGTAGTGCTATTCGCCTCAACATGGAGTAGGCCCCTTGATGGGAGCATCGTAGAGAGCATCGTAGTGGTTGAGGTGGCCCATAGGCGGGCAGAGAGAAAGTGTCTGAGACTGCATGCCTTAGGTGGACATTCTTCTTTGAACAAAAGAGTATGTCCTCTTGAATAAATTGCTGGTCCGAGGATTTGAAGGATGGTCGCTTATTGATGTATGATTAGATTTTTGGCTTTCAGCGTAGAGTTGCGCTAAATCAACCATGTGCTGTGACCCACAGATCGGCAGAGATTTTAGATGGGTCTCGCTTCGACCAGTAAGTCCTATGTTAAGCCTGCACTGACATAAACTGGTACTCATTGGGACAGAATATAATATACTCGGTCTCATGACGGTGCTGATTGTCGCTTTGATGCTAATCCGTGCTAAGCTAGGTGCTCAGGCTCACGTTAAGCCCCCGGTGCATTATTTGGTGTAATACTTAACCAATTTACAGCCCGGAGAAGAGTGTACATTTTGCAAGAACTTGGCTTATTCTAAAAGTATAAAAAACATAAAGCTGAAATACGGTAAATTCTGCGATAAATTGTTAAAAAAAATTATTTTCAGTGTTTTCTCAAAATCTGAGATTTTACCCAAGGCTCTCCTATATTTTAGTTTTTGCTTTTCTCAATTATTGCAATTATATATCTATTTTTTCCTACTTGAAGGAACTTGACTTACAATGCACAAAATATTTCAAAGAAAACTTAGAGCTAGAAATTCTATGATATTTATAAAAGCGTCTCTAAACCATAATCAAAAGAATCTTTCCGTTACATGCAAATTCATTGTTATAAAAAAGGCTAAATTAACATTTTCTCGTCGGAATTCAAAAATTTACATCCTTGTCACATCAACACTAATTCAAAATTAAAATTCGTTAAAACTGAAACCATTCTTGGGCTCATACGTCATACATGCCAACTACTATCTAGTATGAATTCAAATCATTCTATACAATACAAAAACATACGCCAAAAGAAAAAAATCCATACTTCATTCCAATGTAACATTAGCAATTAACACGCTTTGTCACGTAAAATAAAAAGACCTAGTTTGTGCTGATAAGCACCTGAACAAAAAACAAAACAAAAATAAAAATATCAAAACGCGACTCACACCTTAAAACTTTTAAGCTAAAAGTGGTACACAGTGCGGTGGAAAAATTTAAGGTCACACTTCGTGTAGAATACTTGAACGACTTGCGATTTATCAGTAATTTATTCATGCGTAAATGTTAGTTCGAATTACTTCAGTTTTTATAGGTTTCCTTCTAATGAATTTTGTCTATAGCATGAAGTGAAGGTGCTTCCACGAAAGAAAATAAGCTTCGGAATACTTAGGCTGAAATTAATGGGCTTTTTGGTATCTTCTTAATCAACTTTTAAAACTGATTAATTCCTCAATGGATATAGGTATGGTAGTCACATACATATATTGTGAGTTTTTTTAGGGTATCTACACCTAAAAAATAGGTGTCTGTATGGATGATAAGATTTTTTTTTTCGAGATGTTTGGTATTCCAATTTTTCTTGCACGCTTGAAGGTAAATAAAACAAAAAGGGCTAATGGAGACAAATGTCTGGAAACACAGTTTAAAGCTGCAACGATGCGTTTCATCGACTTATAATATTGATTGCCTTTTCCCAGTATTCTATCGGTAAATACTATGTCAATCTAGGTTAGGTTAGGTAGGAGGGGTGCCGCTAGACAACTAGCCTGCATCACTTAAACTTCTAGTGGGTCCATTGTGCCCCTACACCTCAAGCGCCAAATTTAACCTGCTTTCCTTTGGCCCAGTGACCTGTAATGACCTCTACTAGCTTCCTGGTATTTGCTCTGTTGCCATTAAGCAGTTCCCTTGTCCTTTTCCTGTCATAAGCAGGCCACAATTGCCTCGCAATACGGCAAGTATCCATATTAGTCCACCGGAGGCTTGCCTTTTGATAGGCGCCTCTGATTATTTCCTATTTTAAAGCTCCCAATTGGGATCCTCACATAAGGTACCGCTGCGGGGCAATCCAAATCGGAGCCCTGTTTGCCCAACTCATCAGCCATCTCGTTGCCTGAGATAACCTTAAGGCCAGGTACCCAGCATAGGTCAATCTAAATTATGATCTAAATTTGGGAAAAAACAATGTTTTTTTTTACGCATTCTGGTAGTATTCGCCATTATCATAAACTCTCGTACATCGCGAATTAGACATCGGGCTAAATCAGAGAATCCATTTCCTGAAAAATATTACAGCATCTATGATGGTGCGATACAAATGTATACGGATATAAGAATAATATCCAAAAAAATTTACACAGGGTGATTAAGATTTTTTTATTAAAATCCGTAAAAGCCGTAAGAAAAAAATAAAATTTCTGAAATTGTTGCAAGCCGGCCAAAGCCATAGTTTTAAATCACGAAAGCTTACCCCACAATTTCCAGGGACACTGGTCTTGTAAGCATAACGGGTGATAACTAAAAATTTGCACAATAATGACATATTTGTAAAAAATAAAATACATTTCGTTGAGGCTATAGGGTTTCTACTAATTTTTGCTATTTGGTAATCCGGATATATTTCGTTAATAATCCGATAATCCGGATATTTTTTTGTATATTTTTTCAACAAAATACTATTTTCTTTTTACAATTTTTCAGCTATTTTCAAAATAATATTCGATGAATTCACTCAAAAAAAATTGTTTATCAAAGTTTTTTAAGGAATAAACAATTACTTTCTCAAGTAGCAGTTTTCTAGTTATAATTTTAAATAAAACGAAATTAACAAAACATTGTAAGGGTTGGAATTTTTTGAATTCGCTCAAAAAAAATAGTTAGTGTGGTTAAAAATTAAATATATTTATAAATAAAATATTGAGCTAAATATAGTATATATGTACATTGATATGTCCAGATCCCGGTGTACGAGTTTTCTGTGTTATCCGCATGGCGTGAGTAAATATATAAAATCGTCGATGGCTCGACGATGCTTCGACTTGTTGACGTAACCAACGGGTAAGCCAACAATACCTCGCTCCAATATAAATTCAGCGATGCGATATTTGATTTTTAAACATTTAACATACCGGAGCATAATATGTCAAGTTTAAAAGAATTGTTAGATGTCTTATCACCAAGGGACAGTTCTAGGAATTAAGTAAAAAATTCAGAAACACTTTTGACTCCTGAAGGAATATTTTGATTACACTTCAAAAGAT
Source organism: Dioctria linearis (assembly GCA_963930735.1). Taxonomy (NCBI): domain Eukaryota; kingdom Metazoa; phylum Arthropoda; class Insecta; order Diptera; family Asilidae; genus Dioctria; species Dioctria linearis. Next base: position 166,253,205 of record OZ005743.1, on the reverse strand, counting down.
GTTCCCATTATATTGGCAGTAAAAATTTTTAGAAAAACTAATATTACTGCTAATAACAGAGCCCAGCACGTCAACATCGAGAAAGTAGCTGAAGAAATCGCAAATGAAAGTGAGTTTGAAAGTCAACAAAACACTATAACTTTATTTCAATTCCCTACAGCGACAACTAGAAGTGGCAATTTCTTCAATTACCTATATTTAGGGTTTCCAACCCGGATATCCGGATATCAAATTATCCGGATTATCCGACCCATTTTGACCATTTGGTAATCCGGATAATTTTTTGATTTTTTTTTTTTTTTCAGGAAAATAATGTTTTCTTTCCAATTGTTCAGCTATTTTCAAAAGATTATACAATTATTTTCTCAAGTGGCAGTTTTATTTATTATTATTATTTATTTATTAAAGTTAACAAATAAGTTGTCATGTGGATGTTCTTTTATCCAAATTTTAAATAAAACAAATAAGAAAGCGAGAATTGGTCCAAGAGTAATTCTTATGATACCCTAGATGAATGCACTCATGACCCTGTTTAGACGGGTCAATAAGCTGCCTCTGCCCCACGAAAACTTCTCGGTAATACGATGGTTGGTGGCAGGAATGAAGCATCAACCAACCTACAGATTTCGTGCGGCAGAGGCAGCACACTGAGACTGACCTATCGAAACTGGGTCTATGTAATTTTGTATGATCACTGATCTGTGTAAGTCTGATTTTCTAAGTGGTTTTTCGCATATATTTCTAGAATGGTTCGTCGGACAGTAAAAATTACTATAACTAGTTTCATAGCATTTCATATTCTGAAGAACTTTTGAGTACACAAAAAACGTCTAGGACTGATTGTTTTCACAGAATACCTACGTAAAAGATCAACATTTTTATATGGCCTAATTTAGCTCATTTATGAAATTGTTTTTACTATTTTTATGAAAATGTCAGCTGTCTACGCTGATGCTCTCAAAAGCAATGTCCAAATATGTAGTGAAAAACGAAAGTTTTGTATGGCAACTCCTTGAAGGAGTTACCCGATTTGCCCTATTTTCGAACTTAATTTTTTTTTTTTTTTTTTTTAAAGCTCATGTGCAAAATTTCAGTTCTCTAAGTACATGCGTTCTCGAGTTATCATGCGGACACACAGCCAGATAGACAGTCGGACAGACGGACATGTAAAAATCAAAATAACTTTTAGTATTATACATTCATTCCATTTTGCTCTACCATAATTTCTATGCGCTACAAACGGAAAGACAAACTTAGTATACCCAATAGATTTCATCTAGGGTATAACAAAACCTACTAAGCACTGAAATTACATGATAACAGTTTGGTTAAAAATTAAATATATTTATAAATAAAATATTGAATTAATCGCCCAAAAAGGTAGTATATACATTGATTATGGAGTAAATAGATGTCTCCAGATTCCGGTGTAGGAGTTTTCTGTTATCCATATGGCGTTACCCTTATATGGCGTGATTATGTATATAAAATCGACGATGGCTCGACTTGTTGACGTAACCAACGGGTAAGCTAGCAGTCACCATGCGACATTTAATTTTTAACCATTTAAGGGCAATCAAGTCTAAAATAATTGTTAGATGCCCTATTACCACTAGAGACTGCAGCAAAGGAATTAAATAAAAATTCAGCGACAGTTTTGACCGCTGAATGTGTTTATAAATTTCTATTTGAAAACTTAGACGAGTTCAGAACGAACTTAGGTTAAAATTTATCGAAACAGAATAAAAAACGAATGGATGAACGTCGAGATAAAATTCTTATGAAAGTAAATCTTCTTAGTAGCAGTCAATATACCACATTCCATAAATATTTTGATTATAATTCAAAAGGTGCTCTCATTACATTGTCAGTCTGCAGCGATAACTGGAAGTGGCAATTTCTTCTGTTGATGAGCAGAACAAAACAAAAAAAAAACATATTATTCAATGCATTTCTTACAATAAAGCCAGCATTTACAGTTTCAATCGTAGCCCTGACTAAGACAAAATTTAGAACTCATCTGAATTTTGATATTTTCAATGCAGTAACTTTTTAAAATATTCTTTTTTTAAAACAAAATAAATTTATAACATATAATGTTTTTTTACTATTTATTAATTATTAATGTACATAATTAAAATATTTGAATAAAAAATAAAATTATAAAACACCATTGATTCATGCTATTCATTTATTTTGTTTTTTGTTATCCGAATATCCGGATTAACCGGATATTTTGAGTTTTCTGTATTCGATATCCGCTTAATCATTAATGTCGGATAATTGGAAACCCTACCTATATTAAAGAGCAGCAACGCAAATACTGCACTACTTAAAAAATATTTCATGATTTTAACAAGAACAAAAACAAGGATAGATTATTTAAATATATTATTGAATGCACTTCATACAATAAAGCCAACATTTACTGCAACAGAACACTTTTTTTCAATTGCAGGCCTGACTAAAACAAAAATTAGAGCTCGCCTGAATTTTGAAACTTTCAATGCATATTTTATTTTATTTGTTTCAATACTATTTTATGAATTATTAATGCACATTATTAAAATATTTGAATAAAATAAAATAAATGAGTTATAAAACACCATGAAAAATATTAGATTCAAGCTATTATATTTATTTAGTTTTTATGTTATCCGAATATTTTGAATTTTCAGTATTTGATATCCCTAGTTGAGACCAATTTGCTTTTAATTCTAGTTGTATAGAGGGTTAACATTAATATATTTCAATGTTTTGCCATATTTGGCCCCTTATCCGCCACTATGCGAATTTAGTTTTAGTAGTTTCGCAGGCTTGTTGTACACCGGAGACATATTTTTTTTTAAGTTGGGTTATGTTTTTTGTCGTCCAACTAGTTTTGTAAACAGCAGAATTCAGCTGATCAAAGAAATTTTCAATAGTGTGATACTGGGGTAGATTCATACGATTCAATTCTTTTGGAGCAAATGTTTCTCAGAAATTCGGTTGTCTTTTTGGCAAAATGTGATGATGCCTTATCGGTCCAAATGACATAATCCTCTTGAGCATGGTTTGCTTTCGTGAAAGGAATCAAAATTTTCCTCAAACATTGATTTTGATACAAGTCTTGGTTGACAGTCAGCCCAGAAACAATCAGAAGAGGTTTTGAAACTGTTCTGTAAAGCATAACTTATTTCTGGAATTTCTTCTTGAACTTAATTTTACATATTAGAGAAGGACCCCTTGAATAAAAAACGTCATTTTCAGGCATCTGTTATTTGCTTAACGGAAAATACCTTTCGACATACAAAACAAAAGATTTTTTAGAAAAATTGCAAAGCATCCGCCTGTAGTCTGATTTTACTTTATTTATTTAATCTTCTCTGTATTGTGATGACTTCTGCTTTTTTCTAGTTTTGATCCCTAAATAATTCTTACACGTTTTGCAAATATATGCCTGACTGGATTTTAATTTCTTATCTGGTGTCTGTAAGCGATTTCCTGCACTCTTCGTTCTTTTCAGCCGCAATACGCTTACTTCTTGTTTTAACGCCACTTTATTAAAAATAACTAAACAATGCAGGCAGGAAAGTTTTCGGAATTATCATAATAACTGTTCTTGTTATCTGTGTCTGCCTGTGTCTTCAAGACACAGTAATGTTCAGTTTCTTTTGTATTGCAGATCAAAATCAAATTTTTAGTTATCACCCAGCAAATGAAAATTTTACGGATGAAATAGACTAAAGTACAAGCAATTCGCACCATTAAAAGACACTTGAGGTATTTTGGTCTCCAGTCTGCGGTTTTTTACACGGCGAGAGACTTTTGTCTCCGGGGAAACCAAAAAATTAGGTCTCCATAGACCATAATAAAAAAAAGTCTCTAGTGACACGTCTCCGAAGTGTACCTATACACGAAATTTGAAGTTTGGTCTGTCCAGAGATTTTTTTAATTGTCAAACAAGAGATTGTTAGAAGGAGTTATCTCAAAAGTTATTAATATTTTTTTGTTATGGGAAAAGTGAAAAAGCTTAAAAAATATATCCTCTTTGTGCAAATTTTACGGGATAAATCAAACAAATTTGTGTGATTTTTTTTTTCCACGAAACAAATTTTCTGCCCTAAATCCATTATGTTAATTATTATTATTACTTTTTTTTCTATTAATTTCTTTGTAACATATTGTTAAACTCCCTCCACTTTATACCTTTTACTCTCCGAGTAAACCTACACTTAACTGACCAGAGAACATAGATTCTCCGGAGACCTGTAGACGTCAAATGAACAAATTTCCGCGACTGTTTGCTTAAAAATACACGACGGGAGACCAGAGACCAAACAGAGACTAGGTCTCTTCATTATAATAATATAATTATTATAATTCTTTACGAAATAATATGTATGAAATATTGAAAACTCTGAGTTCCAACAGCTATAGTGCAAGATTCGTAACATAAATTTGAAAACTTTCCAATTAGAATTGCTACTTCCCGCTTTTTTCTCCTTCTATTAATTAAGATGTGCTGGGCATGGTGTTATTTAGCCTACCAACAAAATAAGTCTCTTAACATGTGGCATTTCTCCTACATCATTGGACCTCTGCTTTCTTCGCAGACACTTCAGATACTATGCCTTATTATTATAAACAGATTTATTCGACGGACCGTGGCCGTTCCCTTTAATAGAATCGCTGTTTCTGCCAGAATTGGATATCGCGTTTCCAAGTAGATAATGACTGACCAGAATTATTCCATTCAGTGCTATTTCCTGAGCCTTCCACATTGTTCGGCTTCGACAGTAATCGAACCACAGATTTATGAATGGCATAAAAAAGAGAAAGGTTTTTCCTTTAGCCTTATACTAAGAATTAGAAAAGCTTTTAGAGAGAAATTTCAAACCACCTTGGCAGAATTAGTCCATAGGTGAAAGATTACACATTCCCGAAGAAACTCATTTCTCTATTTCTCAGACATTTAAGCATTCAATAATTTTCGACAATACTTTTTAAAATTCAAAAGTCTCGATAATTGATCTCATGCCATTATACGAACACACACATTTCGAGCTTCACTCCAAACTCGCGTTAGGAAAGTTTATCAAGACGCAGCTCACTACAGCGTACAAGATCAAATACCTCAAAATTTACACATATCACAGCTCGCATAAAAGAGCCGGTTTAGCCGCTAATTGAAAGCTGATGATATAACTATCCAATCACGAAACCTACATTATAGTATACGAGTCCTTTATCCCAGGTATAGAAGATTCGCCACATTAGAAATATACATGCAACATACCCGCCCATCTACATGAAATGTTAGATTAGTTACTATGGCCTAGAGCTATTGTATGGCCAATTTGGACCTATGTTGTCAACATTTTCCAATAGATGCTAGATAAAGTGTTTCCAATGAGAGCTTTGTTTATTCTTGAAAGGCGGACAAGCTCTGCATTTTAAGAGATTTGTTCACGAAGCTTCTTACATTTTCGGATGTTCTCCTTCCTCTAAACCATCAGCTGCGAAACGACCGACAGTGTCTCAAGTGTAAGTCTTATCAAAACCAAACGAACATTCGTTACAAGAACAATAAAAATTTCTACTTCGAATGGAACTTTTTATTTAAAGCCACAATTAGTCCGCACACAATATTTTTTTTAATGTTCGAAATTCGAAATACCTTGCTAAATCAAAACAAAAAAAATCAGAACTAGCTTTAAAGCAAATTCAGGAAATAAAATAAGTACCTGAGACGCAAGGTCTGTCTGTTTTTTGTTCTTACTTTATCAAGAACCCTTAGCGCAAATATGTGAACATCATAAATACCTACGTCTAATGCTTTCAACTTTTAACTATCTTTCCTATCTTACCTTATTCATTATTCACTTCTTACCTGCAATGAAAATCCATCTTCTTAACGTTTGTATCGTAAAAACAAATTTGCATAAAATTAAATATTTTCTATCTAATTAATCATCTTTGACACGCACAACTGTCAATCATTTATTCAAAAGGCATTTAATTGTTATGCAAGATTGTTTTTTTTTGTAAACCTTTAAAGGCCTCTTCTTATAGACTTATTGGCACTTTTCAATATATTCCAAAAATCAGTAAGCAGCTCACATCTATCGGATGTTTTGAAATAAATTTTGTGATTTTCTATGTGATGATAAAAGATTAAAAATGAACACCGCCGCATTTCTTTGTATGAAATGGCTGAAAGAAAACATTGACCGGAAAACGATGAAATATTTGAAAAGAATGTAACGTAAATATTTTTATTGTCGTAGTCTTGAGCTATAATAGGATACAAATCTTTCTATTGAGTAGGATAAAATTTGAATAAAAAGTTCTGGGACGAAATTCTGGTTAGGTACTGCCATTCGGTTGATTATTGGCGATTCGCTTAATTATTAACATTAAAAAATGTATTGGTTAAAAAGAAGTATTTACGTAGCTACGAAAACGCTATTTATTCCACACATTAAAACTTCCGCGAATGTCTATCTCGTATACTCTGTAAGTGATTTTAAATACAATCTCAAAAGTGACGAATGAATTTGATATTCGAATTTGTAATAGAATTTAGTATCTAGAATTTTGTAAACCGATTGGACACATTTATATTCTGCAAATAGTTACGAAATTTCCTGTATATATACAAAATTGTGAAATCGAGTTAAGATAGCGGCAGTACACAAAAATCTCATCCCTGATCACAAAACAAAATTAGATGTTTCCAAAGCTTCTATAAATTTACTTAGAAATCCTGGCTATCTCTTTTTTCGCGCATGTTATTTTACCTGTAGGATTAAGGGGAAATTAGCTCCTAAGACAGCGCAGCAAAGATAATGGTGCGGGTAAGTAAAACCAGAAGAAGCCTTAAAAAATTGTGTATCTGCCGCGATGAAGAAAATTAGGGTCGTCATATCTTGGAGCAACTCTAGAGCTCGGATCTTACATCGCTTATCCACAGAGACTTAGGTGTGATGAATTTGAGAAGAAATCTCTTAGCTCAAGAGGAAGTTAGTTAAAGAGGGAGATTAGAAGTTATAAAGAACAAGAGAGGATCATGTCCTTATCTAAATTACCTATTAATCAATAATAACCAGCCAAGTGCGAGTCGGACTCGCGCACGAAGGGTTCCGTACCATCGTACAAAATTGAACACTACTATGTACTTTTTATTTATTTTTTCAAATGAGAGTAGGCGTCATGTGCAAAGTAATGCTGTCATTTGAAAAACAATTTGCTACTTATTATAATAAAGGGTTTTCCAATAAGAGGTGTTATTTTAATTAGCCCGCTATTTCGGTAGATGTCACTTTTGGAGCTGTCATTTTTTGACATTTGACAAGTTTAAACTACGCCATTAATAAAAATGGAACGATACACGATTCAACAACGCATTGAAATTATTAAAATTCACTATAAAATTGGTGAAAATGCGGCAGAGACGGTTCGTAAAACTCGAACATATTTGGGTCGTCGTGAAGCACCTTGTCGGACCGCAATACAGAAATTGGTAGAAAAATTCCAGCTGTCGGGACAAGTTAGTGATGTGAAGAATAAAACCCGTGCACGGCGCTCAAGAACAGCCGAGAATATTGCTGTTGTAGCCGAAAGTGTTGAAGAAAACCCAGGTTTGTCTATTCCTCGTCGTTCTTTGGAATTAGGCATTCCACAAACGTCATTACACCGTATTTTGTATGAAGATTTGGGTCTTAAGGCTTATAAAGTTCAGTTAACACAAGAACTCAAGCCGGCCGATCATCAACAACGTCGAGTCTTTGCTGATTGGGTCCTTCAAATGCATGAAAATGATCCGGAATTCCATCGAAAACTCATCTTGAGTGATGAGGCCCATTTCCACCTCGATGGCTTCGTCAACAAGCAAAATTGTCGCATCTGGGGCTCGGAAAACCCAAGAGTTATTGTTGAAAAGCCTCTCTATCCTCAACGTGTGACTGTCTGGTGCGGTTTATGGTCCCGCGGGGTCATTGGACCTTACTTTTTCGAAAATGAGGCTGGAGCAACAGTTACGGTGAATGGATTGCGCTATCGACAGATGATTAATGATTTTTTATGGCCGGAATTGGATGGTATTGATCTGGACAACGTTTACTTTCAACAAGACGGCGCTACGTGCCATACAAGCAACGAAACCATTGATCTTTTACGGGAAAAGTTTCCGGACCGTGTTATCTCTCGAAGAGGTGATCATAATTGGCCACCGAGATCTTGTGACTTAACACCTTACGACTTCTTCCTTTGGGGCCACGTGAAAAAGAAGGTCTACGCCAACAGCCCAGCTTCGATTCAAGACCTCAAAGATGGAATACATGAAGCTATCGAGGACATAGGGCAGCCACTTTGCGATTTGGTTATGGAAAATTTCATGAAAAAGATATGGTCCTATAGGCGTGGTCGTGGTGGTCATTTGGCTGATGTTATTTTCCATTATTAACGGCATACATTCCTCTTTATAATGAAATAAAGATCCGATCATTTATCTCAAAAAATGGCATTTTTCTTTGAATATCAAAATAACACCTCTTATTGGAAAACCCTTTAATAATGAACGAGAATAAAACGAGGAAAAAACGCCGAAAAAATAACGTTTCTTGTATGGGGGCCCCCCTTTAATTTTAATTTATTTTTTTTTTATTTGTTGTTACAGCGGCAATAGAAAAACACAGTCTGTGAAAATTTCAACTGTCTGCCTATTACGGTTCATGAGATAGGTACAACCTGGTGACGAACGGACAGCGAAGTCTTAGTAATAGGGTTCCCGTTGTTACCCTTTGGGTACGGAACCCTAATAAAGAGCAAAATCAAAAAACAAAAACAAAATTAAAACAACAACAACAAAAAAAAATTACACAAAACTAATACAATAAGAAAAATAAGAGAGAGTAATATTGTACAGAAAGGAGATAGAAAATAGATAAAAGAGATAGATAGACTAAAGAACTGGGAAACGCTCAAACTGCAAATAATTATTAACAAATATTTGATGAATTTATAAGCTCCGCAAAAGTTCTGCCGCCAGTCGTGCATTGAACATCACATGATAAAATAATCCACTTGCGAATGCTTTGGAAAAAGTAAGAACGCTGTCCATACCTCGACTTGCAACGATGGATCAAGAGTTTCTTATGTCTAGTCGATTGCAAGAAGTTCAGTTTCTCGAAAAGATACGATGGCTTCCGATTGCATATAAGTTTATGCAGAACTTTTAATCTGCGTTGGGTTAAGTAGTCTACTAAAAGAGGGCAACCAAGCAAGGTCGACATATAGGGCGATTTGTGACAGGTCCGAGCCAGCTTGAATACGTAGCGTAACGCATCATTTTATGCAACCAAGAGACTTCTACGACACACTGAGTCCAAAGATGAGAATAATACGCAACCATAAGTAGAATGAGCTATTACCAGGGCTTTAACCATAGTTTTTTTCGGATATGAAGCGAAAGTAAGTTAGAACTCAGCCACAGCCGCCGCCGTAGACACCCATCTATTTTTCCAATTGTAACACTGATATGGTTGCAACAGGAGAACTTAGAATTAATCTCAAAACCCAGTCTCTTTGCAGAATCCACATAAGGAAGTCTGGTGTTATTTAAAATTATTGGTGGTAAACTAGCAGTTTCAATATGTCTTTTCTATAGATCGCCAGAAAATTTGATTTGACAGGATTTAGTTCTAAACTGTTTTGTACAGACCAATCATACACACGCTGGAGATCTACATTCAGTCGGCATACGCAATCTTCCGTTAAACCAATTGACCTGCTGAGATACATCTGAACGTCGTCGGCATACAGATGTATTACAGCATCATGGATTATACGTCATTTTTATAAAGACTGAACAAGAGGGGGCCAAGTATTGATCCCTGAGGGACACCACAATATAAATTCGCCGAGTCAGCTTTGATTTGGACGAAATCCAGAGTACCAGGTAGTAAGGTAGCAGTTTTTATTTATGTAGTCTTTAGTTCGCATATACATAATCTTCTCCAATACCTAAACTAAGAAGACTAATTGGGCGGTAATCACTTGGACCAGAAGAATTTGGTTTGACTTGGTGGGATGTATGTCGTTAAACAGTGGTTATACATATATATGGGTTAAAACTTGAATTATTTCCGGTGCAATCGCTCTAATGAAACGATGAAGAAGCTCATCTGGCCCTGTTGCATGAGATTTAATTGCACACATAGCCAGCAATACCTCCCTTTCGTCAACATTCCGCAAAGCAAAACCATCAACTGGAAAGTTTTCCGTAGCAGCGCTGCAATCAGATGCCAGAGACGGAATTCGTGACAAAAAAATTCATTAGAAATATTAGGATTTTCACTTACCATCTTATGAGGATCGCTTCCATATATACCCGTATATTTCGCCACAACTTCTTCGGAGGTAAATTCACGTCCAGCATACCACCAAAGTAGGCACGCTTAGAGGACTTGATCATGCAATTGCTTCTATTACGAACGAGTTTATATCGTCTGTATATCTCAGCTGAATGTGTGACTCTATATCGCCTATATAAGTAATTGCGTTCAGCCATTATGGTATGTATTTCTCGTGTCAGCCACGGACACCCCTTAGCCCTTGTGCCTCGCGTCAGTAGTGACTGTCATACAAATCAGCCAGCACACCTGTAAAAACATCAACCACATCATCCAAAGAGTTATATGCATAGACATCACTCCAGGATATCTATCGACACTCTGTCAAAAGTCGGGCATAATTAATATTTTTAAAATCTCGGTAAGTGTAAATAACTTCATTGGGAAACGATTCCAGCTTAAGGTCATCAGACAGAAACAAAAAATCGTAGTCAAAGACACTTGATGGAGTAATATGATTATGAAATAACACCAGCATAAGTGCACTCTGACATGCGACAGGTGCAATACTAATTATATTGAACGATCTAGGAAGGTACTTCATCTTTCTATTTCTTTCACTTTAAAAGTTACAAGTGTTTACGTATTTTGGCGCGGTCTGTGAGACGAATGTTTATGAATCTAGGATTAAAATCACTCAAAGTAAATTTTCTATTTTGAATTAAGTATCAATTACGATTTTTACTACACCCAAGTATTCACGATTTCTATTAAGACTTAAGGTGATACAATCATGCAACATAAATCACTCTTAAGCTTTCTTATCTCTATTACAAAATATACTCACTTTCACCACTGACATATACCTCAAATATAGTTTATTACGGCTGTCAAATGCTATATACCTACATATGTACAAATAGAGGTATACATAGTATTATGATGGAGGAATATAAAAGTGAAATGAAAAGATGAAATTCTTAGCTGATTTTTGTTTTTCTGGAGCTGAATAACCTCAAAGGAATTCAAATAATATTCCAGACCGCAACAAATTAGAGTATTTTGTTTGGTATAGTCTCAAACAGTACTTAAATGGTCGAGGTTCATACATGCATACATATATAAATATACTACTTACATTGTATTTTTGAACATTTTACTGTATTTCTCACAGCACTTGTTTTACCGCATTCAATCTAGTATACCCATATAACTCCACTTGGGACTTCAGTGAATCGAACCCCTGAGGCGGAGAAATGTTGCTCAAACGAATTTCAGCGATTAATTTTCTTGCAAAAATTTTCTTGTTCTTATTTATACCTATACTACAAAAATTCCTTATGATTTTGTTGGAAATGATTTTGCAAGCATCGACCATAAATAAGTCAAGCACATATTTACAGTACATGGGGAAGAAAAATATGTTCAAGTTTGACTAGTTTATGGTGGTGTATAAGAAGTATATTTTATACATAAGTACATGCCTTGACTGGTTAATCACAATAACGACACTTCTAGTGAACACCATTAGTTATTCCGATTATCGATCGTTTAATAAATATTAAAACCTACATAATCCGAAGGAAATGAGTTTCGCGTAATTCGAATTATCTAATTCAGTAAATTTTATTCTTTTTTTGCTCGTAATTTTCAAAACCTGTCTGCACAAATTCCAACCAAATAAATTAGACTTGTCCAAGAATGGATAGATTTATTATGGTATATATGTATAGGTATATAGGTAAGGTATACCCTTACAGACACTTAAGAGTTATACTTGATTTTTTAGTGGCAGCTCGAAATCGAAATCTTATTTATAATGAGCGGATATTGTAAAGTACATATAGTTCAATTATTTTCTCATTGAATTAAGTGAAAGACTATCAAGATTGAAAATTAACAAAATTGAGCGTTACTAAAGCGAACTTGAATTGAGAAAAGTAAAAGTTGTTGAATGGAATTAAGTTAACGACTTTAGGCTTTTTCAGCTAATTTCATTATTAATTTCTGCACAAAAAAGAAATAAATAAAAAAACAGATGAGATCTGGATCCATTCGAACATCTTTGGAAAATTTGGAATCGGTTTCTTTATACCCAAAAGCAATAATAGGGACTGAAGAAAAAAAAACCCATTCATCAAATGTACGGTGCCCCGTGCGGTGCCACGTGCATAATGGTAGTAATTTTAAGGATTGTAAACCTAATTGACAATCATCTACAAAAATTTATTCGAATTTGCTTTAGGTTAACGAGATATGCGTGATTTTGCATTTTTTCGAAGAACTCGATATTTGGTTTTGCTTCTGAAACCATAACTTTGGATTCACGTATGAGAAAAGTTCTCGGCCTAACATAAGGAAAGCTATTTGATTGTAAGTGTTTCCGTGAAAAGAAAAAAGTTGCGTTACAGTCGATTGAAAGAAGAGTAACGATAGTACAGACGTTTGCGGATTACCGCCGCGTTACACGCGTTTAATTTAATATAATTTTCCTTATACATATTTGTTTGCATACCTATTTGAATAAAATTCACCACATCTCGAAACCGGCGGACATCCATCAGAAGTCCGACCCCACGTATTAGCAACCTTCTAAACAAAATAGACCCACCTACAATTCGTACTGAATGAAATCCTTTAGTACCAGACCTGACGGACGTCCCGTGGATAAACTAACAGGGCGGCGGTGGATAAAATGGTGCACTCCGTCGCAACGATTCGTAGCTAGTCTTCCGTTTGGACACATAGCTACACGATATCCTGCACCACTTTATTTTAATTATTTTAATAATAATTTATTTTAATGTTTTTGTTTTTCAGATAATAACAACAGAATGTCAACAGAAGAGAAAGCGCTAGTCGATACTAATAAGCATTTGAGGACTGTTTATAGGACTGATGATCCTTGGTTGTCAAGCATGGGCTCGGTAGTTCAAGTTTATAGCAGAGTCACTGTCGAGAGTCGAAGTTTGGCGCATGGTCGAGGCGGTCGTTAAAAATCGGTTGACTAAGAAATATAGTTGGCCGAGATTATAAATAACTCGAGGCGCGGATTAATAAGACATTGTGCTTTGATTTTTCCATGACAATTCACCGGTGCATAAGGTGTTTGATACTAAAAAGGTGCTTTCATACCCCTTCCCCCCCACAAGAACCTTCCCATATTCGTAGGATGTGGCTTAGAGCCGAGATAATTAGCTATCCGTATTTTCCAGACTAATTAGGATCCGATCCCTCAAATCCAGATCCAGATCTACTATCCGGATTTCAGGAATCGGTTGGTTTGCACAACTTTTGTTTGTTGTTTGGACTACTTCCTGTTTCCAAACCTGACGAGAGAGAGCTTTAAGGAGCGCAGCTATGATTAAGAGATTTCAACTGTATTCACCAAGTTATAGAAGCATTGATGAAACAAAACTATGTTGGGGTTCGACGAAAATGTGAAAAAATAAAAAAATACATTTTCGTCAATGAACATTTCAATACCTCAACGGAGCACATAGAACGAAAACTTCTCTTTGAAGTTTTCCGAAGGTATTTAGCTGTATATTTCCATATCAACCATTTTCTGAATTCGCTACTACATATATATACTGTCATAACCGGGAAGCGTATTTTTTCATGTGGGGTGTTTTTTTTTTTTTTTCAGAAGCTGACTGGACACAAGATGGTGGGCCCGAAAAGCAAGCTTTTCTTCCATCTTAACAACGTGAGTACCGCCGGAAATAGTTTTATCCTGAAATACGTATATTTTTACTGCTTTGATCTCAGAACACATAAAGGCAACATTTCATGATAAGCTTGTCAAAGCTATATAGGGGAGCCCGGGGCATAATGATGAACGATTTTTATTAAATCCCTGAATCAATTTCTTGAAGCTTTAAATATACCAATACCAAGTGGGATCAATCAGGGACAAAATTACCGTATAGCATCCTATCCGACACTATGTACCGCATACGGGGCATAATAACGAATTATATTTAATACATGAAATGACTTTTTTTTTATCAAAACATAATTATTAATTAATGACCATAAAGAGCTTTGGTTTTTACAATAAAATTGCACAGTCTGAAATGAGGAGCACCTTGAGTTTCAAATACGAAAAATGCAAACTGGAAACAGCTGATATTTTACCTTTAAAATAATTCCTGGATTTCGGAAGTTTTAGGATAAATAGATTGACTTTTTTTTTTTTTTTTTTTTATTCCTAGAACACGAAAAAATATTGTTTTTACAAAATGCCGATTTCTCGTTTTTTGAGCAACCAACGTCCGGAAAACCGAAAAATTCACAGTTTGATGCGAAATTATGTCTTCTAAATCCGATTTTCGTTGAGCCTACCAGAATATGAAAATCGAAAATGATTATGCCCCGTAAAAAGCTTGCCATCATGCCCCGTAAAAAATTAGACATTTTGCCCCACCACGTATTATACCCTAGACAGACGGACAAAATCAATGATCATTCATTCATAATTGATTTTTTCAAAAATCAAGTTAGCCAAGGTTTTGTGAACTAAAACGAAAGTTCTGTCAATTTTTGTATGTAATTGACAGCACAATAACTAAAATTAAAATTCAAAGGTAAATCGATTTTTGAAGGAAGGGAGACGCAAGACCCGGATTGCAATAATTAAATTAAATTCACGTGTGCTTGTTTAGCCATAAAAACTTCAAATCAAAATCAACTGTATTGGCAGTCAACCCAAACCGAAATATTTTAAATAAGGGATCTTCGATTTAGTTTTTCCGCTTGTTTGTTTGCACTGATATTGCGATGACCTGACACCCATTGAACTAGTATCTTATTTCACCGTGAAAGGTACTTCTAGGTGGTTTTACACTCTAATAGCAATTCTGAAGTTGCAAGGAGTTTGATTAGCAGGTTGGTGATCCAAAAGCTCCGGGGTCCTGATAGAAAACGTCACCGCCAATATTTTTCTCCGATTTAGAGCCATCTTGTAATTATTAGGATATTTCAATGTTTAAAGCACAGATTGTGATTCCCATCCGCTCTCCAAAGGAGGTTGGCGGAAAACACTACATATCTCAAAAATGGGCTCATGTGCATCTTTCGTTGAGAGTTATTCTATATCTGAGCCTTCTTGGGTATTAGTCTTTTTCTGACATGTTATGCAAAATTTATTGAAAACTAATATAAAATCCATCATTATCCCAACAAACTGCACATTAGAGTGGCCCAAAAAACAAAAGTGTTAAAATGTCTAAATGCTCATTCAGAATTTGTTAGTTAAATTTTGAACTTCTATGCAAAATTTCAGTGAAATTCATTAAAATGGTGTTTTTTGGTTGTTTTGGACTTTCAGGAAAACTATTTTTCTGCCATAACTTTTTAATTTGACAATATTTTTCTTGATTCTTTTTATAAACTTAAGGGAACTTAGTCAGGAACTTATTGCAGTGACAGTCGTTTTAGAAATTTAAATTCATCTATTTTTTATAAATTTTTCAAAACGAAAATTTGGCCCCGAAACTCCAATTTTTATGTAAGGAAAAGTGGCACACGGTTACGCTTTTTCTACTATAATGTAATCTAAAATCAACTTAAGGGGAAATTCGACTTTCGAATACTATTAGCAGGTCTTTCAACCTCAGAACTTCAATCGACCAACCTCTTCGTCACAGCCCAGTTGATGACACTAAAGCTGTAATAAAGTTCTACCGCCTTTTGCAATTATAACGCAAAAATTCCAAATTAAACAAATTACTAGAATTTAACCCTTTCGGTGGTAAATAGTTTTGGCGAATGTCTTCCGCATGGGCGGAATTTACCGCACTTTATATGGCACACCCCAGTGCCGAATACTTTTAACAACCCGACCATCTCCGATTTCACAGTTTGTATGGAATACGAAAATAGCTCACCCATTCTTTCTCCCCTACAATGCCCCCAATTTTGTAACTTTACGATGAAACATAACTTTCAAAAAATCATATCTCGAGAACGGACATACCGATTTTTCTGATTCAAATCCCAAATGAACCTTAATTCTTTACATTTTTCATAAAAAGTATAGCAGCAATGAACGAAAAAAAAATTGTTAATAATAGTATATTTTCCAAAAAAAATAGTATTATTCACTAGTGAGGACTTTCAGCACTTTTTTCGTACTTTTATTTTGAAGGTAGAGGCCTTCCATCCATGTGCAAAAATTTGCAATTATTTTCGGCTTTGTTTTTGATATATGAATTTTTAAAATCACCAAAAAAACATGTATGGTTGCACTGCACTAAGGAGAATTTATTGTTTTTTTTTTTTTACTATTAAGGACTTCTAGAACTATTTTTTTGAATTTTTATTTTGAAGCTAGAAGCCTTATCTAACTATGTACAAAAAATTGCAATGGTGGTCGGCTTCGTTGGAACAAGTTGGAATTTGGCCGAGATGGTTTTTCAATAACAACTTAATTAGAAAATAATTTAGCGAACTATGCAATCTAATGTTGTTAATTATTCCTAAACGACTGGGAATTATGATGGCTTGTGGTTTTCTTAAATGAAAGATGATAAATTATAGATAATTTTAAGAGAAGAAGTGGTTTAAGTGTTGCAAAATTTAGCAGAAAGATGACGTTGAAAGTAATGTAATAACCGATGAAACGTTGTATGTTACGGAAATCATCTTAGATTCGGTAATTAGAATCGGATCGAGGTTTAATGAAAGGAACTATTCTTAGGATAGATACGGGTTGTAGTTAACTACCTATTTAGCCCTCCTAGGTAATTTTCGAACTAAAAAATTGATTTCAAAAAAATATTTTATTAAAAGTCCGAAAATGTTTCCATTTTTATCTCTCTTCCCCCCCCCCCCTCTTCCACTGGGCGCACCACTCAAATTTACACTCTATTATTGCGGAATATCTTAGCTATGTTGTGAAAAAAGAATTATGGATATCCAACCAACATTTATATAGAAATATGGATTTTGGCGAAAAAGGATAATTTGGGGTTACCCGGAAAAAGCTCAATTTGGTCATCTTTCAGCAAATGAGGAGACTCTATAAAATTATTAAATACAAACGCTAAAGTATGTTTGTAGAATGAAATCGCATATTCATTTTGTCCCCTAATCTACATATGTATCTAATTGGTTTTTAAATCCGATAACTTGTTTCGAAGGTAACTCTAAAAGAAAGCCAACCAGTCCTTTTTAAATTGGAAAATGGCCGTTTTTTGAGTGAAAAAATGGTTTTATTTCAGTATTGTGTTTGCAAAGAACCGTTACGTCGACGAATTTCGCAACCCAAACAAAAAACGTTCACAACAGACCGCTAATGTATACGAAAGAAAAAACGTGCAAAATATATGCAAAATGAAGGAAGGGGATGTATATGACGGAAGTGTTTTTTAATGGTAAAAATGTCCGTAAGAAGCTTAAAGTTCAAAAAAAAACCCGCCAACTCGATCACACTCTCTTCCCTCTTTAATTTGATATCCCACACTATTATTATTCGGTGCTGTTATACAGGGTGTTTCCCCCCAGAAAGTCAATAATACAGCAGGAGGTGATAGTACTCACCTAGACAAACAAAAAATTGTATAACATGGAGGGGGGCAGTATCAACCGTTTAGGAGTTACAGAGTGATTAAGAAAAAAAGCTAGTTTTTCACAAAACACCCTGTATTTTAAAAAGTACTGGGAGCACAGTCTCAGTTAAGAGCTCATTGCATGCAAAGCTTCATGGCCTTTCCAAGGACTGCTCAACCAGCCCCATATCCCCCTCCTTTCAGGAGTTACAGCGATCTAAGCAAAATATTTCGAATTTTTTTACTTTTTTTTTTACTTTGACCTCTATTTTTTTTTTTTTTGCAAAACGGTTGTTAACCAAACTCTTTTTGCGTCCTGCACTTTTAAAATACAGAGTGTTTTGTGAAAAACTAGCTTTTTTTCTTAATCACGCTGCAACTTCTAAATGGTTGATATTGCCCCCCCCCCTGCCAATTTTTTGTTTGACTAGGCAAGTACTATCACCTCCTGCTCTATTGACCTCCTAAGGGGAAAGACCCTGTATTTTTGTATGAAAAATATAAAGTATTAAGCTTCATTTGACATTTGAATCAGAAAAAAGAGTTGCTCCGTTTTCGAGATATGATTTTTTGAAAACGACGAAAAATCGTCATAAAACCACGAAATTTCTAACCCCTCTAGCGGAGGGGTGGGGCGTGATAGGGGGAAAACCAGAAAATCGTGTGAGCTATTTTGATGTTCCATACAAACTCTGAAAGTTTCATCCAAATCGGACGTTACCAGTTCATATTCAACAAATCCAAGAGTTCGACGATATATGGATGTGTATATACGTCCATAGCCTCGAAGTTCCCAATGCAACGAACGTATTTATACATCCATGGCACACTAGTGTACTGGACGTAACATATATACACGTCCATAGCACCGAAAGCGTTAAACAATTCTAAATATCTATATGCGATTTCTTAATTTGGAAAGTGAAATTAAAAAAGAAATTAATATCAGAAATTTCTCAATAAATCTAACAATCCTTCATTATTGCATTTTTTTCCCAATTTTTTTGAACATATACATAAACAAAAATACCCCAGAACTATCTTTTATTATTTTCTAAATAGTCTGATCTCATCCATCAAATATTATTCTGATAAATTTCCGACGATGAACCTTCCAGCAAAATAATAAGTAACATTCAATTTTCCCTTTAATCGAATCAAAATGTAAACAACTTGTTATTTATTTATTACAAAACTAGTTTACAAGACAACACTAAAGACTTCCATTTAAGTGCATGTTTTTCATCACTTATCAGATGCAATAGAATCTCGTGTGTATGTTAGATGGATTTCTCAATTGACTTTTCGCATTTTTAATTACTTTCAATTGCATGCAACTTTTACATCTTGTTGCTCTTTGCGCTCTAATAAAATACTAAATGCGTTCCTATTGTGCATTGTTGTAAAATAAAAGGATGAGATACATATGTATGTAGTATGTACAGATTTGAGCTTGAAGTACCATGCGTGATTGACAATTTATGTAATAACGAATCACGGGTAGCCCTATGATGTAGATAAACATAAACAAATTAAATTTTAACGTAGGCAGGTGAAATTATTTATGTAAATAATAATGTGAGCATGCACGAACAAAACATTTTTGAATTAGTATTTTTTTTTTTAATCACATTAATATTGACAAGCTAAATAGCACACAAATTAGTGCATATCTTTTCATCTACAACCTCCATTATTTATCATAAAAATTTATTATTAGTAAATAGCTGATCAACTTAGATATTTCGAGACATTTCGCAGCAAATCGATTCTCAAATTTCAACTAGCCTATTTCGAGTTAGAGATCGTTCTCCAAAATTTTTCTTATTGCTGTCATAGAAATCTCCTTGAGGAACTATCGCTTTTTCCATGTTTCTCAACATCTTAGAGAAGCGGAAAACTTCTTGAAGGATTTTAAAACATTTGTTAAGTTTTCTGAGCAGAGTCGCCACACTGAAACATCTTTAAAAACAATAAGAAAGCTAGAATTGGTCTAGCAAGGAGAGGGTCCCTACTCGTCATCACCGATTTAGTTGAAATTCACAGTATAGAAATGAAAGTGACACAAATGAAATAATCGATATGTTGTGGCAAAACATTTCGAAATGAATTTTTCAGACAGAATTTTGGCCGACGAAAATTAAATTTCCCAACTTAATCAGAAGGGGAAGGAAAACATGTTAAAAATCAGAAGAAAAAACTCACAAAAAACTCGCAAAATGAATTTTGGAAATCGAATAATATTCACCCCACCTCCCTAAGAACATACGAATTCGAGAAATGAGAAATTTTTTCCCATTGGTGTATATGAATGGCCTTTTGACATTGAATTTATCATCCGATTTTGATGAGATTGTGTACAAATATTCTACATAGATGGTAGAATATAAAACAAATACCCCTACCCTGGAAAAATTATTTATTTTTTTATTTATGTTTTATTATATTAATATACAGGGTGATTCAGATCAAGATACCTTCCGGTATACCACGCGATTCCTTGAGGTAAGCTGATCGAAAAATTGTTCCACATACCCCCCTAGAGACCTTCCTTTAGGAGTTGTGGCCAGTTGAAGATTTCGCCAATATTCGTGAGAATAAATGAGTATAACTTTTGAACCACGCTATAGATTTTGGTTATTGTTGGCTTATTACAGTAGCTGTCGAAAAGTATATTACTCTGTATTTTTTAATGAAGCATCTTTAAATTATTGTCAAATATTTTCAAAATTTTGATTTTTTTTACACACAAATTTCATAAATACCGTTATTTATTTCAAAAACTTTTGTGTGTAAAAAAATTAAAATTTTGGAAATATTTGAGAATAATTTAAAGATGCTTAATTAAAATATACACAGTAATACACTTTTCGACAGCTACTATTCTTGTTTATGTAGTAAGCCAACAATAACCAAAATCTATAGCATGGTTCAAAAGTTATACTCATTTATTCCCATCAGGGCTCACGAATATTTGCAATTTTTTGATCAGCTTACCTCAAGGAATCGCATGGTATACCGTGTATAAGTAACCCACCACGGGTTACCACTCTATAACCCGCTGTCGTACGAGTTTCGTAATAGTTTCAAAAAATCACAAAAACGAACAATGAACTTAGGAAAAAGAATTTTGAAAATCGGTTGGAATTTGGCCGAGAGATAATGGTGGTTGCTTTACAGTTGCTAATTAATTTAAGTTGAAAGTAATTTAGCAAAACTCGCAATCTTATTTTGAAAAATGCTCCTAAACTAATTGGGGTAATGACTTCTGGTTTTCTATATATGAAAGTTAACAGATTATAGATAATTGTAACGAAAAGAAAGTGGCTTAAATGTTGCGAATATACCCGCAAGATGATAATTTTCAAAGTTTTCCGAAAAGTATTAAATTTAACCCCGGGCTCACCTACATTATGCATTATTTCGGTTTCGTTTCGTCATTTGGAGCTTCCACTTCCGTCACTTTCATTTCTAGTCAAACCCTACTTATACTGTGAATTTGGACGAAATCGGTGATGACGATTAGGGACCCGCTCCTTGTAAGACCAATTCTTATGATACTCTTCTAGATAAATGCCCGTATGTACTTTTTTTATTGTCACCTCTCTATGCAAGTATGATTTTTGAACTGTTTTTTCATATATATTTTTAGAACGATTCGTCTGACAGTAAAACTGGTTATAACCAATTTCATAGAACTGATCCTTTTCACAGCATATGTAAAAATCTAAGCTTCTAGTTTGACTGAGACGGCGATTCATTACATGAAGTGTGAGTGAGACAGATAGTGACGCTTTCAAGTTAGAGATCCTAACTTTTTGTTGAATTTAGGACAAATTTTCCTTAAGTTTAAAATTAAACACCAATTATTTCGATGCTAAGATTTATTATTTACAAAAGATGCTCAAACTGCCTTCCTTCAGCTGCAATACAAGTTCGACATCTTCTTAAAAAGGATCGGGTTATCAGACGGGCAAATCTTCCATTGATGACAAATGCAACTGCTGCCGTAACTCTGGAGCTCATGTTTTTGTAAAATTCGGTGAGCTATACTTTTAGGCATTCCTGTGCTTTCCTGGATTGCACGTACCAAAGTACTTGGGTCTTCTTCAACTGCTTGAAGTACTACGTCCTCGTAAGGTAAGGAACTCTTCCTTTACCATGTACTTGGTTTGGAAGTCGGCCCTCTGTGGAGAGTAGACGATGCACATTTGTAAAAACTCAATGATTTGACGAGCGAGCGTCACTATCTTGCTCACTCACACTTCATGTAATGACTCTCCGTCTCACTCAAACTAAAATCTGAAAGTTACGGTCTTACGGCAAGCTTTGGGAGCACTAGAATCATTTTTAGTAGGTGAAAAGAAATTTTTCGAAACTGGATTTCTTGAAGAAAATTTGTTTTCTTTGCCGTAATCTAAGAAATATTGTAGCAAGTGTTATACCATTTTAGAATCCTTATTAAATGCGCCAACTTTTAAAGTTACTTGCCAAACTGGCGTAGTACATTTTTTTTTTCATTACAGTCAGTAGTTGGGTGAAATATTAATTTTCTATTCTTGGTTCGGCAAAATGTGACATTTTCTTCCAAGCTGGAACACTAGGCCTAGAATTTAAAGCAGCAGGTTACATAAGCACTATTCGGGATTACACAAGAAAAATAAAATTTAAAAAAGTAAGGATTTGTAGCAACAGGAGCTAAAAAACCATCACAAGGTGTACATTTTCTCGAAAACAAAAGAAATGTCTATAATTTGAAAAATACATGACTTAGAATTTTTTTTATACTTTTCTGGTAACTGTTATGATTTGGTCTATCACCCTATTCCGGCTTGACGTCGACTTACGGGACACCCTGTATATATTAAGTGGTAGAACGGTAAATCACTGTTACCGAATTTTCCTGAAGATTCTGGTGAAATGTGATGTGAAATATAACAGTAAGAAGTGAAATTTGTAACGCTGTTTTCTATATTTTCCTTTGAGTTTCGTAGTTTGACTGATTAAAAAAAAATTGTAAATTAAAAGAAAACTACGTGGCGCGCAAAATTTTTCCACCTCAGGAATACGTGTATAAGAGGACCTCGCCCTCACCTCTATGAGGCTAGCCACCCTACGCATCAGGGCTGCGTAACAACTCCCAAGTTTGTTAATAAGAATAAAATATCCAATTAGCCACAACCCCCAAGCAAAAAAATATATTTTTTAGCTTTCCGACTATATTTTTTTTTATGTCAATATAAAACATATTTTTAAATTTTAAGACAAAAACCCAATTAGCTTTTACGAAAAACATTCTAATAATTATCCAATTGTTTTCCGCTTTACGGTAAATAAGAAATACAATGATTTAACAGATTTAAAAATGAAACAATTAACGGTAAATATTCCAAAATTATTTTCAAATACTTAAAAGAAAATCAACCAAAAATGTTTAAAACCAAACAAAGAGACAAAAATAAATTTGAAAATCTAACTTCTGGCAGCACTGAGATGGTTTTAAAAATAACCCAGTGACATTGATAAAAATAATCTTTAATATGAACGAGCATGCACTATAGCCGCCACTATAGCAAACATATATAAAAATAAAAATAATTTGAAGACTGACAGTCTTTTTAAACCACCCGCACTGCACCAGATAGAGCAGTTCATGGTGAAACGATATTTTTTTTTACTTACACAAAGGTTCAGTACCGTCAAGCATTCGTTGTTGTCCCGAAATTAAATTGAATTAAGTTCTTCTTTAAGTGTCAGGTCAGCAATACTCTTGTAAAGCTACATAGATTTTAATATATTAAAAATAACTGTCACTGTCACAGCTATATGTTTTCCTTTAAGCTTTTCCGTTATGAATCGCAAGATTTTAAAAAGTTTCACACTTTTACACTAATATACACCATTCAAATTGATCTCGTTATTTTTACAGCGGTAAAGTCAACATATAATTTTACACACATTTGTAGAACTTACTATAATCAATAGTTCAGAATGTAAAATAATGAAAAGGAAAGCAAACACTTATTCCGCACAAAAATGAAGGTCTACTACCTACTAAAGTTCATTCAACGAACAAATCTAATTAAAATTTTGCAAAAATCACATCAACGAACGAGGATTTAAAATAGTGACCAGGAAAAGTATATGTAAAAAAGAAAAAAAATAAACACTTTACGAAAGCCGACCGAAAGGTGGTATACTCAACAGAATCGGAAGAAAATTGGAAAAACAATTCCCACGCGCGTCCGATTTTCAAACAGAACCTCAAAGTACTAATGCCATGACTAGGAAAATAGGAAAAGTGCTTTTCACAAAAACTATAACCAAGAACGCAAAGAACTACGACTACAAAGGCAAACAAATTTCCTGAGCTATACACAGTATACGGAAAACTCAACTGGTGCGGCTGACGGAATAAATAATGGCTGAAAAACTCACTACCAACAAATTTAACAAAAGCTTTTGCCGATTCGGTAGACTTTTCTAACATACATACAGATAATTAGAAATAGGAAAACGGTGCTGACCTCATAAAAGGCTTAAATATCAGAAAATTTCTCCAAACGCATTTTCTTTGGATGATAGCCAAAAAGAGCTCAAAAGAGAGCAAATCTATAATTAATAAAAATTATTAAGTCTTGCTCGTTGAGTGAATGGCATTTGGAAATATCATGTATAGTTCCGAGTTCCGACTACACTTTTAAGACTGTGATGGATTCGTATGTGTATATTTATATTACGAAAAGGATGGGGACATACTTTTACGGCAAAGAAAAACAGTAAGTTTACCCATCCAAAGGAAACAAACAATACGTAAAGCCGGGAGTAGTTTTTTTAAGCCATGCCCCAGACAGTTGTACATTAAAAAGGAAGGGGGCTTTTGTTTGGGTCTGGTCAATGTTTGTAGTTATCAGTTTTTTATCACTAAAAACATCAATATCTGTAATTTTACATTGTCTATGAGAATATAAGTATTTACGGTTCATTGCCTCATGGGAAAGAATTATAAAAATCACCAAGACAAAAAGTTTCAATAGACAACTCTGCTACCAAAATAAATCTCCTGGAATTCTTGATTTCTTTTACCACAGTTTACCTTGCGCCAGGGTTAAAATTACATCGTCTATGAAATAATTATATCCAAAATTCATTGGTGTCGTCTGTTTTGTAAAAATTTTGGAATTTGAAAAACCTACCCCTTATAAAAGTGTGAATGCCGTCAAATTTTTAAAATTTAGATAAAAAATTGTTAACTTCCTTTCTTAAATTGCAGAAACTTCTTCCATAGGGTGTTGATTTTAATCTTTTGTCGTAAATTTTTATCAGATATTTTGACATTTCACTACAATTTTATCGTATTTCGATTTTCATTATACAGGGTGTTTCCCCTTAGGAGGTCCATAGAGCGGGAGGTGATGGTACTCACCTAGACGAACCAAAAATTGTAAGGCAGGGGGGGGGGGCAATATCAACCGTTTAGGAGTTACAGGGTGATTCATAAAAAAAGCTAGGTTTTCACAAAACACCCTGAGGTACTAGATTTTTCGCACCTTAGATCGCCTCCACTGACTTATAACAATGGACTGAGCGATTTGCTATTCCATGTGGCACAAATATTGTTCTTCTGTATATCACCGTTAGAGCACCCTTTAAAACTTTTACTACATAAAAAACATGTAAAACTGAACCAATAAGAAGAAATTTTACACCCGAAAATCGAATTAAATTAAAAAAAAAATGTTCTTATGTCCAAGTGATATTTTAATCGTTTATAAGGAATTAAACTCATTCCGACTTTAATTTTCAAAAGTTATTCTTCACTGAATCAGGCATATGGGCAAGAGAGACGGAGCTTGGTAAACACTATCTTTACCTTATGCTTTCTGCCGTGATTGCATCTGCAGCCAACATAAAAACATCAAATGGCATAAGAAAACGTTTAGTAAGAAATATTTTGTCTTGGTAGCTCCAACCCTGCCATAGGGCGAAACAGAAAACTGTAAAACTTGTACCATTCTTTCCTATATAAGTTGTCAGTGATCGCCTCTAACTCGGTAGTGTTATGTCCAATCAGAAAATGGGTTTCACTGTTCGCATCAGTTTATTACCGGCTACAATTCGTAGGAGAAAATTTATCTCTGCATCCTAAAGGAATGCCCGGCGTGGTGGGTGGTTCTAATACTATCGGGTGTACTTTTTCCGATTCAAAACACTTTATCGAGACGTTTTTGCTGCCGAAAAACCCATTTTCATGCACTTGGGTCACCTACACCCCAGGTACTACATTTGACATACAAGCTACATCCGATCGCCGAAGTTCCTGATGTAGGCTTATTCCGAAAACTCCCACACCCATCCAACATTCCCATTGCATTAAATCCACACATCCCATAATTACAAGACAATAGACAAGAACACAGCTGTAATAATCACCGTCATCGCGTAATCAAGAGTTTCAATAAAATTTACACGACAAATAGCCAATGAAATGAGAAAGTTTTTAAAATAGGTTTGAGTGAAAAAAGTTATGTGACTTTTTTTTTAAATCTCCCTTAAAGATGTTGGAACATTTTATTATTTTGAATTTAATGGAATTTAAATTATTTTTTGCACAATGGTATCTATGCATTGGTATCATTGCATTGCCTAGCCTAACATTCAGCTAAATTGAAAAAAAAAAATCAGCAATTTATCTCAATTATTCAAGTCACTATGACCAAAAATGTGCTCGAATTAATAGTTGGGTGAAAAATCACGAAAAAAAAGTCATAACTTAAAAACTACGCAAAATCGCATAACAAACATGGGGGTGATTCAAGTACCTCTGGAGGTGCTCTACATCTGGACTTGCGCTTGACACTACTTCTTGGAACACACTGCATATTTAGCCGAAATCAGTGAATTATTGAGGTTTGCTACGAGCTCTTCTCATACATCAATTTCTTAGGTACAGCGGTCGATATCTACATATTTCTTGTCGCCGGCTGCATTTTATATCTCCAGATCGTGTAAAAAAAATGAGACAAGTTTTTTATCTAAACATATACGAAACGTGTAGTGTGTGGATCTTGAATGAAAAAGAATAAGGAATAAAGAGCAATTGTTTACTTTTTTCGCAAATACTCAAAACGCATAATACGAGTGAATTTAAAGATAACTGTTAGATGCTGGATACTTTATGCAAACCGGTAAGAGTAGTATGCCGCTTAACAAACCGCGAAAATATATCGGTACACCTTTAAAGTTTATTGCAAACCGTCATCGCAATCACCATGACATAATTGAATTAAGTATTTGTACATATATCAAATTAAAGCTTGGAGTCTTACCTTCAGAAATATAATGGAGTACCGCAGATAGGATTGTAAGCAATGTTTTGTGCCGAGCTTTGTATTTGAACTCGGCTGAGCATTTATACGTTATAATTATGTTAATCACAATTCACATGAACTCATGCTTATTCACCAAACGGAAGAATGATCAAAAAGTTTATAATTATTTAGAATTACCAAAAAATAAGAAAAGAAAATTATTCTGTATAAACTAAAAAAGAGAAATGGCACTCCACTCATCTGCTAAAAATTTAATAAAGTTAGTGAAGTTATACTCGGCAAGGAGATTGTGATAATTTTTAGTTCGCCACATCTACAATATTGATCAGCTGAAAAGCCATTAGATCTTGAACCCTTATCGGTGATTCTAGTGGTATACCTATGGATCTTTCAGTTAAAAAAAATAAATCGTGAGCTTTTTCAATTTGAGTAAATTGGAATTGAAAACATTTTTGAAAAAAAAAAACAAGTAAAAAAGCTAGAATTGGTCTAAGACCAATTCTTATGATACCCTAGATGAATGCCTGTATTGAATTTCGTATGGTCACCGATCTATTCAAATTTGATTTTTGAAGTTGTTTTTCGCATATATTTCTAGAACAGTTTGTCGCACAGAGAAAATGATTATAACCAATTATATAGGATTTCGTATTCTGCAGAAGTTTTTAGTACAATAAAAATGTCTTGGAGTGATCGTTTTCAAAGTATACGTAAAAAACCTAAATTTTTATATGGCAACCCCACGAAGGAGTTGCCCGATTTGTCCCATTTTCGAACTTAATTTTACTTTTTTTTTTTAAAGTCCGTGTACAAAATTTCAGCTCTCTAAGTATACGCGTTCTCGAGTTATCGTGCGCACAGACGGACGGACGGACGGACGGACATGCAAAAATTAAAATAACTTTTGATATTATGAGTGGGTGTCCATTCCATTTTGCTCTACCATCATTATTTCGAGGTGTTACAAACTGAATGACAAACTTAGTATACCCCTATAGATTTCATCTAGGGTATAAAAATAGTGAACAAAACACTATCGGTCATCATTGGATATATAATGCAGAAATTATAGTGTAACTTATAAAATATGATGAAACTTTTCCACAACTGCCAAACAGTTTGGAGGCATTGAAATGGATAAGGATTATAAAGGGTATTCCGGAAATGTCTTTAATCCTTTAAGGGGATGAAAGTAGAGGTCATTTGGGTCAAAAAAGTCCACATACTTTTATATCGAACTCCGCTTGGTTTTCGAGTAAATCGATAATATCGATTTTCAAGGTTTTGCATACCTCTGCAGAGTAATTTCGTTATAAGTTCTATTGTAATTAATGCATTGTGATGTTCAAACCTTTATTTAAAAGAACACATATTGGCCTTTCTAAGAATGCATAATTAGTTATAATTGTGCCTTCAATTATTTTAAACAAAAACAGTTTTCTCTAAAATTTTTTATTTCACCTACATTGTTGTCGCGCTTCAGTGTACATTTATTCGAAATATCACCAATGCATGAACTTGGCAAAACTATGAAAAAATTGCGCATTATGTCCCCTTTCCAAAATGATCTCCATAAGTGCTATCAACAATAAGAATCACAAGTTATAAGCAAACATTTGGAAGATGTGCCCATCGAGGTAATCTTCAGTTTTTTCGTAGGATTCTATCTCCTCCTGCAGTTTTTAAGCTACGACAACCATTTATATGTCATTGTACGGGAATCTAAACTGGCTATTAAATAGGGTACTTTTCGATTTCCAATTTCGAAAATGGAGGGGGTAATTTCGAAAAAACACTTTTTTACCAAACTTGATATTTACGTAAATTTCGTTATTCCGCATCTTTTAGTGCTATTCATTCATGCGGGAGGGGCAAGCTATGAGAGGGGCGAGGGTTCAAAGTTTCAACTTTAAGCGGCTATATTTGAATAAAAACAATGTACACCAAAAATGTCTTTTCCATTTATGAATTTAGGACTTACTTGCTAGAACAATGCTTGGTTGAGAAAATGCACACAGATATCATCGAAGTGCTAGTACCAAAAGCTACCCATCATAAGCCGGGCTATCTTTTGGTATGGTCAACATTTAAAAACGCAAGCCACACGTAAAAAGGATATCTTCGGTTTGGTCTTGTTCGTCCTTTCTGAGGATGCATTTTGGCTACATTGAAGAATTTTCAATAGGTATACCACTTTCTTTACAGTTATTCAATGTAGCCAAAATGCATCCTCAGAAAGGACGAAAAGGACCAAACCGAAGATATCCTTTTTTCGTGTGGCTTTTGTTTTTAAATGTTGACCATACCAAAAGATAGCCCGGTTTATAATGGGCAGCTTTTGGTACTAGCACTTCGATGATATCTTTGTGCATTTTCGAGCAAAATGGCAAAGGGACACGGTGCATAGAGTACAATTTGAGGCCTTATATCTCGATAATAAAGGGTTAAACTGGAATTTTCAATATAACACTTTCGTATTAGTTTTATTCGCGGAATTCAAAAATGTAATCTAAATGTATCCTTAATGAGGACGAAAAGGACATTTTTTTCATATATCCTTTTCCAAGTCTTTTTTCAAGGACTTTGGCTATGCCAGAGGATACCTTGACTGAAGATGCCCAACTTTTATTATTAGGACTTTTTCGATATCTCCGCACATTTCCGAGAAAAATGCCCAGGGAACACGTTACGTGGGACACGCTGTATAATGCAGAAATTATAGTGTAACTTATAAAATACAGCGTGTTTCCCACTAGGAGGTCAATAGAGCGGGAGGTGATAGTACTCACCTAGACGAACCAAAAATTGTATGGCAGGAGTGGGGGGCCATATAGACCGTTTAGGAGTTACAGGGTGATTAAGAAAAAAAACTAGTTTTTTCACAAAACACCCTGTATATTAAAAACTACAGGGCGTACGGTCACAGTTAAGAGCTCATTGTATGCAGAACTTCATGGCCTTCAGCACCGCACCCCTCTCCAATCAAGAATTATGGTTGTCTAAACTAAAAATTTCGGATTTTCTTACCTTTTTTTTTTAATTTAACCTCTATTATTTTTTTAAAAAAGATCGTTAACATAACTTTTTTTTATAAAAACTGTAAACTGTAGACTCTCCTCTTTAAGTTGACCTATTACACCCAATGTGCTATCTGAAGCCCTTTAAGAGTTAAATATCATTGATTTTATTGTTTTATATAAAAGTTATTTGATTAAATATATCTAGTTACGGGCCAACGAAATAAAAAATCAAAAACTTTGGTCCTCCTACAGATTGCTGAAACCTGAATGGGATCTTCTCTTGTAAAAATTTTAATGCTACACCAACTACGGACACGCCGTTTTCGAACCACACTGTTTCAACATCGACGACATTAGCTTTTAGAAGACCACGATTTGGACAATTTAAGGACTGCCCTAGAAAGTAAAGCACGGCTCTCAAAACCTTGCTAGATCAATACGAATGTATAAAAAAAAATGTTTGTGTTTTTGTATTGTTTATTCATTAATAATATTGTATAAAAAAAACACAATTTAAAAAGAAATGTGTTTTTTTCTGGGAGAACAATAGAACTTTTTTCTTAATTGGAGCCATCAGCTTTTGCACAGTAGAATCACTCACTTTTCTACTAGCTAGTTTCCATAAACTAGAAAAATCTTGCAGCGTTGTAGCACTTTTGCCTTGTTTTCTCAAGATATTGTTGACCGAAGCCCAGTAGCGCTCAATAGGTCCGAAGTTGGGGGACGTTGGGGGGATTTATTGCCTTTTCTACAAAATTCACTTTATTCTCTCGGTACCAACTCAAAGTTTTTCCAGAATAGTTACAAGTTGCTAAGTCTGGCCAAAATCGTGTAGACTTCTTATGCAATCTGAGAAACGGCAATAATCCTTTTTTCATGCCCTGGTTTATGTATACGTCAGTGTTAATACACCCCTCAAAGAAAAGGTGCCGACTGCGTTGACCACACTGACAAATGGCCTGTCAAACAAAAACTTTGCGGCCGAATTTTTCTATAAAAATTGATTTGGTCAGCATCAGAAACATTGGCTTTATCTCTTGCATTATAAAATTGAGGTCCAGCAAGAGTACTAAAATCATATTTAAAGTACGATTCATCGTCCATTACAATACAGCCTTCGCTCAACTGACACAGTTTATCATACAACTTTCTGGAACATGTAATGGCAGTATTTTGTTCTTTTTGAACATTTCTGTTGTTTGTAAGTTATAATTCTATTCCTTTTTTTAATTTGCTGGACATTTGATTTAGAAGTGTTACAAGTTTTTTGCAATATCACGCACTGACACTGTTATGTTTTTCTCAATAAACTTCACTATCTCTTTTTTCTAAAATCTTGTCACTTGCACTTTCGGCCTACCACTTTTTGTTTTTTTCTGCTATTGTCTGACTTTCACGAAAGCGATCTAATGTCCTTTTACAACCCATAGGCTACTTTTAGCCTTTTTATCGACCATGAATACGATTGTTGTTTATTTTCTAACCAAATTCGCAAAATTTCCCGGTACACTTCTTCTCGCTCGGAAGACATTTTGAAGCAAATGACAGAAAACCGGGTTACCGAATTTATTTTAGAAAGTAAAAAACGAAATCATACAATTCAGGAGAGCATACGTATTTACTTTGTGTAAAAAAAAAGACTTTTTATATATAGACACAGGGGGTGTTAGAGAAATTTTTAAGCTACTATACTAAATAAAAAGTTTAATTTGATTTTTATAATAAGAAGTCATCAACTTTATATAGGTGATATCAGACATGATTTCTCTAAACGGCATCAGCAATACCAGCTTTAGTAACTTTAAGCATAAAGCAAGATAGAAACCTAAGCTCTAATGGCAACCATAATCTTTTTTATAGAATTTTGCAACTCATATTAGAAATCACAACACAACAGCATACGCTAAAAATCCTATGTAAACATCAAGCTAATGAAGAATTCAAACACATTCATTTAAAGATAATTAAAAAAAATCCAAAAATTTTCGGATTCTTAAACTATTCCTGTACAAATTCTTTGCTGTGTGACAAAAACGTCGAAATTGCCGAACATTTCCCTCGATTATTATTTTTACTCGAATTAATTGAGAATACTTAAAGAATTCTTTTTGACACGTTTAAAAATGCAAATAAATTTTAACAAATTTTAAAACAGTCAAATTTATACAATCCAGCAGCAGTGCGGGTAGAAGCAGCTGACGCAGATACCGTAGCTGCAAAAGCTTTTCTAGTGAAGCTTTAGAAAAACTTATAGCTGACGGCGGTTACACAAAGCAACAGATCTTCAACGTAGATGAGGCGAGTCTATTTGTTAAGAAGATGTCATCCAGACCTTTTATTGCCAAATAGGAAAAATCAAAATCTTTGGATTTAAAGCTGCCATAGATGGGCTTATTCTGTTGCTTGTATCTAATGCAACTGACGATTTCAAACTAAAGTCTGCTTATTTATCAGTCTGAGAATTCTAGGACATTGATAAATTATTTAAAATCTTCCATTTCAGTACATTTCAAGTCCAATAAAAACGCCTGGATGACTCTTGGATTATTTATAGCATAGTTCACTGATAATTTCAAGCCTGCAATTGAGGATTATTGCAAACAAAATAATATTCCATTTAAAATCCGCGTGAACAATGCTTCAAGCCTACCAAGACTTGTGACTGAGGCTCATAAAGAAAACAACGTTGTATTTCTGCATCCAAACACAACGTCTTTGCTACAACTACAGCCTATGAACAAAGGAGTTATTTCATTATTTAAATCCTATATCAGATGTTTGCCAGGGCTATAGCTACTCTAGATTCTGCTGCTATTAAGGGACCTAAACAAAATAAATTAAACTCCTTTTGAAAAGGATTCAATATTCTGCATGACAACAACAAAACATTCAAAGATACATGGACCGAAGTTAAAGAATCCAACTGCTTAAGTCTCATGACCATCTATTAGATCAGGGGTAGTCAACATTTTTGTATCAATCGTCCATTTTTCTCAAGGCCCAACGATTCCACAGTAACTTAATTTAGCACTATTGCAAATTACTCGTAAATTTTGATTGGAGGCTCAGTAAAAATATGTAGTTAAATTTATCTATTTATTTATACTTTGCTTATGTTTATAATCACAGAAAATTGAAATTGAAATTTGTGGATCAAAGATTTGAGAAAATATAACGACATTTCGAAAGTAACAGCGTTAAATATCTTGTTTCTATTACTAATTATTACTGTTTTGTGCTAACACCTTAAGGACCACAGTAAATTAGATGAGATTTTGTTTTGGAGTATACAAATAGTCCTAAATTTGTCTGAAAAATAATCAATCAAAAATTGAACTTTATCCAAACGTCCCGAATTTTCTCCAATATCTTCATTGTTGTTGAAGTCCAAAAAAGTAAGTATCTGTACAAAGCAATGCCTGTCCATTGTCTTTGAATAAATTGGCGTCACGATCAATGGGTTGGGGTAGATTAGTAATCCTTCAGGTTGTTTTTTTCGCACTTGACCCAGCAACATTATTATCCAAAGAATATTTTTAATTCAC
Source organism: Dioctria linearis (assembly GCA_963930735.1). NCBI lineage: Eukaryota > Metazoa > Arthropoda > Insecta > Diptera > Asilidae > Dioctria > Dioctria linearis. The sequence goes on along the minus strand of OZ005743.1, from coordinate 166,219,421 downwards.
GTCCATTTTGATGATTTTTTTGGCTCTTTATATTTTGATTTGTTCTGCTCGTGATATCTGTTTGTTTCTTCGCAACTTTTTCGAAAAATTCATTTGTAATTAAACTTCGAGACAACACTTACTTTCTGATTATTTTACTCAAAAGATGGCTTTGAAATTATTATTTACAAAACCGTGTTAGCGTGGTACCGATCTTTCGTGGTCGGATCGAATTTCGGGTTAGCGCGGGGCCGGTCTTTTGATGTCGGATCGAATTTCTGCGCAAGCGCTGGACCGGTCCTTACTAACTTTGAAGAAATGTTTTTTTCTTTATGATTATTAAAGTTTTTTTTTATTATTTGCTTTTGGATGTGTATACCTACTCAATAGAAGTATGAATAAAATTAGGGTGTCTTTAATATTAATCGCAGGTGTACTTAAAACCTACCACGCTTTTTTCTATCTTCCAGACTTTTTAGTTTTAATCTACTGCACTTTATATTCTGGAATTGATAACGTTAATATGCAACCCGCTCTTTTCAATGAATGTTAGATGCACAGTGATAACGAAAGTAGCTTAAGAATCAGACAAAAATCTTACCGCCCACATTGAAAGCATAATCGCCCACTAGTGGGCGGTAGAGACCAAAGTGCTTAACTCTGCCTTAGATGATGAGCATTTCCTGATAATGAAAGAAAAGAGACGAATGTTGGATGAACAGGAAGCCATGCCTGAAAATACAGCTAAACTTAAGGAAAAGGGCACCAAAGAGCTGAAATACGGAATCGCGAAAATAGAGGATGCTATGGCACATTAGAAAAAGGTTAATCCCAGTTTCGATAGAAATTCTAAGGTAAATAGTGAGCTGGCGCACCAAATAGCCTGTAACAGAAAATTTATAAAACATTAACAGGAAATGTTAAACTTAGGACTTTATTTACAGTATTTATTAGAAATTTCCTATAACTTATTCCCTAGGCACAGCTAGTTTACATTCTCCATAATTTATAGAAAATACCTACATGCAGAATGTGCAGGAGAATTTTGGGACAATTATGGGAAAGTCATTTTTCCCACTTCAAAAATTTATTTTGTGTCGTTTTTGGAGACAAAAAGACCTATGAGAACTGCGTTCTTTAAGCCAGGTACATGTGTGCAGTTATATTAGAATTCTATTAGCTTCTGAAATTTTCTTGTTTTGTAAAAGTTTGTTGGTTACATTTCAGAACGTGATTTTTTCTGATTTTGTTGTACAAATTCTTCCATTTATAGGTGTTAAAAATTTTGTACTTATGTTTTGCAAGTGCATACACGTCTGGAATATATTTTCCAGTCTTTAATTGTTTTTTCTTTTTTGTAAAAATGCCTAACAATAAAAAAAATCTACAATCCCAGATAATCTCAAACAATATCCTCAGATATTCCTCTGCACATCTTGTAAACGAAATAAGAGATACGTAAGACGTCCTAGGTAAGCTTGAAGTTTTAAGAATTTAACATTTTTAAATCTACAAAAGTACTTGCTGTTCGCCATTTATTCATTTTGGAATAATTTTTATGAATGATTTAATTAACTTTTTTTATCATTAGCATGACTTATTTATTCTTATATTCGCACCCAGTTTGGAGTGAGAATGGGTTGTGGCGAGCTCATAAACTTCAAGGACCTGAAATCGACCCACCTAATTAACCCAATCCGAGGCACACATCACGATGTAATTTGTTCAAATATACCACTATTTTATTTTCTTGGTCAGTTAATTGTTTTTTTTATCCTTGCTTTTGTCCCTAAAATGTCGAAAGAGCGAGGTATTTGAAACTGTGGCCTTATCGCAGATTACGACATCAAAACAAATTTGTAACCAATAAAAATTGTTTAATGAAGGTAAGTAAGAACTTATCTATACAGAAGGTATCTTAGCTTTCAAAATTTGAAAATCGTTTCGTTTATAGTCCGTTCTTTTCTTTCCACGATAAGTCGTTGATTGCATGCCGGTGTGTAAAAATCTATATTCTTACATTAAATTCAACTAGAGGCATTTGTTTTTACATTATAGGCTTGTTAACTGGTATAGTTTTACTAAGAGTCAATAAAAGCTCAATATCTCCATTAAATTAGAGAACATATCAACGGCAACATGACAAACAAACAAAAATCAAACCACATTTGTCGGTTTGATAAAACAGTAAAATAACTAATAGATATGACATCGTTACCAAAACCACCTCAAAAATATTATAAAATAATTAATTTTAAGCGCAATTTACGACTTACCATTGCACAGCCGCTGAATTTCTATTCTTCTCCAAAGCGAGACCTTCTAGTTACCACTAGAATATTGAATCCATTCCATTCTACAAGAAGACATATGTGATTACGAGATGCCCTATAAAAGTCCCGTAAAGATAACTGCACTACTGGTAACTTATCATTGCACTTTATACAAAATACACTTCATTTAGGCCGCGTACAATATAAGCAATTGAATTGCAAGACCACTTTTAACTTTTATTAGCTTGGTTTTCACTCAAAATACAAGAAATATGTGATAATTGCGAAAAACATCAGACATAACCTCTGAAATTTACAAATTAATCTTTCTCGCCAATCAGTGATCAAATTGAATAACGAAATCTATCTTCCTAAACTAAAAGGAGATGGAGCCTGGTCAGTACCAGGACCCAGGAGTCGTACATTTTATTTTGCCATTCTTATTCTGCAAAACTCCGATTCGATACTTACCAAAAACCTATTATGTGCTGAACTAACTATAAAGCAAGAGATGTAAAACAAGAGTAATTTCTATTTAAGCAACAAAACACTTTACTACAGCACTTATATTTTATGGTGGCCACAATATTACTTTAGCAAATTTCCACAATTCAATAACTTTTCAAGAGATACACTTGCAAAAATATTCGGGGAAACGCGTCGCGACTGTCAGTCAGTCAGTATCAACAAACAATAGGTCTGTTCGATGAAAACCCCGGGTAAACCTAGGGCTACACCGGGCTAGACTATCTTGTTTTTTGAAAAACCTGGGCCCGACCTTACACTTAAAAATTTCTCGGGTTGGTTTGATAGTTGTCACTTAAGAACTGTCACTTGCACTTTGTTGCTGATTGGGAGGGACATATAAAATACATCTTAAGCAAAAATTAGAAGAAAAGAAACAGAAAAATAGCTAAAGCACATTTTATTTGTCTTCACCCATTTTAAATAACAGGAGAACTGTCAGAGAAATGTCAATACGGTGTATTAAAAACTTGTTCGATGAGTGCACAAAACCCCGGGTAAATTTCATCGAACAAACCTAAATAAATGAACTTTTTTCTTTTGATCGGGAATTTTTTTTTTAATATTAAAACTACATTTTACAATAATGTCCGAATGAGGGCGCCAGGCTATTTTAATTGAAGAGAAAGTAGAAGTATCGAGTTATCGAGCGCTATAGTGTCGCAAGCTTTCTTGTACAAACACCTTTTCGCTCGTGGAAAATAGCATAATTTTCACATTAAAGTTTGTGCATTGACTTCTCTATTAAAGGGCGAAGCCTCACGCTGCAGCATGCTACAAATTTTTCAGTATGATGGGACATGCACTTACGAAATAGGACTATTTGCGAAACCACGCTACAGTATACTTCACTTCTCGATGATGTGTGACACTCGGCGGAGGAATTTATATTCTACAAAATCATAGTGTGTACAAAGATTAACAAATTTTGGCCGATTTCAGAGGAACTTTTTGTGTTGTACGTCATTTCGAGGCAAATGTCATTTCCAGCCAGTATGTTTTGGGGTTTTCGTGTTATATTGACTGAAAAACGTTTTAAATTGTGCAGTCTTAAGTTGCAGAGACCAGACATAGGTAAATATTTAATAAAAATATCAGTTTCTCCGTGTAAATCACTTCGAGAAAGTAATTATGTGCTAGTGCTGAAGCAAAGAAATTTGTAATCACCTTTGTTGAGAGCGATTGAAATTGAGTCTAACAAATTTGTGACATTGGTCTCCAAATGACGTAAGCACACAATTTTCTGATGAATCAGTCATACAAAAAGGGCCACACTTTGCAGCATACTACACTTCTCGAAAATGATAGATATTCGGGGGAAGGAAAATTTTCATGCTGCACTTTTCTAAGCTGCTGTACGAGCAGCATACCATTGCTACGGCAAGCAAATAGTTTCAGTCACATTGACATTTTTGAACGGATGGCTGTGCAATTATTGACCTGCAATTTGAGGTGATAATGTAATAATTATTTTATCATTACGTGCTATGAATTTGTGATATAGTTATTATTTACATCAAAAATTCTATTTTGACTGAATACGCAAACTCGGTAATCATATATAACAAAATTATTGTGATTGATGATCCATCTGGGTACAAGTGACCAAAATGTGCGTGCTTCGTGTGCGACGTGTGGCTTGGCCGTTTCGGTCATGCTGCTAGCATTGCTATGTTTCCATGCAGAGTTCAATTCGAATTAATGCTCATGGAAACGAGAATTGTGTTGAGTTTCGTTCAATCCATGTTAACTTCACGAAACCAGTCGAAATGAGTTGGGTTTTGTGTACGTATTAGTTATGTCATTTTCGTTTGAACATCCAGGTTCGTTCTGGAGGCAACCCCGTTCAATCGAACGGTTTCCGAGTGCACTTGAAAAAGTTCGCTTGTGTACGTATACTAACGTCAAAGTACACTATGAATTTTGTGCGGATAATGGAACTCATAGTGTACCCGAGAAAATTTTCAGAAGGAACCTGAATCCTGATGCTTTTTGGGCTGCCACCAGAGGCAACCCATGACGTCATTTTTGCTTTTAACGAGCGCTTTGACAGCACTTAGGTTGCCTCTAGAGCGAAACTGATGTTCAAACTGAAACGACATTAGAATAGTGCTGTATGGGTGTTTTATCCAACAGAAATGCGGCTACTTTGTATGAAATATTTTAACTGTCAACTCAACTCAAGCCGTTCATGGAAACAGCATCGAGTTAACTCAGCCAGCAAAACTTAACGCTAACTCAATTCTGACTCATATAAACATAGTAAATATTCGCCCCCGCCCGCCAGGGTTTTTCAATAGAGAAAAGTGAAGGGTGTTAGCAGCTGTGGCTGGCCATATGTTATGACTTGGCTTTAAGATATCGTTCCAAATTCGAAAATACTGAACTGACCCATGATCACAAGAAATATTGTAGGAGTGCCAACACCAAAGTTAGAAACAAAAACCTGAACGTGAAAAGCAAGAGGTTGTTTACAAATTTGTGAAGGCTACTGAGATTTTTAATTCGAAGGTATATTGATTGATATATTATAGACATTTATTTGATATTTTCTTATACACATATGTGTATTCATAATAAATAACTGGAATAACGATTTAAAAGTGTTTTGGGCAGAATTCAGTTCAAGTGTCAAAACGCTTAATTTGCGTAGTGCGCCCTTACAAGATACATGCTAATTCTGTGCTGTTTTTTTTTATATGTTGGTTATTTAAAGCTTATGTTTGACACTGAAATTCTAATTGTTATTTTACCTGTTTTCTTTTATCCTTCGTATGAATAATTTTAGTTGTGTTTCCAAGAGAGCACATCTGATGTCATGCGGTGGTGTGATGAAACTTGGGTGAATTCGTGTTCAACTCAATTAAAAAAATATGCATTCAACCACCCGAACCTTAAAGTTAAATATAACAACTGTGGGGGTGGGCAGCTCCAAAGTTAGGTTAGGGCTATGTAGTGAAATTTTTAACATATAACAAACAAACATATCATTGTGGATAACATGATGATGAAAGCCGCCTTAAACATTATTATAATAGCCTAATCATGTTAGTCAGATTTCATAACAGTTGCTATATAGCTTTTCAAGCCACACAATTCAATGCGGACGGACAAAGTTCATAAGAATAATAAAAAAAACAACAATGTTGGTGACTAAACCATACTGGATCAAAAAACTTGAATGTGTACAAAAGAAACGAAAGCATGTATTGCGTAGATAGATTTAGATTCTTGAGTGTTTTGACTTGTGTGAATTACGGAAAGTTGTTTCGCATCGAGTAATATCGATTTTGATGGGACTTCAGTGCAACTCCTGTATTGCACTTTTTCCAGCAGTGCAACACTGAAAATGTTCGATGGGACAATTTTCATAGCAGACGTGCAACATGAGGTTTGCACTGACTTCCCCTGCTTTGCACTAGATATTTTGTGTTACAAATGTTGTACTATTCGCGCAATTAACAAAAGAACTGAAATATTTATTAATAATAATTCAACTATACATTACTCATCTTACCCACTCTTCAGAAAATCGTCATCCACTTTCAACTATTGATTGATTCTTTGAAAAAAACGGATGTCCCCCGAACATAGGTAATCAAGGCCCATTGCTCACTCTCCATCCCCATGAGCAATCGCTCATAGGTCCCAACCGCACGCTTTTGTAAATTTAAGTATTTTCAACTAACTCTGAACACAAAATGACAGTGCAACTCAAGCTTAAGAAATGTTTCGGAAATACCTTCAAAATTTAGAAAGAAATCAGTGAAAAGTCCGAATTCACACTTTGAACACTCTATAAATTTTAATAGTTATCTGAATACCATTCTGAGACTTGAAAAAGCCCCGAAGATTGGGGATCTTTTTTCGCTTTGGCTCTTTCGCACACTTTCTGATTTTGTTCTTACCATTCCAAATTTGGCACACTGGATATGTTATTTAGAACAGGAGACTAAACTGTAGCTTTAACAGAAACTTGAAGGTCAGTATGCGTCCGTTTTAGATGCAAAAAAAATGGCAACTAGACCAAATTTATGAAAATATTAAATTTTCATGATAAATAGCAAAACAAAATTCATGTTTTGATTTGGTTTAAACATCGCAATTTCAGAAAAAAAATCTCGCTTTTTTTTTTTTAATATCTAAGAAAAAAACATAAATTATCTGTAGGATTTCTAGTTACTCCTCCATTAGAGTCACATTGTAATTTCTATTGGCAATATGGCAATTCGGGTCAGTATTGCATACGTCGGAGCTCTTGCTTCATGGCTTGTACTGCATTCCGAGAATTGCTGCTTAGTAAAAGCATAGTACACGTATACACTACTGATAAAAAATAGTGAGCAGACGCAGTTTTCTTGAAAATTGAAAGTGGATCAGGGAGGTAAAATAAATTCTGATATTTATACACACACATTTGGAAAGATGGTTTGTTAACAGCTTTGAAGAAATTCAGAATAGAAACGAATATATATTTCAACAGATAATGAACTGTTATACGGCCCGGAAGAATAAAACCTGGTTTCAAAAACACAACAATTTTCAACAACTGACCTGCTCAAAGTCTGAATTTGAACCATTTGAAAAATATCTGGGACCACATCAACAGAAAAATTCACAAAACTCTTGTTCGCAATATCCATTAACTTTGAACAGCTTTAGAAAAGGATTGGAATGAAATTCCACCAAATTCTAATATTATCTATTCCAAGAAAACTAGAGACAATAAAAAATAAAGGAGGAAATATAAAAATTAAGATAATATACATATGTTCTTGTTTTAATTCAAAATTTTAAGTGACAGATTTCTTTATATTAAACCCAACGAGGTAAGAACTAAAGCATAGTTTTCAGAAGCAAAGTTACTGTCGCCAATTTACTTGCGCCAGTACGAAAACGGATTCCACTCCAACTTTTTAGCAAAGTGGAACCTGAGAAATAGTCAATTGTATGTATGTAGTCATGTGTAATATCATCTGGTGTGGAACTGTGTACAGCAATGTAATTAAGAGCAATTTCGGAGAAGAAAAGTCTATGAAAAAAGAAAGTGTTATTGATTGCTAAGGAATAATATTTTTGCTTACATAATTATCTTTTCAATTTAGCAACTTTCTTACCGAAACATAAAAGCCAAAACAAATGAATTGTCATTTCACAAGTTCTACACCAGCTATAAAGACTACTTAAATAAAAAAAAGTACCAGTTGCAGAAAACATACTCAATTTGACTATTTTCCAGGTTCCACTTCGCTAAAAAGTTGAAGTGAGTGGAACTCGTTTTCGTACTGGCGCAAAACTGGTTGGTATGTCAAGAGGAGGTGAGGACTGAAACCGAGATTATTTGGGACAGTAACTTCGCTTGTGAAAACCATGCTTAAAGGAGATGCAAATAAGAAAATATCACGTACCCATTTCTAACACTTTGACACTGATATTGTTTGTACATAAGCGCCGTAAATTTTGTACGCAATTTTAATCGCTTTTATTTTCATATAGTCAAAAGTATTTACTGAATTTTCAAACATGAACATAACAAAGTTAATAATTAAGAGAAAAGTTCAGGGGGGGGGGGGGGTGACATGAGGGCTTACTGCCTATCGTGCGTCAGTTCAACATTTCTGACATTTCATATTTTATGAAATGGTACTAAATTATGTCAATCATACAAAGGCAACGCCAAGAAATATTACCTGAAAATAAAGGGGCGATAAAAATTTGTTTATTTTATAAGCAATTTGGATTATAAAAAATGTCCCCCTTAGAAATATCAGGATTTCATTACAGCCATGACGAAAAGAATACAAACACAGCCCACTAATACGTATCGCCGAGTGGCTTAGGTTTTCACCCGATATGCCGTTTCCTTATTAGTTATTAATTCAATGGTTTTGACATTATTTTATTGGTATTATTCCTGAAATATCCAACCTTTAATTTCTTAAGAATACCGTATTATGTGAAAAAAAAATTTCAGTAAAACTGCCATTCACAACAAACGAAAAGCGTTCGTTACAAGAACAATTAAATGCTCCACTTCAAATGAAACATTTAATTGTTCTTAATGCATGCGAATGTTCGTCGAACAAATATTTGTTTGGTAGATTTAGCATTTTTCATTCACCATTTTTTTTTTTTACTATAAAAATGGTTAACATTTACATAAACAAGTGTAATTGTTCGCTTTCAGATATTTCGAAGACAAATACTTGCTGGATCATCCTACCAACTTGTAACTGAAGTAAACAGAATTCCATATTAAAATGGCAAAGTCTGATCTTCAATCTGGTTCCTTTCAAAGTGAATTAGGTGCAAATAATCACAAGCAAGAGGACAAAGAACCACCGCCACAAAAAAAGAGCTCACAGTACTTAAGCAAATTCAGTTTAAATTGTACATTCTCGTTAAACACAAAAGAACTTAAACAAAAGGCGTATGTTCTTTCGCCCGAAATGCCCCCTTCAGAAATACTCAAGCGGAAAAAAACAGATTCATCAGAAGCATCAGGCAGCAAAAAACAAAAATCCGGCTCTGGTGGTGAAGATTCTGATGAAGAATTACGGGAACCAACAGCTGAAGAATTGGCGGAAAGCAAACGGCCGAAAAATATGCTAAGCATTATTACAATCCGCGAAATGAAAAGACAAAACCATCGAAAGAATGTAAATTCTAAAGATGGACGCGAGATTCGTAAAAATGCCCAAAGAATCAAAGATTACTTACAAAAATGGAAAAATAATCGTACAGAGTGGAAGTTCGAGAAGTTGCGACAGATCTCCTTGATTGAGATGATGTTCGATGAGGAGAAAATCAATTCAGAACTTTGGCCAATAGCTCTGGAATATTTGTCAAGCACAAGAGGATCTGCCAAAGATAAAATTATAGAGAAAGCACAGAAAGAGATTCACGATATAGACGATGAGGTGGATAGCACAGGCGACAATGATTTGACCAATCAATCTCGGTACAGACGAGCACGAGAAGTTCTTCAAAATCTTCAGTAAATTTTATGGTGTCCGCTGCGTTTCGTTGCAATACTTTCGATGTTATTTTATTATTATGAATAAGTTGAGATTTTATCTGACAATCCCTTGAATATGCTTCTCGTCTGTGTCCTTATTAAGGTATTGTCTCTTTTTACAATGTTATAAGTGTATTTTTTTATAAAGTGTAATAAGTTTCGAGATCTGTTATGATTTATAATTAAAACTGTATTAAACGAAACGGATTCATATGTTTTTTAATTCAGATGGACAAATTTATAGAATAAATTCTGCCGGGGCAGAACGAACGATTAGATAATAATAATAATTGATTAGCTTAACAAAGCCACTTTTACAACAATATTGACATTTTCTCTCTTACATAAGATATAATATTCTTTCTGAAACTTCTAAGATTTATTTCATACTTTTTTCTATCCGGCAGCTCATTAAACATACGCAATCCTCTAAACATTATGCTATTCTGAATTCCTGAACTCCGAAAAGATGGCAGTCTGAAGTCGTTTGCAGATCTCAGTTCATACGGCTGGATATCACGCACGTAATTTACTTGTCCAGTTAAATACTCCGGTAGCATGTTGTTTCTTATTTTAAATCTGAATATAAAAACGTTCACTAATATTCTTTGCCTTACACTTAGCCATTTCAGTGCCTCCAACATGTAATGAAATTGCTGTATATTTGCTGCATCTGAGAATAATTCGCATTACTTTATTCTGTAAGGTCTGCAGTTTTTGCAACATTTGATGGCCGCCCATGAAAAGAATGATGAAGCAATATTCGAAGTGGGGTCTCATAATAGTGTTATATTACATTGATCGATGTATAAGTTGATATGTTACCTCTAATTCTTAGGGTACGTGCACGAGGCGTGGCGGGGCTATGTCAAAAGTTTAAGAAATAAAGTGATTGCACGCATTCTCGCTCGAGAATGAAATTTTTCGCGTGATGTAGAGCGCCAATTTTGATCGCTGGCATATTCTTATAGCTTTTTCCTTTGATATAATTGAAGGGATCTTTACTCATTCTCTTACACTGGAAGAATCTATGAGGATCTGTATGTGTCTTTAGATAGATGATGAAATTCGTTAAATTCGAGACGTTTCTTATTTATCGGGTGGCAAACAAAACAGCGGAAAGTACACTTATGACAAACACAAAATCTGATGACATAATTTATGCTTTCACTTTACATTTTTTGCAGTAAAAGTTGATAGTCAACAGTTTTGAACGTTCTCTTGAAATACAGGAATACGTAAGCGATTTTATTTTTTGCCGCTGTCTGATCTTTCCAATTTACCATCACCATATTAAGTGCCGTTTCACATGAATGACCTTGTCTGAAGCCCGACTGATTACAGATTATAAGTTCATTTTCTTCTAAAAATGTTAAAGCTGCTATCCTTTCCAATACTTTTTCATATGTCAGCAACGCATTCACTGGTCGATAATCCTCACACTTAGTTGACTTTTGATTCCTTCCAGGAGTCAGGGAATCTTCCTTTAAACAGGAATTTATTCACAATATCTACAAGTATTTTTCCTACCACTCCAAAGGAATCAATCAACATGCTTGGATTTAAAAAAAAATCAACTTTTTTTTTTTCTTCTTGCTAAGCTCTCTTAATGCTTCCTTAATATCCTAATGTGTTATTGTATTAAAAGTAAAAGAAGTACTTACGCATGACATTGTTTCAACATACCTCACTATAGGTATAGATTTGTGTATCACTTTTACACTTTACACGAAGAATTCGTTGAACGCGCCTGCAGCCTCATTATTCCTATTCAAAGTTCTACCATTTATTTTAATTTCTTAAATATTCGATCTTCTTTGTCTCAACCCAAACTCTTTTAATGTTCTCCAGATTTCTTCTATTTAGATTTGCTAGTATTGCACGTTGTCTTGCCCGATTTTTTTTCTTTCAAAACAGGAATATCAGTGCTAAACCACAGTGAATCACTAGTCCGCCGATTAATTTTTTTTTACAAATTCTCTTATTATTCTACTAGATAGTTCACTTTTAAATAACATCGAAATATCATTTAAGCTAGCTCCATCATTAATATTTACTAATTTACTTTCGTTAATTTTACTTATAAAACTTTCTCTAGTATATTTTAGAACTCTATAACAACTATTCTCTTCTTTTTTACTTTCACCGCAAATCAATATATCAATCAAAATACTTTCGTTTCATGTTTAGACTTGGTTCCACTCTTGCTTGTACTATCTCATTATCGTTCGAAATAACGTAGTCTATTAAGGTTCTAGAATTTTGCGTTATTCGTGTCGGTTGATTTAAAATCATTTTCGCGCTATTATTATTATGTTCTAGTAGTTTTCTACAAGACTGAAACTAACGGTTTTTTTGCCTGTGCAACAAACCCTATTTTCTATCATATTGGTACAAAAGTACACTACCGCAATGTGCTTTTTTAGTGGATAGGGGCAAGCTCGCTGCGAGTCAAATTGTTCGCGTACTCTGCCCATTTCCGGCAGTGGCGGCGGATTTTATATACTCATCCAAGTTATTAAAGTCAATATGAAATTCACTCCTTTTAAACTGCGGCACGAGAGTGCCCTTCCTATTTAAATTATTCCTCTTGATCAAGTAGAGAACCAGTGCAAAGCATTTTTTCTCTCAAAAGTTATATTAATGCCCGCTAGCGTTATCCTGATTCTCTCCGGGGTCGAGTTAGCTTACTATTCCTTCCATCGCTCTCACCATATCTTCGAAATTTTTGTTTTCAAGACAAGCAATTTCATCTCCGCTCCTTTTACACTTTTTGTTTGTGTTGGGCTTTTGAAGAAGCTCCATCGTCTTCCATTACTCAAGCCCCCTAATCTGCAAGATTCGACACTGAAATTAGCCACTAAACGTTAGAAAGTTATCGATTCTCACAATTTTGGATGGATGGCGTTCCGAATGCTATTAATTATTTACGAATTACAGTTTAAGCCGGATACTTTTGTTTTGCCCAGACGCTAGTTTCATTTGTCCATAATTTTTTGCTTTTGAAAACCTGGAAAGAGGTATCGCGCATCAGCTTAACAAAAATACCAGCATGCAGAACTAGGAGCTCCAAATCGGGCAGATCACGCCGAAGAAAACTAAATTTGACGTAAATAAACTAACACAATTGATTTTGCAAATCCAATAAAGGTTTAACTGTAACTGGACAATTCAAGAATAAAATAAATTCTGGCTTAGAAACTATTCTACATACTTATTTTAAATTATTTACATATGTTCTATGTTCTCCGCCAACTTTATCTCGTAACAAATTCCTTGAAGGAGTCATGAAAGTTCCCACTCTGTATTAATTGGTTGATGATATCCATCCAACAAAACGGGTTGCAAAACTTCTATTCTGTCTTTTACCATTTCCGTACTTAACTTGTTATAATCTCGCGTGTGATTAACTAACGCAATTATCTTTAGTAGTTCCTCTATACTTATTTGTTTAAATTTGGATTGAGTATTAACCGTATTTATCAAATTAATGCCCTCTACGAGGCTATTAATTTTATTGGGCCATCCCACACGAGAATTATTGATGCGGTATGTGTACCGCTTTTGGAAAGATATCTCTTTGTTTCTTCTCACATCTTCCCCAGAAAACCTGTTTGCATACTGCATCAGGAATTCTCGTATGAGATGGCACATTAATACTTTTGATAAAATATGTATTTAGCTTATTAGCTAATATTGTCTTACTGTGTGTAACGCAATCTAATGTTAATAATAAAAAGCGAAATATTCTTCAGACTTCGAACTTTAAAAATTCATGAGTAACTTCAATTAATTATCAAATATCGGTGGAGCCTTCAAAGTTCATCAGGGATGGAAAAGGTAAACTTATCGAGAAATATTCTTAGAAAAAGTCGAAACAACAATAAAATTGTTCACTTATTTTATTGTTTGCGAAAGTAAAAATAATTATTTGCTAATTAATTACACATTAATATTTAAACATCAACAAAGGGAATAAACTTTGGGGAACATAAGAAGTTATGACATAAAGAAAAGAGTTCATAATAATTTCTTATTTCTTCCAAAATCAGAAAAAAATAAATAAATAAATTAAGCTACCACCTCAGAAGTTCCCGGCTCTAATGATGCCGTTTCTTGCTTCTTTTTCCGATGTTCATAATTGACAAGGCGCTGCCCAACCAGGTATTTGTCATTTTTAATGGCAGTATAAAGTTTCTTAAATTGCCGAATCTGGAAATAAATTATGGCAACTATAGCTGCCACAATTAGAAAGAAGGGATAAATCTCCCTAGCGATTAAACTTCTCGTTTGTTGATTAGTAAAGAATATTGGCATTATTGAATGAGCAATGACATAAGGAACTGCTAAGGAAAGTCCAAAACATGCAATAACAGGTGTAGCTAGCTCACGAACAATAAATTTTAAATCAATATCACGTAGACCATCCCGATAGGCTCTTTCTATTGCCCTTTTAAATCTCCAGTCTGGTCCCATTAATGTAAGGGCACAGGCAATTTTTGTGTACAGCACCCCAAGTGCCCAATCTTGCCAGAGAAAATGAATTGGAGTTTGATCCAATGGTACACGTAACGGAATAACTAGAACAAGTTCAAGTAAAAGTCCAAATAGTAAAGGAATTACACCAAGCATCAAAACGAATATAGATCCTGCTAGAGCATATGAAGCTCCCACAGATATCCAATGTTTTAGTTTTTGAATAACAGCTGCACGTCCCTGCGGGAAAAGATTTACAGCTAGAGCTATTGCTCTTGAGAGCAGCCAACAAAGATAGGTTCCCATTGCAGCAGTATAAAGTTCATGCGGTCGTGCTGGCACCTCGCTGGAATTTGTTGTTTGGTTGGAATGAATATGTGTACCTACAGACCATATTGCCATCACTTGACGGCCAATCCAAACTGGGACGGTAATAGTAAGTAGAGAACCAATTACCAAGCTAGTACACATAAGTACAATTAGCCCAAAAAGGCGTATAGGGAAAAATGTTGGTCGGTCATATGGTTCATAGCCTATAGGGACATCACGCTGTAACAAAGCCTGATGAGCTGCACCTAAACCTTGTCCATGATCTGGTTGCGGTCTTGCTGCCGTATCATCTTCATTTCCTTGTGGTTCTGTTCCAAGAAGATAGCTTCGAATTCCTAAGAACCAAGATACAGTATTACACCATACACGAATTAATCCTTTTAGCCATATCCTTGTATGCGATTGCTCAAAAAATCCTGGCAAAATAATCTGCAAATAAAATCAATTAGGAAAAATATATATATATATATTTTTACAATGTAGTTAATGAAATACCTGCAAAAGTAGAAGTTGCAAACTTAATTCGTTGACTTCCGAGTCCCCAGAGAGAGTGTATGGCAAAAATGATGGCCAGGCTGTTTTCAAAATTTGAATTGGTAACCACAGCATTAACAGAACTGCAGAACCGAATATAATAGCGGACGCGATGAGCCTTCTTGTGTGCCTCAGTATTGATAAATGAATCATTTCCTGGATAGAGTAGAAAATTACATCAGTAAAATGGCAACTATTAATGATAAGACTTACTTGAATTGGACTGAAATCAGGATCGTTTAAATTACGAAGGAACCATAGTACACCTGGCCTAAGAACTTCTCTCAAAAGAGATATGAAGGCTGCAAAATAGTAGACATAAACCATTCCGAACATCCAGTGTATAAATAACGAAGTTCCTGGTGCGGCATGAAAGCTTGTCTTTCTGTCTTTTATAGTAGCATCAAACATTGGCAGAGAACAAATATCAAGCCACCAACCACAGACTAGAGGTAAAACACCGATTTCAATAACTGAAAGCAAAGACACTTTTACCACTATATAACACAATCCCATCAGCCATCGAACTCGTCTCATCCTAAAGAGACGAGCGAGTGAATGAAGTATAACACAAGTTAATCCTATGTTGGCATATCCAAACAGGGTTGTAAGCAGCCCGTGAAAATGTAGAAGCGGTTTATCAGGTGGTATCAAACCCAAAGAATTAACTGTAAAATTTCCTATACAATACGGGCAAAATGCGAATGAAAAAATGAATATTGTATTTAGGGAAATAACCCAGAATACATGCTCCAGAAACACCATTGATCCATCCAATCCCAACAATCTTTCCCAAGTTAATTCCTCTGCAGCTCGATCCCATTCCATTGGATTCCAATTTGCTTCCTCATTTCCATTGCCCAAATCTTGATCAGCCTCTCGTTCTTCTTGATCCGCTTGTGGTGGCTCTGCATTGTCTATTGGCACATCAACAGGAGCTTCCAAATTTACCTCATTATTATTATTCTCATTGTTATTGTTGTCATTATGCTCCGCAGCAAGAGGTACCTGTGCTAAATCTGCAGCAATTTCATTTACTATTAGAGGATCATCTCTATCTAACCAATCTGGGCCACCACCATGTAAAATTTGTTCTCGCAACCAAATGAGTCCAATAAATGATAGTAGAGTGCATGTCACTACAAAACAACCGCGGAATACATCCGCTGCAATATTTTCGGTTGAGAGTACATCAAACGGTAATGATAAAATCATGTCAAAAGTTGATCCACTAAACATAAAACGATACGTTCTATAAGCTGATAATGGAACAATACCTAACCAAGCTATCGCCACAAGAGTATAGTGCAGCCAGTACTTAGCAGCAGTACCTACCGAGCTTAATAATCCTCCGGCAACATCTCTAAGTGGAAGAACTCTAGGCATATCTGGAGAATAAATTGGTGTAAATGAGAATCTATGTCCACATAATTCGCAGTATTCTTTTCGAGAATATCGCATCCATTGCATCAGGCAATCTTGATGTATCCATTTGATGCTTCCCGTGCAGATACACGGATGAAACAATGGTCGATCAGCTTGACCCTCACAGCGACAGACACGACAAATATCGCCTTGTGTCAAATCATCCATTTTTTATGCTATTGAAATTACGAGTTTTCTGTACAATTCTTACGTTTTATATTTCGATGAACTTTTCAAAATGTTGAATGACAACGTCAAGTAGAAGTTATCCAGAGATTGAAGCTGGTGATTATATCGTGCACCTCCTTCTCACATTCAGGTTCCAATCTTATATTTTTTACATGTTTTACTTATTATCTACTTTTTTTTTGTTGCTACATTTATAATATTACGATGCAATGTTTTATTAAATTTATACAGGATTTTTAAAGAAAGTAGGTACGAATTCAACAATATACGTAAAATTTGACAGTAGATTGCTATTTCACTTCTTGCTTGCGTACTTTTTTTCGTTTTTTTTTTTTTTTAATCCACTGACATTAGTAAAAGTCACGTTTAACAACTATTCTGAATAAAAAAACTTGAGCAGGAGTCTTTTCAGTACGTTGTAAAACCTTTGATTTATAATATCTAAGTTTAAAACCCGCTGCACTTGTACCACTCTCCGTCGTCATTGCCAATTGCTTTTGCAACATTCACGCCAAGAGTTTCAATACTCTCCGTCGTGAATGGCGCCTGGCGCTGTCATTCGGGAAAAGCAATATAATTCTGAAAACGAAGACAAGCACCACCAGGTGGTTGTTGTGGGATGTGAGAATTAAAAAAATTGTTGAAGTTTCGAAAATTGTCCGAGTGAGGGCGCTAGGCTATTTTAATTTGTGGCGCCATCGTTATTTGCCGATAATTCTACTTGTGGCAGCACCGTCGTAAAAACATGAATTAATCATCTTTGACGTTTTAGCTGATGTTCTCGTACTTCTAATTCTGCTTCATTCTTGGACCGAACATAGCCATTGTAGTTCTTAAAGCTTTTGTGTTTTGTGTTAAATTAGTATTGGTTATTGGTGTTGTTTAAATACTCTTTGTTTCATTATTCATATAAAAGACTTGAGTACCACAAATTGACGACGAAAAGCTCGAGTTATCGAGCGCTAGCTTTTCGCTCAGATGGAAAACAGCATAACAAACATTTATATTATGAGTTTCGACTAATGTGGAAAATAATTTTCACAGAAATGTTTGGCATGTGACAGAGTGAGTGACTGTAATACTGGGAACACACACACATATGGTATTGATATCATGCCATTGATACCAGGTCAAATCTATACAACGTAGTATAGCCGACCCCCGATACACTTTTGTTTGTAGTATAGTTTGACATTCGCTCTCACTGAAAAGCCAAAGTAGAAGTTTTTTTTTAAAATGTCACAAAATAAATTATTTTCATCTTATATGAATAATTTATTATTAAAAAATTTGCTGGAGAGGTTAAACACACAGCTAAAGTTATCAGCAATTTGGAGCAAAAGACGAGCAGCGCTTTATAGAAAATTGTATATTTTAAATAATTCATGGAGGGTTAATCGGAGCGTGTGGACAAAGGTAATCCCTAGCTTTGAATTATAACATACTTGTAATATTTATGCTATATTTTTTTATCCTTAGGTTCAAAATTCATAATATTGGGAAAACGATGTGATTTGCTTCCACTTTCCTCCGTTTATTAAAGCTTGCGCTCTCCATTTTTAACACAAATTTTTGATAGAATTAAAAATGGCTGATCAAAAAAATGCAAAATTTTGTTGTAACTTTTTCCCGCTATGTAAAATGGCAGTGGTATCAATAGAAAACTGTCTCTACTAGGTTTGAATATTAGGATACCAGCAAAAATTGTTGTGTATACCAGGTACTACAGCTAGTATCCAACTAGTATGTGAAGACAAACATCTAGTATAGCACGTAGTTTTCGAATACTATGGGATCAACACCACATGTGTGTCTATGGTATAAGAGAATACAAGTTATTTCCATTAAAATTTTGACATATTGTAGCTGATGTGCTGTGACGTAATTTCGTGACTAATGTATATACATTTTTATATTGTATTGCATTGTGTTGAGAATGAGAGACTATTAGTATGTTTACATGAATACTTGAAGTATATTTCAAGTAGAGATCAAGTAAGCAAAATATCATGTAGATGCGCATTGAGTCAAGTAAAGGCGGATTCCCATTTCTGCGAAATTTATATTTTTTAACTATTCCGAAATTAATTCTAAAATTCTAAGAAATAAATTAATAAACAAAACCTTATACATAAATCAAAGAATTTTCTTTTAAGATTTTAAAGTGACATATCGCCATATTTTGGTGGGGGATAAAGTTTTAGCTATAAAAACGTATTCTTTCACTCTTGGAATAGTTTTACATATCACTATATCGCTCTAAATCTCTGCAAAATAGAAATGTCGCAGTAATGGAAATCCGCCTTAAATCACAAATGTTGTTCGATTTACTTGAGAAAAATTCATGTAAATACAACTTCAGTATTTGCACATTTTTCATTTCTGCGAGTTATGAAAATGGTAAAGAGGAACAACAAGAAGATTTTGTTGACAATTCAGGCCTTCATTTTTGGTAAATTTTAAGCACTGAATAAATAACTAATAAGGAAGCGCGGTACCGTCCGAATACAGTGTACGTGTTTAAGCAATTCAATGACACTATGACCTACGATCGGGGGTAAAATGACAAGAGGCCTATCGTGCGTCAGTTCAACATTTCTGACATTTCATATTTCATGAAATTGTAATTGCTGCCTAAATTATGTCAGTCATACAAATGCAACGCCAAGAAATATTATCTGAAAATAAGGAGGCGCTAAGTTTGTTTATTTTATATAGCAATTTGGATTATAAAAAATGTCCCCCTTCAAAATGTCAGGATTTCATTACTACCATGACGAAACAAATACAAGCACACTAATCATTTCTCTGAGGCAAGCCTTGAGGCGAGCTGCGAAGAGGCCTGAGGCTTGCTTGGATGTGTTTCTGCCTTTACTGGTTCTAGGGCAGTGCAGTGAACGCACTCCTAATCTGTGGTTGTACTTTGAGGTGAAAACTTTGTGTCGTGGTTGCATTTTAATCTTAATCCATAATTTGTAAATGTAGCCTTCTAGAGAGCCATGTTGAACAAATTATTTATAAATGATTTTATTTGTTTAATTAACGTTATTGCGAAATAATTGAATCAAAGTGTTTTAAGGTAGTTTTGTGGAATTTCGCAATTTTCTATTCCAAACCACAGCGTTGCTGGTTGCTTGCTGATCAGCTGTTAGCTGTCATTTTAGCTGTGGTGTGTACATTATTTTTAGTCTTTTTTTTCTCGAAAAAGTGACAAAGATGATAATAACAAATAAAATAAAGATATGTTTTTGCAGAAAACCTCAATATTAACTTATTAAAGTTTCGGAGAATAAAAATAAATTTCCCATTTGACTTTGGTTCTGTTCCACATGGATTTAAATTCTGAAAAAACAAAATCTGGTCGCGGCCCTCGCGGTGGTCCCAGTAGTTCAGCATTCGGCAATCAATTGCATGCTGTAAGAAGAGTAAAAAAGAAATGCTTTAAATTTCAAGAGAAGTTCAATACAATGTCTCAGAATTATAATGCAATGGCCAGTGAAGAAAGCGAAAAAACAAGTAATAACCAAATGAAAGAAAGTTTTCCTTCCACAAGCACCACCAACATGAGATCAATTGCTTCAAACCAATACGTGGCGCAGAAAACAAAAACCGACTACAACAATGAACGGGTTAAAATTAAGGAAAAAATCAAAAACGTTAAAACAAAGTTCGCAAAGATGAATATGAAATTCAACGGATCTATCGAAGAAAATCAGAATGAAAATGAGCATGTAAGGGAGAAATTAAGAAGTCGTTCGAATTCTGAACGTTCATCAGTTATCACTGATCGAAGTGAAAATCTAGAAGTGCATCGCTCAAAATCTGTGACATTATCTACAACAAGTCTTGCATCTGAAAGCATTCTAGAAGAGCCCACAAATGAGCAAATAAATGAAGAATCAAAGAAGAATAGAAGAAAACGTAGAAGGCGTAACACAAAAAATTTCAAAGATGAAAGTGAAAGGGTAATGAGCGATGTTTATAATTTGGACATCACTAATGAGTTTAAACTTAACGCTGAAACACTTTTAATTATTGACCTCCTTTCACTCCCAGAGGAGGAGCGACAAGATTTTTTAGTACGATTGGCTAAATTAAAGAATATTCTTGTGGAAAATCCAGAAACAAATTGCGTTGAGGTGAATCCAAAGATTTCTAATTTAAGAAGTATCCTTTGTAATGGCAACAAAGTTTGGGAAATGAATCAGGATGTTAAAAAACGCCTCGAGACTTTTGCAAATAGTAAATTGTTAAAGCTGGCCGAACCGCAGAAGAAAGAGAGATCACGTTTACTATTCGAAGAGTTGGTAAATCTTGTAGTTTTGGATGGATTGACTGAGGAGCAAAAAAGTTTACAATTACAATTTACATTTCCCGTTACTCCAAAGAAACAACGAATTAAAAATTACATTCATACCAAAAGTTTTACGAAAAGTCTTGAAGAATTCGCCCAAATATGTGTGGAAGGAAATCTTGGCGTTATAATTGAGGGAGAGATTAGAGTGAATGCTAAAAATAATGATCAAGCGTTTATAAAACATGTCCATGGTGAAAAGGATGCCATGTTCTCGTCACTTTTTATTCGTAAGTGCGCTTTACATGGAGACATTGTTCGGGCATTCATTAGAATCAAGCCTAACGAGGGCAACAATAAAGAGTCACCTACAGCTACTAGCAATATAACAACAGTAACAGAGGTTTTACCCGAAGAAGATGATGATGAACCCTTAGAAATTACACCAGAACGAAGTGCAAAAGGTTTTGTTATCAAAATCATTGAGGAGGTTCACAATAGACGTACCGTTGGAAGTTTTCTCTCTTATAGATTAGACTCTGAATATATTACTTTTGTTCCACGTGATATGAAGATGTCAAACATAAGAATTTACAGAGAACACTGGCCAGAGACTTTTACAAAAGAAAATATGGGAAAAATTCAGGATGTGCTATATGTAGCAGAAATCATTGGGTGGTCTGGAGATATTTGCGTTGGTAAAATTCTTCAAGCGGTTGGTAAATGTGGTGAGCTTGAGGCAGAAAACAATGCTATCCTCTTGCAAAATCGGCTGACCGTAAATGCATACGACGAAAAATTCAACGAAAAATTTTATGGTCCCATTATTATTACGGACGATGAAAAAAAGAAACGAAAGGATATTCGTTCGGAGTGTGTTTTTACAATTGATCCATTAACAGCTAGAGATTTGGATGATGCTATGTCATGTAAACGGCTACCAAATGGAAATTATGAAATCGCTGTTCACATTTCCGATGTTACATACTTTCTAGAGGAAGATTCTGAGCTGGATAGAATAGTGAAGCAAAGAACAACGAGTGTTTATATGGTAAACGAAGTATTTCATATGCTACCAAAGCCACTATGTCTCAAGTGCTCTCTTTTACCCGGAGAGGATAAGCTTGCTTTCTCAGTTTTCTGGGAAATGAATTCAGAAGGTAAGATACTAAGTACGAGCTTTTGTCGAACCATTCTGAATTCATGTGTACAACTTGCATATGAACACGCTCAAAAAATTATAGATAATCCAGATAAATATTTCACTGACAACGACCTCCCCATGATTCACAATGGATTCCAAGCATCTGATATAGTGGAAAAGGTAAAAGTGTTGTATTCCATTTCGCAAAAACTAAGGAAAAAACGTTTCGATGATGGTGCTCTTAAAATCAATAGACCCAAGCTGTATTTCGACTTGGATCCAGAGTCTGGCGCCCCAACAAATTATTGCATTGCTCAATTGGATACTGCAAACTATCTTATCGAAGAATTCATGTTGCTAGCTAATCAATCTGTGGCGAAATTTACTTTTGAAAAATTTCCTCATATTTCTATTCTTCGGAGGCATGAACCTCCTCTTCCCAATGTTATTAAAGATCTAAAGGAACGCCTTACTAATTATGGTATGGAATTAGATATTAAAGATTCCAAGGCAATATATGACTCTTTGCTGAGATTGGTAAAGGAAAATGGAAACTCGGATATAATGGAGATTGTATTGTCGCATCTAATATCGAAACCTATGAGTCGAGCGAAGTAAGGCTTAACGTGGCTGTGTTCCTTGAGCTAAAATAAGTCTGATTTTGTTCTTTACTTTAAGGTATTTCTGCAGTGAATCAAGGGACGAAAAAGAATTTTGGCATTATGCGTTGTCTATTCCAATTTACACGCATTTTACAAGCCCAATTCGAAGGTATCCAGATGTCCTTGTTCACAGGTGAGTACTAGCGATACTTACGATTGTTGTCTTCTCTAGCAAATTTAAATATTAGTTTTATGTGTATTCCTTCATTTAAGGTTTCCTATCAATTCAATCCAAGTGAAATCTTCTACTCAAATTCCTCCCAGATTTTCCAATATACAGGGTGTCCCGTGAGCGGTCTGTTACCCGAAGACTGGATAGACCATGCTTGGACATGCAGATAAATGTATGGGTGGTGAATTTTTTTCACCTGAACTGAACCGTAACTCGTTCGGTTCCTAAACCTAAAGTATTTTATTCACCACACTGACACAGAACTGGTTGCGAACGTATGTATTTTTCACAGTTCGGTTTCTGCATCGGTGAAGTGGTGCAAAAAACGCAGAAAAGGCGTGATAGATCATTTTAAAGCTAAGCTTTTGGGATTCTTAAATCCAATATGAAAAATTAGTGTTGATTACGTGTTTTTTAATAAAAAAGAGTAGTAAAATAAAAAAAAAGAGTTAAAATTAAAAAAAATTATATTTGTTGAGCTATAACCTCAAAATGGAGGGGATGATAAGTTTTTATAGACCGTTATAAAAGTCCAATGATTATCTATCTAAAAGACTTTAAATGATTATCATAGGGTATAACATTCAGAAGTTACAGGGTAATTTATAAAAACATACCCAAATATCTTCAAGTTCCGTTATCTCCGAAATCGTTAGGATTTCCCCTCCCCCAATCATACAATTTTTTGCTTGTCCAAACATGACCCATCCATATCCTTCGGGTACCAGACCGTTTACATGAATACTTGAGTACTTGACTTGAAATCCACTTGGAACTCAAGTAGGGTTTTTGGTAGAATTAACGCCAATTACTTGACTTTAAATTTTCTTGAAATTTATAAGTGATAACTCTGCATTAGGTCCAATACATAGGTACGGATTTTTAGATAAATATTTTGAGAAAATTTCTAAAAATCACAACCTGAATTATCAACAATAATCTTCTTTTTGTTCCTCTTTGCCGTTTTCATAACTCGCAGAAATGAGAAATGTTCATGTTCACAAACTGAAGTTGCGTTTACTTGAATTTTTTCTCAAGTAGGTAAATTGAAAAAAATTTTGTGATTTACTGGACACAAATATATTTGAAGTCAATGCGCGTTTACTATATTGATTACTTGATCTCTACTTGAAGTATACTTCAAGTATTCATGTAAACGTACTGATTGACAAGCTAAGTGAACTTTATCGCGCACCACTCAGCGTTCACAACTCATCGCTTCCCCTCGCCAATCTGCAATTTCCTTACCCATCCACTTTACCTTTCTTGTTTAAATAACTTTTATCAACTTACAAACCCCTGACTAAAAAACTTTGGTGTCTGAGCGCCTGAGAGTGCCGTTCGTGGCGAAAGAGTTTTAGGGTAGTAAACGTGGATGGATTTACATGGGGTTTTTTGATTTAGAATGAGTGAGTGGGGAGCTTTCCAATGGGGTAAAAAATTTCTTACCAATTTGGACCGTGTTTGATATGAGTGGAGATTCGAGAGCGGAGAGAGTGTATAGCATTTATGACTAAAAACTAAAAAATAAAATACATTAAAAACACTTTTTAAATAAATAACTTTCGTAAATAAATTGCACTACAAAGTAAAAAATATTTTTTTTTTCAGTGACATACACATGAAAAGTTTCGTTGCAAAATAAGAAATGGTACAACTCAGATTAAATCTTAAAAATTTGGGCATGAGTTGCAGTTAGACAATTTTGATTATAGTTAGATTTTTCAATATATTATCTTTCCTATTTAATTAAATTAAAATGCATATTTGCAAAGCTAAAGAATTACAGAAGCCCAAAAAGCAAACAAGAATAGGTATCCAGATGGACATATTCCTTCATTTATGAATACAAAAACGTAAATAAACATAAACAAGTAATATAAGCCATGCCACGCCATGCTTAACCACTCGCTTACAAAAAAAAAAAAAAAAAAAAAAAAATTTCATCGTCGTCGGGCTGCTGCATTTCAATGCAAATAGTAAACAAAACCGACGATTGATTGACAAATTGGCATAAGCATGCACAAGTATAATCCAGAAATTGTTTGTAAATGGCCTTTCTGTCTAATAAATTGATTGCAGATGTGCAATGAATTTTGCCATATGGCTTTGCTTATGGGATTATTATTAATTGTTTATTTATTCCTCAGTTCAGATATTTGAAAGAGTTATCGGTTTTCCATAGGAGAAATGTTGGGTTTCCTAAAATTATTGAAGGGAAGTATTAATTTCTTGCAATTTTAGAAAGTCCTCCGATGGTTGAAATAAAGCCTCAGAGGTATCATAAGAAATACCTTAGAGATACTTCCGAAGTGTTTTATAAGTATATTTAGAGAATGAACAAACATTTTAGATCTTGTATTTAATAAAAGTGTTAATTTTATTATTGTTGTTGTTTATAAGACCGTACTTCTCACAAATTGACCCGAAAGAATCATTACGATGCCATATAATTTTATGGTAAAAAATACACCCCATCCATAACATTGATTGTGTTATCTCCGAGTTGTACGCCTTCTGACAGTGGTATGTGCCTTTGCGCATCC
Source organism: Dioctria linearis (assembly GCA_963930735.1). Classification (NCBI taxonomy): domain Eukaryota; kingdom Metazoa; phylum Arthropoda; class Insecta; order Diptera; family Asilidae; genus Dioctria; species Dioctria linearis. The sequence continues at coordinate 166,193,854 of OZ005743.1, read as the reverse complement.
AGTCTTGGGAAAATATTCACGTTTCTGCCGCTTACACATCAGACTTACAAAAAAAGTGTTTATATAAAAATGTAAGGAATTTACCCTTCTTCTAAATTTATATAAGCCCGGAACTAAATGAAATCAAAAAAGCTCAAACCTATTCCAAAAACTAATTTATTCCCTTAGCGACTGAAACTACTGACATGTATAACAAGAACCGCTGACACTACTGAAATCTCTTACATTATCATGGGATCACTTTTCTACAGTTGTCTCTTTTTGGTTTAAGTACATACTGTATTCCTCTGAACTTTAAATAATAAGTTCTATTGGAAATCCACCATAGTTCAGTATCAGTTCAGTGGATTTTCCAAATGAATATATAGAATAGAAATAGATGGCAATACAACATTCGTAATCTTTTCTCTGTCCCCCATAATTACTTTTAATTTAATTTTATTTGCTTAAAAATCGACTTCAATAATATTTGATGTTATAGGAACTTCCAATAAAAAAATAATGTCAACAAAAGGGACCCATATGAAATAGAAGATCAAGCAGTTCATGTTATACAAGTCAATGCTGAAAACTTGTCATTTAAAAATATATCGTCTAATTTCGGTATGAGCTGAATAGGTTATGAGCTAATTCTTCTTTAATAGCTACAATTAGCACATAGGTGTAATAGGTAAAATTAAAAAGGGGAGCTTACAATTTACAGTTTTTATAAAAAAAAAAGTTATGTTATAACCCCTTTTTTACCAATTTTTAGTTTAGACCACCATAAATTCTGTGAGGAGGGGAGTACGGCTTAGAATATAGAGCAAACAGGAATGGTGATAAGCCAGATTTTGCGTAATGAATTCCTGGTTGTGTTGGTAGTCCATTTTTACATGTATTTACACGCCATCCCTATTTTAAACAACTTGTCAATTTGCAAAAAGTAAACAAAGGTTTTGTGCGGAGCATCTGTGGTAAAAAATGTTCTTTTTCTACTTTATTCTGAAACAATTCACATAATTAATTTATATAAATCTTTGCTTCTATTAACAAAAAAGATAATTTAGGTAGTGCAGTTGCCTCAAACAGGATTCCCTAGTTTATAATCCAATTTATATTTGCAAGCACTGACCGAACACTTCAGTTCTGTTTTTTTAATTGATATGAAGATTTTAACAGCCACTAGTGGCACTATAAAACTTTGCACTAAATAAAGTTCAAAGATAAATAGTTTTGAAAAGAATTGATTGGGTATTTTTGTTAAATTTCACAAAAGAATTTTAAGTTTACCAAATCTGCTCACAAAACAAAAACACATTTGACAATTAATCTACAGCTTTGACAATTTCTCCATCCAGCATCTCACTTACTCCTATGTATAGTCTCCTGCTCTTGACAAATTACGCTCATGTACACGAATTTTACACGATTCAACCATTCCTGTTTGCTAAGGAGTACGAGGCTGGTTGAGCATTTCATACAAAAAGTTTCCTCTTTATTTAGCGCATCCAGAAGAGGAAAGCTTACGACTTATTATACATTTTTATACCCTAGCTAGATGATGAAATCATATGGTATACTAAGTTTTTCATTCCATTTGTAACACACCCAATCCTTACAGGTAAACCGATGAAATTTGAACAAAGTGCAATTTCACTTGTATCTCACCAAACTGGTGTGTATTTGATCACTTTAATGTCATTTATCATGCGATCTCTTTTTGTCCTGGTCGAATTAATTTGTAGATTAGATTTTTATCGCAGTTTTTCACAAAATCAGATTGACGCGTTAATCGCATGCTTAGGCCTAAGAAGTCTTCAAGCGCCTTCGTGCACTATTCGAATCAGTTATTTTATAAATGATTGCTCATTCTCTACTTGGCCTCCTTTACATAAAATCAAATATTACTAATTAAAAATATATTGTAACAAATTATACGAATAAAAAAAAATTCTTTTATATTTTCAGAGTTCTAAGTGCAGCACTCGATTACACTCCACCACCGAAACAAACACCAATACAGCTCCAAGAAATCGCCGGCCTATGCAATGAGCATAAAGTCAATGCTAAAAACGCAGGCGATGATAGTGCGAATTTGTACTTTTTACATTATATAAAATCGAAAAACTCACTTCTAGTAAGGGCTGGTGTATTAGATATGTGGTTGCATGCAATGGAAGTTATTCTAATCGAAACTGGACATATTGTTCGAATTCCTTATCCCAAGGAAGGAAAGAATAATCCAAAAATTGTGCTTAATAATAAAACTAAGCCCATCACTGCGCAATTGTTTTCTACAAATGCTAATGATGATAAACCAAAAGAGCTCAAAATGTTTTCAGAAATTCTTGTTGAAGTATATGTGGAGAAAAATAAATTGAGAGGGAGACTAGCTATTGCACCAATATCAGAAAATTCTATAAACAGTTCATGCAATTCCACACAATCAGCAGAAAATGTTTGTGTAGAAAGTATAAATCCATCGAATCAGAAGAATCAAAATGAATCGAAAGGAGAGGAGCATATAATTAAAAAACAAGGTCAACAATTTGCTCAACTAGAATCAAAGACTTTCTACAACAACAAACTATATAAAAAAGATATTAAAACATCTTTTGGGATGAATAAATCTTCAGATCCTTCAGTATCTGGTGAACAGATGACACCGACTGTGGTAGAGACAACATTAAAAGGACTTGAAACATATCTTATGTCGTCCATCAAATCAGAAATATCTCCTTTTGAATATAAGGAAAATCCCATGCAGAAGGCCAATAATTCAGGAATAAGTGATACTTCTCATTGTATTCAAATAAAAAAATCAACTGAAGAAGATGTCACTAAATCAATCCCCACAAAGCAGTTAACCACAACAATGAAATACAAATTGAAAGAATTTGAATTGCCATCTACTTCAGTTGTCAACTTCCCAAAATCTTTATTTGAGGTAAAAGACAAATCAATATTAGCCAGCGATAGCTCAGAGAAAAGTGAGACTGCTCATTGCATACGAGCAGAAAGCTCAAATGAAGATGCATCCAGAAAAATACTTGATAATCTTTTACTAACACTTGTATACGATAAATCCAAAGAAATAGAAGCAACATCATATACGGAAAAATTGTCTTCTGAAAACAAACCTGAGCTTGTTACCAAGTCAGATAAAACTAAGATTATTCCTTGTATACGTGATGCGAATGTAAATCTCTCCAAATTTTTATCAAAAGAAATAGAGGAGGCATCATCTACTTTCAATACGCAATCTCAAACATCTCTTCTTAAAGCAGTAGAAGAGAAATCAATGCTAGTCAGTGATAAGTTAGAAAAAATTGATTCCGAAGATCCAAGTGAAGATGTCGCTAAATCAATGCAATTGATCACTCTGTCATCAGATGATACAAGTAAGTCATTGAAAGATTCATCACCTATCCATGGTGATATTAAATTAATTCAACTCTCAGAATCAGTTGGAGAAACGTCGACAGAAGTACCATCAAAGGATGCAGCATTTGATGATTATGTTGACGCTCAAACTTTGGAAGAATCATTATCATCTCCACTGACATTGGACACTTCTGAGGAAGGCATTGATTGGGTAACACCGCCAACATCACCGTTCATCTAAGAAATAATATAATTATTATTCACACGTATTATTGTCAAGAAGACTTGATTATTAATACACACAAATTTTTATCAATTTTCATTACGATTACATTGTTTTTAACAAAAAAAAAAAAAAATTAATCTTACCGTTAATGATAAGTGACATGTTTTCGTAAATTTTGCATGGAATTTTTTTATTCGTTATGATAAAATGATCAAAGTAAAAGTTTTGGGGAAATCTATATCATTTTAAGTGTAAAGGTTACCGGATTTGTTTTTCTTTTAACTTTGGGTAAATTATTCGATTTTCCTTGTATGGTTAATTCACTTATTTTGATATGAGCTAGGACTTCATTCTTGATTTGGATAATTGCATGGAAGAAAATGATCTCTTTTGGGACTAAGTAAGCAAAAGTAGGAGCAAGTTTCGCTCGAGTTAAGTAAGAATTTCCCACTAAAAAAATTATCAATTCAATTTATTTCCATTTTTTGAAATTCTTTACCAAGAAGAAAAACCTGATCAATGCTTTTTTCAATGATTGATAGGAATACGAATGAAATGTTATCTATTCTATTCAGCTGCAGCTTTGTCAGCGCGAATTAATAGCTGTTATTTTTTCCATTCTGGATGGTGATCTAGATCGGTTTAGAATGTTAGGAAGTCCTTCATCCAACTTCTGAGCTGGGTAACTCGATATCGAACGCAATTTATCTTTGGCGTATTATTTATCTCACTTTACGCAATTCTATAATGACAGTATGACATCACTTAAGCTATTGAGTTATGCTTAGTTGATTTTCAAGTTTTGCGAAATATACAACTTGATAGATAAAAAAAAACTGCTCTTTTCAATCGCATTTGTGCTGTACCTCCTGTCTGGTTGAAATAAATATATTCATTTGTCTCAATAGGATTAAATGTGTCCATTACTTCAACAACTGCAACAAACATTTTAAATTTGAGAATAAAACAGTTAAGTAATGAAAATTGTCTTAAACTCAATAGCCCAGCTTGTGCTGTTGTACTTGATGCTTGTACTTATACCTCCCGCCATGCATTAATCAACTTAAAAACAAACTCTCTTGTTTTTGAAATGTTAAATTAGTTAGGGTTATATTTTCAAGGCAGTCATATATTTCTTGACAATCATAAATACATTCAAATTCACCAAAAAATTATAAATTTTTGGCGACATGATTTATATTGTATCTACTTACTACGATAAACTATAATGCAAAAAATAAGGATTAATTTTATTAGCCACAAATTATGACTGCTTTAGATTGCTCACATCCATTAATAATTTTGTTTTTAAAGGAATTAAAACAGTAAATCGCCTGCGCAATATTTATGCTTCATTTTATCAGCGTTCGCCATTTTTCCATCAAGCTCAAGACGAAGATAACCTGTTCACATTTCTTGATCTCGACAGCCAATAAAAACAACCTCAAAAATATGTTTTGCCTATTTAAATAAGTCAATTCGATTCTTGACTCGTTGATCAGATGTCTCAACTGTTATAAAAAGTAGCCATAGACATGCTGTACGTTTACATGAATTCTTGAGTACTTGACTTGAAATTCACTTGAAACTCAAGTAGTGTTTTTGGTTGAATTAATTCCAATTAGTTGAGTTGAAATTTACTTGAAGTGACATTTTATCATTGACAGCTCTGCATTAAGTTCAATACATAATTGAGGATTTTTAGATAAATATCTTGAGAAAAGTGCTAAAAATCGCAGCACATCAACAAAAATCTTGTTGTTCCTCTTTGTCGTTTTCATATCTCGCACAAATGACAAATTTTCAAGTACTGAAGTTGCGTTTACATGAATTTTTTCGATTTACATGAAATTTTGTTATTTACTCGACTGAAGTATACTTGAAGTCAATGAGCGTTTACATGATATTTTGATTACTTGATTTCTACTACTTCAAGTATTCATGTAAACGTACTGATGGATTCGGATAGAGCTTGACTAAATGTTACGTCACTAGCTGTAATAACAAAACGAAGACTTGGACTCGGACAGGCCCTAAGTGTGTTATGTAAGTTTTATTTATTTAATCTTATAAAGGTGATTATTATATACCAATACTCATTTCACCAGGAATAGAACTTTTTCCATAAAAGCACCGTTTAGGCGCCTGCTTCTCTTCATCATTCATGTCTAATTTAATCTATTGTGGACATAGCTTCGCTCCTATTAAATTAAATACACTTGCTAAATGCTCCCACTTTAAAATAATTTGCTATTCCACTCTGATAGCAACCTTCAGCAAGACATCTTAAACAAGCGGCTAATTTAGATTCCAATGAAATTGATGTAGACCGCACTGTTAGAGCAATATTCTTACTTATTTCGCTTATCACTTATTTACATGAAAGCTGGCTTGTTAAGCCTATAATTTCTCTTAAATCCAAAGAAAGAAAAGAGATATATTTATAAATATTAAAAAAAAAAACATAATAAACATAAAAATAATCGACTCACTCGTAGTCCGGTAATCCAATCATATTTCCAGTTGTATTTCTGATGGTTCTCTGTAATTTAATGATATTTCCTCATCGTCCTCTAAATCAAGAAATAATGCGCTGGTGTCTATAATAATTTATTGCCTATAACTTTTGAATGCGTAAAAATGAACCGTAGCCCCACTTTATGCTTGAAATTTAAATAAATCTTCAGCTGATTACAATTTCGAAAGTTGAAAACTGACACTCAATGTGGCTGTTTGCTGGTGGATTAAAAACTCGCATCGTGAAGAGGAAGCGATACTTGCGTCGGATTGAATAATAAGGGCCTCAGTTTCTGAGGCAGTGTCCAAATATGTAGTAAAAAACTAAAGTTTTGTATGGCAACACCAAGAAAGGATTTCCCTATTTGCTCCACTTTTGCACCTGTATTTCCAATTTTTATGAAAAAACCATGTACAAAATATGAGCTCTCCACCTCGACGCCTTCTCAGGCAGCTTCCGAGTATATAGTGAAAATCTAGAATTTTATATGGCAACACCAAGAAGGGGTAACCCGATTTAGTCTATTTTTGGAATTTTATTTACCATTGCTATAAAAACATCATGTAGCAAATCTTAGCTCTATACGTTGCCCCATTCTCAGGCCGTTCCTAAATATGTAGTCAAAAATTAAATTTTTTATGGCAACCCTACGAAGGAGCTGCCCGATTGGCCCCATTTTTGCATTTAAACTTACATTTTTTTTTTAAAAGGCCAGTCTACAAAATTTCAGCTTTCTACGTCGACGCGTGAGGCCCAAATATATAGTGAAAAACTAAAGTTTTGTATGGAGACACCGAAGGGGTTGGCGGTTCCAATTTTTCTTTCCCTAAGAACGTTATTTTGACAATTACGAACACAACAAACAAATAAATGAGCCAAATCGGTTGAGCCGTTCTCAAGTGTAATGATATAACATTCATGTGTCAATTGATTTTTATTTATATAGATTTACTTTTGCGTCTGCATCCCCATAAAGGTGATGTCTGACCTACAAGAGTATAAAAGTATGGATTTTGGTATGACGATACTCAGTGGATTTTTCTACGCTACATATACAAACCCACTTCTATCGGTCTTGGATTAGAAGCCAAACGGACACTTAAGATTCATCCACCACTCACTACAATAACGGCATAGTTCAACGCTTTTGTACAAATAGGACAGGTCTGTCTTACGAGAACAAGTATGAACCAGATTAATTCAACAATAACAGCATGAATCAATGCTATTGTCTAATATTTGTGATCATACCCTGCGACATCGAGTACGGACCAAGATCATTCAACAATAGCAGAGAGTACTTTAATTATTTCTTATAACACCGTGAATAGTCAAGAACACTCGTTTTAGTCCATTCTCACTCTTTTTTTTACTACATCTACTACTATAAACATTCATTCATCATCTATAAAAAGTTCAATTTTCAACATCTTGACCATCGATTATGGCACCACAAGTATTGCGCTCGCTGTGCTATTTCGGAGTATGCACCCTTTTATCGCTATTGGAGCTTTCTTCCGATAAGGTTTTTTTATAACTGCCTGACCCTAACTTTCAGCTCTTTTAATTTTATTATTTGAATTTAATGTTTCCTATATGAACTATAAATTTGTTACCTGTGGGCTACTCTCATCCTCCTAGATCCTACTAATAACTCAAGGGCTGCACTTGCACTTGAAGCTATTGGCGTACAACCACTCTACCTCTTTATCAGAGAGAAGCAGCAGCTAGTATGCTTCGAAAGAAAAGTTCAGATGATCACACTTCTTCCTCGAGCAGGTCAACACTAAAGACTAGATGCTCCAACAGATGTTATAGCCAACAGATTTTCCTTCGTAAGAGGTTACCAGATAAATATTAAAAGAAAGAATCCAGATACTAGACAGACTGCTCTAGTTCCCAGCATCCAGGAGGGATGGCAAAACAGTCGCAGGGGTGGACAGCTGAAAATTCTCCATTCTGCTTGGTGTCTCACCTTCCATTTTTCAGGCGGAAGTATATGCTATAGATGTGGGAGCTCAGAAAAGTTTAAACAGGGGCTGAAAGAACTCCAACAACCACATCTACTCAGACAGTCAAGCTGGACTTCTGGCTATGTCCTCTGAATTACTTTGAGCCGAAACTAGTCTGGAGCTACCCCTCGAAAAAGAAAGTGACGTTGCTTTGGCTTCCTGGACATGAAGGAGTGGACGAATTGACTAAAACTGAAACCGGCAGACCGTATACTGATTCCTACCCGACATTTGGCCTACCAAAAAGCCACTCGGGTGGGAACGGCATAAATAGCAAAACAGGCAACTGTCTCTCTTCTGAGGAAGATGAAACCTCGAAGCGCTTGCAGGTTTAGATCAGATCAGATTTTGCTAATGACTTTAGGGGAAGGCACAATAGACAATAGGTCCTAGTGGCTTATTCGCACCTAACTTAGTTAACCTAACTTAACCTAATTTTTTGGGACTATACTGTCTTACGCCTGCTGTTAGATTGATATTTTCTACTACATATTTGCATTCGTCTTTCGAAAGTCTATAAATAAAACTAACACGTACAGTTCGCTTGCATGCAACATTCTTTCTTTTAAGTGGAAATGATTTTATGCATCTCTTGAAAATCTCTGCAAATATTCAAAATTTTGATAAATTTCACTACTTCTACTTTTGTTATCAATAAAATGGCATGACAACATTTTCCAACACTAAATTAAAAGGAATTTATAGCAAGATATATAAACAAAAACATTTAAGGTCCCGCCCAACTGCCAGATGTTTTTACATAATTAATTATTTGCATATTAATAGCGTCTTCACGATACGAACAACGGTAATTGCCTCGACGTTTTATGTGAATATCAATGTTGTATCAAGCTAACGATATCGTTTTTATATTTCGATTGATCAGGTATCAAGTATCGAGCTACTTGACATTGGCCCTTTTGTACTATCCCCAAAATTATGGTTAAAAAAAGGTGAGCTCAACAAGGTATCTCACAAGATCTCTAATTAGTGCTTTAGGTCCGGTTTTGATACCACAGCTCGTCTGACCAGACGCATTATTATTTTAAAAGATATATGTTTCTAAAAAGCTCTTTCTACCAATAGAATCTCTGGAATGCTATTATAAAACCCTTTAAAATTAATCGCATTATCGTTGGATTGAGACGATTTTCGCGATCAATTTGTTAAATACAAAACGATTGCAAAATGCTAACGGCACAAAATAGACGAAAACGTAAGAGGGAGGAACAAAACCCTACTCGAAATATTTCTAAATTCCTTAAGCATTTCATAGAAAGAAGACGCTTTATATACAATTGTCTTGGTTTCAGCAATGGTTCACTTTTGTATGTATGCATTCCGTATATAAAAAGGAATTTCTAGCCTGGGGCCTTAATCCAGAACTGGAATCGAGTGTATAAAATCATAAATTTTTGTTTCTATATGATTTTAATTTAACTTAGTTTCCAAACACGATTAGCAAGGGGAAATGGGGAGCTGAGCTTTGCCTAACTAATCCAATCTTTTTTATGTTCCCATGTCCAGGAATCTAGTAAGGAGCAAATTTAGACTGATTGCTCAGTTGCTTATCACGGCATTGTTTTTACCAAGTTTGAAGGATATTGTAATAGAGACAAGTGCTTTGATGTCTGTTTCAGCCTGTAGAATTGCTGACATCTTCTTCTGGAAGACACTTGAATGATTTTTTAGTCTATTAGACTTTGATATGTTGAGTGTTTCAGCTAAAATATGTACGTGCACCTACCTCGCATCTATCTAATTATTATAGCCTGACTGTTCTGCATGATGTCTGATTTTTAATGTGGATGTCAAAAGGGAGGAGATGAGGAAGCATATAAGCATATTTAAGCAATCTTTTTGGGTGTGGTTTTTACTTTTTCTAAAGATGAATTGAGACGCACTATTTTTTTAAAAATTATTTTATAGTACGAATTTTTCGTGTTTCACAGTAAATTCGATTTTTCCAGCGATATTTAATAAGAAATAAAATTAAAAAAAAAATCTAGACACGGGACAGAGAGAGTTATTTCTAGAAAGACTTCTAAAGAGATCTTCGATCTATAATATTATTTCCGAGGGTAGTCTTTTTTGTCTTTTAGCAAGGCTCACTATTTTGCAATTTATTTAGAATTACAGCTAGTGTCCCTAAGGCAAGAAATCTTTTTTTTTTTGCCTTGTAACTAAAGCGTTCACTTAAGAAGGGTAATCCCGTCGTTTAAGACTCCTTCATAAATTTTTAAAATCATTTTTTGCAAAGATAGTGCGCTCTTTCATTTCATATCATTTTTCTATGTCCTGAAACCCAGCTAAGTGTGATCGTTTCCGAGTCAGAATTTATCTGCACTCTTCCTAATTTCGATATGAGAATAACGGAAGAGAGCTGATTTTCTCTGTTTGACACGCCAGCGTTAGTAGCTTGGCTAGGAGACTTAATGGAGCTTTGTGGTATATAGGTAGACTCATTAATGTACCGTCACATTTATGTCTTTCGGAAAATTCAACTTTATATATTTTCGTTGTATCCAACCTTACGAAATTATTTTAGCTGTAACCATCTTGAATACTTGGGTTCGATTTCCCGATCTCGATCCATATGGACAAGGCCAAGAGCAATCTTACTTGCTTCATTTTATATTAATATGCAACGCAGTAAGAGCAAGCACTACTTTTATTGAAATGATAGGTGTGCTTCTTATTAGCCCCATTATTTTTTAGTATGGCAGTGTCAACACTTGGAAGTTTTAACCTGAGCTTAAACGTCGATTTTTTTTCCATCAGACAGTAGCACCATGGCAAAGAATAGGTCTGATTGTTGCAGCATATGCAGTTATATCCAGTGGATGAGATTAGGGTTCCCAAGTTTTATATCTAAATGCTTTACACTGTTAACAGCTTTAAGTCTATTGTTGAATAGTCTTCATTCCTCAGAGGGATCTAGGCCTTTGTAATAAGAACAGATATTGGGACTAGTTGAGGAAAATTGCTGTCAAATTGTTCGAAACTTTCCTAGTACTGAGACCTACTGTTTTACCGAGATATATATATAAGAAACATTAAACAAAACTACATGTAAAAGCAACTAAAAATTTTTATTAGAACTTCGCCACTTATAATTTTTGCTTAAATAACAAAACTTTAAATATATCAAAAAGTTGAAAATATCTACAATAAAATTCTCTAGAATTTAACAAGTTGACCTAATGCATTGTTACTTTAAACAGAATTCAATTGGTGGACTTTCCTTAATTACAACGATTTTTGGTATCAGTATCCTCCACAACTTTATCCACCCAAGCACGTAACTTGTCGGTATCTTGAAGTCCTACAAGACGATTTTGAACTTTTCCATTGCGTATAACTAATAACACGGGTACAGAGCCAACATCGTAGTCAAGAGCAAGATCACTATGTTCATCGATATCGACCTTGGCTAATGTAACTGCTCCATCCGTTTCACCAATGACCGATTCAATACGCGGTGTCAACATTTTACATGGATTACACCATCTAACACAAGATTTATAATTTTAATAAATTAATAATAATATTTTCGAGAAGAACTTACGTTGCAAAAAAATCAACGATTACTGGTTTTTCACTTTTCTTTACCTTTTGCTCGAATTCCTCTACGCTTTGTACCTTAAAAATTTCATGCCTACGAAGAGACGTCCTAAATTGTCGAATATTTTTTACTAAATTCGAACGGAATGGACATCTTCCCACTGCAGCGGAAATCATTTTTAAAAAATTTTGTTTTCACTTCCTATAGTATGTAATCGCAAGGAAAAGTTCTTATTATCAAGATTGAGACTGAAAGTCTCAAATTTTGATCTCCTTTGACAGATCAAACCACACGGATCCAAAAACAAAAGAAGTATTTAAGCAATTGTATTTGATTCCAATATTAATCTTTAATGGATATGGTTAAATGAATATTGAACTGTGGCAGGGCTATAGTTTTTAATTAGCTGAAGTTATTTAACATGCAGTCTCTCCCGAAAACTGCGAAATTAAAAATTTTGCACGAAGTTCTTAAAATAACGTCATCGAATTGTCAAATCAAAAATTATCTTGTTCTTATTTGAAATTGTGGCTGGTGGTATAGAGAAGCAATAACAGAGTAAATATATGGCAGCAATATTCCCTCGATTTTAAAAGCTCACTTTAAAAGAGCTTTTGAATTGACTATGATGATATTGCCATACTGTGCTCGGCTCGTATGCATGTCACACACAGTGCAGTGTGCGTGCACACATCTCAGCGAAGCCGACTTTATGCTGATCGATGTAGGCCGGTCGATGGATGACTTTACTACTGATCGCTTAACACCATCGAATGAGCTCTGGATGTGTTGCTTTCAGACTAGCCATGTGCTATTAGAAGTAGATTAGGGGCACTTAAGCAAGAGCTCTGTGGCAAAATTTTCAACATACAGTTTTCTACTCTGATACCGTTTGCTCTATGCTGGTGGTTTATATGAGGTCGAGCTTCGGCCGCATTCAATAACTCCGGAATTGGTCCGAATGAGGGCGCTAGCGTACTGTAGTATCAAAACTCCGTCAAACTTAGATGGCGCCAGCGTACTGTACTACTAAAGTGGCGGCGCTGCAACACCGACAGCATTCAGATATCACCTAATTATTCGTTCTGTAGAAGCTGTCATTTGTCATTCATGACCCTGTACCTTAGAATATAGAGACAACAGAAAGTGTTGATACCTGTAAAATTCGAGTGCATGAGCATGTCGTGCAGTAGCTCAGCATTATATAGAAGAAAGAGACAAATATATGTTTAGCTGTCGAAAAAATCCTTCCTCCACCGAGATTTGTTTATGTTTGTGACAGCTGTGAAATTCCCTTAGGTATGTGGCGTAGTGACAGCGAATAAGAACATTTTCGATGGGAGCAAACGTAATATTTTCAACCATATATCGTGTTGCCCCGCCCTCTATATTGATTCTACTACACGGCTTTACTCAGCTGTCATTCATTTAATGCTTGGAACAGAATGCATCGCAGCCACCAAGCACAATGCGGTGATGAAGTGTCAAAATCGTAGCCATCAAACATGGTGAACACAATGGCCGTTGATGGCTGCGTCAAGATGAAATTTAAATGAATTTTGTTAACTGTATTAATAATAAATTGGGACCACAATATTATTATTTTTAAAATTTTTCACCACCATAATTAAATTTTCTGTGAAACTCAGGATGTTCAGCATACAAAATTTTAAAACAAACAAAATGTTAATCAGTTGTAAATGTCAACGCAGGATAATTGCGCTAAAGTTGGAAGTCGACTAACTTTTGCGTGGAGGCTACGATGCCTACGTTCATTGCGGTCACTTAATGGCATTGCCTTATAACTTACTTTTGCGTGAAATTTTCCTGCGTGGTAGCTACTTTCATTCAGTTCCAAGGCTAAGGCGCTTAAAATACTTGATAATTGAAAATTTGTGTAAAAACGAGATTTACAAAATTAAAATATAATAGCGGAATAAGGAAAAAATCACTATAAATGCATACAGAAGAGGAATGTCTGCACGTTATTTTTATAATGAACTGACTAGTCCGTATTTTCCAATTATTATCCAGATGTGAGTTGGTTCATAATTTTAAGGAGAAGAAAAAAATGTGTGTTCCGACTGAAAATACTTATTTGACTTCCAGTAATTGAGAGAGCATGGTAGCCCTTAAAAAAATGAATTGTCAATTCATGTATTCCCGCCAAAACTAACGTCAGTCTTTGACAGTTTTATTTGGTACGAAAACGAATCGCAAGCTGTTCCAGAAAAATATAATTTTCAATAAAAATAGCAAATTGTTCTAGGATATTATGTAGTTAAACTATATTTAATAGTTTTATTTAGTTATTCAATAACATCAATAAAATTTTCTGAATGGTTAGTGGAAATATTTGCAAAAGGTGTAATCATTTTACATGGTTTTAATTCGAAAAACAACAATTAACTTTACTAAATTTTAAAGAATATTTGTTTTAATTTTATTTCAGATTAATTAGCGGAGTATTCATTTAAATATGGCAAGCAATGAACGAAAGTCTTCAAGCAAAAAAACTGTTCCTGAACCTTCTTCATCCGTAATTACAAAACAAAATCAGAAAGAAATAGTTAATAATATGAAGGAAGTAATCATTACTAATAAGAAAAAGGAAAGGAGTAAACAACGTCGCAAAAAGGAAAACATAAAAAAAATGGAACCAGAAATCATGAATATTTCAAGTGTAATGAACGACAGTTTGAACATAGTATCGCCGAATATTAGCTTGGAAGAAAAAAATGATAACAAAATATTATTATTGTCACCACTGAAGGAAAATTCAATTCAATCTTCCAGTTTCAATAAAGGCAAAGAAAAGAATGGAAATAGAAAGTCGAAGAATGCTGATTGTCTTGATGCATCAATATCAAATGCCAAAAGTCCAATGAAGATGGTATCAATTAGAGATCATTTTTCTCCCAAACCAAAAGTAAATAAAGCACTTGAAAGTGATCCAGAGAAAGAAAAACAAAATAAGAAACTTAATGCATTCGAAGTAATGATGAATGCTCGCAATAAGAGTATAGGATCCAATACACCAGGAAAAGAACCTGATAAAACTGATTGCGATCAAGTTGCGGGTAATTCGAAGGCAATCACTGTGAAACGTAAGCTTTTGTTGGAAGAATGGGCTGAGAAGAAAGGATCTTTGAAAAGGAAATTGGACGAAGAAGAACGTGAAGAGTATATCCAGTATGAAATGAAGAAACGAGCAAAAAGGTTTGTTTGCAAGGTTTTATTTTGTGTAGGTATTTAAAATTTGTAATATAAGCGGTAATTCTGCAAGGATTTTAGTACGGAAAAATATTAGTATGATACGCTTTAGATTATAAATTTGAGTATATATGTCTAATCTGTGCTTCAATCATTGCATACAAAATGTTCAATTGAAAGTGGTATTTTTATATTATCTGAAAGTTAGTTGGTCCAGCGGAAGAAATTGTACACTTTGATCTATAGTAGACCTAGCCGCTCTTTGTTTTATTATAAAAAAGATAGAATTCTTAAAAAATCGAATTCTTGTTTCCAATTTTAATTCTAGTAGTAAGTTATTAAGGTATTATAAAATAGTAATCCCTTGTACATCAAGGAATTTTGGATGCTTCTTCTATATCATTTGGCGAGTCAGTTATGATTATGATGCAAACATATTCTCTCGCAGATACCAAGGTAGTATATTATTCTTCATTTAAAAATAAACATCATTGCCTCATACGTAAGACGTTGTCTAACATTAATCCACTAAGGTCTCCAACATAACTCGAATCGGAGTATATATAAATATTTACATCTCAGAATCACCCGCATCCCTTTATTTTATAAGAGTTGGAGGCGATCCCTTGTTTCCTTCGAACTTGCATACAGGAGGGTCTAGCAATATGAGAAAGTGTTATATAAAATTAAGGCGTTTTATAATCTAGAACCGGTCGTATTCTTCTCAGGAATCCTACTTTAGCTATCTTAATACAAATATAGTCCGACTGCTCTTTAAACTTTAGTTTACTATTTATAATCACGCCGAGGTATTTAAGGTTTTCCACGCACTCAATACTTGTGCCAAAAACACATACTGATATATTGTCCACGGAGTTGAACTTCATGCATTTGGTCTTGGAATTTGATCAGAAAAAATAGTAATATAATAGTTTAAATATTGTACACTGAAAATGTACATAATAAAGCAGACTAGGTTTAATTTTAGTTTGTTTGCTTTCAACCATTTACTCAAGTTTACAAGGTTCTCATTCAAATGTTCAGACATATTTTTCATATCTCTTTCACTTTTAATATCATTATTGTATATCAGAAAGAGAACGCCTTCTAACAATGATCCTTGTGGTACGCCAATATCCACTTCCAAAGGGTGTGATAATATGTTAACTTTTGTTCTCTGTGATCTTTCATCCAAATAAGATCTAAACCATTTAAGTACCACACCTCGCACACTGTACATATGTAGGTTTTTTAATAAAATTCCTCTTTCCACAGTTTCAAAAGCACATTTAAAATTTAAGAATATAGCCATCACAGCATTGAAATCATCTATTTCTTTTTTACATTCAAATATTAGCCAATTTAACGTTGTTTCGCATGACTGTCCACCACCGACTGCTCTTCTATCAGAAATTTGTTAGTTTCCATGTACTCTACAAGTTGATTCGCCACATGACGCTCCATAATCTTTTCATCCACATGAAGCATATTAATTGGTCGAAACTCTTCGCAGCTTATTGTATTGTTCTCTTTCTCAATTGGAATAACTGTCAATTCCTTCCAACATCTAGGAAAAATCCCTGTTTGTATAGATAGGTTTATGATTCTCATTAGGATAGAGCGTATTATCTCAGTCGTCTTAGAAATTATATCACAGCTCAAACGAATCGTATCTTTTTTGTTATTGCACTTTTTAATTACATTACAAATTGTGAATTCATCACAGTAATGTATTTGAAATCTAGAAGTTAATGTGGTAGTCGGTATCGAACATTGCGTAGAAGAAATTGAACCGTGCAAATCTTTGATGCTGTTCACAAAATAGCAATTTAATTTATTTATTATACCTAATGAGTTGTACACACTCTTGGCCAAATTGCATGGCTGAAATTTCATTTGTCTTATGCGCGTTAAGAACTAGATCTTTAATAACTTTCCATCAACTGCTTTGATCACTTGATCAAGAATCTATCTGCCTCTCTATAATCTCATTCATACTGTAAACAGCTTCCCTGTAGGCATTTGCTTTTTCCCTCTTTTTTCTCTCCAACTCAGGTGTATTCCAATCATAATTCCCCACTTCGCTGTAGCACCTTGTTGATTGTAATCTTTTCGAGACATTCTTTTAGTTTTGCGTGAAAAAGGGTAGATAAATTATTTATCTCTATCAACAAGTAAAGGTTCGCTATATTGACCTCATTCAAGAGCTCATCAAATCTTGTATTATTATACTTTAAGACTCTGACGGTCTTACCCGTGTCCTTCCTCTGTTATGTAGATATTAATTTTATTTTAATTGTTTCATGATCTGATATCTTAAAATCACAGTCAATTTCTACGCGTATATTTCTTGTTTCCAATCCTACAAGTAAGTAGTCAATTAAAGTAAGGGAATTGTCCGTGATTCTCGTTGGCTGCATTACTAATTGCTTAATTTTTCATATTTGTTTGATTATAGTCCCTTTGCATCCAGTTAATATTGAAATTTTCGGCTATAACACATTTTTTTCATTACTCCTATACTCCAAAAACCAATTAGAAATAAATGACTTAAAATAATTTATCGGATTACTAGGGGATCTATACAAAACTAAGACTGTCCACTTTTCATTTCCTATCCACACGTATATTTTCAAAATCCACACCAGTTTTCCTTGACCCGTAACGCTTTCTACTGTGTATTGTATTCCCTTTTTCTACAACCACTTTTACCTTCCAACATTTAACTTCCTTTTAAACCCTTTGCATTCCGAATCACACGCGTGATGGTTAAGATCTAAATTCAAATTTAATTCCTTGTTTATGTATATAAGATTTTCTGTAAAGGAGTTCCTTCAGGCTCATTGACGATACGACGACGCGATCCTTTGATAGTTTTGATAGTGTGTAAGGTTGGCAGAATCATATCCTTTGCTTTGATTATACTTTTATAATGTAAAGTACGATTTTTAAAATAAGTAATTTAATCGTGGATTTTTTTTTCCTTCTAGACTTAAAACTATGTTAGTAAATGGTAAAAATGACAAAACAGCCCCAAAAAGAGATTCAAATTCACGAAAAAAGTTAAGTTTGAAGCGAAAAGATCAAAAATCTCAAACATTACCGGATGAAGATGAAATAATAGAGCATGAAAAAATATCAAAGAAGAAAACTAAAAAAAGAAAAGAAATAAGTGAAAAATTTGAAACAAAGAAAAGGTCACGTCGTATTTTATCTTCTTCGGTATCTGAGGATTCCAATGGAAATGAAGACAAAGAATTTGCTGCGAAATTATCGTCACCAATTAAAAAACGTGACAGTTTACTTGGATATTTTCCAAAAATAATTTCACCGACTTCCACAAATTCTGATTCTGTTTGTACGGAAATATCTGTGGAAGGCAAAAATATAGAAAAAAGTGAAGAGAAATGTAAGAATAAATATAAGTCTGGATATAAAAATAAGAAGAAAATAAAACTAAACGAAACACTGACTACTTCAGATCTTGATATACCAAACAGCGAACCATTAAACAAAAAAACTAGTTCTGGCCGTCCAAAGCGATCTTGTGTTGGTAAAACTCGTTATGATTTGAATGAATATGAATTAGATCTAAGTCCAACAGAACTTGATGAGATGAGTCTAAAGAATAGTAAGGATGTTGATATGCGTAAGAAAAATGAAAACAAAAAATCTTCAGTGAAAAAGGAACTTGTCCCAAGTATAGTAGTAAGGAATGAATCAATGAACGAAGTTGATGCAGAAATCGTGAGCACTGTTATTGATTTAGAAACCAGCATCGACGAAAACCATCTTGTATTACCAAAAATAAATAATTCAGTAAGAAAATTGGCACCGGTATTTATAAGAGCAATGCCAAAACCCAGTCCAGATCCTGAGCTTGTAAAAGCTCGGCAAGAATTTCTTATGTCTGGTGTTCCAGAAAAAATGAAGCTGGAAATGGCGAAACTAAAGCAATATGAGCAGGCTTATGAGGCTGCTGTGGAGTATTTTCCGAAAGTTAGTCACATACTTCAACTAGACGGCATGGAGGTTGCTTATCCAGATGATATCATCAATTGGAAAAGGTGTAACATAACATGGAAGAATGATAATGAAAGTCATTTTTCAATAGGAGGTACGACACGAGAAGGTAGACCTGAAAATAGAAGATTGTTAGAATATTCATCAATATCAAGAGCTAGTCTACTCCCGTTGCAAAAATTGGAAAAAGTTGAAAATAAGAGGGATTACGTGAAACATATGAAAATTAAGTACGATAAATTTCCCACGTATCGATGTTACAAACAATTAAAGGAAAAATACAAGTCCTTGAGGTCAAACGATGCCGATCTAGATACTCATCAGCTTTCAGAGTCCTTTGTTGTTACGAGAAGTTCTTCAAAGAGATTGGAACCGGAAAACCAGCTGCTCAATAATAGTCAAGATGACGAGAAATCATTACCTTCAGTGCCGAATGGTGAATTTTTATTTACAGAAAAGTATAAGCCCATGACATCGGATCAAGTTTTGGTGAATTTGGCGCCAGTTAAGGCCTTAAAAGAATTTTTATCTCCGTGGAAAATCGGACGCAATGCGAAAAATAACGAATCAATGTGTGATTTCGCATCGACAAATGATTCCAGTTGTAGCTCAACAAATACTTTTAATTTTGTTGTGCTCCTTGGTCCAAGTTCCAGTGGAAAAACGAATGCTGTCTTTGCTTTGGCAAATGAATTGAATTTTAATGTTTTAGAAATTAATGCAGGCATGAAACGAACTGGTAAGAAATTGCTGCAAGAATTGCATGAAGCAACACAGTCCCATCAAGTTGGAAAAGATGGCGTTAAAAATAATTTACTTAAGCAATCGATTAACGGATTTAAAAAGGCAACAACACATACGAACGATAGTAATTTATCCGTGGATCAAAGCAATAGTGGAAAAGTATCGTTAATTTTAGTAGAGGATGCTGATATCGTTTTCGAACAAGACGCAGGATTCGTTGAAGCTATTTATCAGCTGTCGGCAACATCTAAACGACCTGTAATTATAACCGCTAATAATCCCAACTGCCAGCATCTAATCAGACTGATAAATCAACATGTCATATATTTTGGAACGCCAAACGTTTTGAATATTTCAAAATACCTGTCTCTCATTTCGCTAATTGAAAATTGTCCGATTGATATCAATGACATCGTTAGTTTGTACTTGTACAATAATCGTAATTTGCGAAAGACTCTTCTTGAAATGCAGTTCTTTATACAAACCGGAGGGGATCGAATTCGTTTATCATCTGAGAAATCAAATTTTAAATTTTTCTTAACTTCTCCACACAAACCCATATCGAAAGCGAATGAAAACGGAAAAAATGAGGAAGAAGCTAATGATATAAAAAATGAGGAATTTTCAAAGATCCGCAAACACAAAAGTTTTTTTGAATTTTATGTAACATGCCAAAATATCGAACGACATGTACCGTTTCCCATTGATTATGATATGCTTAGGGAAAATTTGGCAGATTTTCTTAAAGTATCAGAAAAAATGAAAAGTGATTTATCTACAAAATGTATGAGTACGGAAAAAAAGAAAAAACTTGAAAAATATGAAAATATTTTAGATACTCTGACAGATTTTTACGAAGATATATCAGCTGCGGTAAATGTTACAACAGGCAGCTGCTCTGAGGATCTTTATCGTACAAGTCTGTCTGATGAAATTTCACATTATCTTGTGGAGCAGTCATTGAAAGTCAACTTACAAGCAAATGTGATAGGATACAACTTATTTTCAGAGAACAGAAAAAGGTAAATTTTTGTTTGTTATTGTAGCTTTGTACTCTTTCATGAGCTCTAGGCCACAATTATCAAGAGCTAATTGATTAGTTACATACATAAAATCTATATCGACTGTAATTTACTAGTCATTTGAAAAATTGCAAGTCTAATTATGCTTTAACAAAATAACGTGATTTGGATTTGTTTGTCGGAAGTGGTAACTCTCGATCGGATCATGTTTCTTGTGTTTTATTCTATCGATTTCGATGTGGATTTTGCCTTGGCCGAATCAGCTTTAAAGTTCTTTGTTTTTTAATCCCTCTCACTTATCCGAATTTTTAGGATTCAACGTAAAAAAAAGGTATTCACGAACGGTTTCAGTCAGGTGTGTTCTAATTTTATGTCTTATAATCAAACAGGATTACGATATTGGAGTTGAAAAATCGCAGCTTTTTTCTAGTTTAGATTTCATTGGAGCACTGTAATGTCTCTAATAGCTTAGAAAATTTCTTGATTTGTCTATAGGAAAATTTGTGCTTTCTTCTGTAGCGATAGATTAGTAATTATGCTTGCGAGGTAACAGAAGCTCTCCAACCATTTTGCTCTACGTTTTTTATTTGTTTTTTGTTTTATATAGGTAACGGTGCTATAGTTGATTTAATGCGAATTTATTATTAAGCCGACAACTATTTTCTGCTGCAAGATTTTGTTTCATGGTGTTAAGATCCTCGTGCCTGTAGACCAGCAAAAATATATCATTAGGACATTTCAATCGGCTGCGATATGATCAAAAAAATATATCTATCCGCACCTGTCCTCCCCATTTTTCACCCTGTCCTTCCCGCCCTTCCTGTCTTAGGCTTCCTCTTTCGGTCTTTCCCTACCGCTCTACCAGTATTACCGCTCGATGTCCCCTTATCCAATCCTTCCAACCCCTCTCTAACCATTCTCTTTTGTGAAATTGTGGTATAGGTAGCAATCTCCTAAGGTGGTAATTGTTACTATTAACTGACTCAGGTGTTTCGACAAGGTTGCTGTCGTTTATTTACATATCCGCGTTGTGTTAAGACTCAAGTTTACTTCCAAATATGGGGCGTTTTAAGTCCAATGACTGGTAAAAGGTCGTCTGCAGTTTACCATTAGTCACCAACGACTTAATAGCGGCTATTATTTCTGTTCTGCATGGTGTTCGTAAAGTCTGCAAGTTCCAGTTGAAGAGTTTTCTTGAAACCGTAAATAGTGTCTGTTTAGAGAGATATGTTCTTTTCACCTGGTCAGCGATCTATAATTCTAGTTCCACGGTATTATTCAGGTCTGCTTATGTCTGTTGTTGTGCTTAACGCAAATATCATTCATATTTCGGTGTTATTGCTCACTGACGTTTTGCTCTGATAGCTATCAGTAATAATCCTTTCAGGGCTAGTGGTATCTGGACCTGATTGTATTGGTGACAGGTGGCTTTGTAGCCAAATACGTTTTCCTGCATTCAATATTGCATTAAGATAGAGAGAAAATATACAGATTAACTAGCTAGAAATATTCAAGATTGTTAAGTGACTGTGTCTCGGAAATGAATACTCCATCCAAAGGAACGGGAGCGATTAAATTTGGTTCTGTTTTGAAAAGATCAGACCGATTTTTTAGATAATTGTGATTTTAACCTGATTGGTCGTGGTGTAAGCAAAGATCTCAGTGATGTCGCTATTCATTGATATCATAATGCAAACTCAATTTTTTTCTCTCTGGAGTCGGAAAGTGATGTAGTAAGCGAAGTGAAAGAAATCTTGATATGTTCCAGAGTTTGCACAAAGAGTGGTTGGGGATTAGATTATATTGGGCAATTTTATATGTAGGAAGTGAAAAGGAGTTCTATCCCGCCAAAAAAGTCGTTCATGTTCGTTAATTTTAATTTTTGATATATCGACTCTAGATACCATCTGCAAGCTAAAGGCCGCTCAGTGACTATTTCGGACACATATTTAGATCTTGTCAAAACCGTCCTTTTGCTTCATAAAAAACCTGCGGTGTTCTAGCAGAACAGGAAATGGGTGAGAAAAAGATTAAACGGAGCAGCTCCTATGGACCTTGGTTACCATACCCCTCTCCGACATCCACTATTAAGCTATCCACAGTGACTCCTCCGCACTCCACCCAAGATTGTCCATCATCTTGATCTATCTCTGCTCTCACCTGCCTGCGATTTGAACAAATTTTTAGTTTTGAATTTTACGTAAGTTAATTTTTCCAACTCTAATAACAATTAAAACGAAATTATTTTAGAAACATATTGAAAAATTTTATTCATTCCAAACCTTAAAAAAATAGAGTTGAAGTAGATTTTATGAATATAATTGTTTGTCTATAAAAAAAAAAATAGTTTCACTTTTATAATTCTGTTGCTATAATGTTTTTTATTATTATTTTTTTTTTTACAAATAACGCATATATTAAATCTAGAATTCTTTAATAATGTTTATTCGTTTCTTTACAGGATATCTTTAGCCAACGATCTATCGTCAAATCTACTGCATTCGCAACGGTCTTTAGCCTTGGATTATGATTCATGCCTGAGATCTATATGTCGAAGTGAAAAGTGTAGATCACAAGTGGAAAGGCGTGGGTCCCGATTTTATCACTATTTGCGAAACACTAGCTGCAATGTAAATTCTTTTTCTACTGAATTATTCGACAATTGTTGTTCTGTGCTAACCGATGCTAAAGCTACCAATTGAAGTTAGACAAACGATAGAAAATCGATAAAAACTAGCACTAAGTTAATTTTTAATTAAATTTTTTAACTTAATTCTATGAGCAAAGGTATGTAATATATTCTATTGCTTCTGTTTACACACAGAAAAATAATTTAATCCGTGGCTTTGTCTTTTTATCCTTGGTATATTCTTTAACACATTCCACGGTTGATGTTAGGATGGTTTCCTGAAAATAAGTAAAAAAGAAAGGTTCACAAATGCAAGCATTTTCAAATCAACTTTGTTGAAAGGACTATAGAAGTATATTTGAAATATTATTATAGAAAATTATAGGCTAAATAAAAGATAATATATATATATATATATATATGTATATATATATTATATTATGTTAACTGGAGATATTTCACATCATTATGAATTTATACAACGTCCTCTCTCTGAATGGTAAATTATAGATTGTCAAAACATAAGAAAGACTGGGTTATAGTAGTTTTTTTCAGTTTAAATTATTTTTCTTCATATTTTATCTTCTGAAAATATTAAGTAAGCAGTAGGCGTTCGCGAGGTAAATATTTTCTGTGATAACTTTTTGCATAATGTTAAAAAATTCCAGCGAAATATTCTTTCTTACTTTTGGACTAGCTAAACGCTACAGTGCTATTTTTCACAAATTTTAATGATTTTTCATACATGGATTTTTCAGGACGAGATTTTTAATTTTTTTTAATGTTTTCCAAGTTAGGATTACTTTTATAGCATTAAAACAGACCCTTATAAATCTAAATAAAATATATTGCTACATATTTATATCAAAAACAAAATGACACTTAAAGATCTTTCATTTGAGAACTCAAAAATTATAAAAATCCTCGAGTTTATTTTGCCTAATTTTTAAACCTCTCAGATTTTAATTGCCAAGTGCTACAAAAATGCGTTTGTTTCTTTTTAGCTAAAAATTTGCCTGTTCCATAAGTTTGCATTTGAGACTCAATACTCATTTCCCTCACGCTACTCTTATCCATTTATCTTGAAAATTTGTTCGACCATACAATGAATTCGTTGTGAGCTTTTGACGTGAATACTTCTTTAAATTTGCTCCTATACTGTTGGGAGGATTATAGAAAACCTGATGATAAGAAAATCAGGGGATAAAGTTTCGCGTTTCAGATCAAATACTATAGTTACCATCGCAAATTCAAATTACACCACATGATAGACAAAAAATCAAAGAATTTATTTCACTGAGTTCAGATTGCCATGTCACGTACGGGACGATGTGTCTTGCGCAGCCATTTTGTGATTGCTTCTGGGAAATTTCACAGTGTACTTTCTAACTTAATGATGCTATGACGCTTGTTAGACACAAAATTACAAATTACAACTACAAATTTTTACTTGTGTATCACAATTACAAATTTGTAATACGAATTTCTGTTTCACAAAGTACAAATAACTATTTTAAAAATTTGTGATAACAAGCGCAGAAAAATTGTGGATAAACAACTTTGTCACAATTTTGTAGAAGTACGGTTTCACAAGATTTGTAGCTGAATTGTAAACTACAAGTTTTTTTCACAAATTTGTGAATATCAAAACAAAATGAGCAATTGTAAAATAAAATGAGCAAACTAAATAAAATGGTGCTTACTTCTCTAATAAGAGATAAAAAGGAAATTGTTTTTTCGAAAATTTTCCCACGCTTAACGCGAAGCAAAAATAATCGTCTGGAAAAATATTTTGAATCCGTTGAACACTCAGGACATTCTTAAAGAAAAAGATGAGAAATACCTTCGTGATGCTTTGTGGCAAAACATGGAGAGGGGAACAGTGATAAGTTTTTTCTTTCATAACAATAGCTAACTAATTAACTTTAGATAAAAGTAAATAATGCAAAGAAAACGGGCTTAGAAGGTGGCAATAAGTGTCTTTTCACACTCCTCGTAACATCATTATTGATATTATTGGCAAGGAGTCTCCAACATTTCAAGGGATTATTGAGGAAACATCTCCCACTCTTTCCTCTTGTCAATCAATGTCCCAAAACTTTGAAGAAAAAGAAACAAGGTACGAAAGATATGTTTTTACTTTCAATATTATTTTTAACTAGACTGCCAACACAAAATAAAAAGGTGGGTGTTAAGTGGACTGAAAGGTCTGAAGATGCTAAAATCCTTAAAAAAACAGAATGCAGTAAGAAATTCATAATCTGCAATCAGACGCAATGAAAAAGGAACGGGATTTGAGACTAGGGACTAAAAATATAACATCTGAAATAGAAGAAGACAATAATTCAGAGGAACGAAATTCAGCTGTGCACGAGAACAGGACAATATTTTTCATTATAGTAATTAAAAAAAAAAAAATCTTTTTATTTTTATGATAAATCATTAAGATAATTCAATATAGTTCCATCTGAATTTTTGAAATTTTCATCATCACAATCTTCCAAGTTTTCTTGGTAGAAAGTAATTCAAAATTACAATTTGCCTCGAAATATTAGTTTAATCAATACAGCCGATATACTTTTCGGCGGAGCATCAAAGCAACATCGTCACTTTCGCTAGTATCACTGCTGCTATGTCTTCGATGCATCTAGGACATTTTCTTCTTGAAATGAATATTACCAATTTAGGTAAAACAAAATTGTAGAAAATTACACAGCACCTGTCATTTGTGAAATATTCTCGTATAATGCACAAATTTTGTAACTAAAATCTCTTTAGTGAAACAGATCCCTACAAGAAAGTTGTATTTCTACAAGTTTGTAGCTTGTGAATTACAACGACAAATAACTTTTGGTGAAACAAAAAATGAAAAATTCCTCTAAATTTCCCCTTGTAGAATACAACTACAATTTTGTGAAACCAAAAATATCAATTTCTGTTCTTGTTCAAAATCACTTGTAAATTTGGTGTATAAAACCATAGAGAAGCAATAATAGAGTTGAAAAATATATGGCAGCAATATTCCCTCGATTTTAAAAGCTCACTTTCAAGGAGCTTCTGAATTGACTATGATGATATTGTCACTTTAAACATCTATCTTAAATAGAAAGTCCTCAGATAATTCTAGGCACCAGAAATCTCCATGTAACATATACGCCATTTGTATACTACTTGTCATATCAGAGACCTATCATCAATAAAATTTCAATGGAATAATAATTTTTTTGCTTGATTTCATATCTGAAATTAATGACAATAAAGCAATCTTTTGGCGAACATAGTAGACGTATTTAGGGTATCTATTCATATCCACGACATTCGCTTTTTTATGCACGCTTTTTGCTATTCCTAATTTTTGTGTACTATCTGGCGTGGGACACGTAATTATAGGCACGCGGAAAAAAAGCTTCGATTTGTACCAATACATCGGAAGATTCGAAAGCTCAAATTCGGGAGCTTTATTTTCCAACATTCTGACACTGTCAATGAAACTCGAATCAAATTTTCTGTTTTATTATTAAAAATTTATTTGTCATTCTTTTCGTGGAATTAAAGTTATAAGAAAATATCACCCGACGCGACTTTGCAAATCATGAAGGAAAATTTCATTTCGTGTGGAACAAAGAAAACTGTCTGGTTACGAGATTCGTAGAGCTGTTAAAATTTCTGGTTTCACCACGAGGAATGTGGAATCAGGGTTTCTCAATGAAAAGTGTACGAAGGGAATTGGAAGTGGCTTTATAGTTGGCGAGTTGGTAGGTGGCGTATAAGTGTAAATAATACGACTTATGTAGATTGAATTACGCTAGTTACCAATGTTAATTTTTTCGATTCCTGCAGTAGATTTAGGGAAGACCTGGCACCACTTACATTTAAGGATGTAAAGGAAGATGTAAAAAGTAATAGTTAATTTAAGTGTAGAATCGGTTGCCAAATATTTCTTCAAGTTTTCTCATCTTATAAGATAATAATGTTGTGATTTCTTTTTCCCCGATAAAATGGCCTTTGTATCATCTTTCTACCACAATTTACGCAGTTGTGATTTTTTGTATCTGTCTGAAAGAGTTTTAATGCATATTTAACCTCCATTACCCTGGTAGACAAATCATCATAAGCTCATAAATGTGCTCCTCATGAGTAATCAGATGAACGTCCTGATGAAATTTATTCGCGTTTGAATCAAAACCAGGAAAAAATCATTTATATACTTATTTACAGATAGTGTGCATGAGATAATTAGATAATTGCATCTCTTTCACTTATTTAGAAATGTATACTTTTCTTCTCTTTTGTGTATTTTACTAATGAACATGTGAATGAGTGTCATTATGAAGAGTTCATAAATGAGAATGTGATTTTACGATTGATTTAATATATTTTTCGAATTCAAACTCTGGTGGCAAATCAAATTCTGAGATGCTGAGACGTAAGGATTTGGGCATCAAAAAATTTATTTAAAATCAATAATTTAAAAATTTAACTTAAAATCCGATAAATCAGAGAAATCAATTCAAACCTTTCTTGTGGAAATGTCATCGGACACGGTGGTTTAGTATACAGGCTGTTTTTTCTATGGTGGTCAATAAATCAGGAGGTGATAGTACTCACCTAGCCAAAAAAAAAAAAATTGTTTGGAAGGAGAGTGGGGGGGGGGGGTATATCAACTGCTTCGGAGCTACAGGGTGATTAAGAAACAAAATTATTTTTCACAAAATACCCTGTATCTTTAAAAGTACAGGGCGTACTCTCACACTCTCCTCGCAGGAGTTATGAGGGTCTAAACTAAAAATTTTTGGTTTCTTTTTACAAAAAGGGCGTTAACATAACTTTTTTATTTATAAAAACTTAAACTGTAGACTCTCCTCTTTATTTTGACCTACTACATCCTGCTGCTGTTAAAGAGTTATTAGCTAATAACCTATTAAGGTCACACCGAAATTGATGATTTTTTTTTAAATGACGTGTTTTCAGTCATTAAAAGGAGTCAGTTCCGAGATTTACAAGTTTCATACATTTTTCAAAGCGAATTTCTAGCTAACTATTTGTAGCAAAATAATGATTTATATTTTGAATTAAAGGTTACAAAGAAGTCTAGTAAATAATGTCGGCAAAAATTAAAAAAGAAAATATTTTGGCATGGAGATATTAGCTTGGAAACTTGTAAAAAATGGAAAAAATTTAAGTTTTTTAAATCAAATTCCTGTTAGTAGGTATTCTCATTTCTATAGATTGTGACTATTTTAGAAAGATAAAGTCTAGATCTAGCAAATGACGTCGAGTTTTTTCATTTTTAGTGGAGCATTTTTTAATTAATTGTTTTTTCTCCCGATATTTCCCCGACGATAAATTGCAATATTTCGTTGAAAGTTGTTGAAATACAAAGCTAAATAGTATATTTAACAATTATGCGCAAAAAACATTTAGGAGAGTTAATTTTCGTTAAAAATTTCCAATTTATTTGAACTGCAAATATTCATTTTTCCTCTTAAATTTTCGCATGTTGGGTTTCTGTCTTTTACGCTAGATGTGTCTAATGTGGTCTATGGTTGAGGTCTAGGCTAATTTTATATGCGAATTTTCTCACTTTCAGGACACAAACCTACGTATAGTAAATTTTATGCCTACAGGATTAAGGGAACAAATTATCTTTTAGAATAGTTTTGAGAAAATCTTTAAGATAGGCTAAGATGCATAGGCCAAATTAAAGATTCTGCAGTTTACAGTTTTTATAAAAAAAAGTAACGTTAAACCCCATTTTTGTAAAAAAAAAGGTAAGAAAATCCCAAATTTTTAGTTTTGATCACCATAACTCCTGAGAGGAGCGATTTGTTGAGGAGTCATTGGAAAGGCCTGCATACAATGAGCTTTTGCCAGTGACCATATACCCTGTACTTTTGAAGATACAGGGTATTTTATGGAAACCTAACATATTTTCTTAATCACCCTGTATTTCCGAAACGGTTGATATGGACATCTCCCTTGCCATAGAACTTTTTTTTTGCCGAAGGTTTTTGTTTTTGCTGCCGGAACGTGACTCCTGGGTCATCCGGGGACATGTCAGAACCATGTCAAAAAGCTGTTAACTCCGAAGAGCCAGGTTCGTATTTTTGCGCAAAGGAAGCAATAAACGTCAAAAATACTAATCACAAACTTTTTCCTAACCTCTTCTTTTTTCTTTGACATTTCAAAACAAGAACCGCGGTGCTCCTATCAAGAGCAGGAGCATCTAGGGTTAACCCAAGTAGCAAACAAAAACAGAAAGTGACAGCTTTCAGAGTCACGAGTACCATGACTCTGGTAAATCGAACACAAAATGGACTTGTGGGTTAACACCGAAGCAAAAACAAAAACACCCCTAGGTGAGTACAATCACCTCCTGCTCTATTGACCACCATGGAGGAAACATCCTGCATAGCGAGCACTTTCATTATATCCAATGTGACCTTCGATGAGGTTTACTATTGTGACTTAATTTTCTATCCATGTTTCTTCAAGAATTGCAAACACTTTGATACTTTTCAGTATTGTTTACATAATAACTGCCCCTTGCCTTGCAAGAGACAAGGTAAAAATATCAGCAATTTCTACCAGGGTAGAAGAACTTTTCAATCCATATTGGAAATTTTCTCAGATGCACAAACACACACATACACAGATGTATATACATTTTTATTACCTTTAAAATTTCACCGATTTTGTATTTTTTCAACATTCGATTCGCATCACTAGAATGTCCAGCTTCATTGAAAGCTTTTGTAGCATCTTTTCCAGCCCATTCTTCTATCACTTCCCTTCCAGCAGGATGCTAAAATATGCAGCACGAAATCGTTTTAAAAACACAGAAAAACAAAAAAAAACAATATCACATCGTTACTAGAGTGGTTAATTGCACTTTAAAAAAATATATATTTTTTTTACCTCTTCTAAAAAACTAGTAACGTTATAGACTGAATCTTTAATTATAATCCATGTCGGCATCCCATTCTTGCCATTGTTGGCTTTTACTTCATTTATTGTGAATGCTTGTGACATGTTAACAACGGAGCACCACACTACACCGGGGCCAGACAGTTCTGTATTAATTTGTCGGCAATCACATTCTTTCCAACTTATACCCACTCGACTTGGGGCCCTCAGGGGGCTGAGTAGTCTTCCAAAGAATTATGGGTATCTCGTCGTACAAATACGTGATCTCTTGTTCATGCTGCTGCTGATAACGTAATTGTGGGAAATCTTTGTCTGACTCAAATGATTATTTAGATAAAGACAAAAATGTCGATGAAAGCTTGCTAGTTTTCTTATAATTTTAATAATTCCGAGCTTTTATTCGCCAGTAGTGATAAGATTTGTTTACTGAAGTGTAAAGATTAATTGCACCGATTTAGTAGGTTGTGAAACACTTGACTGGAAAGCCCCTATTTTGTATTTGAAGAGTTACGTGCGAGCGGAGAATAAAAGATTTTATTTTTATGATTAGATGCATGGTTTTGAAATCGGCGTACTGTCGCAAGGTTGATATTTTATTTAAAGAATATTTTATATGTCTAGGAATCTTATAAAATTCCAGCAATAATTTCACATGCTGTAGATTATGGAAAATTTTTGATAATATTGATATGCATGGAGAAATTATTTTTTAAACTCAGACGATCCATAATAATTGAAATCAGAGTTCAAAATATAATTTCTGGGCAATATCTCCACTTTTTATCTTTATTTACCCTGTCATCCTCCCAAGATATTGAGTTGATCTCTATGATTTATAAATCTGAGATATTTTTATGTGGATAGAATTTTATCTGTTGGTTTTATAATTAGGGGTTATTGCATTATATTGATTCTGGTAAGGATTATGGTGCGTATTATGTTAGAGTAGTGTCTGAATTGTGGAAAGATCTGGTTTTGTCAGGATCCAGAAAAGTTGAGCAGATTAATTCTACAATTTACCTCCCTTTTAGATTTTATAGCGTAGATCGTACTAAGTTGACTAGTTTAGACACCGTGGTACTATAGTACGGTACTAAAGAGTTTCTTTGTTCATTGATGTGGATGGTGTGTGTTTTTAGTGTTTTTAGTGTTTTTAGGCTTTCCCACTGGTAGCCTCTGTCCTGTTCAGTGTCTGGGTCGTCAGTCCTATTTTATATAAAAAAGGATATTGAACCTTCCTTATAACTATATAGAATCCTGCTGTCCTGAGTAGCAGGGGCTTGATAAGATTTTGCACTACTTTCAAAATAAATATGGTTCAAAGAACAATATTTTAGAGATTTTTTAATGTGGAATGGCTGTGTAGGCCCCTATTTGGCTTTACTTGACCAGCCACGGAGCTTATCAGAAGTTTGCTAAGCTGACAAACGTTCAGTTTGCTTCATTATGTAGATCTTCAGTGTACAATGTTTAACCCATACACTACGGAGTTTTTTTTTTATATTCAGCAGCAGCTTAAGAAATTTGAGTGAATTATATCAAAATATGAATGAAAAAAAGGGTTGGTGTAAATGAGAAGTCCTTAGTCCTTACTATTATCCTGAGATAAATAATCCCAATAAAGATTTTCGGTGGGACAAAATGCCTCAATAAGCTGTTTGTGGCCAACGAATCAAACCTAGATTTTTCAAAAACATTATGATATAAGCATTTATTTATTTTTTTTTTGTACATATTTGCTTTAAAAATTTTTATTTGTGAAAGCTGGCAAAACATTTGAAGCATAATGCGTTATTGCATCCAGAGCATACGTATTTGGTCCGTGTCTCTCTTTTTTTTGGAAGTGCAACGTACACATAGACGTCGGGAAGGATGTTCAATTGGTAAATGTTCAGCGATATTTAAAATTTCTAATCGTTGTTGCTAGGCCGGTCTATCACCTGCCCGACGAGTTCTTAGTTTTTTATGCTTTGTTCCTTCAACTATCTTAATTTCGGTAAGTGGGACAATAAAGTTAATCATAGGACCTTTGCGACGTTGACTTTCCGTGTATATAATCCATGCGTCGACGACTGCTAGGATCAACATTTTGAAAAAAACCTTCTTCCACCACTTTTGTGATTTGCGATTTATGTCGTATAGGGCAGATTTTTGATCGGCCAGTTCAACGCCCCCCTTGATACGGTTGTAATCAGCAATGGCCAAAGTGCAGTCGACTTCTACTCGTGAACCGTTTTTCTGCTTTCTTTCAACCTTAGTTATTATTGGCGTATGACAGTTTGAAGCAAGAAGAACTTCCTTTGAGTCCAACCAACGTGCAGCCATAATTCCATTGCAATTTATTTGAAATTGACTTTGGGAACGTTCTAAACGCCCATCGAACACGGGAGTTTCTTTGCGAGATTTCATATATGTCCCAATTGCAGGAAGGCTAATGGTCCTCAATAATGTCATTGATGTGAAAAATCTGTCGAAGGCTACAATAACATCTGGCTCACGAATAGATGCTGTCAACTTGAGAACAACTCGTTCTCCAAGAGTACCGAATTGTTTAGCGGATGTGTCTTTACCAGTGTATATGTTCAAATCGTTTAACGTTTGATTGGCTTCAACGGCATGTATTGTTTCAAGCTAGATCGACTCTAGAATTTCCCCATGCATTCGTCGATGGATTGCGCGGTACTTTCACTTCGCGCTGCTGGAAATGTTTTCTTCATACAGGCAACAACTTCGGATATGTAGTAATCTTTAGGAGCATCACTGGGCTTATTGCAATCGTTGAAATATAGCTTAGACATCAGTAGAGTAAAGCGATCACGAGAAATGCTCCTTTTTTATCAATTCATTACCCATTGATGCATTTTTGCTCCAGTAAACAGCCAGTGATAGTACGTGGTTGTAATGCATTATCAAAGAAACTCCCAAGACAAGCAGAACTTCATACTCGTCGGTAAGAGCTCGATTTGTTGATTTAATCCTTTTCAGTTTTTTGAGCCTCTGGCTTGTACACTCTGCAATACGAATACACAAACTTTTTGGAAAAAGTTTCCGAAATACATCGAATTCCGTGGCTCCTCGAGGTAGATTAAGAAGAACTGTAGTAGTTTACTCCGAAGGAATTTGGAATTTAGGTTCAAAGTTCACATCGTCAGTGAAATTGGTCCACGCACATATACCACCTGTTGCCTGATTACCACCCTCGTTAGATGATGGTGCGTCTTGCAATCCAGAATTTTCATTCGCGGGTTCCTCTTCATCATCTGTTTCCAATTCTGATTCGGAAGATGAATTACTGATAGTCCCTGGTCCCAGTTCTTCTGTGGAATGACCATCGTCATCAGATGGCCTGTAGCTGGATTCTGATGGGCTAAAATCGCTATCGCTGTCAGTTCAAAGTTCCATGAGTTTTTCTTCTGGCAATTTTTTTCTTGCCATCTAAAATAACGAAGATTCGTTTATTAGGATAAATAATCCCGCATAAAACTACAATTGGGATTATATGTCCCATCTTCTCAGAAATCGAAAAAAAACTTACCTGTCAAAATAATAATATACCAAAATAGTACAGTATAAGGATTGTTCACTACTTTTATAACAATTAAAAAATCTAAATATACGAAGCACTCAAAAACTCGGTCTGTTCGCATGTGAATCTGTTGTAAAAGTGACGCAATATGACGACTCAGCATTCCAAAATGGGATCATGCGGCGACAAGTTTTCTCAGAATAACGGTTTTTTCCTGCACATCAATAGACAAGGTTCAATAAGTCTATTGGGAGTTCTGATATAGATATTTTCTTTAATAATATGAGATGTATGCTTCTTTGAAACGCGGTGGGACATATTGTCCCAGTAGGGGTGAAAGGGTTAAACTATTATATTACTATTTTGTCAGGTTTTATTTTCTAGATAAACCCTATCTCAATTTTTTACATGTTTTCCGATCATATGATTGTTCATTATCTTGTGCAGTGACATTTTTGTCATATCACATGATTTAGAACGCGCACATATGTGACTATTTTATGCTCTTGGAGAGACTCTCTCTTTCGTTGGGTCGTTCACCAGAGATTTATCTAAACTCTTTCTCTCTCAATGGGTCATTCATAAATATCATTAATAGTGCCTAACATTTTATCCGCTTTCTGTTTCTTTATAACCAGTTCTGTATAAAATATTTATGTAACATAATAAATATAAAAAATATAAAAATGTAAATATAAATGTTTGTTCGGCTTGCCAAGATTCTCTGTCTAACACTCTGGTCAATAATGACAATTGAGTAACGTTTCAGGTAGTTAAGCACAATATTAATCAAGCTATTCACGAAATAAAGCCCCAAATAAATGAAAATGAATTGCAAAATTGGGTTGGCAGAATGGGCTACTGCCAAGCCAGCCGAGACAGACATTTGACCGAAATTATATTTCATAGCTAATTGGAAGGCTTACTCTATTCAATAAATCAGCAAAATTTAAAAAATATTCACCCAGTGTTTATTTTATAACAGTTTTAAAAAGAAACCAGCCAATGGCCTACCCGTTATTTGTAGAGTTTTTATTTTCGTACTTTCGGAACCAAAAGTCGTCCAACACTTCAGTTACACCGATAAAATCCATCTGAAAAATATCGCAACATATATTTTGAATTTACGCATGTAGATACTCCTGCAAAGGTTGTTGCTAGAATTTTCTCCATCCTTGTATCATTATCATTTATCAAGTGCTGCAGGTGTGAACTTACTGCTTCCAACATGGTAAATTAAAGTACCTACGCTTACGTATATATATATATATATATATATATACATGTATGTACAATATTATAATACTAAAGAGACCTTTAGATATGGTAAGTAGACCAAAAGTTATATGTATAGACGTGTGTAAATAAAGTGCAACAAGATAAGCAACATGAACGTTCTGCTAGAACTTCGAAGCAGCTTATTGCAAGGATAGAGCAAGAGTTATCCTAATTTCGCCAGCACTAACGATTTCACTAAGGCTGTTTTATGTACATACAAAAGTGTATATGCGGCACGGATGGAAATAGTACACAAAGTAAAATCAAGTAAAGGCAAAAAGGAGTGAGTTTCTTTGGAAACTCCAATAAGGATCTTAAGATATATTCACTTAAATCCGGACGAAATTCACACGGAATAAATGTTGAGTTTATTGAGGGAACATCAAGTTCCATGAAAGATAAACAGTGTGTCTGTGTGTGTGTGTGTGTATGCATATAAATCTAGCGCAGTAGTTTGAGTAAAGTGCCTTCGATATAAGGAAAAAAATGATTTGTTTTCTTGAGAACTTCAAAATATGATAACTGCTTGGATGTTATCTTTAACCTCCCGAATGCTTTTTATTGTTTTGTTCACTTAGATATTTTCCTTAACGTAGGTGCACTGGAACCTGTCCTACTGCCAAAGAATGAATGACTGCTTTGAATAAAACAATATATCCTGAAAAGCTGTGCATATATTAACCAAGATCTTGTGACTTCTTGATGCCGTTTGACTTTATACAGAGTGTTCTATGAAAAGTTGATAACCAGCCAGCTCTAAGTGAGACAAGGAAAAAAACGTATTTCTAATGAGGGTTAAATTCTAATGATTTGGAAAGGTGGAGTGTGGACGATTTCTTCTTCATTTTTTATGAATCGCCCTATACTTTCTAAACGATACACCTTACGATGATTAGATAATACCTATATAATATCTATTTCTTGAGCTCCTCCGCTGGTTGGATTTACCTTAGTTGATCCTTGCCATGCCATTTGATATTCCATAAAAATAACCTTATCATACGAGCTGTGGTATTGAACTAGTATATTTAAAAATATGCAGTTGGCACTTATCCTTGTGATTACAGATACATAAGATTGGATATAGAGGTCAGAATTAACGTGAATGGAGTCTCTAAATTAGAAAAGTGGGAACATTACCAAGAACAGCCAAAAGCTTCACTTATTTAATCCAGCAACAGCATTAGCACAGCTGACGACATAAATAGTTTATTTCCAACTTAAAAAATTAAGAAGAACTTTTCCCAAATGTATCGAATATGGAACTCTAATAAAATTTACAGTAACAACAAAAATTCGATGCCTTCAACTCCGATGTGAAATTAGTGCTACTCTATGGTTGCGAGCCGTGGAAGGAATTTATAATACCCCAATAGGTGTTTGCTTAGTATTCTAAACGCATGTACCTACCGATTCGCAC
This sequence comes from Dioctria linearis, assembly GCA_963930735.1. Classification (NCBI taxonomy): domain Eukaryota; kingdom Metazoa; phylum Arthropoda; class Insecta; order Diptera; family Asilidae; genus Dioctria; species Dioctria linearis. Next base: position 166,157,385 of record OZ005743.1, on the reverse strand, counting down.
TCTGCCCGCGAGCCTTTCAGAAGCTTGGGAATTACCTTGCGTCCTGCCTGAGTGTATTCACCGAAAGAAAGAGACAAAACAAAGTTGGCACGCAATGTACACGTAACTCACAAGCTAGCATTTTCGTTACAGCACGGATGGTTCGTCCAAAAAGAGGGCTGCTACTTGATGTTTGCTTCCTTGTACGTCGATGCCCTCCAGCGAATTGATGGTACAATCCACACAAAATACGATCTCAATCTCATATACATCGAGCTGAGCTTCCCGAAAAGTTCTGAAAAGCATTTCAAACGGGAAGCATAAAATCTACGCACTCCAGTGACTCTAGAGACATTTTCAGGTCTCCAACGAGCCTATTTGCGTTCAAATAGACTCCAGGTAGCATCAGTCATCTTAGCTCGCGCGCTGAAAAGCAACGTGCTCGATGGTTGCACTTCAAATGCTAGACATAGACACTAAATGTTTTCACTTAGCAGGCGGGTTGCGCGTCAGAAACTTTTCGGTGGATACATGACTTAAGAATTTACTGGAAAAATGTGTGTGACAAGATAGAGAAGCGTCTTAAAAAGTTTTTACTTATGAATGGTGGTTTTGATAGGAATCAATTTGGATTCCAATAAACAATCAATATATATATATATATAAAATAAATAAACACATATCTTGACCAGGGTCTATACGTCGGAGTGGTATTTGTAGATCTTCGTAAGGCATTTGACACAGTAAATCACCGTCTGCTATTACAATTTATGTAGGAGAAGGGAGTACGTCTGCTAGTCAATGACCGATTCAGAACTTACCTGATGGACTTATTACTAACTATCGTCCTATCTCTATATCCAATGCACTTGTACTTATATTTGAAAAAGCCATATACAACCAACTGCTTCAATTAACCAAACCATACATTTCGGAACACCAACACGGATTTCTACCAGGTCGATCAAAGTTTCAAACCTAGTTCTGTTTACGGACTCTATTGCCTCGGCCCTTGACGACAACAAGCAGCTAGACTCCATTCATACGGACTTTAGCAAGGCTTTTGATAAAATAAACCACAAGCTATGTATTTCTAAAATGGCTAGCATGGGCTTTTATTCGGACACCGTATCCTGGTTCTCTTCCTATTTGACCAAGTGAGAGAATATCGTAGTCTTTAACGGTCAGCAGTCCATATTATTCCAACAGATTTCCGGTGTATCTCAGGGCACCATACTTGGACCATTAATATTTGAGCAATTTTGATTTTTTGCATTGGTTTCCCGCATATATTTCTAGAACGGCTAGTCGGACAGAAAAAATGATTATAACCAATTTTATAGGATTTCTTATTCTGAAGAAGTTTTTAGTACAATAAAAATGTCTAGGACTGATCGTTTTCAAAGTATATGTAAAAACCAAAATTTTTATATGGCAATTCCAAGAAGGGGTCGCCCGATTTAGTTCATGTTTGAAATTTTATTTGCTATTACTATAAAAACACAATGTACCAAATTTCAGCCTTCTATGTCGACGTGTTCTCAGGTAGTGTCCAAATATATCGTGGAAAACGAAATTTTTGTATGGCAACCACACGAAGGAGTTGCCCGATTTGTCTCATTTTCGAACTTTATTTTTACTTTATTTTTTTAATGTCCATGTATAAAATTTCAGCTTTCTAAGATAAAGCCTTCTCGAGGACATGAAAAATCAAAATAACTTTTAATTTTATGCGGGGGTGTCCAATCCATTTTGCTCTACCATCATTATTTCTATGCGTTACAAACGGAATGACAAACTTAGTATACCCTATAGATTTCATCTAGGGTATAAAAATGGTGTCAGGAGAACCGCAATGAAATTAACGTTAGTAAATGTAAATGTATATCTTTTTATCGTAGAAGGGATTTTATCTCATTCGACTACAGAATTTATAATACGTCTCTGTCTCGTGTTGATGAATTAAATGATTTGGGAGTCATATTTGATCGTAAGATTCTCTTTGCATCACACATCAACTTCATTACGTCCAAAGCTTTTCGATTAATGCGTATCATTTTCCATACTTGTCAGTCATTTAAGTGTGCGCTTTCATATACTACTCTTTTTAACTCCTTAGTACGAAGTATTCTTGAATATGCGTGTCAAGTATGGAATCCATTCTATTCCTCATATAAATCACAAATCGAGGCTGTTCAGCATAGATTCACCAGAATTACACTATTCAAATTAGACAACACATCCGTGGAATACACCGAGAGACTAATCAGACTCAATCTGTCTACAATTGAAAGCCGAAGAACATTTTTAGATATATTGTTTTTATATAAAATCCTTAATAATCAGATATCTTGCCATTCTTTGCTTTCCCTCATAGATTTCCATATACCGCCCCGTAGTTCTATGTAGGTATAACCCCTTTTCAAATTACCTGCCTGCAGAACCAACATAAAAGAAAAATCGCCCATTTTCAGAACTCGAAAGACCTATAACTCTAGATTTAACAACATAGACATTTTCAATAGTGGTCCCCTATCATTTAAAAGGTGGATCCTGCTTGAGATCGGACATTAATTAATATTGGTTTATCCCCCTTCCTTTTTCACATATTGCTCTGCCATATTGTTTATATTTAGCCGGGTTTTCAGTTTCATTTTGTGTATTAAGCATTCCTCTTTAGTTTTTACCTCTGTGCTTTTCCTGGCCACTCCTAATTAATTAATAAGACTGATACAGTCCTGTAATTACACTATATTGTAAGTTGTTACTTTAACTAACTGTAATCTAAGTAGTTTTGAATTTGATTGATTTTGTAACTATTCTATTGAATTTTAGTTCCGTAGTGCTAGGTTGTAAGTATAGTTTTATACAATTAGTTTCTTATGCTTTTGTATTTTTAGATTTCTTCTCTTCTTGGTACTTTTGGTTTTAAAATACTTTTCACTTGCTTGTCTAACTTTAAGGTAGTATTTTAAATAGGAGTTTGCTTTGTAATCTACCTTGTTAATCGACTAATAAATAAATAAATAAAAAGAATTGTCAAAGTCAAAATTCAGGAGGAACTTAGCCTGCCTATAATAGTGAGGGAAGGAGTGCCACAGGTATCTATACTAGGGCCACTACTATATCTGATATATATATATAAGTAACATAAATAACGTGAAACTAAAAGCAGAATACAGCATATTTCAGCAGAAAAAAAAACCTGAAATACAGCTTGATGTTGAAATGGGAGGGTCTCTGCAAAGTACAGATAATATCAAATATATAGCGCTCACTATCGACAGCAAACTCAATTGGGACAAGCATATCCAGCTAATCCAAGACAAAAATACACCTTTAGTAGGAGCGTTGAGAAAATGTAGTAAATTTGCAAGACATACAGTGAATCTTATTTATGATGCACATATATTATCGAAATCAGATATGGAATCTTAGCTGGTCACATACTTCAAATAGCAGCTTAGTAAAAATTAAAAGAGCAAAGCGGTGAAAACCTTTTACAAATTACACTGGAGGACACCAACGAAAAGAATATATGAGATATCAAATCGCTTCAACATCGAGCTAATAATATATATGGATAAGCTCAAATTCATTTACAAAATACTACAAAGACACACGAAGACAAAATAACATACCACACTAACTCCGATATACATAGCTATAATACCAGAATAAGTAACCACTTGAGGATAACTACAACCAGAACTAAAAGAGGAAGGCAAAGCCTGGTCAACAACGCTGCTGACCTATTTAATGAACTAAGTCATGACATCAAAAAACATCAATAGTTTAGCAAAACTCAGGAGAAGGATAACCGCCACCATCTATACTACCGGAAATGGTGATGCAAGTTAAATAATTGGTAAATATGGCTATCATATGTAAACAATAATAAGCAACATCTCTTATACCTACTAATAGCAGACTGAGGGTAGCTCAAGTATATAGAAGGAAATAAATTAGGAAATGTAATTGACTCGAGTAAGACTAGAAGCATGCATTGGATAAAAGAGTAATGAATAAGAATAATGTATCGTAGATCCAGAAAAAATTGTGCCCGAGGTATTGCAGATCACATTAGTAAAATTGTAAACTTCCTGTAATAATAATAATTTTTTATTTATTTATATTTGCTCTTTATTTTTGGCTCTTTTTGTGGCTCTTTTAAATATTCCTTAAAACTAATTGGCACAAAAAAAAAGGCACAAAATTGTAAAAAAGACACTAGCTTAACTAACTTATAAACAGTCAAAAGGGACCATTAAAAACAATTAAAACAAAAGTCACAAAAAGGAAAACAAACAAGATAAAATTCTCAAAAGAGTCTAAAAACGGACACAAGAATTTTGAAAAAGATCTAAAGTTTAAGATCAAAAATTTAGAACCAGTGGCAGTTCCAAGGAGCTCCAAATTTCCAAAATAAACTAATAAAAATGTCCTTAAACGAGCGAATTTCAACAAAAATTTTTGCAAATTAGCACCGAGACCGAAACCGAATTAAAAACTTATTTGCCGAACGAACGAAAAAATTTACCCGATACCGTTATAGAATTCCGCGAGGGCAGCCTGTAGTATCATAGACCTCTACAAACTGCCCTTATCATCCCTTCAGCTTAGCATCTCTAACAGAGTGCTTGTCCTTCCCACAGCACTTGCCACGGTTCCAAAGCGAGGAGAGGCCACGTGAACTAGTGTTGCGAATGCTGTGGCCTGCTATCACCAGCGAAAGACAAGAGCGCCGTCCTGCATCGACGATAGTGGTTGCCATGTGCAGTTGAATGTGTCCACGTTCGTTGCCAGATATTCAATAATAATAATAATAAATAAATAATAATAAATAAATAAAATAAATATTCACCATAATTTACCATTTGGTAATTTTGAGTACTAATTTTGTATATAATATAAGCTAGTGTCGTATTATTTTACCTTACGAACATTTATGTATTGCCGTTGATTTTATAAATTGGCCTATTTTTTCGAATATCCGGTAACCGGTCGAATATTAAGTTACTATCCGGCATTTGGCCGCCTAACTAATTTAGGCCGAATAGGTCCGATACCGGATAGTTACCTGATATCCGTTTCATCTCTAGTCACAAGAGCCATTATCATTTTAAATTGGATAAAGTAGAATATAAGTTCGGCCTAGATCGAGTGGTTGAGAAGACCGATTGCATTTTTCAAGATTTCAGGCTAAAGAGAAAAATTTCTGCTCTCCTTATAGAAGATGAATAAATGAATGAATGATTTTTTACGCAAATTGTGCAAACAAGAAATAAATCTTTAAACTAGCACAAGGAAAGTATAAATTTATGGAATAACACTTAATTTAATTATAATGTAAAGTACGACTAGAACTACAAGTAAGTTAACAATAAAGGTAGGGAATAAATGAAAGTATAAAAATGCAAATTATATAATATAAATTAAAAGCGAACTTTTTAACTATAAATATGTAACTATGAGAAGCAAGTACCAGAAGTAAAAGAAGTAAAAACGTAAAAAGTAATAATTAAATAAGAAGAAAAAGGTGAAAGAAACTTCGCCGGAAAAAAAAACAACAAGAATATGAAATGCAAGTTAAAGCACCAGAAGATAAACGGTAAGCTACAGCCAAAGAGAAATTAATAAAAAATTGTTAAGAGACTTAACAGAGATAAGGGTATACAAATTTAGGAAACATAAACATATCATAAATTTTGTTAATCTTACGCAACGATTACACAAGTCAATAGAACTGACGGACAGTCCTGATTTCGTCTGTCAAATTTACTGACAAAAAACGATTTGCGTTCTATCAATTGACCAGTCTGTTCATAATAAAATGTCGTCAAGCGGTGCGGACATTCCTCTTCTATATGCATATCAAACAATTTCTTCATTAATCCATCTTTATTCTCTACAAAATAAACAATAAAATGTATGTTAAACACTTTTCAGTCATTTCCCACTCAAAATAGAAAAGATTAGGAATATAAACACAAATATCCACTAGCATCTACCTTTTATTTTCAATTTCCGCCATCTTAATTGTACGTTTGACAGTTTATTGACTAGTCCGTACTGACTCGTCAGAAATCTTGACAGTACAGACTGGTCAGTAAAAAAGAGTAGTCAGTAGGGGTTTACACGAGCCTGTGTAAGTGTCAATCGCTGTCAGAGTCAGTTTTACTGACTCGTGTAATTCCCGGGTTAATCTTGCCCCGTTGATAAATGATTAAATAAAAGAACTTTAAATTTCTTGAATTTGCCTGCAACGCCCACCCGCTTAATCTCGACAGGAATCTGATTATATACCATCACACCGCGCCGACAAAGAACGAACGACTCGTGAGCAAATAAGAGAAACGTGGCAAAACAAGGTTACTAGACCTCTCTGATGCTCCCGCGCGCGGTTATTCATACAAATATTGAGGATGGCGAAAACAAAACAGTTTATTAATAAACACACAGATCCTGTATTGAAAAAAAGCATCCAAGCTAATTACCAAAATTCTTCCCGAGTATGATGAAATATGGTCATATCTCCAAGAAGAAAAACGTATCGAACACAGGCATTAAAAGCCACATTTAGCTTGCGCTTACTATTGGAATCCAGGCCGGCATACACGACGTCACTGAAGGTTATAATAGGAACCATTAATGAAATGATAACTTTCATGCGTGTTGATTGGGGAATAAAATGAGCAGTCACCCAGAGTCTTCTCAGTCCGCCATAAATCTTTCCTGTCAATATGCTAACATGATCGGACCAATCAAAGATCTTATTAATTATAACTCCTAGATAATCTTGAGACTCATAAGGAATAATGGAATCGCCAATCTCAATACGGGGAAAACAAGAGGTATCAAGATTTTCTTTATAAGTATCAATACAATTCCACTTCTGCGGGTTCACTTTAAGCTGATTTACATAAGATCAGTGTAAAATAGCAGACAGATCCTCATTCAGCCGGAACACAGCATCCTCAATTAGTCCCAATGGCCTTTGTATATAAAGTTGTATATCATCTGCATACATATGAATATGACAATGATTTATGGACTCACAGATGTCTTTAAAAAATATGGAGAACAAAATGGGGCCATTCAATGAACCCTGAGGAACCCCCGCCAAGACCGGAAGAAACGAAGAAGACTGGCCATCTACTTCCACCTCGTTATGGGTCTATATAGAGTGATTGGCTTAGACGTGAAGTCCAGACTGCCAGCATGAGCTGACAGATCACTCGGCGGACATCGTTGACTGCAGGGCGGCACGCTAGCTCGCCTCGGCTATTGGCGGAGAGTGTGGGGAGGTTCCACGAAAACCTGCCGCTGCCGCCTGCCATATACAAAAAAAAAATTCGTGCCTACTTTCAAAAAAAAAAAAAAAAAAAACGCCGGCACACATTCGGTCCTGAAGGGACCCTTACGTCACTTACCTACATCAACATTGAAGGCGCAGATGGTCTGCCTTCCTGCATGCCCCAACCACCCAACTGACTCTGAGGGCAGATATTTTCAGAGTCCCTTGTAGACCTGAAATCTGAAACAGTAGAGGAGCGGACCTTTTCAACCCTTACATCAAGAGGGCTTCAGGAGAGGGAAGGAGAAAGAATAAATTCTAGCACGTCATTACGTTATAATGATATTTTATTATGTTAAATGATTTCATCCGGCTCAAGAGTACTTCTTCTCATATTACAGTTTTTCTTTTCAGTGGAAAAAATACAAAGGAATTCACAACTTGCAAAGGTTAAAATTACTATGACTCTAATTAACTGTTGGAGAAAACTCCTGCACCATTCGAGCGATAAATTGAGGGATTATCTTCATTTGCAACCAACACAGGATGTGGAACCATTCTTGCATATCCCAAGCATATCACACAATATTATGTAATTCACGACATTGTTGTGAATGGAGGCCGAATCAATAACGTCGCAACTTTTTTCTCTACTCTCTGTATTAAATATAATTTTTCTTAAGTAGCTATGAACGTTGATCAGATTTCAATCTAGTAACTAAGAGTTTGTTCAATAATTTCAATAAATTACCGTTTTTCTTTTTAGGTAACTAATCGATTGTTAACATGTAGTTCTATGGTATTAAAATTTGGTGGACTAATTCACTAAGTGTTTCATTCGCGTATAACTATTAAGTTTGACTATTCGATTCTGAACCCGTGATGCCAAAAACTTGTAAAAAAAATTCAATACGTTGCTTGTTTTATACGCAAGTTGTAAAGGGTGATTAGCGTCGAATCAAAATGCTAAAGCTAATTTGATAATTGCTATGAGTCTTCTGTTGTTCGTTACGGATGCGAACTGATTAGTTCGATCCACTACTACGAGGATTGTTTATTATTTTTAATTTGGTCAGTTCTATTTAAATGATACAAATTATTAGTCTATTCGAACAATTCTAAGGTATGTGAGCAAAAACGGAATAACAAACATAAAACTTCGACTTACGTGATGCTGTGGATCCCTCGCGGGAGCTCCTCTGAGCTAGCAGCACCTTCTTTTAAAGCTGAAAAGCTATGCCGGCTTAATTACACTGAAGTTAAGGTTACGTTAATCATCCGGGTTTGCTACACCTTATTTAGTTTGTTTTTGCTGAACTAATTACTGATTTAGAGTCCTTTACTTATCTTCCGTCCATAGCGACTTACACAACCAGGCAGGTGTCTAATGGGGGTGCGATGCTATAGGCTTATGAGACTGCTTTTCCTTAAAACTTCCCTTATTGGGTTCTGGATCCCTCTTGTTTAACCAATATCTCAATTTTTGTCCACTACGAACGGTGCAAATCTCTTCTTCAACTGACAATCTCTTTTACAATCGACAGGTACCCACATTGAGCATTGAGGTTAAGTGCTAAAATTTAATGACTGGTATGAATCTAAGGGTTATGAAAATCTAACTTTTAAATTATAATTCAGTACATATTCCATCACTCTGAATACGGCGGACCTCCTTTCTGTGCCCTTCTGAATCGGATGAACGATGAAGCTGAGTGGACGTTCAATGACTTGTGCTAGCACTGACTACAAAGTCAGGCGGGATTTGAAGTTTCTCGGTCCCTAGGGACTGCAATGTCCAATCATGCGACTGGCGACAATTGAGCAGCTTGGAAGTCTAGCGAGTCTTCTGTGGGGCCACCAGCACGTTAGGAGGTGATCACCGAGTTTCGGCAATAATTCCCTGTGCTTCGTACGATACTTAGTTATCACGTTATCCTGATTTTAAATTCCTTTTTTATTTCGCCTGGAAGTTGTTCCCCTACGTCTTTTTCCTTTTTGTTCACCTCTTGCCACCGTCAAAAACACAAAAATCTCTCCTGCTCTTCTTCTTTTTTTCGGAACTCGATTTCGGTGCTCGGTCCAAGTCAGACTCGAAACGTGTGGTCGAGTCTCGACAATTGCACGTTCGTCGTGTGGCTCACGTTAGGTGCTGCTGCTAGCCGTCGTGTAGAATATTGCTATATGCAGTATGCTACGACCATAACAACCTGCTGGAATCTATCCGTTAAGTAACTTGCGAAAAACCTCAGCGCGGGTTCTGAAAAACCGAAGTCACGAAGTTTATTCACAAGAAGTTGGTGATTGACGGAATCGAAAGCCTTGGAAAAATCCAGAAGAGTCAGCACAGTCAGAAAGTCTGTATCAATTCCCTCCTGTATGTCATCAGTTATCTTTAAAATAGCGGTGGTAGTACTATGGCGATTCCGGAACCCGGACTGTCATTTGCATAGCAATTCGTTCTACTCCAAGTATGGTCTAATCTGCATGCTTACGAGCTTTTCCAAAATTTTAGACAGAAAAGATGTTATACTGATTGGCCGAAAATCACCAACAGAGAGCGCCTTAGCATTCTTAGGGATTGGAACTACCCTTGCGATCTTCCAGTCCGGGGGAAAGAATGATGAAGTTATACAAGAATTAAAAATATGGTTCAGCTCCTGAATAACGAGTGGTAGTAACAGTTTTAAGAAACGTGGACAGATCCCATCCAACCCTATAGCATTCGAATTAATAGAAAAAATTGCGTTTATAACGTCAGTCGCACATACATTAGAAAGGGAGAAGCTAGATGTTAGTGTGCATTTGGTATTTCAATATTTTGAAACAAGGTAGTTGTAAAATTAGCATTTGAAGTAAAGGTTGTATTCAAACCGTCGGGGTGATATTCGAGAAATTTTTGGTCTGAGCTTTTGTAGCTCCTATACTTTTAAGATTGGACCAAAGTATTTTAGCAGGTAGATCAACATTATACATATAAGCTTTTTTTGCTTTTCTTATCTTTTTCGTCACAATCCTTTTAACCACTGCATATCTATGAAAATCTTGCGGATCACCAGTTATTCTCTTCTTTCTATAAAGAAAGTCACGTTCTGTAATTAGAGTGTGTTACTCTGCATTAAACCACGGTGAGTGTTCTCCGACCCTTCTGGTTTTTAGTGGAACATATTTTTCGAAAAGCTAGCGAAAAAGATTATTAAAGTGTTGTACCTGGTTATCCGGGTTAGTTATGAAGAACACGTCGTTCCATGGGAAGGTTAGACACTTATGCGAGAGTTGATAAGTATTTATTCCTTTATAGTCCAGATAAAACTTACGAGAAATATTATTAGTTGGTAGTGGTACCTGTAAATCATAAGTGATAAAAATTAAATCATGATCGGATAAGCTATTGAGTGACGTTTGGTTCTTAAATAGAGTCAAATCATTTCGTGAAACAATGAAAAGATCAAGCAGCGTTGGCTGTGAAGAAGAAAAGTGGGTGGGGTATCATTCAAAACATTTAAGTTACATAAAGGCCATGACACAATGGTGGCTTCGGCTCTCGCTCCGGCTCCGGAGCCGAAGCCTGTCCAAATCAAATGTGAGTATGGCAGTGCTACTTAACCCAATGGCGGCTCCGGCTCTGGCTTCGATTTGGGAGCCGCAGCCGCTATCAGTTGATATTTGATTTTCAGCGGCTTCACAATGTCATACGAAGAAAAGTTAATTGAAATGGTGAAGGAAAATTCCTTGTTGTATGTAAAAAGTGAAAAAGACTACAAAAATAATTTTAAAAAGGAAAAAGTGTGGAAAAGGATAAGCGAGGAAATTGGTATTCCTAGTGAGCGTGCTTTTATTTTAATTCATTTTTGTATTGTATTGTATTGTTTTTTAATTAATTATTACTTTTCAAAATTTTTCTAAACATTTGATAACTTAATAATATAAATTAAAGCTGTGATTATGAAGCAGTATGTATTATTTGAATTATTTGAATTAAAAAAAAATATTTTTTTACTTAGAGGAGAAATTGAAAGCGAGGTGGAAGTCTCTGAGGAATACGTATAGACTTGAGTTGGCCAAAATGCGGACTACTCCGTCTGGAAGTGGAGGGGTTAATAAGCCCAAATGGAGATTTTTTGATCTGCTAAATTTTGTAGATGCACATATAGCCCCAATGTAAGGAAAAAATAATATTAATTTTTTTTAATATGAAAATATAATATTTTGCTTTTCTAGAAAAACTATCAGCAATTACCAACCGTTGCCACTGGAAGTAGGGTTGGATGGGGAGACGGCGCAGAGTACTTTTGAGCTGGAAGTGCCAGACGAACCGTGTTTGCTATCGCCAACTGCCTTAGAGGACCCGATGACCTCTACGACAGAAGCAACGGAAGTCCTTTCAGGAGAGGTACCACGTGCTCTAATTCTAGATAGCACTCCTGCCAGAAAAAGAGCAGGTGGTGAAAGGAATTCTGGCCCATCGAATGCAATTGATAAACAGTATTCAAACTTTTTGGACGGGGCGAATAAGTTCTTGAAAACTACGGAGCCGTTGCCCACTGAAATTATTATGCAATCTGTTGCCAAAAAATTGACCTGGCCGAACTCTCGGTGAACGAGTTAGACGAGATACAGGAGGGAGTATTATACTATGTCAATAAAACACTGCGATTATTTCGAGAAAAAAAAATAAATAAAACATGAAACTTAACTATTTTTTTTTATTAATTTACGGAGATCTAGTATTACAAATGTATTGGCAAAGTTGTTCTTGCTGTGCAAAAGCTGGTGTCGAAGCATGATTTGATCTCCCAAAGGGAGATGCAGACTGAAGTTGCGTGGTTTCTTGTCGCCATTGCCCATCTTGGATAGACTCACCCGTGTCACGGTCTGCGAAATTTGGTGGGCAATATTCAACACATTCTTTACGTAAGTAGTTGTGCAAGACCACTGTAGCGGAAACAATTTTTCTTACATTTTTTGGGTGGCAATATATGTCATGCAGTAGAGCTCTCCACCAGCAAGACATTATACCAAAAGCATTTTCAATTGTTCTCCTGGCCCTCGATAATCGACGATTAAAATATTCCTGCTGATCCGTTAAATTTCGCCCTGGAAACGGTCTCATAAGGTTTGTCCTAAGAGGGAATGCCGCATCACCCACAAAATAATGTGGTATCTTCAACGAACTTCTTGTTAAGACTTTCTCCGGAGGCAAATCCAAAGTATTTCTTAAAAGACGCTCTCCGAAACTACTTTCTTTAAACACACCACCGTCGCTTCTGCTGCCAGGGGCCCCAATATCGATGGCGGTAAATTGATATTTGGCGTCACATACTGCCATTAGTACAATACTATGCCGGTGTTTATAGTTAAAATACTCCGACCCTGCGTTCGGCGGACAGACTATATGAATGTGCTTGCCGTCGATAGCTCCCACACAATTTGGAAAGTTGCACATTCCCTCAAACTCTTGAGCGATTTGTGACCAATCGTCTTGACACTTTTGCTTCAAATAAATTGGTGAAAGTTCATCCCACAATACTTGAGACGTCTCCAAAATTATTTTTGCCACAGTAGACACTCCCATTCTAAATTTTAGAGCCAAGATTTGCCGTGGAACACCATATGCCAGATACCTGAAATAAAGTTATCATTATTTTTTTTTATAAAATAAATGAAATAAATGTACATACATTAAGGTTAATGCCAATCTGCACTCCGGCTCTATTGGCTTTCTTATGCAAACTTTTTGCAACTTTTCATGGACCAAACTGAGCAAAACGTTAAAGCTGCTCACTCCCATCCTAAATGTCTGCTTAAACATCTCATGGTCGGACGACTTAATTAATTTGTAAGTCGTTTCAAAAAAACCATGCTCCCTCCTTTGCATGTAAATTTCACGCACCCAAAAACGTCTTTTCCTTTCTTTTCTTAAAGATTTCAAAATCAAGTAACCGTAACTCGCCATCGCAACTAAATTCAACACTTGCACCCGTTTATTATTATTCATTCTACTTTTCTTTAATTCCCTCTGTATTTAACTACTACGAATCTACGAAGCCGCCATTGTGTCATAGTCGGCTTCGATTTCAACGATTTGACAGTAGCTGGCTTCGGCTCCGAAGCCGGAGCGAGAGCCGAAGCCACCATTGTGTCATCGCATTAAGGATAGCATATCCCTAAATCTAAGTTTAAAAAAACATCCTTTACTATGGTCTTCATCAAAAAGACATGAAAGATTCAATGAGTGTACAAAACAAAAAAGTTCATTGGATTAACTCACCCCGCTTTGAGCATTCGAAAAAAATCACTACGTCAAGTACTACGACCTTGATAAATTTACGGCATTATTTTTCAAATAGTCTCATGAAATTAATTTGATAGCCACAAATCGTATTTTTCACGATCCTCATTTACGGCGATGTTTATCCAATCACTGAATGAAATAGTAGCATTTTGCGTGGTTAACAACCTTCATAAAAATTGTTATTGGTTAGTTTATGCGACAATAACTATACTAACATTCGCCACGGCTGTGTATACCAACTATACTTATACTATATAAAAGAAAGAGAAAATAGCGCGTTTAATTGGTTTTGTTTATCTGATGATACGGCGATTTACACGCCATTCCTACTTTCCGCTGTTAGTTTTTCCCCTTTTTTTTTTGTTTTTTGAAAATCCAATTCACTGAACTTGCCGAGTACTACTCATAAATATGGGGAGTCCATAAAAAGCTTTAAATGTGAAGCATTAAACCAGACGAGCACTACCCGTATCGCAAAAGCAATTCTGGAAACGGATGAACGGAAGCAATAAATTTATCCTGGTACCAGGAATGGTCGCAGTAAAGTGTTTACAGGATTCCACAGTTTGAATGTGATCCCTGGAAGTAGCAAATTTCCTTAAGTGTGACATCCATGAAATTTTAACAACCGGCTCCATCCCCGTTGTAGTGTGTCTGGCAAAGTGGATATATTTTATTTTCATAGTGGTGGCGATGGTGGTTGGAAGAGTGTGGTCCCCCCCTATATGTGACAGCCCTGTAAGTTTAAGTGCTACATATTATTTTGCCCTGCCTTCTAGACTATGTGACTTTCACTTTTATATGTCGCAAAGTATGGCAGGTGTTTCACAAAGTCAAGCTAAGTCAGAAAACCAATGTTCAGATTTGACAAGACCACAGGGCATTATATGTACAAGGTGCCACCTTCTGTAGAAGATAACGTAAAATATCTTATTTATTTATAAAAAAAAAAAAAAACCAAAAACAAAAAACAAAAAAACAAAAATGAAGAGCAGTGTTTATGGCGAAGTCATGTTCAAAATCCATGTCTGACTGGGTGTCTAGATTCTACACGATGCACGTTATCGATTTTCACCTAACATTCATGCTATGAACACTTTGTTACAAAACTGGACTACAAATTATTATCCTTCCTCATCTCAAACCACACGTACGAGTATTGTACCTACATATATTTCTGTAGTCTGTGTTTTCTTCCTCCTGTACAGGACGAAGAGTCCCTAACGTGAGATACTATACATATACCTACATACATATATGGATGGCACGAGAGTATAAAGTCACCTACCTTCTTTGGACGTTTATCTTCCTGGAAGAATCTCTATTCATGTAACAAATAAGATCATTTGTCACCGGCATGCAGGGAGGAATTGATTAATTCATTAGAAAAATTCTTGAAAGTCCTTTTTCATCGCGTATGATAAATTTAAGTCATAAAATTTTTTGAAAAATTTGATTTATTGAGGTGAGCGTTATTAATCCACAGATTTCCTTTCTATCGTCATCAAGGTAGAGAGGTATATACAGCGGAGAGGGTATATAAAGAGACGACGTCATCTATCACTGGATTATTAACACCGAACTTATTTCCAGGGAATTTTTTCATCAATCATTCGTTTTTATGGATTTCATATGGATTTTAAGATATCTAGCAAATTGTACACTTTTGTATCGTACTTGACTTGTTACGTGTATATTGTAAAATCTTTAGTTATAACTCAGAAGAGACTTCTCAGCTTTGTTTCAGTTGGTTATTAATTAATTAATTGAACAGTTGTTTATCGGTTTACTATTTCTGTTTTGTTGAGACTTCGGTGATCTGATGGTAAGCTTACCATTTCAGTAGTCTTGTGTTTGAATTCAAGCTGGTCTTAGTTTTTCGTTTTTTTGTTACCTAGCTTCTTTGTTGCATTTTCTAGAGTATCCTCTATATACCCTATTTTATAAACCGCCCTCTCCTTATCAACAGCAACAATAACAGGAATATACACTCCATGGGAGGCAGAGCATAAATATAATGTTTATAAAACATCACGCAAAAGCCCTCTTACCATAAGTAAAGACTTCAACCCGAAAAATATCTGGGACAATAAGAATAGAGTGTCTAAAATGGTGTAGTTGACAAATGTCAGGTCCATAATTCGGAAAATTTTGCAAAATTCGGAAAATTTTGCAAAATTACGCAAGTGCATGGTTGGTGTCTTCACTATCCAAAAGATATTTTGGATATGATGACGAAGCGTTGTACGACATGGTGGTGCACCATTATCCACAGTCGTGGAAAAAGTTTAGCCACCATGGTTATTCAATGATAGTACTAAGGATTTTTCGCTAGAAAGAGGTGTGGACGTTATATCAAGAATTGATGTGAATGTAAATTTATGATTGATGTTATGTATTAAGTCATGTGTGAATTAATATGAATGTTAATGAAAGTGGTTTGATGAATGTAATGATGAGTGAATAAAGTTGGTTTGATGGCTGTGATGTGATGTGATGTTTGTGCTAGCCTTGGTAGAATTGGTAGAATGGTGTAGTGTGTATGGTGCGTATGGTATGTGTATGAAATGGATTGTGGTCTAGAACAGGTCTGAGAACATGCAGATATCAAGTGGAATGGGTATGAGAAATCTGGGTTGAATAAATATCAAGAATGGTCTGAGAATATTAGTCAAGTAAATCATGTGTATGATGTGCATAAAAGTTGAGTGAGGTTTGTGTGTTAATCTTGAGGCCCTATAGAAGGATGGGACCATGTGGTCAAGCTATGTTTAGTAACTGTGTGTAGTTACTAGGCCGTGTAAGCAACTGTTCGGCTATACTCTAAGCGTTTCACCCGAGCCACGGGATCATCAGGAGTTTTCATGGTGTGTATCATTTGTGTGGATAAGTGTGCAGTTAGAAGTAATGTCAGCGGTGGTGATAATTTGAGGTAATGACAACTGTGGCGATAATCAAGGTAACGACAATTTTCGGTATTTGACAATGGTGGTGATAACAATTTGAGGTAATGACAAATTTTGGGGTAATGACAAATTTTGGCGCTATGATGATAATAATTGAGGTGTCACATCTTAGATTATTCAGAAAATTTTGCAAAATTTTCATTCATTTTCATTTACATCAATTCTTGATATAACGTCCACACCTCTTTCTAGCGGAAAATCCTTAGTACTATCATTGAATAACCATGGTGGCTAAACTTTTTCCACGACTGTGGATAATGGTGCACCACCATGTCGTACAACGCTTCGTCATCATATCCAAAATACCTTTTGGATAGTGATGACATCAACCATGCACTTGCGTAATTTTGCAAAATTTTCCGAAAAATTTTCCGAATTTAGCAAAATTTTCCGAATAATTTTGCAAAATTTTCCGAAAAAGTAATCACCTGCGAATTACAGTGAAAATATCCGATTCAACAAACTGAAACAAAGTCTCGGATGGAGAGGCTATGTGGAGCCTCTATGCTCCCAAGAAGAATGTGAAGAACAAGGAAAAAGTAGTAATCGTTACAAAAATTGATTTTGCCAAATTTGGATAAGATTTTCGATTGACAAATATATACATATATATATATATTGTAACATTTTTATTGAGTGCAACCCTTAGAATATATAGCAAACAGGAATGGTTGAATCGTGTAAAATTCGTGTACATGAGCGTAATTTGTCAAGAGCAGGACATTATACATAGGAGTAAGTGAGATGAAGAAGAAACATTTGTCAACGCTGAGTGTGAAGTTGTCAAATGTGCTTTTGTTTTGTGAGCAGATTTAGTCAATTTAAAATTCTTTTGTGAAATTTAACAAAAGTACGGAAGCAATTCTTTTCAAAACTATTTATCTTTGAAGTTTATTTAGTGCAAAGTTTTATAGTGCCACTAGTGCCTGTTATAATCTTCATATCAATTAAAAAAAACAGAAATGAAGTGCTCTGTCAGTGCTTGTAAATATAAATTGGATTATAAACTAGGAAAATCATGTCTTCGACAAGTACTATCTAAATAATCTTTTTTGTTAATAGAAGCAAAAATTTATATAAATTAATTATGTGAATTATTTCAAAATAAAGTAGAAAAGGAATTTTTTTACAGCACAAAACCTTTGTTTACTTTTTGCAAATTGACAAGTTGTTTAAAATAAGGATGGCGTGTAAATATATGTAAAACATGGCCTACCAGCACAACCTGAAATTCATTACGCAAAATCTGGCTTATCACCATTTCTGTTTGCTATATAGGTATTCTAAGATGCAACCAATTAGCACACAAATCTAACCTCATATTTTATGAACTTTCAAAATAATATTTTGACATTTGGATTAAATTTTGTGGCTTAGGCTCTTAATAATTAAAAAGAGGTAGACTTATGAGAGAAAAAAATGTTTTGCAGTTATTTTCTTACATTTTGAGAAATATGCATATAAAATCAGCTAGTTAGAACATTACTTCAACTTCGTTAACTAAATTTAGGTATAATACTAAATGTTTATCTTGTGCAAGCCTGAAGAACGATTTTAAAAGCAGTTTGAACTGATTTTTAATAGTAAATGAAATCAAACCCAATTTTGTCTGAATGTAAACCGCATTATGCCCCAAGTGCGAGGCAAAACGGTGCAAATGACTTATTTTCTTTATTGATATTATTATTTAAGAAGACGCTGTTTATTTTATTTCTTATTGGGACTAAATTGTTAATTTATAATAATATGGGCTTGTATTAGAAATAAATGTAACAGTTTAACTCATTTACAGTGCTATGTTTTTAAGAAAGTCCCTTATATATCCCGTTATGCATCGTGGTCAAATCAAATTTGTTATTGGTTATGATAACTAAATTACTAAACATACGCATAGAGATAAGTGAAAGAGCGATAATAAGCTAATTATTTAGATAAATGTTTTTCTAGTTATTTTGGAAGTCTTTGCGTGTGATTTTTTAATGGAATCTAAGTACAGTGCAGGTGCGCAATTAGAGAAGATTTAGTGGGAGCATGATAAATTTCTAATTTCACATTTTTCGACAGACGGGCTTAGATCAAGGTACATAGAAGACATTGCATTCTATATATAGGTACCTTAGGTTTATATACATTTATTCTTACAAGTGGCAGATAAAAAAAAAGACACTTTCCATTAAGCAATTCGAATGGACGAGTTTTGACGAGTTCACCTGGAAATCCGTACTATTTGCGCACGGATTTCCGCTTCTTTAGCCGTAGGGAATCCAAGTTTTTGATTGTATTGGTAATTGAAACTAAACGTGGAAATCTAACAGATTTCCTTATAATTTTCGCATGGGATTCCCAATGATTTTTCTGCAGTTTTTATTTAAGAAATTATAAGTCCAGATTCTATGTAGGTAAAAGTGCGGATTTAGCTCAATGACACATAAATAAATAAATAAAATAAGAGAAAATCATAACTTCCATAAAGAGCTGGTATTTAAATTATGACTTCCTATTATTATTTTTGTTTATTTATTTTTCATTGAGCCAAATCCACACTTTTACCTCCATAGAGTTTATGGACTTATGATTTCACCACCAAAGCATTCTGCTATTTCTGCAGATAATTTGGTTTTACCAGTTCGTGTAGACCATCAAGTAACAATTAAAGGAACGATCTGTCAAAACAAAGTGGCCATTAACAATTCAAAATAAAATTCGTCGTACCTCGAACGATCAATAAAATAAAATAAAATTTGAAAACTTGATTTCCGAAGTTGAAGGAAAAATGTCTGAAAGTAGTGCAGATAACAATGATCCCATACTAAAAATTGAAAATATTATATTATACGTATGGGATTCCAAATAATTTTATAACAATGAAGAAACTTGCTAATCGCTCTTTTAAGGATGTTTGGCTCCAAATATTCGTGTGAAAAATAGAAATAAATTTGGAAACGAATTGAATTGAATATTAAGAAAGTATCTGAAAATAAACAACAACAGATTTCTCGTTAAATATCTAAATAAATAATATTTCATAATATATAAGTATATGTGATTTTCTTTATTGCTTGTTCATTCAAATACTCAGTGGAGGGTTGGCTCCCGACTGGGCATTTTGACGTCGACCTTTATTTTTTGCTCTTCACTTGCAAAAGCAAGAGTTGTAAAACAAAAAGACAATGTAAAATTTTTAGAGGTTTTTGAAAGTGAGAACCAAAAAAAGTAGTTTTTAACTATGCTCTCCCTTTCTATAACGCCAGTGACCCATGAGTTACTACTAAAAAAAAATTATGAACAAAATTTAACCCACTTCTCAAAAAGGTTCGCCATCACTGCCCTATAAATTTCATCCAGGTTATTAAAATGTTGGTGGGAAATTTCGAAATCCTAGAAGGTAGATATTTAGTTAGACTGTTTCCAGATTTTTGTAAGTTTATCTTAATGAATCTTATAGATTTAACAATCGCGGACGAGGCGGTTAGTTTTTCCTCTTGTATTTATGATTTCATTTAGAATCGTTAAAAATAAAAGTTCTTAAAAAATTCTTCTGTTCTTCATCATTGACCGATTCTAACAAGTGTAAGTTCGATTCCCGTCCGGAAAAAAATAAATAATTCGATTTCTTTCAATTACATTACATTTCTTCTTGGACTTCATTAATTTTGAAAAATAAAAGAGAGTAGGGGAAGGTGGGTAGATATGAAACAATTTTTTTCGAATTAAAGTTTTAAAAAAGGTAGTATCGTACCAACCTTGAAATGTAAATCAGTTGAAAGTTTCATACATTATCTACATAAAAACATAAAAGTTTCTTTTAAATGTTGAGTAATTTTCACTCCTGCTGTTGAAATACGAAACAAGTGACTATGTTTCAACTCTCCTCACCAGCGGGGAGAAATGAAACAGTATATGGGTAGATTTGAAACATGTGAAATTAAAGCCGAAATGATGGAGGTGTGCTTTACGAAACGTGTCATCACTTCTAGCAGGGATGTAAAGGACTCAAATTTTGACTCAACTCATCGCTCAAGTCAAGCAGTGAGTCCGCTCAATAGTTGAGCGGTGGTTCATCGCTCGAAATTAGAGCGGACTCACTGGTTGAGCGGCAACCCAGTCTTGAGCGGACCCAATCTTGAGTGCACTCACTGCTTGAGTGGACTTCAGCGAACTCAAATCATGTTTTGAAACTGAAACTGAAATTTTAATCAAATAAGAAAAGCTCACAAAAAAGTTATTCATAATATTATATTAATTTAGCTTTTGCTAATTTTCTTAATAATTTAATTTTCTCTTCCTCTCAATATAATGTACAAATTCAACAACTTGTAAAACCTGCAAGGAAAATACCATACTTGAAAATGGAATAATTCAATTCAACGCAATTGTACTTACATTTTCCATAGAATCGTCATTTAGACGACATCTATTAGGAGTCAACGTTAGTTTTCCTATGTTAAATAATCTTTCTGCCGAAGCACTACTAGGTAGTGCTGTGTTGTATTCGGTAAAAAGACTTTTTATCATCGAAAAACGTTTGTTTTCAAATACGCTCGAGGTTTTGTCTGTGGAAAAATTATACTCCAAGAACAATTTCTGACCCTCCATTGAATTTTGGTCATCTTCACAATATGAATTCCAAAATGGCGTAGCGTAGAAGAATTGTTGGCTAAGCAAATTAGCAAAAGCTAAATTAATATAATATAATGACTTTTTGTGAACTTTTCTTATTTGATTCAAATTTCAATTTCAGTTTCAATTTTAATTAAATCAGATTCTTCTTATCTTATTTAAAGCATGATTTGAGTCCGCTCAAGCTATCCAAGTAGTGAGTCTGCTCAAGATTGAGTCCGCTCAAGTTTCGAGCGATAAACCACCGCTCAAGTGTTGAGCGGACTCAAGCCCAGAGTTGAGCGATGAGTTGATATGACAAATGAGTCCGCTCTACTTCTAGGAATAGATATGAGTTCATTAAACCGGACTGATTCGCCAATACCAGTTTTCCAACTGAAGCTCCTTTTACCATATGTGCTTTAAAGTGGGCCCTGGGAAAAATCATAACTGAGGGAATATACTGGCCGGAAGCATTTACAATGGCACATTTGGTAACTAAGACTCCTTTTTCTTCACTTGTAACCCAGTGTTGCAAACTCAAAAATTGGTTAAGAAGTAGATATGTGGGAAAAAAGAAGAAGATAGAAGGAGAATTTGAAAGATTCGATAAACTGCATAAATATGCTTTATTGCACAAACTACATTTACAATGTCACTTATTAATATCACATTAACACAGTTCTCCATAAAAATCAACAGAATAATATGAAAAAATAAACATGATAATTTCAAAAAAATCCTGCGCTTGTCTTTTCCTTATATAGTAATTGTATTAATTACTCCTTAATCATTGTACATATTTACATTGAATTTGTTTCTCATTTCTTTCGTTGGCTTAAAGTTCATACAATTTGAACCCTGCATTTTTAATAAACCTTTTGTTTGCAAACACGCTCGAATACTTGAAGTATCAAGTCTATTTCTCTGTGCCGTTTTTATTAACTGTACTTGAGAGAATATTCTTTCCACATTCGTAAAAGAATGAGGTAATGAGAGTAATGAATATACAAAATTTATCAACTCAGGAAAAGCTTGAACGTTGTTGATTTTATATAAAGCCACCTTTTGCCAAAATGCTTCAATTTCAAGTGGTTTATCTTCTTCTAAAATAAAGTTGCTCAACATTCGATGTTGATTATCAATTAGCTGAATTTTATCAGGAGGAGCTAAATGTGGCATTTTATTTACAAGGCAAGAAATCGAGTTGAACTTTTTTTTAATAATATTTTCTGGATTTATAACTTCTAAATTTTGGAAAAATGTTGACTGAAAATTAAATCTTAAAAAGATCTGCTTAATTGATTCAGTATAGAATTTACGGCTATTCAAAAGTAGTGATCCTGTGTTCATCTACTTGGTTAGATAATAAGAAAAAAATTACTTTTGCTCCCAAATACAAGTTTTTTAAATCTAAAAAATTTTCACTATTTAAATAGTCGATATTAGACAAATCTTTCAGAAATCTTTTTAATAAAGTAGTCCAGTATACTTATGGTAATATTTTTTTTTGATAGTACAAGCTATGTATATAACTTAGGACTTTCTGCTTGAAACAGTTTATTCAAGTTATTGAAAAAAGGCAGTGCGAATTCTAAAAACATCAAATACAGTATAATGATGGGATCATTCAACATGTTAAAAATTGACATGGCTGAAGCAAAATTGTCTTCTTTTGTTGCAATGGAAATAAAAAGCCTTAAGTACTTCGTACTTACTAAGCAATCTAGAAACAATGCTGAGCAATGATAACCATCGAGTTTGCGACGGGTGCATTATTTTATGAGGCTTTATTTCGAAAAAAACTTGAAAAACTTCACGAAGTCTCTTTGAGCTTTTTAAATAATTATAAATATTTCGCGCTAATTCCTCAGCTGAATTTGGTAATTTTTCGCACGCATATGACGCACATAAATGAAATGAGTGACAGACACACTTTAATAGGTAAATGTTCTTAATATCTTTCTTTAACAAAGAGGCAGCAGAGTGATGCCTGCCCGTCATCACATTTGCACCATCAGCAGCAAAGCTAATAAGATTATCTACATAATTAATACTATTTTTGTAAAAACAATTAATAATGGATGTATATAATGAGTCGGCATCAGCTTTTTCAACAGGTATCAGGTCCAAAAAAAAAAAAAAATCTTTAATACTAAAACCTGTACGAACTCTTACTACTAAACATAAAGTTTTACATAATGATATGTCTGTTGCTTCATCCGCTATTAATGGAAATTTTCTATTTAATAGGCACGTTACATCTTCCATATAGGTCAACTGTAAGACATTTTTTAAAAGAGCAACTACCTTAGTTCGAGAGCACTTTATTTGCTTACATAATTCCGAATCGTGCGATACTGATGCAAGGAAGCCTGGAAAATGATCCATCAGATTAAAAGACAAGTTGTGTTCCGCAATAAATACTGCAAACTGAATACTGTCATCGGTTTTCTATTTTGCAGAGAGTAAAACGACTCTGACTCTAAAGTAGTTTGAACGAGTTTACATGTCGATATATTTTTCTGATGATGTTGAACTATTCAAATGCCTGGTTAATATGGATTTTCCCAAACTATCGATATATAAATCGGAAAACCATAAATTGCAATACACGTATAGCACTCGCCCTTTTTGTTTTTCTGTGCCTATTTATACTCGGTTTGCCATGAGGACATATATTTTTGCTCGTATTTTGTAAGCCTTTTTGGACTATTATTGTTAGCTGGTGATGATGAGTAGCTCTTGCATACCTTTATAAAATTAATTATGAACAAAAACTTCAAGATTGTCAATTTATGAATTATCTCATCGAATTTACCAAAGTCGTTTTCATCGGTTTTTTTAATTTGTTGGGTTTGTTGCACTTGCAATCCTTCTGTCGCACTAGGACTAGGTATAACCAAAATTGCCTTTCTTGCTACGGCCGTAGATTCGGAGCTTTTCTGTAACGGCTTAAAGTATCGCTTCATTTTTAATGGCACCGAAAGTAGCGAATTTTCTAAAATTTTTAAACAAACAAAATTAAATAATTGCCTTTAGGTAAAGCAAAAAAGTCTGTACCTATGTACAGGTAGCCAATGTTCAATTTACTACTGCTGTCAGTACACGCAATGACAGTTCAACGCAGTATAGGGGCTATCTATAAGAACGATGTAAAATTAAATGAACTGCGAGCTGCGCCTTTTTCTTCTCACAGCAAGAAATCAAAAGGTAAGCTGTTTTCCGCAGTGTAGAATGTGTTAATTTTTTTGTTTTTGACTATTATTATTATTTGACATCTTTATTTATCAAGAAAGTATTTAGTAACGTCGAAATGAAGGAGATTCGGTCTAAAAGAAGGATAGAAGAAGATCAGTACGAAACGAAGGAGATCTCCTTCTAAAGAAGGAGAGTTTGCAACACTGCCTGACACACTGATTTTAATCCTTTTCTGGGAGAACCTGAGATAAATGAAAGCGATTTACAAATCTTGTTTCCTAAATTTCCGAAGTCCTCCTACCAATACCTTAACTTTTGTGGTTTTTAAACTGTTGTAGTTGCGGTTTCATCCAGATTGAAAATGCGTATTACATCACAAAACAGTCCAGTCTTGAAAGCACATTCTCCATATTTTATAAAAAAGGTGTGCACATTGTGCCTGTTGAAAGAAGTCGCCCTAGCCAAACTACAGGCTTCGGGGAGAACGAAGAGAAGTTTAGCATCCATTCTTTTCCAGCCATTTTCTTTTCGTGCCACTTATTGTCGATCAGAATTTTGTTTTTATAGTCATTTCGTAAGCTAATTTACGGCACTCAACTATAGACAGGCCATAAAACCTTTTTGATTATCTGCTCTAAGGCCTGTTCCTGATCATTCGTTTGTTTTGCCTGTAATTGGGTGCATGCTTCGTTAGGGTACCAGTCTTTTCTTTTAAATATCGCGATAGAGTGCAAAAAGATAGCTCGGACTCAGCGGCGGCTTGCCTAATGCATTATAAGGGGAGAAAGGGGGAAAACAATAATTTGTAGTCGATGAAATTAAAAGGATAGCGTGGGTAGAAATGAAACATTGCATCATTTCTACCAGACTGTTTCATTTCTACCCACCAGAACTTTTCCAATTTATTCAACTTTTTTGAATTAAATTAATCAAAATATTCAAAATCGTGTACTCTCAACTGAAATTAGACACTTTATTCCTTTGTTTAAGCTAAATAGATCTTCAATTTTTGACGTACCAATCGACTGACAACAGAATTTTCAAAGCCTTAAAAAAGCTTTTGATGTAAACATAAATAAACTCTCCACTAACATGTGTATCACTTTGCGCAGTATATGGACGAATGAAATAAAAGAACCCTTGTGAAAAAGGGTTTCGTTCAGTTTCAATAATTTCGCTTGCTGTATTTGTCATAAGAAAATACTGGCCTGTTTAATTTTACCTCACGTTTCAACTCTACCCATCTTCCCCTACTCCTTGAATTGCAGCGAAAGCTTTTTTTCTTCTTACTCTTTTCGATTTTAAACAACTTTTGATCTTTTTATGAAGTCAAAGAAAAAAAATGTAATGTAATTGAAACAAATTTAATTATTATATTAAAGCTATAAGATTAATTATAATGCATTTGAATTTGTCATTAATTAAAAAATCAGTGAAAGTTGGTCTTTCATTTCACAGCGAATTGGGTAGAGTTTAGGAAAATTACGTTCTTTTTCCTAAGAATAAATATTTTTAATCTATAAGTAGTCGTTAGAATTATCTTCACCAGAGCCGTTGTTTATTTTATATAAATTTTTTAACACATGAAATGTGTTTGTTTTTCCATTTTACGCAATGCTATAAGCTTTCAAACGACACGTTTCTTATACATATGTAAGTAAAGAAAAGTCTTAGCGCCCCTGCTTGTAGTAAGGAAGGCAATAGATTACATCAAAACTTGTGACAATATTTTCTATAGGAAAATTCCTCAGTCAGTCCATGCTATAAATATATATTATAAGGACAGTGAACTGAACCGAAATTTTTTATTGAGTTTTATAAGCATACTCGATTTGAGAGCAGGTGTAAAACTATATGACTTTGTTCACTGCCATATGTATAAAAAATATTTTATGCAAAATTCCATTTTTTTATTAAGTACCGTTTGGACCATTGACACCATTCGCGTGATATTATTTAACTAAATATTCATGAATGAACACTTACTTGCACTTTATTCATGATATTTATTTAATTAGTAGAAATACTTAAAAATTTTAATTAACAGTTGAACTATATTGTCCTGTGTCCAATCACTGTCGGCTAATAACCAATAATACATACATATTTTTGCAAATATTATTTTCGCACGTTTGTCCTGCATTGATTGGTGATGGGATATACATACATATTTATTCGAAACATACATACATATAGGGTGAACATGGATGAGGGTGCGTTCTTCCTATAGATAGAGGATAAGCCTTGCATTTTCCAGCCAATTTAATTGAGTTGTGTTTGCACAGACTTAACTGCAGGTATGTCAGCATAAACTTCTGGTCGTGATTAATTGACATGATTGATTTATTTTAATTGGAATTTGCTTGAAAATTAGCTTGTTCATTGAATTAAGGCAAGGGTATTCCCGTAAGTGTTAAGGCTTGTCTAATATGTATGGAATGTATTGAGATTCCCCTGGTTTTTATAATCTAGATGAAATTATATGCGCCTTATTTGGTTTGTACTGGAGTAGACGTTTAAAGGTTATGGTTACAAATTAGTACAGGCTATAAGTACACTCTTGTAGGCAGATACTCATTTATTAAATAAATATGATTTCTAGTGCTTAATTGATTGCACTGATTGAGTAAAGGGAAAATTCATTGATAGATAGATATAGGATAGAAATACTAGTTCCTCATCGTGCGACAGGTTTTATTTCATTTCATGATCTTCCAATTGATTTGGCTTCCAGTAAAAGAGTTCACCTTTAAGTGGTGTAAACTTCCTCGTCGCTAGCCTCAAGTATCTACTCTTTTACTCATTTTTATTTAATTTTATTTATTTATTATGTATGTATATTGTACATGCAATTTCCACGACTTATAATACTACGATCAAAATAGAAGGAAAGAATAATTCATACCAATAACAACAAAACTGTTAACACAAATGATAGTAAAACCCATAAATATTAAATGAAGAATTAAAAGTAAGTTACAGAGAAACTGACCAAGAGTGATAAAAAATTAAGAAAAAGAAAAATTTATAATAAAAGTTTTAATTTTTTTTTTTAAACTTAATCAAAGCTTTCATTAATGAGTTTACAATAGTATATACAGGGTGATTTATTTATGAAAGTGCGCCATTTTGTTTTGAATATCATTTGAATAAAACAAGCGGAAGATTTATTCAAGGATTGACAATTATGTGTATGAACAAGTAAAAAAGCTAGAATTGGTATAAGAACCAATTCTTATGATACCCTAAACATTAGCGTACATATAAGTCTCATATGACAGATCTTTTATTGTTGCAGATCTTGGTATTTAATTTTGCTAAAATGCGGATATTCGAATACCCGGATCTGCGGACTATCCGAATTCTGAAATCAAAAATCAAATATTATTTTATTTATATTACATTATATTATATTATATTATATGATTTTTTTTTTTAGCAATTATTAACTATTTGCCATTACGTTTCAAGTATACCAATCAGTCTTGATGGGACTTTTTTAGCTTATTGCCACAAATAACAGTTACTTATGTTCCCTGATTTTTACATGTACGTCCGTCTGCCTGTCGATTCGTCCGTCCTCTCGATAACTCTAGAGCGCGTTTATTTAGAGAGCAGATATTTTGCACATGTCCTATTTAAAAAAATTTAGATTTAAGTTCGAAAATGGGAAAAGTCGAGTAACCCCTTTACTGTTCGACGAACCGTTTGTACAGAGAGGGGACCATACAAAATATGGGCATTCATCTACGGTATCGTAACTGCTTAATAAGATGGGCTTAGTTGAGATTTCATCCTGCCGCTTCTGTGAGGTTGCTCATGAAACCTCGGAGCACCTACTATGCAACTGTGAAGCATTAGCCAGACAGAGTTTAACCCATCTAGAACATGCATTTCCTTCACCAAACTACGTGTGGAACCTAAATCCCAGAATGGTTCTAGACTTTATTAGCACTCTAAGCATAGAGGGGGAGTAAGTTGAAGGGACACAGACCTTCTAGGTTTCTAGGACATATCTTAAGAGATACCTGCCTTGTTCAAGAGTTCTTACAATAGGTCTTTCAAAGGTGAGGATATGTCTAGCGGTGTACATCCAGTGAACAATGCTAGGATGGATACCCCATCCATTTCTTTCCAAAGGTTTTCTTACGGGAATATATTGCATCGCAATGTCCGTCTTTTTAATGCGTTCATTTACTACATTTATCCTCCAGTTTAGTTTGGAGTCTAGTGTCACTTTTACGTATTTGACTTCAGTTTGCAATTCGAGATATTGTCACGCTCTTTAGATTTTAGAATTTAGTTTAACTTTTCTCTGTATTTTTTTTGTTTAATTAAAATAACTCTTAGTAGTTGCCTTTTCTTATTTTACTTTTCATTCTATTTCTTTAGTTACTTATTACATTAGTTTAACATTTCACTTTTTAATTTTCTTTAAATTCTTCTTTTGTCTATGGTATGTACATTTTTTATGTATTTCATTGTAAGGTAGTACGTTATTGGAAAGCGTTCTGTTTACTATCTTTTTAACTTTTAAAATAAATAACGTAAACAAAATAAAGAGAATTGCCCCTCTATATGTGATTGCAGGTGGTGGAATTTATAATTTGAATTTTAGATGAATGCAAAAAGTCAACATTTGTGTGATAAAAATGCGCAAACTTATTTTTCGACTTTGTAAGCATTTTACACAAAAACATGGCAATGTGCAGTGTCCATTAGGTTTTTCATGTAAAATTGTATGCGTTTTTTTAGAATAATTAATTTTTGCAAATTTGCATTCTAGCCTACGGTAATTTTACTTTTCTAGTGTTTCTGACGCTATTAATTTGTGAAATGAAATTAGCTTACGAAATTATTCCCTCGCGAATTTTGTCATATACAGGCAGAATTTAGACCACTCCAGGTTGTTTAAGGAAATAGCCCAGAATAGACTAGTGAATGGATTTATTATTTTTCTAGTGATTCGAGCTGAATTTAATTATTTTATTGACCCCCTTTATTCCTCCAAAAAATTTTCTTCGCATCAGTATTATAGGTGAAGTTTGTAGGCCGAACTAGGATTTTCTTGCTGAATTTTTTGTTTTGTTTGAATTCAAGAAATATCGGAAAAATAAAACATCTTAGATATTTTATCCTATTTAAAGAAAAATATGTTTTTACAGACAGTAAACAAATAATACAATATTGGTTAAAATTAGTGTGCGTTTGATTCCTATCACAATTTCTCCATTCAAAATTGAGCTCATGGATATATACAAACTAAGAGCCACCCACAGCAGCTTTGGAACGAATCCTACTGAGATTATCCGGCATAATATGTGTATAAAAATTTGCCTGAACAAACAGTTTGAACTACATCATTACTACCACAAAAAACAGTCACGCACACAGGATTTGGTTATGGGAGGGGGGGGGGGTCATAGGTGTCCCCCAAGTCCACAAAGAATAGAAAAAATAGGGCTATAAAGTCGCGTCCTGCGCCGATCTGAGCTGCTTTATATATTTAAAGGTTTTATTGTATTTGATCGGTCTTTATAATAATATTCAGATTACGTTTTATACATAATACATAATTTGTAAATTTTGTTAAAAATACTGACCCTCCGGGGGGAGAGGGAGCGAACGGGACCACACCCTTCTCGATGCGCTCTTGTTAATTGAAAACAAAAAAAAAATAATTAGTCCCCTCAGAGATAAAAATAGTTTTGAGAAATTTAATTTTCATTTGAAATGACACACATACACCACACAAGCAAGAGAACACATTGTCTGCACCTTAATTATACAATGCTAATAGTAAAAATAGTAGAAATAGTAGACATCGTAATTTATCTATGTGAATTAGAAAACTTTTCGGTATATATCTAGATGTACAAATAAAAATGTTGTGGATTATGGGCAATTTCACCAAAGAGTGAAATACTTGACCCAAATTAAAGAAAAAGTTTATTAGCAGAGCAACAAAAACAGAAAAGGAGCAGGAAGGAGGTTAAGAGGAATGCAGTTGTAAATAAGCCAAGATTTCGAGTTTGAGTACTTGAGAAGAAATTCGTTTCTGGCTATTTTAGTTATATGCCCTGTGGCTAGTACGATAAAAACTTCTCTTCTTTCATCTCTATTGTCCTTTACAGAGGTGAGATAACATTGCAAAAAAAAATTCAATCCCTCTAGAAATAGAGCATTTGCCCGTAGCGTGAAGGGAGAAAAAAGGGATCACATGAAAGAAGAACTTTCAATGAGATTGCCTCATTGAATGAAGTGATAACAAACATTATTTATTAAAAGTATTCCGACTGTTTTGTAAAGGACACAATTAAGATCATCGTCCTAAGAAACATTTTTATAAAGTTATTGCGTAATTTGAAGTTTTGAATAATATGTTGCTGAAACGTTGGAGTTTCTATTATTTAATGTTTCATAATCACTAAAAAACTGGAAAATATGTTCATTACTTTGTTACAAAGTGGTTATGATTGTTTTCTTGTAACTAATAACGAATGAGTTAGTTAAGCTAATTGAAAAGGTTGAAGCAAATCACAGTTTGGAAGTTAGTTAAAATTAGCTCTATTTTAACGTAACAAAAATTTGAAAAAAGTAAATACTACATATGTAGGTCATTGTAACGAAGAGGGGATGAAAAAAATATTAGAACTTGTTAGTTATAGTAACGATGTTTGAAAGTTTGTTTTACTTCACCTAATTGGTTACATAAGTATAACTAATCAATACACGAAAAGAAAACGGACCAATATAAAAGGAGTGATTTTGTGATTTATATTACAAAAAAAAAAAAACTAATTGCAATCGAAAATGGAAATAAGTTTTAAGGTAACTACTATTAGATAATATACAAAGTTTGAAAAAAAATTATTTTCAGAGAGCGTTTGTAGCAGATTTTTGCATTACCAAATGTAGTAGAGTAAACTTTATTCAATAAAAAAGAAAAAGAATGGTAAATGTTAAATTAGAAACTTTTTAGTTGCAAACAAGTTAATCGATTATCAAAATGATATAAGTAACGCTAACTTCTCTGTACCTTGGTTACATTTTAGTTAATGTTGATTTCTGCACAATAATATAATAATAATTTTAAAATCCTCGCTTGGGACACTGCGAATTCCATCGAAATCAATGCAGCTCAGTTCTAAGCTTGTCTCATCTCTTTAGAACAATATCATAATTTTTCTACTCCCATTTCTTTTGATGTAGCACTGATTTATGATACACCGTCTTTAGGCATTCTTGGAATTAACATTTCCAGTAAGTTAAGCTGGACAGCACATATCTTTTCTGAAAAGGTGTAAGAAATATATGACCCCACCGAATCTAGTGCTCCTCTAGAAGTCCTACTTTAGACCTTGAACGGACTACAATTCCCATATCTGAGCCGGGGCTGGTCGTACAGCCTTGGCTTCATTGGATATTGTCCAAAAGAGAGCCCTCATACTCATTGGTGATTTAGCAATAATTTGTCATATCGACTCACTCCTTTATCGCTACATCCATGGCCAATGTTCCGATGAAATTTTTAGTCAAATCCCTTGCAGAATAATTCCTGCACACAATAATTGCGCTGCAAGCTGCGCACATGCTTTTACCTTTCAAATTACTTTCGGACATACAGTAAAATTTCGTGATGGTTTTTTTATCCCGTACTGTGCGAATGTGGAACAGTCTACCATATTCTGTCTTTCCTTCGGCATACAATCTGTGAAAGTTTAGGAGTGACATACATCAGCACCTCCCCCACTCTTTTAACATTCCGTAATTCCTTTGCCTATCTCCTTCTCGTCACCCTGTGCTTTGCATCATAGGGTAACCCCTTAGCTTGTTTTTTTTTATCAGGCGAGAGAGCCGTTGGTGCAAATTTTTAGAACGGACCGGGGAAGGCTCGATAAGGCACTTCCCTCAGTCCACGATTGCCTTACAGAAAAATTCACAGAGAAGCGACACCCCAAATGAAGTTCTGGTTTCATCGCATCAAATGGCATGTTGTCCAGAGAGTTTTCCAGATACAGCCCACTCGTCAAAGAGCAATGAGAAGAGCCAGTCCAGTCGTCCTTTCAACATCCCTATGAGCGCAATCGGCACACAGCCACTTTGGTATCTGCCTGAATGACAAGATCCAGGGGTGGCAGGTTAAGTAGGACCCAAGGGTAGCAGTAGCCTTAAATCGCACAGAGCTTCCAATTCCCAGGCAAGAAAGCCTTTGCAGGCTCGCTAACTTCCAGATCGCAGTCCTCACAGGCGTTCTCGGGCAGTATACACAGGAGGCATATTTGAGCATAGGTCTAACGATCGAGGTGTACATCCAGTGCACAAACCTCGGTCTTATGCCTCGTGTCCAGCTCAACGTTCTCCTGAATTGAGTGAAAACCCTCATAGCCGCATAAACTATTTCCTCTATGTACAATCTCCATGTCAGCTTCGAGCCAAGGTAGACTCCGAGGTGCTTAACATGGGGGAGAATTGCAGAGGGTGTCCAAAGAGCTTTGGAAGAACAAAGTATCTAAGCATACATCTTCTGGAGAAGAGTACCAAGCTCGTCTTTGTAGGGTTTACTGCCATATAACGACGGGTGTAACAATCCTGAACAATATTGAGACCTCGTTGCAAGAAGGCACAGGCAGCAGCCATGCTGTGCCTGGAGATGAGCAAAGGGATGTCATTCGTATACGCTTCACATGAGAATCCTATGTTTTTCAGCATCGTGATGTATAAGTCAACCAACATACACCAGATAACCGGGGAAAGCACACCACACTGCGCGCAACGCCTCTCCACCAGCACACTGAGAGGGGTTTGGTCACCTAACTCCATAGTTAAAAATCGTTGTCTTAACATGTCGTCGATCCATCGTACTACAGTGCGGTCAACACCATGTCGACGAGCTGCTTCACATAGAGACTCAGCGGTGGGTATAATGGCGAACTATTTTTGCAGGAGCTGCAAGATCTCGGAGGAAATCGCATCCGTGCAACACGTGCTTTGCGAGGTCCCTGCTCTGATGAATAAAAGAGGTAACCTATTGGGTATCTACTTATTTTCAAGTTTGGGGGAGATGCAAAGTAAAGAGTTCAGATATATTCTGAGACTCCAAAGATAAGAAAAATGGATCTAGGGAAGTTTTAAAGGTCATCTCATGAGGTAGAAGGGCACAATGGACACACTGGAGGTCTAAGTGATGCAGCCTAGTCTTTTAGCGGCACTCCTCTTACTTAACCTAATATTAATGCTAGTCGGAGAGTAAAGATGAATAGTTCTGTTCTATTCACCAGAGTGCTCTGAACTCATAAAAGGGAATAAAGTCTTAAAATTGCTGAAATCTTATATGATTGGTTGAGTTTGTTCGGTGCGATTGAATAGTTTTTACCAGTTTTTCGTAGTTTAAGGACTAAACTAGATAAAACATTTTTATAAGTATGTGTGTGCAAATTACTATAATATTTTCTCTTAAATTTAATCTTGACTTGGTAGTAGTTAATTCTATTTTTCAATTATTAGTAAGTTTTCAAAATGTTTATACTTTAGGAATATGTTTTTCGAAACGGTACAATATTATTACTGGAATAAATTCTTTTTGGATTTACGAATCATATGCAATAATAAAACCCCATGGGAAAACTATTTCAATGGCTTAAAAATCTAATGAAGATGTGGCGATCGTTTTGTATAGGGTAAATGTCCACCCACTTACATTTCAAAAATTTTAATTAATTTGGTTTACATTTTTAGGATACTTAAGTTGTCTGGAAACAACCTGAGTTTGTACATATTTTTAATATGTTTTTCGCACACACCCCCTGACCCTTAGATAGGCATTCAAACATATTTACAATATATCGCTTACTGAAAGCCATATCTCTTTTGGGTTAATGGAAATAGTCACAAAGGAGAGAGAGAGATAGAGAGAATAGAGGAAAAGCCACATATGCAAGTGTAATAATTTCCTAGTCCTAAATTTTGATTTTCACAATTTTCCCACTAGCTATGTTCTTTTAAATGCAATTTACAAAGCCGCAAAACATAAAACTTTTCCTACTTAGGTATGTATGTATGGAGTAACCTAAAATTGGATATTCTTTTGCATCATAACACGAAATTGCAATTGCGAAAGTTTCACCCTCAGCTTTCGCTTTCCAATCTGTTATTCCGTTATTTATAGCTGTACTTAGCTTTCCACGGTACACCAGCAACCAAGCAAGCAAGTAAGCTCGTCCTGCCTCTATTTTGGTGTCCTTGTTATATGCAAATCTGTTGCAATTGGAAGCTGGTGCAGGTGGAATAATATTTCAGTATAAATCCCCTTAAATTATTTTCATCGTGTGTAAAATATGCAATTACACTCGCAACACACATAGAATCGTGAAAAACTCTAAATAGATTCATAGTGGTGAAACTTATGCATGTTTTCCCTGATTTAATGAGATTTTTATTTGCAATGAAAAAGTTGATTGTTTTTTGTTTATTTTTTTGCGACTTGTCCGATTTTTTTATATATTGCAATTATCACTAATAACATTTCTTTTTACGCATCACGATAAACAGTTGCTTATTAATTGACAGATTGGTGGGATATTTTTTGTAAAAATTAAAAACAAAACCAAAAAGAAAGGGAATTTCCTTGGAGATTTTGATGCAAAATGAAAATATTAACTCCGATCTATCGAATGACCCTGTAGGCAGGGAATTCCAAGGTCTCTGTGGGTGCTTTGAAGATGTTTTTTTTCGAAATCACAAAAATAAAATCATTTTGGGGATTTCGATTAAAAATGAACATATCGAATGAACTCGTGATTGCAGGGAACTTGACGGTATATGCGCGGGCTAACTCCGATCTATCGAATGAGCCTGCGATCGCAGGGAATTTCGCAGTTTATTTAATGTTGTTTTCTCGAAATAATAAAATTTTGGGGATTTCGATTAAAAATGAAAGGATGAACTCTACTCTGTCGAATGAACCTGTGATTACAGAGAACTTCAGGGTCTATGCGAGGGCCAACTATTGAAAACTAGACGTAATAAGATTTCAGCTTCACTCGTTAGACTGGATTTTAAGTAGTGCAGTTTCTGCACATTGGAGAGTATGTTTTTTCGTGGATTAATGAAACAAATAAATTACGAAAAGATATCCACGATCATAATCACACCATTGAAGTTCGGATGCACTATGCGCGGAAGTCTCATTTCGCTTTCCTTTGTTTTTGATTTATCTTCTGTTACGGTTGAATTGCCGGATCTGTTAAAAGGGAGCGGAAAATTATTTGCAAAATAAAAGTCAGTGTTAAATGTTACTTAAAGGGTAAAAAGATATTAGCATACTGCAGTTATGTTCAATTTCAGATCACCCAATTTAATCACGGCGGCTTGAATGGAGAGAGAACTGAAAGGAGGAAGCGGAATGATGTCGAAAAGCTTGCACGAGGTCTAAAGAAAGAAGAGATTTGCATCAAACCTGGGGCCGTAAAGGAGGGCGAATTCAGTTTAAATTTAAGTTTGTCGAGTACTGTTAAGTAAACTCAAGCGATTGAATGGAATTAGGAATACAAATTTGAATAACGAACATGAATTTAACACAAGAATATTAGTAGTTTGTAATAGCAGTAATTAAGATTAAAAGGAATTCAAGAAAAAAATTATAAAGCTAATCGGAAAAGTAATATGTAATAAGAATTTGTATTGTCGAAACAGGCAAAGTAAAGATGTGCTACTATAGACCTAATGTTAATAACCATAGTAATTTTCACACTTATCTTGAACGGTACACGAACTTAAATGTTGTTAAGCCTAGAATGGGCCCGGGTAAGTCGTTCTGGCTTTTTTTCTTAGCAAAAACATCTGAGAAGAAAACCTTGCTAATTAACAGAAATTAAACGAAAATAAGTTTGCCATGATTGCCTGCCGTAGACCTGTTAACTTTGAAGTAAACAGAAATAAGAGCACGCCAAATCCACAGGGAATATCAACTGGAAAGTAGAAAAGAAATGGTTGTGTAAACTAGTACGCTCAAATGATTCAGTCATCATCGAGCATAAATCTAGTCCGGCCCACGAACGGAGTTTGATACTTTTGTAATCTCTGGTTGAGCAGCAGGTATTTCGTTTGACAGAAAGAAGGGGAAGACACAGTTTTTTGAGCAAGAACGCGGTCAGGTAATCGAGAGCAGCGAGAAATTATAATAATAAAAGGAAAAGAATTAAAAGATTTTAAAAAAAGAAGAACTGGAGTTGAATGAAGTGAAGACATCGGTTCGTTTTTTGTAAAGAAATAAATCCAGAAGGAAAAAGGTTAAGCGGATTACCCAGGATTTATTTTCCGACGCTGGTCAGCGGCCAGAAGTTAGCGGTCCCTGCACCGTTCCAAGATAAGTTTCGTTTTTCATTTATTAGAAGAATTTTTTAAATAAAAAGAGAATAAAAAATACTGAAACCATCATAAAGCCGTATGAAGAGTATTGCCTATGAGAATGCTGCTTCGTTATCATTATTTACTTTGCCTTGTTAAGGATAGTTTTCATGACCTGAAGGTCAAACGGGAATGACCAATTTTGTCGTACTATGTTGTGTGTTATGCATGAAATAAACCCTAGGTGCTTAGTGCCATACACGAGAGTTTTCTTTTAGTGTTTCTTCAATTTTTGTTCTTACAATTAGAGCCATAGAACGTGAGTTCCTCAATAAGCTTTAAATTGAGGTGGCGCCCAACATACATTTGCAGCGCGTGGATGGGATGTTCAAGAATCTCAACCCTTCTCCTCTGGGCTACGACGCAACCCTAATGAGGGCATACGTTACCCACGAAAAGTAGTAGGTAACACTTCTTGCGGGTTAAATGAATTATCGGTCTTCAGCATTTGTCTTCCAACTCTGCCTTAAATTCAAGAATTCAGAATACTTCTCGTCTTTAAAATACGGTTTTTCGAGTACTTCCTCATTGCCAGTCATTATGTCTAGTATCTTGTAATGTATTTATTTAAATCTTTTATCCAACTCGCCTAAATTTCTAATACGTACATACGTTAATATACGACGGCTTTTTTCTGTTTGCTGGGTCTTTCTCATAACTTTTAATTGCTTTATTTAGTTGACCTAACGTCACGGTTTGAGATCCGATATATTTATTAATTTTATTTAAAAACAATTAATTTAATTAAGTAAATTAAGTAAATAATAACCACTTCAATGAAGGGAAATAAAAGGAACAGGACTTACCAAGATAGTGTATATAGTATACAGATCACTCAAATGTTCTAATACTGCAAGTTTAACGGTTCATTTCTACGTTATAGATGTGTCTAAATGCACTTTAAATAACGGTTTTTAATTTTGTATACTTTTCAGCGTGTCCAATTTCACTTTCAAGTTTTCGAAATTATTTATTATTCACGAAATGCAGTTCTAAATATCCGGCTCGAAGGACCAAAATGTTTTTTGTGGAAATTTTCACCAAAATGGTTTTTCGTTTCAACGATCCTTAAAATATCAAAACCAAAGGGTTCGGGAAATAAAGATTCTTCACTTCTAGTATGTGTATATATTCTAGTATAGATATACAATTTAATTTTCAAAAAAACATATACATAAGTAATACTTCTTTATTACTACTTCGATTTCTATTACGCGATTTTATCCGGTTTCAAAACTAACATCAAAGTGTCTCACCTAACGGTCTATCTCAAATCGCCAAATCACTAGCAAGACAATGCCCTTCAATTTCCAATTAGTTCATCGACCTCGATAACTGATTTTAATATTGCCGCCAGAATCTAATTTTATAAGGTGCCATCTATATATCAAGTTTCAAATGAATCAGATGATTGGTATAATTTGACGGTCTGGAATAAATGTCAAAATGTAAACGTGTTACGGTGACAGTGGTGAGCTTTTCAATGTTTTGTGATTTGTACGAATTTAGTTATATTTTCTCAGATTACCAACATCTCAGGAGCTCGTTAGCTATGCAGGATTCTGAAAGTATATTAGATTAGTATTTTCATTAAGAATTTTTATCTTTGTGTGATATTTTTTTCTTCTTTTTTAGGTCATCTTGGATTCTCAATACAGGGTACTTCGCGATCTATCCGTGGGTTTTAGGGTGTTTTTCTCGAAATAAAAAAGAAATAATTTTGGGGATTTCGATTCAAAATGAAAATATTAACTCTGCTCTATCGAATTAGCCTGTAATCGAGGGAACTTCGCGCTCCAAGAGTATATTATCCTTATCAGTATATTGTAAATAAATCCCTTGATTCTAAATAAGAGACTTTTGAGAATTCTCTTAACCTTTTAAATTTAGCAAGTAAGAGATTTTAGCAGAATTAGTATTCTACATAAATTTTTTTTTGAGAAACTTTTATTTTAAGAGGTTAAGAGGCTTTGGAGAATCTGAACACTCCCTTTTCAGTCAGCCCAGTTGTTAAAGGTAATTCACTTTGCACGAAGGAAGAAAAATAAGAAATTTTTGGCATGGCGATGATGGCAATAGGGCTATCCACATGTAGCTAGCACAAAGCACGCGCACTTTGATACACTTGTCACATGTCATCACAATAATTTTGCTACGCTGTAGTTCCTTATATGATCATCGAGGTTAATTGTGTGCTACTTTAATCAAGCTACAATTATTGATTAATGTATGATAAATTAACAGCACGTAATGATAATTGAATTATTATTTTATCACATAAATCGCGAGTAAAGAATTCCACAGCCGTCATTACGTCCAACAGGATTTTCGTATAAACTTGTAGCAGAAAAATTAATTGTTGGTAAAATTTTAAAGTGACGATACCATTGTCGAGTAATGGAGATTATCGTAAGGCTATGTCATTTCAATCACTTTAAAGGCAAAAAATTTTGACATTCTGAAATTCTTCAGAAGTAGCAAACGAATCCAAGTCGTCCCTCATATTCCTAAGAATTATCCCCTGTGCACGGATCATATTGTATAATTATTTTATATTTCACAAACTTGTGCATTATTTCAATAAATATATGCAGGATTCAGTTAAGAATAACTTTTAAAAATTAAAGTCGGAATGAGTTTTATTCCTTAATCAATTTTATTATATACTAAAGATTGGTATAAAATAATTTAATATTAAATTTATATTTTTGGTATTGTTTTTATAGAGCATTTTAATCCAAAATTTCGGTATTAGAAACACAACAATTTTTGCGACTATCATGATCGGTGAGGAGCTGTTATGTTCAGAAATATTTGACTAACAGCTATTTTTGTTCTCTAGAATACCAAATCTCTAAAAAAAAAAAATCTCCCCAAAAGTTAAGAGATGAGCTTACGTCTGACATCTCTTAACTCTTTACGCAGAATACCAATTTCTGCTAACGGGCTTTGACAGCCCAGTTAAGAAGATAAGAGCTCTTATCTCTTACGTAGAATCAGAGGGAAAAGCATTTTAAAGTTCCGGATTTTATATAAATGCACGTACGCCTAGCAAACGGATTTGATATTTGTGCAGAAGTGTCGAAATTACTTGTTTTGTTGGTCGCAATTTCAAGAAAGGTTGAAAAAATCTTTTAGCTAGCTTAATGGTTTAATTAAACTACCCAAGATTATCTGATAGTGTTTGTTTTTAATTGACCTAGACGCCTGTTGTAGAACTCCAAAAAATTAATCGGGCATAAATCCCAAAACCAAAAACACGCAAGTCTCCAGTGACTAGTTGGTTGCAAACAACAACTCTAGGGTGCTACCGGGATTTTTGGGTTAACTAATCCTTGTGAAACAATATAATGAATTATTTACAAGTTTGCTACAAGTTTGTACACATTCACAGGAATATTGTTTTTTTTAGCTTGAATTTTATTTCCAGCGCTGAGTTCTAATCGTTATATGACCACTGATTGCTTCTAAATTTGTAAAGAATTCAGAGATACGTTTGCTGGTCAGGTCAATTAAAAACTCATTTCCATTACTTCCTATGGAAAATCGATGAAAAAACGGAAAACCTCTATAGAAATGAAAGCACTAAATGAGGTAAATTTTAGGTAAAATATTGAAAGTTATTTACACATTTATGTAGTGCTTATTTTGCTGATTGATAAATTATCTATCAATCAAGACTTGAGGCAAATTTATGAGCTTATCATTTCCGATTTTGGTATAATCAATCACCAGATGCTAGTTAAACGGAACATTACCTTCGGCTATACAAGATTCAGATACTGATTGCTTCCATCACAAGGAATCTAATTATTGTTCGGCAAATGTGTTAAGCAGTAATTTCGTTGTTAGTTGAAACATAATTGAGTGCTAAAGGAACAATTAATCAATTTTATTATATACTAAAGATTGGTATAAAATAATTTAATATTAAATTTATATTTTTGGTATTGTTTTTATAGTTATTTGTTTATATATTGGTCAGATTTTTACTAAGTGCGTTACCTTTTTTACTACAGGCCATGGCGTTATAAAATGCATATGTATGAAAAAAGGTCGTTTGAAAGCTTTTAGAATTGCGCATTATAGAAAAACGTACACATTTCATATTAAAATATTTATATAAAATAAACAACGCTTCTGATGAAGATAATTCTAACGCCAGAACATAAAAACGTTTACTTTTAGGAAAAAAAAAATAATTGTTAGTCTTGAGTTATTTGGAAGCAAAAAAAGAAAGGAAAAAACTTTCACTGCAATTCGAGGAGTACTCTGTTTTATTTTTCAAAATTAGAGAATGTCAAATTGATGGTCACAAACTTAAAATTAATGTTTTTATAAATTCTAACAACAAATGAAATTGTAATTGAAAGGAATAGTCATGTTTTGCAGGGGAAAGAGACAAGCTTAGAAAAGAACTTCGTCTTGAGCGAAAGCTGTACTCTAATTTCACAGCGAAATGGTTAGAGTTTAGGTAACTGCGGACACACTTCGTAATTTTGTTGAATTCCTCACAACTACTTTTTTTTTCCTAAAAGTTAACATTTTAACCTATAAATAGGAGTAAGAATTATCATCACCAGAAGCGTTGTTTATTTTATATAAATTTTTAAGCATTAAACGAGTTTGTTTTTCCATAATAAGCAATGCTAAGAGCTTTCAAACGACACGTTTCGCATACATATGCAAGTAAAGAACGGTCTCAGCGCCACGGCCTGTAGTAAAGAAGGCAATACTCAGTTAAATTTCGAGGCTCTCTCTGTCTGTTTGATAAATTTGTTTTACTATTTTCGAACAGCAGGTGAAATTCGGTCTTAGTTCTCACAATATTGACATAAAGGTTCCAGATGATTTACTTCCCTTTTACGTTTTTTGTCACGTTGAATCCTATACCTACATCAGGCTGTTGATTAGTGAAGAGAAATATAAATATAAAATATAAAAAAATATAAAAATATAAAATTTAATTTACAATTTATTTGTTCGGCTTCATCGTTAATGCCAGCTGAAAGCAAACGTGGCTTAGTAGGCTAGCTACAAATTAATAAATGCGAGAGGGAAAATCATCTGTCTCGTTAGCTCAGTGGTAAGTGCCGTTTACCGGCAAGCGGAAGGACCCAGTATCAAACCCCGGACGATGCGGTTGTTTTTCCTCTTGTATTTATGATTTGATTTGAAATCGTTAAAAATAAAAGTTCTTAAAATTCTTCTTTCCTCTTTAGTTTGACGTATTACATCCTATATGCTACCTGCAGCCGTTAAGGAGTTACTTTAATTAATTTTTGTTTTCAGTCAACAAAATATCACTTTCTTCAATTAATTCAGAAACCTTTTTCAGATAAACTTTTCAACGCTACTTCTGGCAGATTTTTCTTTACAGCCTTCCTCTATCATTATCCCATCAAGATATCTTTTTCAATTCTCATCATGATTTCATCATCCGATTTGTTCAAACCCATCCCTAGTGGAAAACTGACAACACTCGGTTGTTAGAAAGAAATGCGCCAAGCACATTTCTCTTTAGGCTCAAGGCCAGGTTTATACGGAAGACGTTTTGTTACAATATTAAATAATTCGAGAAGTAAAAATTCCTAACAATGTCATTAATGAAGAGCAAAAAAAATAAGGGTCCTAAAGGACTGCATTGAGGAACACCAGAAGTAACAGATATGATTCTAGCAAGAAGACAATGTGACTCCAAAAAGACGTTGCCGCGCCAGATATAATCCCAGGAAATCAAGCACTCCTTTACAAGGAGTTTTTCCGAGGCAACTAATTTTCCATTTTGGAAATGTGGAAATGTGATTCGAGAATACCGTTGCTCTCATCCATCTTAAATTTATTCAACGGATACGTGATGATCTCGTCGTGTAAATGCTCGTCCGGTATCCTCTTTCTTATGCCTTAAACACAGTTGAAACGACTAGAGCGGAAGACGGCCACGACTATTGCAGTTATAGGAACGATTTTCTCTAGGAACGTCTTGTAGAACGTCTATTATATACGAATTTGCAGTAGCCTTCGACCGCTTAATTCGTCGCAATTGTGTTTAAGGCTTTAAGCTTCCGCCGCCTCACAGCTTTCAATACAGTTTTCCAACCGAAACTTTGTCGTACACCTTCAATTCAATTTAACATGGTCAACGAATTTGGTGACAGCTGGATGTTTTTTTAGCTTAACTTCATAACTTTACAATTTTTTTTAACGTCTTCTGTACTATGAGATGTAACTGAAGAACATAAAGGTCACTTCCGTTCAGGTACTTTCACTAAGATGTTGTTACACCGAACAAACGCATTAAGTGCTTACTTATGTTTCGCATTTTGAAGCTGTATACAACTCTTGACCTGTTATTTGTATTAAAATTATCAGATTAAGATACAAACATGGCTTCCACAAGAATTGCATACGATTCATATCTTCTAAATGGGGCACGGACATCCAACACCTTGTTCCGGGTCTTTGTTTCCTCTTGTGCAGATATCCATATAGTTTTCCGGAAATATAACTTGCTGATGAAGACCTCGCAAACATTTAGTACGTATATGACTTTAACACTAAGATTCTGAATATGCGCGTAGTACTACACATGAATCTGCTGGAGGGAGAGGCGGTGTTTTGGATAGTTATATGGTAAGTTTCTCGCATAGATTTATGTTGGCAACGCCGTCGACTTAATTTTCCACACAGTTGCACAGATTAGTGACTTAAGTCGGCCCTTAGTTAAGTATTCCAAATACAGGGTGTTTCCGTCTAGGAGGTCAATAGAGCAGGAGGTGATAGTATTCAGCTAGCCAAACAAAAAATCGTAAGACAGGGGGGTATATCAATCATTTAGGAGTTAGGATTAAAAAAAAACTAGCTTTTCACAAAACACCCTGTATCTTAAAAAGTACAGGGCGTATGGTCACGGTCTATAGCTCATTGTATGCAGAACTTCCTGGTAGAGGGATACGGCGTTGGTTGAGCAGTCGCTGGAAAGACCATGAAGTTCTGCATACAATGAGCTTTGAACCGTGGCCGTAGCCCGGTACTTTTTAAGATACAGGGTGTTTTGTGAAAAGCTACGATTTTTTTTTAGGTTAGTACTATCACCGGAGATACCCTGTAAATGCATTTTGTGTTTACGTAGCTCTGTTAATTATTTCTCGATCAGAAATGGCCTTATACTTAACGGATTTAAAAATACTATGGGTCGATTACGTTGCTTACATGGCC
This sequence comes from Dioctria linearis, assembly GCA_963930735.1. Classification (NCBI taxonomy): domain Eukaryota; kingdom Metazoa; phylum Arthropoda; class Insecta; order Diptera; family Asilidae; genus Dioctria; species Dioctria linearis. The sequence goes on along the minus strand of OZ005743.1, from coordinate 166,113,425 downwards.
CAATCGGTCTGTTATTTGTTGTTAGAAACTACTGTAGTGCATCCCTTTGTGCTGAATATACTAAGGCTCACCGGTGAGTCAGTGATACAGTCTGCCCCTTTATGTTTCTAGTAATTACCATGGTGCCTTCCATATTCTGAGATGGTTTCTTGTATGACTATCAAAATTATTAATGTATACTCTTGGTGGGGGGGGGGGGGAAATCTTGGTTCAACAATTACTACCTTGTATTTCTGACATATTTCTGTGAAACAGTGTGTTATTATAAATCATGCCAATACAATGTGTTCAAAGAACTTTGCTTTTTGAGTTAATTAATGATTCTAGTTTCGGTTTAAAGTCACCAATTAGTTTGAATTTGTCTATTTTATGAGTGCAGTTCATATTCCTGAATAATATCGTCTACATAACTCCTCCCGGCTCTTAGGTATACCAAACAACAAGTTGTGCATCTCAAACATATTTAACTTGATAAAATATTAATAAATATGTACGAGTATACCTAAGCCATGTTCTAGAACAAAATACATTTCTAAATTTTCGTCACACATTGTTAATAATTAGTTGAAAGTCCACTTAAAACTTTTCCCTAAAACAATTCGCATTAGAGCTGTCTTCTTATCCATGGAGACCTGAACGAGACTGTGGGGAAGAAGGAAGTGCAATTTGGTGCAGCTTTGCGGAAACTTTCTTCGTCTTTATTCACTGTTGCATGACAATTAATGAGTCGTTACGCTATTTTCAACTTTTCACGAATAATTAGGGAAGTTTTCAGTTGAAAGAAGCAACTTCCGAAAAATAAGGTGGAATTGAAGTCCTCTTCCTGTTGATTTAATTCCCCCAACTTTATAGATATTTATTGGAATCGAGTGTAAAACTAAACGCGTAAGTTTAGTCCTTTAAGTAGAACGGAAGATCTCTTCTTAACTCCTGTTCCTATTGTAATCCTTGTTGTATTCACTGAAAGTTATTGATTGCCGAATAGTGAATGTTTTTTCTATGAGTTTACAAATTCAAAATAATTCCAGCATCATCAGGGATTCATTGACTAACCAAGCTCTAATTAAAAGTGAGAAATGCTTTTCCGTGGAATTGCACCTGTGGTTTTATTACTTATACTTTATAGCGAGGCAGACATTGGGGGTATGAGGTGAGTACTTTACTAACAATGCAAAGATGAAAAATAAAATGTGCCGCGAATTGTTAAAGTAGCCGTCTCTTGTCTGTTGTATGTTTTTCCCGAGGAACAGAGCATACACGTTGAGTGTTTTTTTTGTATTGTTACTTTATATAGGAAGCGGATGTTGAAAACAGAACGAATAGACTTAGTCGCTCCTGTGAGATTGTAAAAAGATGCATTATTTGGACAAATATACTAAGTGCATGAGGATTGAAAAAAAAATAAATGCAGTAAAAAGAAATTTCTTGCTGGGGATTGGCACGGCATTAATACGGCGAGTCATTCACCAAACTGCAGTGCTCTGAACCTAAACCATATTTCCTGGAGATAAATTCATCTCGACCTGTACTGACAGTTCAAAGCTTATTTGGTTGGTAATTTTCAATGAGTTGAGTTATCAAGTAGAAATTAGCATCAATTGCACAGAAAAAAATAATAACAAGATTCAAGGGACGCAAGATCTTCGGTTCCACCACGGTCGATGCTTGCTGTCAACATATATCAGATCAAGTTTGCCAAATGCATGCAAATGGCATGAATATGCATGAATATGAGAGATCTCTCTTATCATAGCTATCTCTATCTCCGTCTCTATTTTTATCTCTATCTCTCTCTAATAATAATTTAATTAATAATTTTTGTTTTTCACTCATCATATCATCAATGAGAACACGACTTTATTTCAATAGTGCCTAGGTGCAGCTAAATGTGCGAATTGTATTGAAGTCTAGGTATGATTTGAGACTGGTAGCTATTAGGTGTGTATGAACACAAAATCTGTTAGTGACGATTTACCTTGCACTAAGCGAGAATTTTATTAATTTTTTGAGATAGATCGGTAATAAGGCGTTAGTGGATAGGATGAATGGATTCGTACTTCATGGCTTTTACGGACTCTTCTAATGGCTTGGTGGACCACTCTGTAGGTTGTACCTCCTTGAATTAAAAAATGAAACTAGAGATAAAACCATGTCAGAAAGAGCATTGCTATCCTCTTGCATAGTCATGCAGCCTTGGTGTCTCTGAGTAGCCCTCGGATAACATCCGTTACTAAGGGGACTGTAGGTCGTCTGCGGATAAGCTGCAGTGCTTCCACAACAAGGTGTGTCCCTTCTGTGGGTTCCTGGGAACATGGCAAATAAAAGGATTGATCTTTCAGCAAGGTCTGACTCTCCTTCTCACTTCCTTAGACCGGAACCCGCTGTAGGCATTGCCAAATCGGTTATCAGGTCTGTCATCAAAGTAGATGTTCATATGAAGCATAATAAGAGATGGGCGAACCTGAGTACTTGCAGGTGTACACATTTTTTCTTGATGGGCCTAATAAGAATTTCTCCGACTTTTTCTTAGGGCTCGGAACGCTCATATAATAAGGATGGGAGTTGACGACAGACCTAAGTATTTGTCCAGCCCGAAAGGGGAGCCTGAGACAACCGAACACTTTCTGGATAATATAAGAATTTTAAGAACTTCTATTTTTAGCAATTCTAAATAAAATTATAAATATAAAAGAAAAAAACCCTCTCGTTCGGCGTTTGAAGCCGGACCTTCCGTTTTCCGGGCGACTACTCTTACCACTGAGCTAACGAGACAAATGTCTTTACCTCTTGTATTTATTAACTTGTGTCTAGCCTATTAAGCCACTTTTTGCTTTCAGCTGGCATTAACCAGTAACGATGAAAGCGCACAAATAAATTGTAAATTAAAATTTTATATTTTTATATTTTTTCATTTTTTTATATTTTATATTTATATTTCTCTTCACTAATCAATAGCTTGATATAGGTATTGGATTCAAATTTTGCTCATCCGTCATCTATTCGGAATAATCTTCGAATAGAAATTTTACCCCCGGAAAATCTCGGATAAAATATTACAACGGTGTAAAACGGTGAAACTGCCCTGATAAAGGTAACTAATGCTCTGCGATTAGCTCTAGATAATAATCATGTAGGCGTCCTTGTGTTGCTCGATTTCTCAAAGGCATTTGAGAGCGTAAATCATCAAATTCTGCTGTCTAAGTTATCTGCTCGCTTTGGTTTTTCGTCTTCAGCTACCGAATTGCTATATAGCTTTTTATGGGACAGATGTTAGCAAGTTAAAGTGAATAATGTTATCTCTAGCCTTCTACCCGTCCTGTATGGAACTCCACAAGGCTCTATATTGGGACATCTATTATTCAGTACTTTTATAAATGACCTTCCTAATATTGTTGAAGACGTGAAAATTCACTGGTATGCTGATGATGTGCAGCTTTATCTGTAGACCAATTGGACTGATGGAGGATTGCATAGCACGCATAAATGATGACCTTAATAGAATATGCCATTGGTCAATGAGAAATCAACTTTCGTTGAATCCTGGCAAGTCCAAATACATAGTCCTGCATAGCAACGCTATTTCCAACAGTGATGACTTTCCTGGGGTTATACTAAATGGTTCCACTCTCTCTAAAGTGCAGCGGGTCAAAAATCTGGGAGTAATAATCAACTCTACTATAAGTTGTTGACACCACATCAACCTCATGCTGAGGAAAATATATGGAGGCCTTCTTCAGCTCTGGTTATCAGCTGATATTTTATTGGGAGATATGCGTACGAGACTAGTCAAAGCACTTTTTCTTCCTCATTTTAATTTTGGTAGCTTAATATATCCCAAGCTCGATAGCTCATGCTCTCATAGGCTCATCGTCGCTTTTAACGACTGGATACGTTTTATTTTCGGACTTCGACGCTTTGATCACGTTCAACACCTGAGATCCCATCTGGTGGGATGCTCTCTAGATGACCATCGTACGTTGAGGATGCTGGTCTTTCTGTATACTCTGATGCACTCTAGGACCCCACGTTATCTCTATGATCAATTGCAGTTTTTAAATACTTCTCGAAATAACAACCTACTCATTCCACGTTTCCATAGGTCCATTCTACATAGAGCGCTCTTATTTCGTTCAGGCTGATCGCTCATGGAATGAGCTACCTGTAGCCATTCAAGGTGCCGGTTCCCTCGATAAGTTCAAATCACTGTTAAAATACCGATTCTCCGGTGAATATTAAATTGAATTGAATAAATAAATAATTGAATGTCATACTGTTTTCGGCTACGTTCTTCACGACATCTGCGACTTGACAATGAACTGGGCTTTTTATAGTTTTTATTTATATTGCAATTTTTGCTCATGTTTTGGTTTTGTTTTTATTTCTTTTGGATTTTAATTTAATTTAATTTTCCATTTAAGTTTGGTTTCTTTTTGTTGAGTATGTATTTTTATTTTTATTTATTTTTAATTAATTCCTTTGCAAGTAAGCTCGCGATTTGTATTTTGAACTTTTTTATCCTTATGTGCTGAGCTTTCACATTTGTTTGTTCATTTTCTTTTCTAGTCTAAGTTATTTTTTGTTAGTTGTTAGTTTATTAGTTATTAGTTTTAGTTTGTTTACTTCTTTTATGTACCTTAGTTTATTTAGGATATAGATTTTTTTTTTAATAAGGTCATCTCTTTTGCTCGCTTTTATTTTGTTTCATGCCTATATACTTACTTTGTCCTTTCTATTAATGTACTTATATATAAAATACAATATCTTGTGTACATTCAATAAATGTTAATTCTATTCTATTCTATTCTAATATCTATGATGGATTAAATCGCGAGTAATCTTGGCTGGTGTTTGTGTATTACACGTGAACATGGATTATTTTGGTTGGTGTTTACGGGCCTTAGAGTAGCAATTTATGACTTGACGATTAAAGCGCACAAATAAATTATAAATTCAATTTTTATTTTTGTTTTTATTTTAGTTTTTATTTATTTATTTGATTTTTTTTTATTTACGAGTTGATTTAGAATCGTTACAAATAAAAGATCTTAAAATTCTTCTATTCTCCATCCTTGACCACCGATTCTAAGAAGTGTGGATTTCCGTCCGTGAAAAATAAATAAGAACTCTTCTGGATCTGTGCATGAGCTGAAAATTTTACCTCACCTGGACTTGATGTGCTCCATAAGAGGACAGGAAGGTTTCTAGCAGGTTAGCACAATGGATCGCCTTGGCCTCCGTGCATGCCATCTCTCCGTCCGTTTTATTTAAATAAATAAAAAAAAAGAAAAAACCTTATAAAGGGTGATCAAAAGTTTATTAGCGTTGAAGATTTTTTTAATGAGCGAAGATCTTTTGGAAATTATACGAGGAACATAACTAAACTTTCTATAATTTTTCGCAATGGAATAAAAAAGACGTCTATCTCAATTCGAGTGTTACTTTCAGATGCTGAAATATTTGCGTATTTTCAAATTATCCCAAAGATAATGATCCAGAGGAGTCAGATCTTGTGATCTTGCAGGCTAATGAGTAATGACCTTTGCTCGGAGCTGATTTAAATCCATTTCATTCAATATAAGCAATACAACTTTCCTTAATAAGTTGCGGTAACATTTGGAATTTACGTTTACAGTGGCTCCATCGGTCCAATGGCCTACAAACCGCACTAAATAGTCAATTTGTGTGTGTGTGTATGACGTAGAGTTCTTCGGAGCTAAAGTGAAAATATGTTTCGCTACTGAAAATGATATTTACTGAAAACCAATCATCTTTTTTCAGCACCTCCCAATTGAAGAATGTGTGACGTTGTAAGTGCTCTAATGGCTTAAGAGTAAATTGAATTTCATAAGCATGCAAATGAACTGGATTGGATAGAAATGTCGACAACCTATCATCTTTAACATTGTAAGAAGAAGAATATGACAACATTTGTTTGGAAAAGATCTTCCACGTTAAAAATCAAAGTAAACCCAAAATTTTTAAATAAAAAAAAAATTAAACGTTATTATTCACAGATGATTCAATGACAAACATTTGCAGACCGAAACCAGATTTAACTTTAAACACCCGCCATTCCAATAATTAAAGGAGTTTTCATTGTTGGCATGATATGCATTTTATTTTATGTTGAATTTTTCCGAAATGCATATCTTATAGTATATGTTTTTGCTGTCATCTCGTCCTGCATACACAAAAGTATATCTTTATTCATGTCAGTTAAGGATACTGTTTTGAGGGAAAACCCTGAAACAGTTTGTTTGTCCATTAGAATCATAGTTTATTTTCATTCTGTCTGTATAGCGTGTGCAGATTGACGGCCGGAAGGACATTTCTGTGGGGGAAAAAGTAAAATTAACGACCAAAAATATTTCCACTGTGGACATTTCAAGCCATTCATCATGGGATAACTGTGTTATAAATGAATAATTGCCACACAACTGAAAAAAAGATGAATTCACAACAGCATAGCGATGAGCTTTTCTCCTTCTTAACAAAAATAAAAAAAAAATTGTGAAAATTTTAAATAAGTCATGGTTACTTACCACCTGGCATTTTGCCTAGACAATCATATTTGGAGATGGTACTCGTATACAGATTTTTATCATCTTATAATTTTTAAATTAAATTTTACATTAAATCTGATTGTATGTGCGTATCTTCGAGCACATTCCAGATACCACTTTAAAAATTTCGGGAAAGGACTTCAATCGAGTGTAGCTTAACCAAGAGAAGAAATAGGTTAATAGGTTTACTTAGAAGATACTTGTTTTTTTATAAAGATTGCACAATAAAAGCGGGGATTTAAATTTTGAAATAGAACGACTTTTTCATTGATTTTTATTGACTATTAAAATAACCAATCTCCAATTAAATATGGAAATTAAGTCTGACAAATGTCTCCCCGGATGCGGATTGTAATTTTAGATGTTTTAAATAAATTTTTGATGACATTTCGGCAGAGGCTAGGATTAATTTCATGAATAGCTCATCGGATTCCGATCAAGAATTTTCGTGGCTTTGGTGGTCGAGCGATAAGCGTGTTGGCCCACCATCCTAAAGGTTGGGGAATCGAATTCTACTTCGACCTGGTTCTGCACTATTTCCATCACATAGCCTTTTTTCAACATTTCTTAGGACCTTCCATTGCGGATAGCCCTTATAATATTTTTCCTCTGTAACAATAGGAACAACAACCGGGATGTATTCTGTGTGAGGTAGAGGACATTGTAAACTTTATAAAATGACATGAACACTTTCATCACAAGCAAAGATGCCCCCCTGAAAATATCTGGAAAAATAATTAATAGACTCCCCAGTATGGTCCGCTTTTCGTTGTCAGTCAGAATAGTTAATCACCTGGCATGGCATAGCAAAAATAAGCAATTTCAAGAAAATTAACTAGAGAGAGGATACGAATGTAAAAATCAGAATCAGATAAAGAGGTTATGTATAGACCCTACAGAAAAGGTAGTCAAGAAGGAAAAAAAGTCTTAGATTACAAGAAACCCCAGAAAGAGAAGTTGCAGGGGTCAATTTGGGATTTTATTTTCATGCATCTACGGCAGGCAGGAATTAGCCGTACTGACAAGTATTGGTTCCTGCTGATTCGAAACTCCTTGTATTTTGCATAAATTTTTGTTGTATACAAAAAAAAGCGGAATTGTCTTTTTCTTTCTTAATGGTTACATTAATAATGGTTTCTTAACGTTTTTCGCGAGATACTAGGGTTGCAATCTATAGAGGCACGCTGTGTTAATTGGCCCCTTTCTACTGTTGTCACAGCGCTGCTACGAAGTTCTCTTGTAACGTTTGGTAATATTGGGCAATATTTTCGAATCATTTGTGGGAATACAAAAATAGGTGAACAATAAATTTGGGAAAGGGTAGCATGCTCGAGGTGGAGTAGTCTCCGCCTGGTCAATGCTTCGCAGGTGCAGAGCAAGTGCTCCGACGTTTCGTAAGCATCCTGACAGAAACGGCAGGATTAAGTCTCAGCCAAGTCCTGCCGTTTCTGTCAGGATGAAGTCTCAGCCAAGTCCAGCTTGTTTAGGTGATACCTCAAGGGGCAATGGCCTGTAAGAGCTCAGTAATCATTTTGAGCTCTGCTCTTCTAAGGAGTAGGAATTTTCCGCCAGAGGTGTCGATAAACTTTTTCCCTTACGAAGTCTTTGTAGCCTTTCCCAATACAGGGATTTCTGTTTATTCTCTCAGTCATTTAGGGTAGCTCTAAGGTAATATTTTGAAGTGGTACAAAATGGCTTTCGTCCGACAAACTGAGCTTCCGCTTCTTTGGCTAGGCCATCAGTAATTTTATTGCCTTTGTGGCCCTCATGTCCAGGTACCCACATGAGGATAGCTTTGTTTCTCCTTGATAAGTTTTTGAAGGTTTGTAGACATACCCAGACTATCCCAGACTTGACTGTAGGTCTTTAAGGCCTTGAGGGCAGCTTGACTGGCTCTTTTAATGCGGACATTGGCACATTCTACTGTGGCCAATACCTCGGCTTAGAATACGGAAGGGGTAGAGCCCAGAGCCTTTGATATACGGCATTTGGGGCCATATACACCCAGTCCGACTCCATTATTCGTTTTTGAATCGTCTGTATACCACACCATCGATCCTTGTTGGAGGAACGGTTTAGTGGAACGCCATTGCTGTCGGTCTCCTAGAATCACTTGGAATGATCTTACACAAATTATGGGTGTGATTATATCAGATATTGTTGATAGTTGCTTGAAGCATATCTGTTTTAAGAGACTTAAACGACCAACCAGATCCCCTGGCTTTAACTGTTTCTCCTTTTACACTGTAATTGCACCGGTGATCGCTTCCTTTTTCACCTCCAAATGTTGGGGTGGAAGGTATGGTAAGGCTTCCATGGCTGCTGTAGGACAGGTTATCATGGCACCAGTTATTCGTAGACAAGCAAACCGCTGGGTTTTTTCAAGCAAAGCCTCAGCCGGTCTTTTGATTAGTTTTGCGCTACCATGCGAGGACCGCATAGGTGACCATGGGTCTAACAACCGTGGTGTACATCCAGTACATAATTTTTGGCTTCAGACCCCATGTTCTGCCAATGAAGCGACGACACGTGTAGAGAGATCGCACCGCTCTATTCGTCACTCTGGACAGATGCGAATTCGAGGTAAGTTTCGTATCTAGAGTTACCCCCAGATATTTGCCTTTGTCTGAAAATATCAATTCCGTGCTATCAAGAAGAGGAGCCGTTATTGAAAGCTTCAATCTTCATGTAAACGGAACGATAAGCGTCTTGTTGGGGTTTATGCTAAGGCGTTTGTTTAGACAAAGGTGCGTACTTATAATCGCTAGCTATTAAGTGCAAAGCTCTAATGAAGTGAAAATGGATGTCAGCCAAGAAAAACGTCGGAAATTAATTTTTTCCACACATATGAAAAACCCCAGTATGTCTAAAAGACGATTAGCTAAAAAGTTGAAAATCTCGAAGACGACTATTCAAAGTATTTCCAATAAAATTCAGGAATCTTGTAGTGTCCAGAAAAAGTCCGGGTCAGGAAAGAAATCAGGCTCAGTAGACCAAAATTGGTCAAAAAAATTGTAGAAAACTTTAAACAAAATCCCAACATGTCATTGAGAGATATGGCTGAAAAGACTGGAGCGTCGTTTGCTACGGTCCATCGAATTAAAAGGAGAGAAGGCCTACGAAGTTTATATGTTCAGAAATGAGCGGATAGAACAACAGAAAATAACCAAGTTGCAAAGTTCAGGAGTCGGATTTTGTATAAAAATTTCCTAACGAAATTCGGCTGCTGCATTATGAATGATAAAACATAGATGAAAGCGGACTTCAACTAGCTTCCAGGACAGAATTTTACGTGGCAAAAAAGGCTTTGACGCAGATCCCAAGTTTAAGAATCAATCATACATTGATACATTCGTCAGTCATATCATGATGAAATAATGGAAATGCTCACTGCGATTATCATCAATAAATTCATAATGATGACATTGATATATAAATCAATAATATCGCACAATAATTTTATTGATGACCAGTTGATGGGGGATTTTTCAAAGTTTTAAGCGAACGATCCTCATGGAACCTGCCGTAAAAGGAAACTACGAAGAACTAGAAGGGAAACCGTTTGGAAAAGAAGGTGCATCAATTAAAAAGTGCTGGGGGCCTACATATCGAACACAAACCCTTTCTTATTTAACGAGTAGGTTCAATGGGGGTTTATGTTAAACGAAGAATGAATAAGCTTGTATTCGACGGTTGAAAAAGGGAGAAGAGAAGACGAGCAATGACAAAAATATCGGCGTAATTTGTCTAAGGCAAGATGTACCCTACTCTGCGAATTAGCACCATTGATTGAATTTGACTGTTGGCAATAATTGTTTGCTGCTTTTATATTGGCAACATAGAAAAGATAAATATAGCTACCTGTATAATTTCTTTAATAATTTCGAAAATAAAACAAACAGAAACTTGACTGAAGAGGGACAAAGTAATTATATGCGAGTGACACGATCATTCGGCCTTTTACTTTCTGATGGCTATATTCTCACAACTAAGGCACTGCAGCTAACGAGAGACATCGTCTTTTTATTTTGTTTGTGGTTAATTTTATATAAAAGCAAAATAATATGTAATTATATTTTAAAGTAATATCATACAAATTTAATAAGATAAGAAAAACGTTTCTCACCACTTTTAACACCTACAAATAATGATGTTTGTGCAAAATGGATTGGACACCATGCATATTAAAGGTTGTTTTGATTGCATGTTCGGCCATCCGTCCATCTGTCCGTCCGACCGTTTGTCCGTCCGTCCATTTGTCCGCCCGTCAGTTTGTCCGTCCGTCCGTTTGTCCGTCCGTCCATTTGTCCGTCCGTCCGTTTGTCCGTCCGTCCATTTGTCCGTCCGTCCGTTTGTCCGTCCGTCCATTTGTCCGTCCGTTTGTCCGTCCGTCCATTTGTCCGTCCGTCCGTCCATTTGTCCGTCCGTCCGTTTGTCCGTCCGTCTATTTGTCCGTCCGTCCGTTTGTCCGTCCGTCCATTTGTCCGTCCGTCCATTTGTCCGTCCGTCCGTTTGTCCGTCCGTCCGTTTGTCCGTCCGTTTGTCCGTCCGTCCGTTTGTCCGTCCGTCCGCTTATCCGTCCGTCCGTGTGTCCGTCCGTCCGTGTGTCCGTCCGTCCGTTTGTCCGTCCGTCCATTTGTCCGTCCGTCCGTTTGTCCGTCCGTCCGTTTGTCTGTCCGTCCGTTTGTCCGTCCGTCCATCTGTCCGCCCGTCCGTTTGTCCGTCCGTCCGTCTGCTCGTACGTCCGTCTGTCCGTTCTCAAGATAAGTCGAGAACCCATTCCCTTAGAGTGCTGAAATTTTATACACGGACGTTTTTTTTTAAGAAAAGTAATTTTAAGTTCGAAAATGGGATCAATCGGGAAATTCCTTCGTAGGGTTGCCATACAAATATTTCGTTTTGCACTATATATTTGGACACTACCTGAGAAGGTGACAACGTAGAGAACTGAAATTTGATACATGATATTTTCGTAGCAATTGTATCTAGGTGTTGCCATATAAAAATTTTGGTTTTTTACGTATACTGTGAAAACGATCAGTCCTAAACGTTTTTATTGTACTAAAAACTTTTTCAGAATATGAAATCCTATGGAATTTATTTTAATAATTTTTGCTGTCTGACCGTTCTCGAAATCTATGCGAAAAATCAGTTCAAAAATTAAACTTACACAGATGGATGACCACACGAAATTACATGCGGGTATTCATCTAGAGGGTATCATAAGAAATGGTCTTTTACCAGTTCTAGCTTTTTTACTTGTTTTAAATAAGTTGACAGCATTTGTTTCGCAAATTGACAAATTTAGTCTTACCAAACTCGTTATGTTGAAAAACTTTTTCGTAACTTCGACTCTTTAAGGAAGAGCTTGAAGAATACGTGCAGGGTATTCGATTCTTTATCAATCATTTGTTATTAACCGATTTTGTAAAAACCATTCGTTATTCAAGAATACGACCAAGGTGTAAACCGAACGTTATCGCACAAAGAATGTACTAAAATGATTACCTACATATTTCTACTCTTTGTTTCACAAGGGATTAGAGAGAGGAGCTATAACAGCAATGACCTAGTTTAGACGGGTCAGTATGCTACCTCTGCCGCACGAAAACGTGTAGGTAAGATCATGATACAAATATTAGCAAGGTATAACCAAATTATCTGTCAAATGGTTGTTCGGCTCAATTTCAATCGTCCTTATCAAAGTGAAAAAAAATGTCTACTTTGAAATTTCTTTGCTTTCCCACTAGCACATAATTACTTTTCCCGAAGTGATTTAAACGAAGAAACTTAAGTTTTGTTAAATATTTTAATATACTCAAAACGTATTTGAGTCAATACCTATATACGAAAAACACAAAACAAATTCGCTGGAAATGACATTTGTGTCCAAATTACGTAGTTACACAAAAAGTTCCTCTTGAATCGGCAATATCTTGTTACCTTTGTATCATGGATAGGATGATGGTTGGGGGGGGGGGGGGCAGGAATGTAACCATAATTCTACTTCACAGCACTTTATATAATTAAAAAAATTTACCATTTTTTTTTAATTAATAAATACAACACAAAATTTGTTCATTATAAAAACATGCAGTGAAATTTCATGGAAATTGAAATGAATTTTGTGTATAGGTACGAAAACTTTCGTAGAATGTTCATCGACAGGCTTATCGGAACTTATCATAAAACTTCACCCACATTCAAAGTAGAAGAATTTACACCAGCAAACTACGTGTGAAATCTCAATTCCAGAATGGTTTTGTACTTTATTGTTAGTTAAAAATCTAAAAAGGAAGTAAATCGAACGGGGACTCATAATAGATCTTTCAGGTCGCAACGCTTGCACATCCCTTCACGAACCTAATCTAATTTATTTAGTTCATCTTAAAAAACAAAAAACAAAAACAGTTATTAAAGGTAAGAGAAAGGGTAATCAATCTTCAAAACAGTTCAAAATCTTTATTTATACTAACTACAGTTTTGGAAATAAAATCCATCATGGAACAAAATGTAAATATGTATATGTCTACTTATTGTATACATAGGATCGAAGCGCGCATATATATACTTAATATTGAAGCAGTACACCGAGACTTAAGTTTCAAGTGAAATTGATGCAACTTATTTATGGTAAGAGTTACCTTATTTCCTTACATCATCGCATCGACTTACAAGCAAAACTCCTCCAAAGTAAAGCTCCTTGAAAGTAATTACAGCCACATCCTTCATGGAAACACTCCGGCAAGAATATATGCTCATTTATCTTGACAACATATTAACCGCCATTATACGAGTCTTGCATCCTGAAATCTAGCATGCACTCTTGAAGGTGGTAGTGGCAAATAATTAACTTTGAGAATATTTAATGACTATAATTGTTCCATAAGTTTATGCTCTTTAATTTTACGTGGATTGCATCTTTCCTGTTCAACTTGCAAAAAAGTTTCTTGTTTGTGTATATTTTATGGTAGCGAAAATTTATACCGAGAAGAATAATCGTCATGGGTACACTAAATTTAATGGGATCATAAAAGTTTTGCTTCTTCGTCGTAGGTATACATTTTAACAGATTTCAATATTCTATGGAGGAGTTTTTAAAGTAAATTGTTAAATTTAAAATTTCATACGAAATGACGTCAAACTCGTATACATAACAAAGGCACAGAATTAAAAGCTTTAAATGTTAACTTTTTTATTCTTTATTATGAAATCTTTCTTCCTAGCATATAGCGTTGATATACTTTATTTAGATTTTCCTTAAGAATTGGTAAATTTAGCATTTTTCTCAACTACCCTTTGTCTTGATAAAACAACCTCGGTAAGTTCAGTAGAAGTGAGTGCATCTATATTAGCATTTTATTGAAAGTGTTTCCTTTGAATGCCATGAGATTTTTGCTGTGCAAAGGATTTTCCCTTCGAAAGGAGGCAAAGGTAAGGTTTCTCATTATAAAGTTAAAAGAAACGTTTTTGTTACTCTTTGAAGAAGAAACAAAACCAAAAAGTATATAAGTAGTATACGATGAAATCTCTTTTCCTATCTCTTAAATTTCCACCTCAGTTGATGTTAGGTGAGTAATTTTCAGAGTTTTTGTTGCTTCCGCCGTCAAAAGAATTTTTTGTTGCTTTGTTATTTTCTTCTTCTGCTACTGTTGCTGTTTTAGCTGCTGTGAAAGATTAAATTAAAAGTTTTACGTAAGTGAAAAAGTAATTAATAATTAATCTCTTTACGCTTACTTAGTAGCTTTTGTGTAGTTCAGATTTTGTTGTTGTTTTTGTTTTTTTTTCTCTCGTTTTTTGCGATTATTTCTTTATGAGCTAATCTCAATTCTTGCTTAAAATTGGGAAAGAGTCTTTTTATCGTTTTACCCTTTGAAATACTGTTTTTTTATTTGTAGATATGATTTTTATTCACAAACAAAGAAGTATACAATTTTAATGTGCAACGTATTAGTTTGAGTGGTTATTCAGGAAGAAGTTTACAATTATAAAAAAAAAAGAATCATAACATGAATTTCACTTTACTTAATATTTTTCGAAGCAGGTTGCAATTGGGAAAATCTCTTACATTATCAGATTGTAAAATTGTTTTTAGAGGGTTGATATCTTAACTATAAAGTTGCAATTTAGTTACCTTTGGAGTAGAATGACAAACAATATGTAATTGTTTGGGTAAAAATATTCAAGTGGGGAAGCTGCTAAATTTACAAAGTACATGAACAACTTTGTGTGCTCTTCGGCAGAAAGCGAAAGTGACAAGTATAAAAAGACAAGCTGTAATTATTATACTTTAAAAAAAAAGGAAAAGAAACCTATTTTACCAAATGTTGTTCAATGAAATTCGATAAATTTCACTGTTGTAATACTAAGTTTATTTAATTAGTAAACATTGGGGCACAAATTGGTGTTTAAAATTGGTCCCAAAATGTGGTGTTAATCATCACTTTGACAATTTAAAATTTAAAAGGTCATAGGAACGACACCTCCAAGAGAGATATCTTAAAAGATGAATTATGATACTCTGAACATATTTTATTAACAATGTTTATTTCTATCTAGCGGGGGAAAGCTTTGGCGCTCGGGTGTAGCTTGAATTGTATTGGTATTGTATTGGTATTGTTGCCTCGTGGAAAATTACTTCCTATGAGAAAAATGTTCAGAACAGAGCACTTATGGCCATGGAAAAATAACTACAAATGTATATGCGAAATGTAGCAGCTGGGGTATATGTGACCCAGTCCATGAAAGTGGTCTTTCCGGCGGCAAAAACATCTCGAGAAAGTTGTCCGAATCAAGAAAACTATACACCATTCGATAGTACTCGGCGAGACCTTCAATTTGATATGCAACATGCCGTATTGGAATCACAGCCCCCCGACGGGCGTTCCAATCCCCCACCCTAAAAGTATGAAGAGACAAATTTTCTTCTACCAATTGTAACTGGTAATGAGTTGAGGAGAACAGTGAAACTGGTTTTCCGATTGCAGATAACTCTACCGAATTAGAGCCGATCTAAGGTGCGAAAAATCTAGTACTGCAGTTTGAATAAAAAACAGGGAGTTGCTAAAAATATGAGTATCGTGATGGCTATAAATAGCTATTTAAGCCTCCGAGTATAGGAATGTTGGTAATAAAACTCTTTCTCAGCGCCTAAGGAATTTGGTTCTGTACTATATTTTCCAAAATGTACTAGATCAAACATTGACCCGCTCTCCCCAGCTTTCCCCCGCTAGATAGAAATAAAAATTTTTAATAAAAAATGTTTAGAGTCAGGCCTAAACTGGGCATTCCCCTTTGTGTTTTATTTTTCCTTGGGTAGATTTGAACTAAAACTTTATAAAAGGTGAAGTGTGACGTGAGCACCTGAACAGCATTTTGGTGCTTTTGAGTGCTTTTGGGTGCAAATATTATAATGCTGCCTTCAACCAAATCTGAGTATGTGGTCGTGAACAGACCTACTGACTTCGACTTTTATATATCAACATAAAAACCGTTTTACGTGATGTTGTTTTACCTGAAAGAGAAAGAGTTAAATGTGAAAAAATTTTATACACTAATAAAAGCCAGCTGAAATTTCATAATATGATAAAACTTTGACCTACTGAGCCGGATTCAGCAACTGTGAGGTAACGCAGGCTTAAAATTATGCACGCGGTAGCAAATATTTGCTCACAGCCAATTTTTTCGTGAATTTTGAAGAGGTAAGTCCATTGAAACAGTGAGTTCTCTCGAGTTGTATTTTAAAATATATTTATTAATATTATCTCAAAATTTACAAATAAAAATGGCTGCGATTAAAGCGAACAAATCATGTGAGGAGCAGAAAGTCCTTTTAGTTAATTCCATGTTCAATGTTTAAAATTCTCGAATTAATTTTACATTTCTCTAAGGTGTAGTCGCCTTAATGCTAACGAATTCATGTAGAAATTCATTTCTTTCAATTAAACTCAACTCTTTCAAAAGCACAGCACAGCAAAATTTTCATTTAGCATTTGGTATACTGTTACTTACAGAATAGAAATCCAAAACTGTACATTTGCTCTCACAGTCAATTTTTCACTTCGTATACACTAGGAAATTTTTACGGGATCCAGCCCCAGGATACCTAAAGATTACAAAACCTAGAAAAATTATAAAAAAACTATTAGATGAGCTGGACAGGGAAAAATGTGTTCGGTTTATAAGCTACTAAAATGTACGAATTTTGACAAGATAAACAATTTATTGTGAAAGAGTTGTCCGTAACCAGCACAGCATTGTTCAATAGTTGTTTTTATATACATTTCAACGTTCCTCCAATAACGATAAAGTTTCGAAAGAAGTTTATAATTTATGGCTAAATTCAAGGCCGGATAGGGTCTTAGAATCGGCCCGGTAAAATGAGCCAATCCGGCCCCTTTGGGTAAAAACCAAAATGACTTTTTTCAACCCTTCTTAATACACTGGGGTCAAAATGACCCCACTGTGACAAGTTTATTTCTGCAGCTTTTAAGAGGCCATAAAATACGCACATTCCCCACCGGCGTGTCTCTGGCAATAACTTTATCAAGATATTGTGAATAGTACTGACGCGACGGATGACGGTGCCAAGTTTAATTAATAAATCAAAAGTATTTTGATTTCTGTCAGTCAAAATTTTACCTTTGTGGCCAGTATTATCGTATTGTATTCATAACACTTGTCATAAGTCAAGGCTGACTGTAATAATATTGCTCACTGAACATCTATGCTCCTTTTTAAAATTGATTTACATGAAATAAAGGTAACCCAAAATACCGACTAGCCTATATGTCAATAAACAATATAAGTGTAACATAATAAAAAATTACTACAAGCCTGGAAAGTAGACATATGACATAACGTTTTCACCAAGCAATTTTTAAAATTACAAAGTTATAGCTACAAATTAAAAAAATTTCTACAGTTAGTGGTAACAATTTCTGCCACAGGTACTAGGTATATTTTTAAAATACAGGGATTGCTCCACTTCAGAGATAGGGATAGGTTTTTGTATCTAAAATGGAGGTACATTGTGTGAAATATATTAACGAAAATATATTTGTAAGTGTTCCATAAAAAATTTAGAATAATACCTAATTTATTGAATGCTCTTTTCCTTATATCCGAGAGATCTTAACATTTCGGGAATTTTACGTTTTATATAGGTTTTTTGGTGCCTAAATACCTAAGTTCATTAAAAGTTCCATTGATTTGGGGAAATTAAGCTGACTTCCCATCTCTATTCGAGAAAATTACATTTATTTTTAGGAAAAAACGTGTCTTAAATTTAGGTAATTGTCATACCTTTTTTACAATGTACTATCCCTAGTAGAAATTGCTCATAGTTTTACCTTGTCTCTTGCCCCGCAAGGGGCAGTTACTATGTAAACCAATACTAATTTGACTGAAAAGCATTAAGGTATTTGCAGTTCATAAGGAAAATTATAGAAAATTAAGTCCCGATGAGCCTCCAGATGAGCAATCATTAAATCTCATCGAAGGGCTCATTGGATAGCATGAAACTAAATCAGCAATAAATAAATATTTATTCCTGTCATCACCGTGTCAGATGACATTTCTACTAGGAAAATTTGAATTGATTTCTGTGATTTATTTATTTATGTTTTTAAATTATTTATTTTTTTGATTTGTTTTCCGTGGAAATACTGTCGCCGGTATGCTGAACAAGACGTTATGCCCAAATCCTTACGCCTCAGTGTCTTAGAGATTGAATTCGGAAAAAAATATGAAAACAATCGTAAATGCAGATTATCATTTATGAATTCATCATGACACTCATTGACATGCTCCTTAATAAACTCAGTGCACCGCTCATTAATAAGCTCATCGTGACACTCATTGACATGATCATTAATAAGCTCATCGTGACCATCATTGACATACTCTTTAATAAGCTCATCGTAACGCTCATTATGTACTCATCGAAGTGCAATTCTCATGCACACTATCTATGAATAAGTAAATAAATGAGTTTTTCCCGGTTTTGTTTCAAACGCGAATAAATTTCATTAGTACATTCATCTGATTGCTCATGAGGAGCTCATTGATGAGCTCATCATGATATGTCTACCAGGGATTGCTAGTAATGCGGGGTTACGAACTATCAATATCACGATATGTCATATATGTGTACTATCCAAGCTTTTTTATTATGTTATATATTGTTTATGGACATACAGACTAATCAGTATTTTGCATTACCGTGATATATTCTTTTATTATTTTAAAGCAAATTCGAAATATTCAGATTTGACGCCCTTGTCGAACCCTTTTGATAAAAAAAATACATTTTTCCATGCCGTTTTTCGAAACAAAAATGATATAATGCTAAAAATAACGCCAAATGTTTTAAAAAAGTGAATTCTCTTGAAGTCACGGGAATGCCACATTTGCCATAAATAATCCTATCGTGGCAACCCTCACAAGCTACCTTGGCTCCGCGCCCTTTATTGTTTATAAATTGTGTCACTGAGAATTATTATCCCATAGCTCTCGCGGCCGCAGCGTTCCAACAGATTACATGGTAAATACGTGTGGTCATGGTAAGCCCGGAGACCATCGGCCCGAAGAAAACCGGCCCAACGTACTAGTGCCCACGCGCTCACCCTTCCAGGGCCTGTCGCTTTATTTTAAAATTTGTAAAGGGGTCGTATTTCTAATGACATATTTGCATTACTAAAACTTTTTTCAAAATTTCTTAATCAGCAAGTGGAAAAAGCCTTATCTGATACTCTTCCTCCTAACAGCAATTTTTTTTTAACATTTATGATATGTCAGTGGACATTTGTATTTTTGAAAATCATAGCAAACTTACAATCAATTCAATTTGACATTCCAGATATTCAACATTGACGGAGTTATTTTTATTGCCACGAAACCATGCAAAATTCTGAATTGGATGATGTTAAAACCATCGATAATTTGGACAATGGTATTTTGAGGAAAATCTTTAAACATTTCAAATGTCAAGATCTACTAGAAAACCTGTTCTTTGTAAGTAGATAATGGTTTCGAATTGATCTGAAAGCAAAAAAGAAAAAAAACTTGAAAAAAACTATTCTTTTAGGTTTGCAAAAAATGGCAAGAAGTTATAATAGAAATGGATAAGTCACTTAAATTTGACTCCAATAATGAGCAGAGCATTTTCGAAATAATTTACAAATTTCCCGATACTATTAATGAAATTTTTTTGGATGGACTATGTTTTGATTTGGCATCTATTTTTACCAGATTACGGATGTAGTTATGTAGTTAAGTTATTAACTTTTTTTTTTAACTATTTTCTGTTTTGATTTAGACGGCAACGAAATTTGAAACATGTTCATATAAATAATTGCAAAATATCAGAAGATTCCTTTACATCAGCTCTGAGGTTAAGAAAATTTTTGGAATCACACAATTGTTTAGAAAGTTTGAGTTTAACGAATTGTATGTTTTTACCTGCAAAAATCCTGGATATAATTCCACAGATGATTCACTTAAGGTAAGAAATATTGTGACGAAGATTGGGATTCTGGTGAAATGGTTTTATCTCTTAGTTAAAATTGATACGCACCTACATAACAAGGATGTGAGTATCAGTACGTCCAGCTATGTCTGCTATTAACTTACACTTTATTTAACATTTCTGGTGTGCCAAAATGGAGTTATCTTGGACCAATACTTTTTTCGTTTACATACATTTTCTTTTAATTATTTTTTTTTAGCATTTTTTGGGATCTTTTGGTTTAGAAAAATTACAATGGGTTGATGAATCTATCTAAGCTTTTAGCTACTTTTAGGAATATGTTGTCAGACACAATCGTTAACAAATGATGGTTTTCATCATTTTCATATGTGGAAGAGTTAAATTAGGTCTAGGTAGTATAATTGATAACACGTTGGCTCATACTTCTAGGGACCTGAGCTCGAAAACCATCGGCACCCATCAATGATTTCTCCGACAACTTTTCTCAGTGTAAAGCCATTGAAATGGTAGACTATGCTGGAATAGCAGAGATTAAATGAAACTAAAGAATTTATAATTACAGCAGTGAAAGGGAAGTAAGAGAAGTCGGTAGGATTGGTTCAGCATTTAGACTTGAAAAAAGCATTAATCAACATTAACTACCAACGACTTAGAATGGTACCAAAAATCAATTTCCCAACTTGCTGGGGAAGTTGAAAATTACACTTAACGAGATAACTGATTACAAATTAGTGGAGTCGTACCGAAAACAGGTTCGAGATCCAGTGGCAACAGTTTGAGTACTGCGAAGAATAACAATTGGATTTCAACTTCCTGGTATCCTATTTATGAGAAAACCTTGATTCCGCAGTAATAAGAGGGAGAGAGAGAGGGAAATGGAGAGAGAGAGAGGGAGAGAGAGAGAGAGAGAGAGAGAGAGAGAGAGAGAGAGAGAGAATAAAGTGCGGTTGATAAAATAAACAGGAGAAAATAGGGATTTTAAAATATATTCCTGCGAAGGTCTTATTATCAGATGTCAGATTAGTGTGCAGAAATACAGGGTTTTTCCCCCTTAGGAGGACAATAGAGCAGGAGGTGATACTACTCACCTAGACTAAAAAATGTCAACCGTTTAGGAGTTACAGGGTGATTAAGAAAAAAAATTAATTTTACACAAAACACCATTCATTTTAAAAAGTACTGGGCACACGGTCACAGTTAAGAGCTCATTCTATGTAGAACTTCATGGCCTTTGCAACAAATGCTCAACGAGCCCCACATACCCCTCCTCCCAGAAGTTATGGGTGTCTAAACAAAATATTTCGGATTTTTTTACTTTTTTTTTTACTTTGACCTCTATTTTTTTGCAAAACGGTCGTCTCTTCTTTAATTTTACCTATGTGCTATCTGCAGCTGTTAAAGAGTTATGAGCTCAACACCTATTCACATCATACCGAAATTAGCCGACATTTTTTCAAAATGACGTTATTTCAGTCTCTTGGGGAACAAACTAAGTTTCAGAATAGTTTTCAGAATAGGTTTTGAGTTAATAACTCTTTAACGGCTGCGGATAGCACATAGGGTATAATAGGTCAAATTAAAGATACAATTTTTATAAAAAAAAGTTATTATAACGACCATTATGCAAGAAAAAACAGAGGTCAAAGTAAAAACAAAGGTAAGAAATCCGAAATTTTTAGGTTAGACAAGAATAACTCTTTAGAGGAGGACTGGTACGGGGCTGATTATGCAGTCGTTGGAAAGGCGATGAAGGTTTGCATACAATGAGCTACGTTTTGAAATATGGGGTTTTCGTGAAAAGCTTTTTTTTAATCACCCTGTAACTCCAAAACGGTTGATATTGCCGCTCCCCACCGCCATACCATACAAGTTTTTGTTGGTGTAGGTGAGTACTATCACCTCCTGCTCGATTGACCTCCTAAGGGGACTGTCTGAAAGCTTGAAAGTAAATTGTATAGATCGTCAAACAGGGGCGGTGGCAGGATTCTTGTGAGGGGGATGGGGGCGCAACTATAGTTTAAAAATGGTATAAGCTGGAAACATCAAAAGTTTGAAGACACTCACCACCACTCGCAAATATCATTTATCATTCCAAAGATTCGGGTCGAACAAATAAGCTACCACTCTCAACGAAGAAAGTTGCTCAACGTTCAACTTATGCCACTCGCGAAAGTCAAACGAGCTGTTAAATTATTTATTTTATTTCATCAGAACATTGACCATGCATGTAGCGATAAAGGAGTGAAAGGCATTCATCATTGCGGCGGTGTTCAAATGAGTCGATATTACAAGGTATTTCCACATCACCAATGAGCTTAAATACTCTCTTTTGGATAATATCCAAAAAAGCTAATGGTGTGCGACCAACCCCGTCCCAGATATGGGAATTGTATTCCGTTCTAAGTCTAATGTATAGGATTTGTAGAGGAGCGCTAGATTTGACGGGCTGAAATATTTCTTACACCGTTTCAGAAATCCAAGACATTTCGATGCTTCTTTGGCCACAGGGATCTTACTTTAATGCCAAAAATGCATAAAGACAGTATACCGTAAATCAATGCTCTATCAAAAGAAAGGCGAGTGTAAAAGTTATGAGTATATTTTAAAGAGATGAGGCAAAATTCGATGAGATCCTCTTTACCCCAATCAAGGATATTATCAAGGTATTTATTCAATAATCTGGAATCCCCAAGTGTATCAAAGGAGTAAGCAAAATCAACAGTACTGTCATAGGCAAAACTATGGATGGGATTAAAAGTAAGAAAAATCAGATCATTAATAAAAATTAAGATGAGAGATTGAGAGGCAACAGAGCCCTGGGATACATCGGAATTTATAGGGTGATGTTCTGGTGAAACGCCTTCTAGTGCAATCAGTGTTAGTCGATCAGATAAAAAAATGTCAATCTATAATAGCAGAGGAGGGAAGAGACCAGAGGCTTTAAGTTTAATTAAAAAGGTTGGATGCTAGACTCTATGAAAGACCTTTAAAATATGTAGGGCAACGATTTTGGATTCGCCCAGAATTGTGAAAACTACGGTTCCAATGTTCGGTAAGGAAAGCTATCAAGTCTACAGAAAAGCGCCTAGTCTGAAAGCCATATTGGCGATCATTGATGAGTTTCTTATGGTTTCTAGATACTTCATTAATTTTGAGTTAATAATAATTCCAAAACTTTTGAAAGAATCGAAGTGATTACAATTGGTCGATAATTTGAGGATACCCTCTTCTTTCTTAGAAATTTTTCTGTCGAATAAGACAAGTAAAATAGTTTACGCAGAGGTTTAGCCAAGGAAGATACACAGTTTTTAATTAAAAATCGGCTTACGGCTCCAGAGACGTTGATCCCATTAATGATTTTGAATACATGTCTCTTACGGATGTGTATTGGCTCTTGTAAAGAGAATTTGAAGCGAATCTATCAACCAAAATATTAGCTTTATTCAGGGAGTCAACAACCACTTCACCATTGTTAAGTTGTGAGGGTTTATAGGAATTGATTGCTGAACTTCTTCCTGATGGTTTTGCCCAGGGACCAGAAGCTTTTGATATCTATGCCGTTTGCCAAGATTCTTTGTCTAACATTCTGGTCAAAAAGAAATTTTTCTCTCTGGATAATGGACTTTCAGGCATTCTGTGCAGTCTTGTTTCAATTCTGGATATAAGTGCAAATGATAGGTGCGAAGAGCAGACTTTATCACTTTTATTACTTGGTTGAGATTTTTTCAAACCCCAGACGAGGCGTTGGCGTTTTCTGCCTGTATTTATAATTTCATTCACATTGAAAACTAAAATTATTCCATTCTCCATATGACACCGATTCTAACAATTCTGAGTTCGACTCTTAGCTGGATCCGCCATTGTCGTCAAATATATTTATTTCCGTCTATTTTTCTATACGCATATCAGACATAATACAGTTGGTCCTCATAATATTGCATTGAGTGATTCCTTATAGATTTAGGTAGATATGATCGACCTCAACTACACATAGCTCTTCTATTACAATATGGCTTTACTAAATTCCCTACCAAATCTCATAACGCAGCTAAATCCAAAGAAATTTAATAAACCGGACACACCGATAAACCATGAAGGGTTGTAAGTAATTTCTAAAATGAATCCATCCTTTCGCACAAGTATTCCTACCTTAATACATTGAAATTCAATTTAACTTTTCAATTTAACATTTTATTTTAAAATCTCCTGGAAAGATCCCTCACCATTGGCAATATTCCTGATTTGACTTCACCGTCTCTAACATCAATCCTTCTCAACACAGTAAGCTTGACATGTATACATCTATATCGGATTGAATGGTTCACAGATCAAGATATGAAATTCCTTTTGAGCAACGACAGATTAAATAGCCGACTACGAGAATTTTCCTTGGATCAAGTTTCTGAACTGACCTCAGCTGCCTACCAGGTAGGTATGAGAGAGAGAGAGAGAGAGAGACAACTTTTCCTAAACATAATAAGCCAAAATTTTGCATGAATTTGGAATTCGTCTGACTTTCCTTTCTACTTTCATTTCCACATATATATACCAACTACTGACAACATCCTTTGAAACGCTGGGGTCGACTTCATTTCAATTTACCATTCTGCATGATACTATACATAAATCGCAGTACATTTTGAAATGCACAAACCTGGAAAAGCTCCACATCAATTACAGCATAGGATTTTCTCCGGAAACACTGATGAAAATTCGGGATAAGCTGCCACGGTTGAGGTCATTTGTAATCGAAAGAGTTTGTAGGATAAAGTCAAGGAATTTGAGCTCGTTTTTTCAGGACAATCCGCTAAAGCTAAACGAGTTTGAATTAACTGGTGAAATGCACCAATTTTGCTGCAGTTGCAATTTTAGTTTAACAATTTTTTTTTTGTTTTTTTTTTTTAATATAGATTGCTGTACACATTTGGAGGATAGTGCTTTGGACAGCCTCGTTCAGAGTCAGCATAAAAATTTGCTACATTTAAGATTATCGAATTGTTGTAAATTGACAAAAGCATCGGATATATTAGAAAAGTGTAAATTCTTAAAGACACTTGATTTGACTGGATGTGATCAGCTCCGTCAGGATATATCAATTGTATCGAGCTGTTTGTCAAAAATTGTACTTCCTTTTCATTTAAAAGAAAAGGATCTTATTGCGAGGAATGAATCGGTTACATTACAATTTGCATCTAATTATGATAATGTTATAGAAATATATACATAATGAGGTATTGAAGGTTTTAGTTGAACACCAATATGTACATATAATATATACAAACAAATTGTGAATAAAGCTATTTTTAGATAATTTTAATTTAAAATTGATTTTTTATTGTGGTCACGTTTCGCTTATGGACCCTGTTATGTTCCTTGATGAACTTCAAAGTGCCTTCGAGAGCATCCTATTTGACTTGAAGCCGAAGACAATCGGCATCGATATCTGCGTCATTAGATTGATTGGCAATATGCTGAAAATACGCTGGATAACAGTTACCTTAAACGGTGAGTTCACAATATTCAGTGGCACTAGAGGCTGCCTAAAAGGCGGAGTTTTATCACGATTATTATGCCTCTTAGTTGTGGATGAGCTATTAAACCTGCTCCAAAAGGCCGGCCTTAACGCCTACGGATACGCAAATTACATTGTCATTTGTGTTATAAGGGAACAACAAGGGTGACTGTCCAAAAAATATATTATTATTTTGTGCATTTTTTACATGATTACAAAAGTTATGAGGACTTAAGTGAACCTGTGCATGCGTCTGCAGTCGTCTATAAATTTAAAATCCTTTCTTAGTCCTCTCAAGGAAATTCTTATGAAGAAAAAGTAAGTAGACGTGTGCAATTTAATGATCGTTTATTAATCATTGTCCAGATAATGATAATATTATTAACCTTCGCATAGACCCGAAATGTATGAATAAAGGTAAAATTAAACAATAATTATTCATCGACAAAAGAATAGAAATTTAAAATTTAAACGCGATTTCTCAAAAACATAATTTTTAAAATCGGCTCTCGATAAATAACTCAGTCAATTTACATTGGATCAACTTGTAATTTGGCCAATAGACTAATTAGACTAGTTTTAGTTAAGCGCAGCCTTTGCTTTTAGTTAAAACTTATAAAAATGCGGAATTGGTCGTTTCTTTCTGGGTGTGTTATTTCAAAGGTTTCTTTAAGTCCTTCTTGGAAAAGTCCGGTTAAACAAAATAAAATAAATTTTTGTTTTGTTTTGTTTAACCGGAGTTTTCCAAGAAGGACTTAAAGAAACCTTGTAAATTTTTGAAAAAAATGATTTAGGTATGTCAAAAATGAAATAAAGTATATATATAAAAATGCGGGTTTTTAAGCTCTCACCCTGTTGGTTTCCATTAAAGGGTAAATTCGAACCGATTTTACGCAAACTGCCTTTAACATATTGCTAGAATGTGGGACTATTAATAAACCCGGATAAGGTCCTATTCATCAGGAAAGAGAGCCTCCAGTGTACAGCTTCTAGCAGTGGCGTAACTACCGGGGGCTTTGGGTGTGCGTTGGGGCCCATGGAATCCAAGGGCCCACGCTCCAGAGAAAAAACAATTATTTACAGGCAAAGACATGTTCCTTGAATATTTATTTCAACTTTTTAATTATTCTATAGAATTAAACAAAATCATCCCTAAAATCTAATTGATACATTTTTTTGTTCAACGCAAATTCATATCTCGTGCTTATAGGGAAGCAAAGGTTTCAATTATATTTCCGATATCCATTTCTTGCTCCTTTACTTTCGATGAAAAATATAGCTAGGCTTATCGACCTTACTTGGGCCATAATTTTTTATTATTTTTAGTTTAGTGAATGACAAAAGTTAGTCTAATTTATTTTTTATTTTTTTTATTTTCGTATTTAACTTATATCTTCCACGACTCTGCCAGCTCTGCAGCAGCCGTTCTAATTGAGTGAGAATCACCTCGCAATGATGATGTTTTATTGTACGCATTTGTCAAACGATCATATACTTTTTGCATGTCGAAATACGAAGTTTCGACTAATTGAGATACGACATCACAATATGAAGGAAATTTTTTTTCGAGCGCGTTTTCTAACACGAGAATAATTTTAGTCAGCGCTTTCAAGATATCTTTAAAATGAAAACTTAAGGAAAATATCGCGTTGTTACGCGAAGATCATCGAGTAGGACACAACGCTTCAGCGTATGATTTTCACTTTCGATGACAGACTTTAATAAGGCCCACCTCTTAATGCTGTGTCCGAAATATGCATAAACGGTTTCAGTCACAAAACTTATTTACTTCCAAAACTGAACAAGTTCAGATTGTAGGCAGAACAGTGAATATATGCAGCTTTCGGTTGACTTTTAAGAATTCGTTCCATGTAAACCGTTGTAAGTGTCCCTCATATTAGCTGCAATGCCTGACCGCAAAGTTTATCTAGACTTAAATCATTTCTTTCAGCAATTTTAAAATTTAGAAGTTTCTAGTATTTCTGATTTTTAATCGTCTGTTGTTACCAAACCTAAAAAAACTTTTTTAATTTCAATTTCCGGAAATGTGTTTTCACATTCTTTTGAGAGCTTTACGAATCGAACCATTATGCTGACCTGGTCGATTTTAGATATGTTTTCTGTACTGTCAGTTATTACTGAGAAACCCGGAGAGCCATTAATTTCACTTGTTAAATTATTTTTCCCTTAGTTTCCCAGAAGTTCTATAATATATAAGAACTGAAATGATTAATTTTTTTAGTGTTGTCTGTTAAGAGCTCATTGAGAACTGGATCATATTTTGCTAAGAGTCTGACGACGCTTAAGAAATTTCCTGAATTCACGTTTTTATTTTTGAGATTTTCATAATGCCCTGTAAGTGGTAAATTACTAATGGCAAAAATTAGAGTCACACTAAAGATTCTCTCGATCACTTTCGACCAGTCTCGTTGATGATATCCTGCTCAAGATCATTGTCGAGTACCCTTTTTACTTTTCCATTGAAGCACGTTATGACAAGCATCGATATGGTTCTGAGAATGTTTGTGTCTTTTAATACCCTCGGATACTCGACTCTGTTTTCTAATAGTTTTGTGTAATGTGACACATTAAAGCTTTTATTGCTGAGATCTATTTGAAAAAGTCCAGTCAGTTGACATGGTCCGTGCGGAATGATAAACCATTTATTAATTGTGGTTAAGGGATCTTGGAAATGTTCTTGGTCAGTAGGAATCTTCACTCTCGTCTTTGCGATGGCCATCTCAACAGCTGAATCTGCACTCTTATTTGACGAATCTGACGATTTTTTCATTTTATGTGATTCGTCCTGTTGAATTGGAATCCCTCCAACACGTAGCATTGATATTTTGTTTGATTGATTTCGATAATAAATGAATGACTTTGCTTATATTTTCATTCCTCCATTCTTAAGTGGATTAATTCGTACTTAAGTAATCGCTCGCAGTGTGTAAAAATTGATTTTCTTAAATCCCGTAAATTTGTAGTTAAATCAGGGATGCCTCAAGGAAGCCATCTTGGCCCCCTATTGTTAATTATTTATATAAATGATGCGGTTAAGATATTTTATTTTGCTAAATGTCTTTTGTACGCTGATGTCCTAAATTTTTTTCCAATTACCAATCATATCGATGAAAATTTGTCCGATGATTTTCCCACTTTTCCGGGTTTTCCACGGAGTTTTCCACAAAAGCAACTTTATGCAACTCATTTCGCTCTACAACTTTGTCTTAGGTTGCAAAACCCTCAAACGCGATCTGGCTGACTGTCTGCATCTTCAAAATGACCTAAATAAACTTCTGGTTTGGTGCTCGTTAAATGGTTTGGAACACAATCCTAGAAAGTGTAAGAGCTTCAGATTTTATCGTTGCATTAATCCTATTTTGTTTAATTACGTGATCAAAGATATTACTGTAGATAGGCCTACTGAGATTAGAGATCTTGTTATCATTTTTGATAACAAGTTAAATTGCTCTTTGTAATCAACATGCATAGATCTTACTGAAGATCGTAGTATTTTCAGTTATAGTGTACAGATAATTTATCGATAAGGACATACATCTTTAGATATTCTTTAAATTTATTTTTTCATATAGTATATATTTATATCCTTTTAACTTAATATTAAGTTACTTTTAGTGCTTAGTCTGTAGGAGCTTATCTCTATAGACTTAATAAATAAATATACGATCTTTCGAGTCGTGTGTTTTTCTGCAAATTCAGAATTTCTGCTTCTCACATATTACGTGTATTAGAGCTGCCTGAAATTCTTAGTCTGGATGTTAAAAATGTAATTGCATTTAAAAATGTGAGTATAGTACAGGGGTCCTGATTGTATAATTGCACACGGGCCCATATAGAAACATAGTTACGCCACTGGCTTCTAGGTTAAATGAACTTACAGTAGAATAATCCAAAAAAAGTCTAAAAATTTAGGAGTAAGCCTGGATAGGAAGCTTACCTGGAATATACACCTTAAAATGATAACCCACAAAGCTATGTATGGGGGCATTCAGATCATGCCAAAGTCTATTCGAGAAAAAAGGGGTCTATATCCGAAAATTACCTTATGAATCATTCAGAGGATAATCGGACCCATAATTTCTTACGGCACAAACATCTAAATAATAAAATAATCTAAATAATCTAAAATAATGCAGATAGCTACCACGAGGACCCTTTACAGTCACTCTATGTTTTTATCACCAGCTTCGAAGGAAAAGATTAGATGATAGCATTTCTTTCAGTATGGGACATCTTAAAATCCATGAGCAGGTCTACATTAAAAGTATAGAAGCTCCAATAGATGTTATGGCAAAAAAAAAATCTTTCAAAGAGGCTACCAGGTAGCCATTAACGAGAGAGGTCGCATATTAGGCATAGGGCTCCAGTTCCCGCAACGGGCCAATGCTGACGACTTCAAAAAAGATGGCAAGGAAGAAGTGGACGCCTTCATTTCAGGTTGAGGTCTACGCTATGGAAATTGAAGCTCATGAAAGCTTAAATAGGGGTTGCAAAAACTCCAAGATCTACATTGGTTCATACAATCACGTTGAAATTTAAATGAATTATTTTGTACTATAAAATACTAATCATAAAAATTAAATTATTAAACTATCGTCTAAAATGCCTTAGCGTCTATATAACTCTGAATTTTATGTGGAAGAGAGGAAAAGAGTTTATGTATAGGTTTTCTATAGGAAGTTTTCTCCACTATTTTTCCAAAACATTTTTCACAATGCCTTCTTCATTTTTTAAGCGAGACGAGGACAATGAAATTATGTTAGTGTGAAAAACAATTTGAGCAGTTTTTACAAAGCACTGTTTATGGCGGATTTAATCAAAGGCTTTGAAAAGTCTATGTAAATTGCGTCAACCTGTCTATTCTTATCGAGAGCAAACGTTAAAGGACAGTATTCCCTGAGCATTCCTTACAATTCCTGGCTATAATATATTTCGCAATAACCGCAAAAATCATCTAGCGACCGTTGTTGTGATAATATGTCAGGCATTGCTTCAAGGTCAAGCATATATTTTCTTCGAAAGGAAATATAATGGAATTTATAAGTGTCACCTCTAGCTAGGAAAAGTGTGTTTTATCAGCCATGTCCCCAAAACTCTGATATAATGCAGGAGTTTGGATTTGTTTCTTACAACTGACACAAGTTAAATGATTGTGCACAACCAAATGAGCCCTCCTAGTATCTTGGATCCTGACATGATGTACTTTATCTATCATATGATTTTTATCTTTTTATTCAATACGTCCTCCACCTTTTATTCATATAGTGTGGTTTTAATTATATTGATGTAACTGCTTGAGGAGTATTTGTTGAAATATTATCATTGTTAATCATTCACCTATACAATAAATATGCGCATGTTAAATCCAAATATGTACATAACAGCGAATAGCTATCCTTGGTGTTCATCTCGAGTCCAGTCACTAATTGCTGAACGCGAGTTTGTCGTTACAAAACCGCTAAAACTTTTGATGCCCGTATATTATACCAAACGGCATACAACAGAGCAACTGCAACCATTCTTCACTCTAAGCGCCAGTACTTTAGTTGTAAATTGAACTGCCTTCAATCACCTAAACTCGTATGACGCAACCTACGACGGGTTGGTGTGTATGGGAAAGATGAAGTTGATTGTGGTTTTAACCCAGATAAACTTAAAGCATGCTTCACATCACTAAACCAAAGTTCAATGTACAATCACGCTAAAACGCTTGGAGATCTTAGTGGCAGTTTATTCGTGGCGGCCGTGCTTCTAACCAATCATAATACCTTTTAATTTCGATGGATTGACGCCAATGAAATGTTAAAATCAACTCAATCAAATCTGATGCCACTAGGCCTGATGGTTTGTCAATCTATTGCTCTGGTAAATACATTCTTCATGTAATCAATACACGTTTAACGTCATCAGTGTTTCCTACAAACTAGAAATCCGCGAAAGTACTACCAATATCGGAAAAAAAGGTCGTCCGAGTTCCCTGCTGACTTTCGCCCTATAAGGATTTTGTTTTTCTTTTCTAAAGTGTTGGAAAAGATTATGTATCACCAGATGTTTGAGTATCTTGAGGATAAGGAACTGCTCACAAGTTGGAAATCTGGATTTGAACAGTTCCATAGTTGTGAGACTCCGGGGTTAAGGGTATCCAGACTGACGTAAGATTGGGCCTAGATTATAAAAATTTGAGTGCCTTAGTACTGCTATATGTCATTAAGGAATTTGATAGCGTTGATCACAACAGCCATCTACCTAAACTGTCTGCTGCTTTTAATTTTAGTACTCTCATCTCTTATCCTCATTGAAAATTTTTTGTCATATTGTCACCAACGTGTTAAGGTAAATAACGTATTCTCCAAGTCGCATCCTATATTATTCGGCGTACCTCAGAGGTTTATATTGGGTCCATTGCTATTTAGTAGTTCGTAATGTATAAGTGGATTTGTATACTGATGAAGCACAAATATATTTGAGCAGGCCCATTGGACTTATTGAAAATTGTCTTGCACGTATAAACGTTGATTTCTACAAAATAAGCTTGGGGCTAAGTAATCGGTTGATAATGAAGCCAAATAAGTCGCAAACATTGTGTAACGTCGGTTGTTGGTGTGCGGGTAGTCAGGAGATTGTCCAGGGCCATTTTCTGACGTTGCTAGTTTCAGAGCGCTGTTCTAGCTCTGCGGTTCGGGCTGTCTACGTAATACACACTTGCTTAGTCTACACTCACTTATTCACTTATAATACCTTATAACTACGCGGCGTATGTGCGGAGTAGGAGCGTGCGCTTACTATTCCTTAGACCAACACGATTAACGTGCGCTTGTCGTTAGGAGTAGCCAATACGGGGGATACGGGACGGAGCATGCGCTCACTATTCTTCTGACCAACAGGATGACGTGCGCTCGCTACTCTTCTGACCAACACGATTAAGGTGCGCTTCGTCGTCAGAGTAGTTAACACGGTACGGGGACAAAATGTATGTGTGCGCTTACTACTCTTCTGACCAACACGATTAACGTGTGCTTCGTCGTCAAAGGAGCTAAAACGGTACGGGGACGGAATCTATATTCGTGCGCTCACTACTCTTCTGATCAACACGATTAACGTGCGCTTATCGGCAGAGTAGCCTACACGGGGGTAAGGGACGGTGTGTGTGCGCTTACTAATTCTCAGGCCAGCACGATTAACGTGCGCTTACCGTTAAACTAGTCAGCACGGAGATGTGTCTGGTCGAGCTGCTGGGAGACAACTGACCAATCTTTCGGTGCCGACTGACTTTTATAGCCAGTCTTCTGATAGTCCACTGGTGGAGGTCAACTCTTCTTAAGGTGAAAGCCCAATGCACGCGGCAGGCGTCGCGTCGCTTTGACAGTTCTCCGCGGCAGACGCGTGTAGGATTTGAGCAAGGCCCAATGGACGCGTTGCGTTGGTACTCTTAAGATTTATTTATAAAAAGAAAAAGTGATAGAAAACTTGAGTTATTATTTAAAAGTGAAATAGTGGATATATCAGAGTTATTATATGTGGCAGTTCTTGAATTTGCAGCTTAATAAGCATATAAACAGCTTAAAATTAATCAAAAGAACTGTCAAAGCGTCTGCCGCGCGTTAAAAGTAGACCATTGCTCTACTTTTGCGTCGAATCCGGCAAGCGCGGCAGCCATTTGGCCAGCACGAACTTAAACACGTATATTCTATTGAACTGTCAAAGCGACGCGACGCCTGCAGCCTTCATTGGGTTTTCGCCTTTACGTTTGAGTTGTCTTCTCGCGGTCGGATATTTCACTGATCGGTGACTGTGCTTTCGACTTGTGTCTGCTTCGATGCTCGGTGATCGACTGAGTGACTTCATTACTGGCTGCCGGCTATTTATAGGCAGGATGGCTGATGGTGTCGGGTGTAGAATGTTCCCTTCTACTATTACGCCATCATTACGGGACACTACTGACCTGCTGATCAGTAGTGTGCTCTTCCCTCGGCGGCTGACTTACTTTGTTGCCTAATTGCTGCTAGACAACTGGTTTTCGCTGGTGTCTAGCTATAACATATGTAACTCGTTACAATTGAATAAACAACTAATAAGTAAGCGGGGTACCGTGCGAATATAGTGTACGTGTTTCATTAAGTAATTCAATGACAGTATGACGTGGGGGGGGGATGACAAGAGCCTACTACCTATTGTGCATTAGTTCAACATTTCGAAATTTCATATTTTATGAAATTGTAATTGCTGCCTAAATTATGTCAGTCATACAACGCCAAGAATTATTATCTCAAAATAAGGGGGCGATAAAAATTTGTTTATTTTACATAGATATTTGGATTATAAAAAATGTCCCCCTTGAAAATGTCAGGATTTCATTACGGCCATGACGAAACTAATACAAACACAGCACACTAATTCATTTCGCCGAGTGGCTTAGGTTTCCACCCGATATGCCATTTGCCACTGACATGTATATAAATGGACTGCTCGTTGAACCAAAAATGCATGAAAGAAAATGGCACCACTTTCATATTCCTGTCTCTTTACGTGATACAATACTTTCCCACTGAACTGTAACGGTTGGGAACGAGAACTTGCTTGTAAAAATCCTTGTAAAAAACACTTCCTTCGACCCATAATTAAAATTTAATAATACAAATAGTCCCAAATACTTTTGTGGTAAATTCTGTAAATCCCACAGACATGCATATAAGTAAATTCCCAAATAATTTAAATATAGCGCCAGTTTACGACAGTTGGTAGCATTGACAGTGAGAGCATACTTTCTGAAAACAAAACTGGTGCCACATGAGACAGGTGATCAGTCAGTTCATTTATATACATGGCATTGGCGTTTCATTATTAGTTATTTATTCAATGGTCGCAAAGTGTTGATTTTTACAACAACAGCTTTGATAGAAATACATAGTATTCTACCTGCCGTTTTCGATATTACCATTTTGGTTATGCAGAGTAAAGTTACAAATCTTGGTGTTACTTTAAGCCAAGCCATGAAGTTCTGTGACAATGTTAATGTATGTGAGAAAAGTCTACATCAGGTCTCGGAGACTTTGGCTCTATGCAAGTAACTTAATATCGACTACTTGTCCTATGCTTGTAAAGACACTACTCATGCCATACTTAACATATTATAGTACAATTTAGCCCAAGCTGGATTCGTTTTTTACTCGCAAAGTGGAGACTGTCTTTAATCATTGCGTTTGATTTGTATTTGGACTTTGCAGGTCTTCCCTTTGTGGACAAGATTACTTGGTTGTCCTCAACTATATTGTGCGCATTATCTAAAAGTAAGACGTTTTTTTTAAAGCTGATTTACTACATTAGATTAGTCAGTCGTGATTTGATGATTCCTTTTAAAACCTCTGCCGGTTTGGGCAAGTAGAACAGAGAAACTTTCAATTAATTGGGATTCAAGGGTGGAGCGACATCTGTAGTCTAAGGAGCTGATGTTTATGATTTTTCTTTACTCTCGTTTTGTATAATTAATTGTTGTAATGAAATCATTTGGTAAAAAGTTCATTCAAAGATCACGTGAATGAATACTATAAATTCTATTCATTATGACTAACGTGCATAAAATGTGGTAATACCGGTGGAGAGCTGAACTGTAATATACTTGGAAATAAAACATGTAACGAATGGAAAAATACGTCATAAAACGGAAATCGTATGTATGTTTACCACCAAAATATACACAAAAAAATATTTCCCATTACTTCTGATACAATTTCAAATGCACACAAAACTCTATATCTAACGTGGGTATAAAACCTGAAACTTTTAATTTCCTCTGCATCATTTAAACCAGTTTACAATATTCATAGTATGTACCAGACATTAAGTTAATATAAGTCTCCTACTGCAACTCCAGATTTTTTTGACTCCATTTAGTGTACATAAAAGGTAACCACCTCTTGAACTTGTGTATGAAATATCTCCATTAAACTTAACTGCATGAGATTCGAAATAGTCCATGACTGCAAATGCGAGTGCAATTTAGATTTCATAACATGAAAAACGTATAAAATCTAAGATCCATCAAAATAAATCTGTGCTTTCTGCTCAAACATCCTGGGGCTTGTTTTTTCTCCTATCTCTCAATCTCGAGTTAGATTATCACATGTGGACTATTTTCTAAGCATAGTTTTCTCATAAGAATAACAAACAACAATTTACCATTTCTGTATTATATGTATGTATGTATGCAAGTATTCCGTAATGTTCCCTCAACTAATTTATTTTGAAATAAGTACATTTGCAAAGGAGGGCAGGCAGTTGGCAAAGTGCAAACAAAAGGTTGCCTTTCGCTGTGTAGTATTGCTCCATTCTTATATCGATTAACGAAACATGTCTGCTTTCATTGTAATTAAAGTCGAAGTAGAGCATATGATTTTACTGAAAGTTAAAAGCTTATATTCATCAGGTGTAGCCAAGAAACGTTTCCATTGCAACCTCTACAGTCATTTAGTCATAAATTATTTATGCTATATTCACGTACCCACATCCTGTTGAACACTTTTCCAGAATGACTCCAGGATGTGAACGGAATTTTTAAAGTTTTCTGCCTGACTTTCTGCAACTGCATTTATTATCGAGTTTTCCTAGAGAATTTCGGGGAATTATAAAGTATTTTGTGGAGTTTTTTTTTTGTTTGAAAATGGTTAACAAAGTTTAAAAACTATGCATATAAAATGTAAAAAAAAAAAAACTAAAATAAAAACAAATTTTTAATTATATTCCGTTGTTTTACTTTATTTGAACAAACAAGATTATTCATTTATAGAGTGAATGGAATTTTTGTTTTTATATTTTAATACTTATTTAACCCACAGGGTAGTTGTAAAAAGACCAAAACTTTGGTAACTATATGTACATACGTAATACGACTGGTCCGTTTTTTTCAGCTATATATTTACATCCTTGGTAGATTATAATTTTTCATATTATCCACTCTCCACCAAACATGAAGGTGATAGAAGACCACCCCTTTTAAAAACATAAGAATGAGCTGAATAGCTCATGCAATGTGTGTAGTATGGTGCACTGGAAACGCTTAAACAAAATATTGAAAAACAGCATATGACTTGTTTTCAAGAACAATGTGTGAATTATATAAACGAAAATATATTTCCATAAAAAATTTAGTATTACACTTAATTCGTTGAATGTTCTGTTCCTTATTTCCAAGAGAGCTTAACATTTCGGGAATTTTACGTACTTTAGAGGCTTTCTAGCGCCAGATACCTAAATTCATTTAACCCTTGTGTGACCACGAGAAAAAACGTATCTAAGTGACCACGAATGGTACCCGGGTAACTCACGTAAATTGCATGCATTTTGTCTGAAGAAATGGTATCTGTGTACACTATTTTGCATCTAGTGTGCTGTACTATAAGGCAAAGAGCTAAATATTAAGTTTTAATTATAATTATTATAAATAAAATTTGTATTTATTCACAATATCAAATATAACATTTATATTATATTTTAGGAGTCCATTTATTACCATCAATATGACTATAACCAACTGCCCAAGGTCGCTTTCATATTGGCGAGCGATGAGCGGTGAGCGATGAGCTGTGAGAGGTAAAACAACGCTCAGCAAGGCCATCGCTACGAAAGTTTTCACATTGAAGAGCGTTGAGTTGTATCGCCAGCCGATGTTTTCACAGCTCAGCTCAACTAAATGGTGAGCGGTGGCTGAGCGCGTTGCTCAGAATTTCTGGGAAGGTCTTCAGAGAATATGTTAAGTTCACGACTCCAACCGGTTTTCATTTATTTTACAAATTGCTAGTCTTTTCCGTTTTCTTGCTAAAATCAATCTCTTTAACCGTAAATTATTGAGTAATACCATTTTTATACCCTAGATGAAATCTATAGGGTATACAAAGTTTGTCCTTCCGTTTGTAACACCTCGAAATAATGATGGTAGAGCAAAATGGATTGGACACCCACGCATCATATTAAAAGTTATTTTGATTTTTGCATGTCCGTCCGTCTGTCCGTCCGTCCATCTGTGCGCACGATAACTCGAGAACGCATATACTTAGACAGCTGAAATTTTTTTTAAAAACAAAAGGTAAAATTCGGTTCGAAAATGAGACAAATCGGGCAACTCCTTCGTGGGGTTGCCATACAAAACTTTCATTTTCCACTATATATTTGGACACTGCCTGAGAACGCATCGATATAGAGAGCTGAAATTCGGTACATGGTGTTTTCATTGTACTGGCAAATAAAATTTCACAAATGGACTAAATAGGGCAACTCCTTCTTAGTGTTGCCATATAAAAATTTAGGTTTTTTACGTATACTGTGAAAACGATCAGTCCAAGACATTTTTATTGTACTAAAAACTTCTTCAGAATACACAATCCTATAAAATTTGTTATAATCATTTTTTCTGTCCGACAAACCGTTCTAGAAATATATGCGAAGAATCACTTCATAAATCAAACTTGCATAGATCGGTGACCATACGAAATTTTATACGGGCATTCATCTAGGGTATCATAAGAATGGGTCTTAGACCAATTCTAGCTTTTATACTTGTTCTTATAAGCCTTGACATCATTATGCACTAAATACTAATAGTCCGATGCAACTAAAATCTAAAGCGGATCAATGTGAAAATTTTGCCGCTTGTCGCGCACCGCTCAACGCTCACGCTAAGATTTTATTAGTACCCAAAACATATAACTCAGCACCTGGAAAATTTGACTTAGACGATTCTGTAGATGTTTATTTGTTGGAAATTGCCCTATGAACTTATTCTACTTGTAGTTCTTGAAGTTTATAAAAATTTTCTATTAATCGTTTTTCTGTCATCACCATCATTATGTCATACCTTATCATACTTAAGGCATGGGATGGGCCATCTGTTGGTTTCTTTTTGAAGCTTGATTTTTTCGACACTGGTAATACTAAGGCGTTTAAATATTAACCTTGGAACATAGATATGTATAACTAAACGAAGCGCAATAAGCCTGAAAAATTACGGCATTTCCCACTATATGGTAGAATTCTGTTAATGTATTCGTTATGTTCATGGAAGTAGTAAATCTGCAATATTTTTGAGGGAGGTTTGGCAAAAGTATTTAAAATAAAACAAAGTTGTGAGCTCCCACTGACACATTGAGCAAAAGAAAAAAAAGAAGCTAGGAATACAAACACGTAAACAAAGAAATATGTTAAACACTTATCAGGATTTCAGCTTACCTGAAAAACGATTCTTCGGGATTATTTCGACGATTATTCAAACAGCACCGTACATATAACTCATTGTTAAAATATTCATAGGTTTATGTACTTAAGTTTTGTCTGAGTGAGAAAAGAACGTCAACTTTGGTCGCAAAATTCTGTTGTCGGATAAAGCTAATTATTATGTCGGAGAAGTTATGTTAAAAAACAAAACTGTAGTCTTTGAGGCTCCAAAAATTCACATGTACCTAGTCGTAGAGAAGCCAGAATGGATTGATAAAGATTGTTAGTTTAGAGCAGGGGTGGCCAAACTTTTGATTACTACGGGCGTCCTGTTTTTTTTAAAATTATATGTGGCGGTCTACCCACATCGTATGTGCCATGTGAACACAAGAAAAGTAATAATTCAAAGAAAAATATTAAATTAAATTTAAAATTAACATAGATGGTACCTACTAATACATGTTCAATAACAAACTATTTTAATTGGAGACAATAATGATTGCCCCTCAAAAAGTGTACTGTTAATTAGTTATAAATGAAATAATGTGTTGTTTTATTTTCTTATTATTAACGCGAATAATGTTATTGTAAATACATATTAACTATTATATTTTTTGTCGGACAGAAGACGCGCTGGAAACATGACATTGCATATTTTCGGGAAGGTTTTCATATTTTGGCTCATATGTATAGGAATATCGTCAGGGTTGGCCTGTCGCCTAGGTCGGCCAAGTGCCACCAATGTTCTAGCGCGGAAAAATTTCTCTCAGTGATAGCGAACTTTACGTGACGTTGCAGATTTAGAGCGTGAACGCAAAGTATGTTCTGTGCATTCAGTGGTTTGAAATTCCAAAAAAAGGTTTTTTTTAGCAGCAGTGAATACGGCCAGAAAGTGAAGAAAAAATATGCAATCATCTAGGTAAGCATTGTAATATGTTGTGTGACTCATGCTTGGAAATTAACCAAGAAGAGGAAAATTCAATCCTGTAACAGGTTTCGTTGTGGTGTCATGTAATGCGGCAATGTCGTCAAGGTTGGCCACTTTGCGTCAGGGTTGGTGCATTCCGATTGTGTGCTTGGATGATGCCCAAAAAACATCCAGCACGAATCCCAACGAAGTCCGTCAATAAAATACCATCGAAAGTAAGATGGCCGCCAAAAAAGCCCAGAAAAGCCCTATTCAGACAGAAGTGAAATGCAATTTCAAATAATGTGCAACACCAATTTTGCTAAACAACAGAAAAATGCAACAAATTCAGCTTTTTATTGCATTCAATTAATTTTTCCAAATCATTTCACACACATTTTTTCGTTGACTGACCAACCTAGACAGCACTGGCCAACCTTGACAGCATCTCAGTTTTTTAAATGCCTATATTTTTATCATTTTTCACCCTAACAATTTGCAATGTTCAGCAAAAGTGTTCCTTTTTCCAAAACCTTTCCAAAAATATACTTGGATTTACCAAATTCTTTCTTAGACGGAAGTTATTGGCAAAAGTAAGGTGTCCAACCCTGACGACACTCCCCTAATTATAGTTATTGGTAAACGTGCTGCCAAATGGGCATCTGCCAAGGCAGAGCGATGTTTTGGTTTTTTTATCTTCATGGTGGAAAATGTTTTTTTTGCAGAGGTAAGTGAACCGAAAGAGGTTGTTAAATATGTTGCACATCTCCATAAACATGGATATTTTTATTCACAAATTCCAATAGGTAACTATTTTGAGACGACGCTCTTGATTTCAAAAATATATCGAATTTTAAGTTGAGGATTTCATTCTCATCTAGTATTTGGTCCAGATCTTAAAATTCTTTAAATGTTTTTGACACTTATTCAATGTTTATTTTATCATTGAATGGGAATGATATTGAATAATATTATATATCATATTTTTAAATTATATATAAATCCTTTATTATTTTATTTTGTATTCAATGACCATTGATGAGGTGATGAGTGATGACACTTCCTGCAGAACTGAATTTAGCCGATTATAGCAGAGTGTCACTTCTAAAACCTGGAACGGTCACACGCACGTCCGCTGTGCGCTACGTTTATAGTCGCCAGATATGTGCATATCTGGCGACTGGGAATAATCGACCAGTCGACCGTGGTTGAAGCTTTGGCCACCCCTGGTTTAGAGTGATTTCCTATACTTCTATGGGTCTTCCCACACGAGCAGTTTTAGGAAAGGATGGAATTTCCTGCCCTTTTGCTAAGATGTGCCAGCACAATAGTGCTGCTCCGCATAGTTCCTTATATAATTACGGAAATTAATTGTGTGCGTGTTCAATTAAGTCAAAGTTTTATATATATATATATATATATAAACAATAACTGTATCACAAATGGAAAACACGTAATGATTATTAAATATTTATATTATCACTTCAAATCGCAGGTAAACATCAACAGTAATTTCACAATTTCAAAATGGCCGGAGTTAATTTGCTTGCAGTAGTATTGGTATGCTGCCCGTACTCCCGATCGAATACTTCTCACCAACTGCCTAAAAACTTCCTCGTGTGGGCTATGGCTATGAAGTAAAGTTGGCAATGGCGTTATGGTGAAGGTGGAGTTAGATTTTAATTTTGGACACGAGGCTAGGTAGTGTGCGACTTGGTGGAAAACTATATGCTGTCGGATTGAATGCGTTGACATGTGAGATTCGTCAAATATATTTTATTCTTTTTATTATAAATTAGTTCGTATTTTACTTTTCATCAAACAACATTTTTGCTTTCGGAAATAAAAAAAAAAAAAAATGGGGCAATAGAACCATTTCTTAATCTGACTTCGGCTTACTGATTTTATCGCAATTGGACAATTTGGACTTGGATGGGTTTTGGTTTCAGCAAAATGGCGCAACGTTTCACACCAGCTGTCAAACAGTCATTCTTTTGCACATTAAGTGCAATAGCCGTGCTGTCCGCCGTTTTGGAGACTTGTCTTTATCATCTCGCAGCTGCGATTTAACATTATTGGACTTTGTGTGGTGTGGTCTTCTTTAATTGCGACATCTAAAGCAGAGAAGAATTTTGACTTACTCATGTAATCAAGAAAGTTCGTTGAATTCGATAACGGTTAGCCACTTCTTATTTATCGGTAGATCCGTGACAGCGACAAGGCAGGCTTGTATAATGGACATTTTTTCTGGAAGCTGTGGCGACACGTCTGTTCCCGTCCGCACTTCTCTGAATGCATGACAAATCATCGGTGAATCGGGAAATATGTGTTTCGGAGCTCCTCGCTAGTAAGTATTGTATTGTACGAGGATAGTTTGCTTTTTAAAATAAGACTTAAATATAACGTTTATTTATTTTACTTGGCTCGCAGAAATAAAAGATTCAATAAAACACGAAATACCAAGAATTTAAACCCCAGGCTTTTGATTCTCCACATGTTCATGCTCACACAGGTAGCGAATCCTTTCTTTGCTATTGTGTTTATTTTTAGATCTATCACTGTCTAGTCTATGAAGAAGAATTGCGGGACACTAGCCTCTGCTCAAGGCTACCACAAATTAGAACCAACTAAAGGGAGACGTCCCCTCACTGCGTTAACGAAGAATGTGGTCACACGTTATATTATTGGTTAGTACCTGCCTGCCAAAGAGACGTCGACGGCCCGCCTGTCCAAACTCACGTGCTATAACAGGCCCGTCTCTGACTCATAATATTGTTCAGGCTCGAAGGGACAATACCGTGTCAACTGCCTAATCATTCTAAACCCAAGAAAATCTATCAAGTCGGACCGACACATATGTTTGGGCCAGCTTGACATTGGGTCACCTGGTCAGTTTCTACCGTACAGGTTCCCTCAGTCTCAAGGATTCCTTCCCCAGATATCCGATGTAAACGTACATGGACGCCACTGTAAATCTCTGAAGGAATTATTGAAACGAATCCGTACAGGTACGCAACTGTATATTCTGAAGGAATTATTGAAACGCAAAAAGATCGACATCCGCCTTCACTCTCTAGCTACTAGTAGTGGAGTGGTGATGATTTTAGGAACTGCCTAACTATACCATCCACAAGTTGTATTCTGCCTGCCAACGGTGAACAGTGCCCTCTACTGAACGCCATCAAAACTTACGTCTATAAAGAACCTTAACACCAAGTTACTAAGTACCTTGTGTGACAGACTTCCGTCCGAACACAGTGTTCCCGAGTTTCCTTGCATACAAACTCAACTACAACTAGCAACTCAAGACAAATAGTTATTGTCTGGCTCATAGTAGCAGGACACCCACTAAAAACCTACGTGAATCTCTGCAGCCATTCCACACGAAACCGATCATCTTGGAACCCGAACATCTCCGATTAGGATGAAAGTTTCACGGTTTGTATGGGATATAAAAATAGCTCACCCATATTTTTTCCCCGGCCACGCTCCACACAGCATAATTTTCAAAAATCATATTTCGAGAACGGTGAAACCAATTTTTGTAATTCAAATGGCTAATGAAAAGAAATTTTTTATATTTTGCATAAAATGTATAGCAACACCGAATGAAAAATTTGTTTGGTCAATAGCAGTATTTGTTCGAGAAAATAGTATTATTTAATATTGAGGACTTCTAACACTTTTCGTAAATTTTGCACATAGATAGATAAGGCCTATAGCCTCAAAATAGTAATGCAAAAAAAAAAATCATAATGTCGTTCGATTATGCTATATTGTTTTATGCAAAATATTAGCATTAAGCTTCATATAGCATTTAAAGAAAAAAAATCATTTAGATACTCCGTTCACGAAAGAATGAACCACCCTAGAGGGAGGTCGGGGTGTGGTAGGAGGAAACAAAAAAATTTGTAGATCGAGGATCAGTCCATTAGAGTTTTCATAAGCAGGAAATATCCCGATATCGGGAGCTAAAACCTGCCAGAACAGCTACTACACCACACTGGGTACTCCAACTCTGTGTCTGCTATTTCCCCCAGAAGTAGCTACCAAGCGTGTTCCTTCCACGTTTGGCAAGGTCAATGCAACTTCTGATATCTAGATTAGTAGTAACGTTATAAAATGTTGTTAGTAGTCTGGCTGTGTTATTTATAGCTAGAATCTCTTCTTGGGGGACAATACAGTAGTCTGGTAAGCGGTACAACTCTTGTATTTTAA
Source organism: Dioctria linearis (assembly GCA_963930735.1). Lineage (NCBI taxonomy): Eukaryota > Metazoa > Arthropoda > Insecta > Diptera > Asilidae > Dioctria > Dioctria linearis. The sequence goes on along the minus strand of OZ005743.1, from coordinate 166,069,512 downwards.
AGGATGCTGAGTATAACCCGGCTTCCACATCCATTTTTAAAGACACAAATATCAGAGTCATTTTCAGCGCAATTATCCTTACATTCCTCTCTATTAAGAATGCTAGTTGAGAAACTTTTTTCAAAATGTAATCCATGGCCACTCAAATACAGTCCTCGAGGTCGATCTTTGGTATTCTGCTATGTCCAAGATCTGCGGTTATCCAATGGTTTGATTCCTTTTAGATTCAGTGCACTCATTGTAGCTTATCATATTGCTGCCGTTGATGTTAATTGAAAGGCTTTTGTAATATCTGAAGAAGGAACTCCCTGTATTTTGCTAAGACTTTTCAGGTGAGTCGATCTCTGTAGAGCCCTCTATTATATCAAATTCCATTCAAATTTCCGTCGAGTTCAAGAAACTGCAGTTTCCCCACAAGATCTGCATTGCATTGACTATTAACAAGTTTCAGGGGCAGTTATTAAGGTTGGTCGTGTTAGTTTGAGGAAGGATTGCTTCTCACATACAATTATACCTGGCTGCTCATCCAACATCCAGTAGCCCAGTTATCTTGACAACAAGAGAATAGCACCTCAAACATTGTCTATTAAGAGCTACAGTAGACCAGGGATTGATTGAATGAACCAGAAGTTTGGGACCCCGAGGGATTCCACGAACGTACGCCAAATCAAGGACCATTGTTCACCCTCCAGATCCATGAGCAATTGTTCATAGGTCCCAACCGGACGCACCTATAAATTGCAATATTGGCCCCCAGACCTCCTTGCTGGCTTCGTGTAACTCGTCCAGGAGGTGTGAGCCAAGGAATCTGTAACATATTCCTGAGAGTGCCGGACAGTGACAAAAAAGTGGATCACTGTTTATGACTCCTCTCCGCAACCCCTGTATGTAGGATCATCAACAAAACTCATCCTGTGAAGGATACCCCTGAGAGCGGAGGTGCCAAGTGAGGATGGACACTAGAGTTCTCAGGATTGGCTTGTTAACTCCTAGGTGCTTATTTGTTTGATTTCGGTTTGGTATACCCCACAGTTCCTTTGTTTTTCTACCCGAGGGATCTTCTATCCAAAGGCGACTAGGTTGGCGGTCAGGCCAGGTTGAAATGATTGAGACAAGGTGTTTTGGTGCAATCCCGACTGTAGAGGCAGGTTCCTCTGAGGCTGCAGCAAGACGAGCAAGCTTACATTCCTGCTAATGTCGCTGTGCCCCGGCATCCACTGCACTATCACCCTGTTATTCCGAGAAAGGGAGTCCAGGGTGGTTTTGCACTCCATTAATAGTTTGGAGGTTATAAAGGGCTTAGACAAAGCTTTGACAGCTGCTTGGCTGTCTGAGCTGATGGCCATCTCCTTATTCTCAGTGTCTGAGTTAAGAAGGTGCCTTCCCGATTCAAGACTAGCCTTGACTTCTGCCTGGAAAACCGTGGCATGGCTTTAAAGGTGCATGGCCAATTCAATCACAGGCTCCTCGCACAAAGCTCACGCTCCGGTGATTTCATCGGACTTAGAGCCATCCTTATAAATTGTAATTGGGTTTGTCAATGGTTGAAGTACGGACTGTGATTCCCATTCTTCCCTGGATGGGATTCTAGATTCAAAATCGCTTTTCAGCATGGTCTCGAGGAGGTGGTCGCTGTCCCTGTCGGAAATGGATTCATGTGAAAGTCTTGTTCCCGTATGAAGCCAGCCAAAATTGAGATGCAGTCTTAGTGCTGTAGTCGACGCCCTCTGTTTAATATGAATTTGCATCGGGTGTATGTTGAGGATAACCTTCAGAGCCCGAGTGCTTGTTGATTTGAAACCGCCGCTTGCGCTGAGAAGGCACAGGGTTTGAATCTTCTCCAATATCTTGCGATGATTAGCGAAGTCCATTGTTTTCCACCACACCACCGAACCGTAGGTAACATGGAAGAATTTTCTGTTCTTTGTTGATTGTTCACATTTATTGCATCAGAAATCAAGACTTAAGAACTCTGCACTAATTCTGAAATACAGACGAGCGGAGTCACGGGAAAAAGCTTATTCTTGCGAAAGAGAGATCCTTCTAAAGTAAAGATTTTGTCTTCCATTACTACTAAATTTTCCTTAAATACGCACTCAATTGTGGAGGTCATAAAATAAAGTAAATACTTGTCAAACGAATTCAGTCCTCATAAAGTGCAACAATAATCTGCACCTTATCCCTGAGACTTTCAAGAGAGAAAGGAACAACGATGAGATAACTAGAATACGGAGAAATTCACACTTTTCCACCCATAGATAAGACAAGCTTTTTTTGGTGTGTTTTCCTTCAATAGTAATTAAAGTTTTTAACGAGAGTACTGTGGGTAATAGAAGTAGTTCTTCCAAGAAATCATTCTCATCTTCGGGTAAAATACAATATATAAAGAAAGAAAAATATCACCATCCTCCTACCAAGCAATAGAGATGATCATCATTACAAAAGAAGTTTCGTTTTAATTGTCTTATTTCCGTCTGTCTCCGGTTGGGTACTGAGAATTAAAACAAAAAAAAAGAAAAATAGAAAAACCGGTAAAGAAAAATTTCAAAATAAAACTCCCCGACCTTATACAAACTGCAACTCTTAATTAAGTTCAGATGCCCTCCCACTACAGCTGTTATCTGCACCGTAGTCTATTGTATTCCTTCTTTAATTAGAGCTTTTCGTTGTTTATCTTCCAAATTACATTGGCTTTGGAGGGAAAAAAACTGAAATTTAATGCTGCTCTCGGTAAAATTAAAAATTTTTTACTGCCCTTACACTATAGAGCTGTAGATAATATCGTTGTTCTTTCAGACGAAAACCACATACAAATGAAATATAGCGAAATAATTTTCGTATTTGAAAGAAGGCTTTCTAGATTTTTATTGGCATGTGTTTGTGTCATACTCTGTTCTAGTAACAAATCTTAAAGAATTATATGATTTTAGCAAGTAAGATTTTAGATTGAAGTAACCTCCTGTCTACACTGGCCATAAATTATGCCTTACCATATGTTATATATACGGAATTGCCAGTGTAGACCGTGTAGTCATGGCTATAATTCATGGTAGGGCATATATGGCAGACCATATTGCGTACCATATATGGTATGTCAAAGAAAATTGCTTACCATAAATTTGACGTTTATAATCAAAATGGCTGAAATGAAGCTAACGCGTTCGGAACTAATTAAATTAATTAATTTTTCCGCACTAAATTAGTGCTTGTGGAACTATAAAGGTGCATATTCGTTTTCTTAATTTTTTCATCCCTTTTAAATGGGCGATCTCAATTCAATCTTCTGATCGCAGTCTTTTTCGGTCTTGATAACGCCATCGGCCAACCAAAATTGAAATGTCATAACATAATTTGCCCACCCAAAATTTTTTTTTCCAAGATGGACTTTACCATAAAATATGGTAAGCAATTTTTAATGGCCAGTGTAGACAGGGGTAACTAAGATGAAAGAAGACGAATAAGATTTATTTTCCGGCCTGTATTATTGATGCAATAGTTATAGTTACTTTGCTTTTGTAAAGTCGTTCATTGTTGATATAGTTTTGTGCCTAGCAGCCTCAAATATAGATTTGAAAAAAAAAAACGCTATTTACGTAGATTTGTATTCATGAATTGTAATTATGCGGTTGGCGGTTGAGGTTAGACCTAGATATTATGGTATCCGATCATATAGATGAGACGTATTCAGGTATATAAACCACTGATTCAATGTTGCCTAGAAATATCAGTTTTTATTCAATTAATACCTATGTTTTCCATTTTCGATTTACTTCCTGTCTAATTCCTGAGATCAAGTTTCCATTAATATCATGACTTGAAAAATGCTGATTCAAGGTAAACCCACACCTCGCTGTTACTACACATGTGCTCCAAGTTTTCTGAAATATTTTCGCAGTAGTCATACTACTTTCTAATGACGGAATTGTCATGAACTGCTTGGGGTTTATGATACTTCTACTAGATACAAGCTTGAGATTAACCCTCTTTACCAACACATCAGTTCTAGGTCGACTAGAGGTAAAACCGAACCTATTTATTTTTCGTTGCTAAAAGCAGTTTTGTTCCTCCGGAGGGATTAAATTGATATTGTTACGAGCGTGGCATTAGTTCGTTTTTCAAACACAATACTTCAATTATAACTCGCAAGTTCTGTTTATTTCACTCTACTGTTCACTTTCACAAATTCATTCTCTATACCAAATGGCTATAGCTTATTTAGGTGGTAAAGAAAAGAGTCTGGTTCGACTTGACTTATGCGCTAAATCTTTATTACTATAGTATTTTTTTTTCTAAAGTAGTTGTAGAGTAGCAGAGACTTTTTACGTTTGACAAAGTGTTCTGCAGCTAAATTTTCGAATCAATTTTTTGGTTAGATTTTTAAAAGGTTGGTCAAGCGTTCGATAATGTGCGACCCGGTAAAGACGCATCGCCACATGTTTATACTACTATAGCAGACCTGTTTTTGATACTTTAGCTGCGATACCCGTCTCAGTTTTAGATTCCGTTTATATACTAAGCCATTTCTCTTCTGGCGAAAACTCCAACCCTTTTAATCCTCTACTAATATTTTTGGTATAGGGAACTATAATGGTATTGCTAGCATATGGTCTACCAGATAAAGAGTGTTCTTTTGATTCTCTCCAATCTTCAAGACTTTTGGCAAGGTCTTCCAGCACTTGTCTATCCACAGAGCGACGTTGACGTTATCAGCGTAAGATTGCATAAAAAATTTCTGCCAAAATCAGTCAAATTCCGATTATAGAAAGTAAATTTTTTTTTGGTGCATCAGAGACTGCGGAGGGGAGATTTTCTAAAAATATTCCAAAGAGAGTAAGTTCATCCGAATTTTTGCTTATACAGATTTTGCTGTAAGTTGGCCCCGATAGAACGAGTACTTAATTATGAGAGGGTATTCAGGGTAATTTTACATTTCGAAATCGTGTTGTTTAAGGTATTGTCAGAAGTTTCACTGGAAATCTAACATTTTTCTGTATTAAATTAAAAAATAAAGTGAAACTAGAGAAAAAGTAAATTTTAGTATCATCAGAATAAGAAAATATTGTTAAAATAAATTCAATAAGCAAAACTACGAACACTTAGAAATTATAATATCTTTAAACTTGGTGCGTTCAAGAGCTAGATCTACGTCATTGTCATAAATTTCATTAAAACGACGAGAGCAGTTGGAAATGGGTTCATGCTGACCATAAGAGGTTCGGTAATATGGCACATGTAACAAACATCTTGTTCTAAGGGCAAAACCTGGCACATATATATTGAATAAGATTAGCAAATCCGGTGAGCAAATTTTGTAGCAAAGAGTATCTCTTACAAACATTATAGAAGAAATTCTTCTCCTAGTATCCAAGAGAGAGTTACAATCCCAAAAGCATACATCTTGATTTGTAACTGGGTAAATCATGCAACCAATGCAATCTTCTTAAAGCATGGCGAGTAAAGCATTTTGTATTTTCTTAATTCTGCCACTAAGTTGATTAGTGTAAGGACACCATATCACTGAAGCTACTCAATTATAGATCTAACTAAGCCAATATATAAAGCTTTTAAGGTGTGAGGATTCCTAAAGTCTTTAGTATTGCGTTTTATAAAACCAAGCATCTGAAAAGCCCTACAAAAGATATAATTAATGTGCAAACTACTTCTCAGTTTCGCGTCAAAAATGGCACCATGGTCCAAGATCTCATTAGGCTGATTGCAAATGATCAAGATCAGACTGAAGACGGCAAGTGATAAATGAATTTTTAATGATGGGCTATATAATCTTAATAACGTCGGCATATAGCAATGGGTGCGCGGAGCGTAAAATATTTATCATATCATTAATAAATATAATAAACAACAAGGGACCCAAGTGACTTCCTTGGGAAATATCAGAATATTTGAGACTGAAAGCATTCACTTTAACACAGTAAAATACGATGTCAACAAATAAAGTAGAGTGGAATTAAAATGAAACACTTTAAGATTTTTAATAATAAGAGTTAAATTAATGAGATTAAAAGCTTTAACAAAATCTGTGCATATAACATCCACCTGAACGCCATCATCAATAGCAACAGACACCTTGTATTTGAAAAGAATTATATTAGTGGAAGCAGAAGGGGGAAATACCTTCTTTAACGTGAAAATAAATTTTATCTTTTCCTAAGCTCTTAAAACATGTAAGGACTGTTAAGATTTCAGCAATTGGTCTATAATTGCTGATTCACTTCCGGGAAACGACTTTGAATAGAGGTTTAATGAAAGAAAATTTCCAACAATTAAAAAATCCTCCAAAGCTAGAGATTGATTAAAGATTATTGTTAGTGGAAGTGCGAAAGAACTACAACAATGTTTAAGCAAGATGTTCGGAATTAAATCATTACCAGAAGAGGTGTCACAGTCTAAAGTACTATTCAATGATTTTTCCACTTCACACTCGTTTAGTGAATCCTTCCTAAGTCCGTAAAGGCTTTAGCTTGACTAAATACTGACAAGGAGACAGCGCCAGAGTCGCTACAGTAAACTGATTCAAAATAATTTGCAAATAATTCTCAGCTGTCTTCAAGATTATTATCGCTTAGCGTTAATATACGACCAAAATGCCTTACTATTGCTCTTAGAATTATCCTCAGTTGACCAGATATAGAGTCTAAAGAGATATTTATGAAGATACACATATTCGCACCCTAAAAGTTTATAATTTGCCTAACTGAATAAACTGTTAACCTCATTCAACAATTTATGTGCCTTATTTCTAGGATTTTTTGGTCTTACTAAACTCCGATTGAACCAAGGAGGGTGACATTTCGATTTAGCCTTATTAGCGTGAGGAATTTTCAGAAATTTACTGCTAGTATAACTGAGATTATAATAACATGTAATCATTAAATTTAACAAAATCACCCTTAAGAAAGTTATACGTAGGTATAGAACTCACTAACCAGTAAATCAGCAAACAAACATATTTCTAAATTAATAACAAATGGTTTATGATGAAGACCGATTTTAGATAGACGATATGAAACCTTCTTAATACAAAATTTTAATTCATAACTAAAGAAAACTCAAAGTTTACCAAATATATATATATATATATATTTTTTTATTATTTTAAAGGCAGGCGGACGATAGACCCTATCCCAAGCACGGAAGCCATAGCGGCCCATTGTGCTGTCCTGCTAGAAGGCCATTCATCAAAACCTTCCTGTCCTCTTAATGAAGCGCATCAGGTCTTGGTGAAGCAGGGTTTTCAGCTCATCCACAGATAGAAGGGCAGACCCTAGAGTATCCAGTCTGCACCGGGCGAAGGCCGGACAAGCACACAAAAAGTGTTCGGTTATCTCTGGCTTTCCCTCCAGGCAGGACAAACACTCAGGGCTGTCAACAACTCCTATCCTTGTTAGATGAGCGTGAAGTGAGCTGTGGCTGGTGATGATGCCAACCACAGTTCTACATTGTTTCCTTTCAAGCTCCATGAGAAAATCGGAGATATTCCCATTAGGCCCATCAAGAAACAGTTTTGTACACCTGCAAATACTCAGGTTCGCCCATCTGTGCTGATGCTTTCTATGAACATCTGCTTTGATGAGAGACCCGATATCCGAGGTTGCAACGCCTACGGTGGGTTCCGTTCCGAGGAACGAAGAATCAGAGCCAGCCCTATCTAAAAGGTCAGCTCTTTCATTCCCCATGATGCCCATGTGACCAGGAACCCACAGAAGGGACACCTTGTTGTGGATACACAACTTATCCACAGACGACATGCAAACCTCCAGTAACTTAGATGTTATCCGACGGCCACTTAGAGCCATCAAGGCTGCCTGACTATCCGAAAGGATAGCAATGTCCTTCCCCTTGATTTGCATATGAAGGGCTAACTTTGCTGCCATTGATATGGCGAGGACTTCAGCCTGAAAGACAGTGGTGTATCTACCAGTGAGTACTCCATCCCAGTATCAGGCTCAAGAAAACATCCGCCCCAGCTCCCTCATTAGTGAGAGAGCCGTCGGTGAAAATTTTTATAGCGGACCGGGGAAGGCTCGATACTTCCCTCAGTTCACGACTCTCTTACAGGAAAGCTCACAGAGAAACGACGCCCGAAACGAAGCTCAGGTACCATCACGTCACGTGGTATACTGGCCAGAGGGCTTTCCATGTCCAGCCCATACGCCAGAGGGCTTTCCATGTCCAGCCCATACGCCAGAGAGAAATGAGAAGAGCCAGTCCAGTTATCCTCCCAACATCCCCATGAGCGCAATCGGCACATAGCCCATTTGGAATCTGCCTGAATGACAAGATCCAGGGGTGGCAGGTTAAGTAGGACCTCAAGAGCAGCAGTAGCCGTAGATCGCATGGAGCCCGTAATTCCTAAGCAGGCCAGCTTCGCAGGCCCGTCAGCTTCCCGATCGTAGTCCCCACAAGCGTCCTCGGTCACCATACATAGGATGCATATGTAAGCATGTGTCTAATGATCGAGGTGTACATCCATTGCACAACCCTCGGTCTCAAGCCCCCATGTGCAGCCAAAGGTGCTCCTGCATTGAGCGAAGACCCTCGTAGCCGCATTAACTTTTTCCTCTACCTGCAATCCCATGTCAGTTTCGAGTCGAGGAAGACTCCAAGGTGCTTGACATGAGGAGAGAGTTGCAGAGTGTGTTCAAAAAGCTTTGGGAGAACAAAGTACCCAAGCTTACGTCTTCTGGAGAAGAGCACCAAGCTACCACTAAATATATTACAAATAGGGGTAGTTTGAATTAACTCCAGTAAGAGTATCCACAACTAAGCACTGTTAAAGTGATGATAGATTTGAAAAGCATTAGGATCTTCTTATCTGTAGACCACTTCCAGTTTAAACTCGGTAGGTTGAAGTCTTCAAGGTAGCATAAGTGATCTTGTGTAGATAAATTGTAGAAAATAGATGTGAGATTACTCACATGAGATTCGTATACTTCCAATGGGCTCGAAGGACAGCGAAATACCATATATTCCTTTACAGTGAAAAACTGAGATGATAAAATATTAGAATGAAGCCTTGTTTTAGTCAAAACTATTACTTCATAGTCATTCTATATAATATTTAAATAAATGCTGCGAACTTTTGAAGCCATTCCTCTTACATTTTGATAGCAGCATTTGAAAGGAGAAACGAAGCTGTTGGCTTTTGAATTACCATCATATATAACACCGACATCAGCGTCACTGCTGAGAAGTTTATTGAAATGTTTTTAAAATCACGAGCATGAACATCAGTTGGCCAGAAAGCGGCAGTTCAAGGCTTGCCATAAATATGATCCGGTACACCAAGTTTTAATGTTAATGACCAGTTTCACAGTCGAGTTTAAACCATCTTACAAGTTTAAACGTAGTTTAAACCAAATCGGGTTTCACAGTGCATCTTTTAGTAACGTTGGTAGTACTGATTAAGCTGTGAACTAAATTAGTTATCGCCACCATTGTGAACCAATTTTTCTATCAATCAAGCTGTCAATCGGAAAATGGAAACAGATCAGAAATAAAAAATAAAAATATGTAATTTATTTGCTAATTTTAAATATGCTAACAATCAAAAAGGATGAAAAACTTTAGCATAAGTGAAGTTGAGCTATTGCCTTCCTTAGTGCATAAAAAATAGAAATATAATAGAGCGCAAGAAAACGAACGAGAATAGATTCGAAGACAAAGTGACAAATTTCTTTACTTAAACGGAACTTAGCATAAAAATCACGTCATCCCACTCATTGAGGCCGATTTCTAATTACTCTCGGTCATCGACAGAGTTGTAAGTTTAACCTCAAAAAAAATCTTCTTCATCGCTAGAAAATCTAAATCCACGATGAAATCTATTTTTTGATACAAACAAGAAACGCTACCTGTCAAAAATAAAATTATCTTGAGTTTAATCCGAGGGATGGCACGGTTTAAACTGTAGTTTAAACCGGGGTTTAAACCAAACTGTGATACTCATTCGTCGAGTTTAAACTAATATATTTGGTTTAAACTCAGACTGTGAAACTGGCCATAAGTACACTTAATACCATACATGTCCACATATTTTTTCACTAAGAATTTCACATATTAACTGATCAGCTGTTATGCAGGTCTTGGAGGCAATGAATTTTACAATGCTATCAGCAGATGTTTTAAACATCAAAACGAGACAAATGAAGGCCCATTTTCAATTTATTGACGCCGGATATATTTTTGAAACGATCAGCAATTCCAATCTATTTGCTGTTTTATGATGTCTTTTGTGTGCAGCTATAATCCAATTATCATTGTTTCGAAGAATATTATTATCGCCAAAAATATTAGGCGCTGGAGAAATTTGTACAATATCTGATAACCCGGAAGTAAGCATGATGATGGTATCACAAAAACAGTTTCATCATATGGACAACTTGAGGGTAACATTAGTCCTTCAGTTCACGAGTGAATGTCCCTGTATTCTGGACTCATATTATGGTCGAACAAATTCTTCTGGAGGCTGTATTCTTTCGATTGCCATTTCATTTAAAAGATAGTTTTATGACTCTGATATCCTACCTATATTTCTTGCCAGAGAAAGTGATGCATTTCTTTGCCTCATCCGCATTTTGCTCCAGTATATGGATTTTTTTAATACTGTTACGGGCAATAGAAAGAAACAACTGGTGACATCTACTGGCAATGGAGAGTAAACAACTTCAGGTTCGGAGAATCGATGATTAAATCTTCGGGGAAGATTCAGGAATAGAATGAATAGAACTCCAGAATAACCTGGAGAGTTGCTAGGGTATAAATATAACAGTTCTCACCGCCAGAGAAAGAGTCTTGTCTTAGACGTTGCAGTGTTAACAAGCGAAAGTGTTGCAATTAGATTGCGATAATTAAAGTTGAGTTGATTAATTGAATAATTGTGAATTTTATATGATTAGAGTGAAATAAAGAACCTGTATATTAAATATTTAATATTGTGTTTTAAATAACGTACCAAAAGCCACGCTCGCAACAATACTTTTTCTAGAGTCTTGAAACAGGTCTAAGAGTAAAATTTGGTAGTGCAGCAAAATTGAATCTAGTCTAAGTACTATTAAATATGTTTTGTAGTCGGAATTTTATCATCCTGTGCAAAATTTTATTTCTAATAACTGCCTCTTGTGTCATACATGTTAACTCTCTTGCATAATTTCTAAAGGTACAAATTATCAGATTTTCCAC